>OZ059843.1:24928543-25672710 GCA_964057195.1 Orthosia cruda | reverse complement strand
TTTCCCCTCATGAGGATTCCAAATAATAGCACTTGTTTCCAGGTGGCTCCGTACCAGTGCATTATACAAAACTTTTACAGCCGCCGTATCGCTAAAATCCTTACATTGTCTCAAAATGAAACCGAGATTTCTGAAAGCCCTGCCGCACACCTCAACTATGTGCTTGCGGAACTTCAACTCCGGCACCATCTGCACGCCCAGGTCCCGCACCTGTGTGACGCGCGGCATTACCTCCGTGTCCATCTCGTACTGATAATGCAATGGAGCACGCGCACGGCTGTAACTCATCACACAGCACTTGTCAACATTAAAATTAAGTTTGTTAGTTTTGCTCCATTGGACTACACTGTTAATGTCTGACTGGAGCCGATTACAATCTGCCTCGTCTTTAACAGCTAAAAATAACTTTAAGTCATCAGCAAACAGCAGACACTTCGCCTCTTTGACTACTGTTGGCAGATCGTTGACTACCAATATAAATTCCAATGGCCCGATATTACTCCCTTGACTCACCCCTGAGTACGTGTATTAAGGTTTGGAATCACGTCCTGCATACTCGACGTACTGTCGGCGCTCGCCAAGGTAACTCGCAAAGAATTTAAGCAAGTGCGGCGTGAAGCCCACAGCAGCGAGCTTGCACAAAAGTACATCGTTATCCACAGTATCGAAGGCTTTCCGGAAATCAAAATATGCCACTTCCACCTGCCCCCCCGCGTCAATAGCCGGTGACAAGTAGCTAACAAAAGACAGCAAGTTGCCCCCCGTACTGCGACCCGGCCGAAAACCGTGTTGTGCGTCCGTTAATCGAGAGCTCACTTGTGTATAAATACTTCTATGCAATACCGACTCAAATACCTTGGCGAATGCCGACAGCACCGCCACCGGTCGGTATCCACTCACGTCAGAGCCCGCACCTCCATTATATTATATTATATTATATTATATTATATTATATTATATTATATTATATTATATTATATTATATTATATTATATTATATTATATTATATTATATTATATTATATTATATTATATTATATTATATTATATTATATTATATTATATTATATTATATATGTGTAGTTAACAAAAAAAAATTACACTACATACAAATAAAAAAGGCTAGTCTCACAATAAATGAGGAGTGGGTAATAAATATGGGTCATATTTTTGAGGCATTCAGCTCGACTATATCCAGCTTACGTTGCGCTTCCACATAGTTATCTGTGCTTATACCAGATACTGCCGTCTCCTAAATGTGTCCATTGTGTTGGCTGTTCTGATCGGTTGTGGAATATTGTTCCAAACTTGCTTGCTTGTGGAATTGTAACCATTTTCATGCAATCCATGAACTAATATGGACTAATACATGGTCAATACTCAGTCGCCATTATTGATCAAATATGGCAGGCTTGTCAGGGAATTTCGTACCGCTAATAAAATTTCGTGTTTTGGGATATTTTTTGTTTTAATTGGTAGTTAATATCATAGATAATACCTTTTTAAATTCTTATATTTTTAGAACTTGGGACGTAAAAGTTATAACCAGATTTATTTTTTAAGGTTAAGTACTAGTGTACCAATGTAGTAAATTGTTACATATAGGTAAATATTACATAATTGTTACATAATGTGTAAATTAAATGTTTTAAATTGTTTGTTGCTATCTTTGTAGTGTTTTACTTATCATTAAGTAGGTAGATTGAGATGAAGATCGTACCTACTCAGTGCATTAGGAGATACCTATGTCCAGCAACGGACTGCAACATTTTGATAATGATGAATTTGATTATATTTAATGTTATTTTTATTTCTAAATAATTAATTATTATTTCAATATTTGTGTTATTTTACACAAGGCAACTTCTATGAACATAACAGCGTTTAGTTTACGATTTTATTACGTTTATTTATTAAAATCTTTTTATTGTTATTATGAATTAATCCGAAGTTCTAAACATAGTAAACTTACATAAAAATAAATGGTTTAGTTGCCTTAATAAGTGGTACAAATTCTATAACCGAACTACAAAAAAAGTACGCGGTACAAAATCTGCCGTTCACCTTTAAGCATTTGATCGAAGATAACCATTTGATTGACTGAAAATTGCCAGGCTTCATCATCATTTCTGCCAAAAGACGTCCACTGCCGGACACAGGCCTCTCCCAAGCGTTGCCAAACTGATCTGTCGTGGTATTCTCTTGCCAGGCTTGCCACATTATTATTAGGTGCTTCCACACAATGAGTGGCAGCAATAGTAGACGGATATTTTTCTATATTCTTATGGGACGAATAAAAACGGTCAGTGAAAATGTCTCTAAAAAGATACTACCAATCTACTATTTTATGCATTCACATTACATGGCAACATTAATAAACTTTTTTCCCATTATGTTCAATTGTTCACAGATTTCATTCATTTCACAGCTAATAAAAACCAGATAAAAAAAAATACATTTTGTTTCTGTTTTCTGACGGTCGACTGTCAACAAATTGTCAGTTTTCAATTTCTGATAAAAATGCCCAAGATTGTTTGTTGAGATAATAATACACGTGAAAAATTGCTTTTAGAAGTGAGTTATTCAGTTGGTGCGCTTTATTTTTAGTTGGTGTTGAAGACTGAAGGTAAATAAATGATTTAATTCTTTTGAACGACAAAGTATCATATTACTCGTGCGGTAATTTTTACTCTCGTTATTATGTCATAGCTGCTAATAGATAGTTTTATGTAAAATCGGCATCGGTACAAGGTAATTTGCACAACAGCCTATCTATTGTGAATAATCTGGGAGCATCTAATTTCTACACTGTGTTTTTCTAATTTTCCATTATGTTGCACCCAGATTACTGCGCTTGTTAATTTTGCTATTGAAATTGTCTTGAAAGTTTCAAAAGTTCTGAAATATTGGCACATCGCTTGAAAATAAAATATAATTTATTTATCCATGAAGATTCTGTAGTTTCTCATCAAACTATATTATTGAGTTCTAGTTATTAGCTGCTTATAATGTAAACAACCCTGAACTTGAATAAAATGGCTTGGTCTACATCCCATTGCTTAGCTTTTTTAACCAAGCAAAAGTTTAAGACCTAGAATTAAATTGCTAGCCTAGCGCATGCTATCTGTCAACAGTGTTATGGAAGACTAACTCAAAGCCATATCATCAGTTAATATTTAGGTTTAAATGTTATGTTATTTTATTGATTTAAAAATAAATTACAGAACCACATTTAAAAAAAACCTAGTATCAAATGTTGCTTTTGTTGTACAATAAAGAATTAATAAAAGCCTCATAATACCAGCCCATAACTATCCCACTGCAGGGTAAAGGCCTCTTCTCATACAGAGAAGCATGAGCATTGATCACCTCACCACGCTTGTTCAACGTGAGTTGGCATTTTCAGACATACATTAACTATTATGCCAGGTTTTCTCATGATGTTTTCCTTTACTGTTGTCTGTAATGTCATGAAATTATTAGAAAGTACATGTGAATTTTAAAAAGTCACATTGCTACTTGCCCGGATTTGAACCCAAGCATGAGAGGCGAGGTCTTAACCACAGGGCCACCACGTGTTTTGAAAAAATCTAATAGAATTTAGAAGAATTTAACAAAAGTTCATGACCATGAACCAAATCTCTATTCTCATAAAACAAAAAGAACTCAATACACTATCTGTTTTTTTTGTTACAGCACAATGCAGTCAAAATTACTGGTACCCATAGGCTTGGGCATATGTTTGGTGACAGTCAGTGCATTTGTAGTGTACTACGTATTTGGTAAAGATGAGGATGAAGAAGAAAACAAAAAAGTGAAGACTTCACGAATAAATGTCATTGAAGTGTCTGTTCCGAAGAGTATTGTGCCGGCTTTGATTGGTGAGTCATAGTGTATTGTTTTGTTTGTATTTGAGTTATGTGTGATGGTTTTCTAATCAAGGTTTATTTAAAATAATATTATAAAGAGGTAAAATTGGTATGTAAGGATCGTAGCAGATGGCGTTCTGTGGTTTCTGCGTGAGTTTATGTATGTAAAATTGGTTCTTAAGGGTTGTTGAACCAGAAGACACAGCGTTGGAAGGCATCCCGATAGGTGGGCCGATGACCCAGTTAAGGCTGCGGGACTCGGCTGGTTCGAGACGTACAAGGCCAAGCAATTTGGCCGCACTTGATGTCTTTGTCCAGCAGTGGACGTCTTTTGGCTGAAGTGATGATATTGATATATTCTGGCAAAGCTAAATAGCATTATATTAGTCAATAACTCAT
This sequence comes from Orthosia cruda, assembly GCA_964057195.1. NCBI lineage: Eukaryota > Metazoa > Arthropoda > Insecta > Lepidoptera > Noctuidae > Orthosia > Orthosia cruda. Next base: position 25,668,442 of record OZ059843.1, on the reverse strand, counting down.
TAACTGAAGTGTGGGTTCAGTGTCTTATCTTATAACTTAGTCATCCCTGTTCTGTTATCATCTTATTAGGTAATATATCCTTATAATAGTCTACAAACAAAATTCCTTATCAGAACTGGAACTTTGTTATCAAAGCTTGCTGAAGGCAGTCCTTTATTAAAATGTGTATTTATTTAATAAGTGGTCCCCACTTCCTGAAAAGGCGGTAGGTCGCACCTTATCTTCGCATGTCGCAAGGCCACTTATATCGGCTTTCGAACCGCGTTTTTAAAGGTACTTAAGCCATTTCTGTTGGCGGTGTACCTAAATGTTTGGTTATTGTTTAATCGGGTTACATAGGAAAAGTTAGGCATGTCGATTAATTTACCTGGGTTACATAGATATAATAGTTGTAATTCTCATCATCGACAGAATAGAGACGGCAATACGCCGCGATTCGCGCAAGTTTTTTTTCCTATGCGGGTAGATTGCAATTACAAGCCTTGTAAATGTTTGAAGCTGGCATAGATCCCCTGGTTTTTCCCCAAGACAGCGGCCTGGTGTGACCTGACTGCCTATTTTGGTTCCGACCCATCTAGCCGTGGACTCACGTCATAGATTAACATCTATCAGTCCTTAGATTGAAAAGACTGCACAATTCTTCTTAACAGTCAGAGTGCTCCGAGAAGCCTGAGATGCCCCCTGGAAGCTTCTTTGCTTTTCAGCGAAGCCAGGCTGGCTATGTTTGCCAGAACCCCCCCACACACAATGGTACAAATGAGGGTAAGTGCGGGTTCCATTATCCGCTACTACCCGTTTTCCTTTAGAGGATATCATTGTCTATGTCTGTGGAGTTTCTTACAGAATAATTTAATTCTGGATCTTATCTTTATAATAAACTTCAAGCATACACCTATGGCCCTTCTTAGGGTTTGCTGTTCTGCCCTTTAAAATATCGATAAACAATCAATAGTTCAAAGAAGAAAACAAAAAAAAACTAAATATTATTACCAACAATATTATGTTGAACTAGTAGCACTGTGTTTAAAATAGATCCGTGAATGAATCGTATCTTCAATATTGTATTAGCGTATCTACTCTGGCCTGAATGTTGAGCCAAGTCATTCAGAAAGCTGCTTATTCAACTAGAGAGCTGTGTATCCTTGGCTAATATTGCAAAAACAATAGTTTCTCATACTTAAGTGCATCAGTCCTCCAGTCCCCTGGTCACAGTTACGCAGGTTTGCGCTACAACACCAGGTTCTCGGCTTAGCTCACCCAGTCTGGTCGGGCCTAGCCGCCTTTGGCTTAGGCGACCTTGGCTGTCTATCCTGATGTAAAGGCCTGCACCCCTTTACTTACAACACACACACACTATCCATCCCCATTGCGTAATGTTTAAAAAATTCGTCTTCTCAAAAACGTAAAAAATGCAATGAGTTTTGATGAATTGCCAAAATGCAACACAGTGTCAGTTACGAAATTAGCCCTCTGGAACTAGCTGGCCAAAGTCAGCCCCCAAATTCTATTACCTACAGGTGTCCGAAACCAAAACATATTTTTAACAACAAAACTTTCGTATGCAGACTTCATTGATTAAGAATACCATAAGTCACAAGATAATTATATCGTATGAGCGATTTACAACCGCTATAAATATGCGCTAACCGACCTATAAATATCTGGACGTAAACGACCGTTGCGCGTATCACTGAAGCGTGCATCCTTAAACGGCTAAAAATAAATGTCTCACTGACACACTTGGTTGGGAAAACTGTGTTTGAAAACACACGAAGACTATAATCCCCGGCACGTAAGTTGGCAAAAGTCGGTAGTATTTTTTTGATCTGCTTCTCGCAGTTCTACCAAATGATGACTTCCCTGTGGAGACTAAACTAGAGCCTCCAGTCAGGTACAAAAACTTAACCTAAGCGACTACGCTGTTAGATGCGCAGAAATAGTTTTTAGGTATCTTTGGTAGTGAAGCGGGGCGCGGGGAACGTTTAGGACAGTTCCGAGAGCGCGATTGGTTGGACAATTGACACAAGGATCGACTGACCAATCGCGTCGCGTCCACGTTCCGTTCGCTCTATATGGTGGTTGGTCAGTTCACGGAATATGCGCGAACTTACCCCGACTACGCTAAAACCTTGCCAACTTACGTGTCGGACACTATATTAGATTGGTAGTTAAATTTTCATCTCATCTGCCTCTTTGCCAACAATGCTGGGTTCAATCTTATTGCATGCAGCTAGCTCATCATCATCAGCCTACCGCAATTAACTGCTGGACATAGGCCTCTCCAATTACACACCCTTTCCATCGATTTTCGCCAACACTCATCCAGTTGCGACCAGCCACCCTGCGAAGATCGTCGTTCCACCTAGCTTGAGGGCGTCCTGCTTTACGTTTACCAGTTCGCGATCACCACTCAAGAACATGTCTACCCCGATGGTTATCGGTTCTACGGCTAATATGGCCGACCCATTGCTTCTTCAGCTTGCTTATTCATGCCGCAATGCATGCATGAATGCCAGTATTTGACATGGAACGACTGCCTCTCTAAATTTACATTTCAGTTACTGTGTAACTATTGGTAAGATTCGTTGTCGGATAAAACTTTGTAAACCCAACGAAAAAAAAAACTTAGTTCAAAAGATCAAAAACCCGACTGCTTAAGAAGCGAACTAAAAAGACGTAAACAAGAAGAAAATCATGCTGAGCATTCGGAGTATACATATTCGCTAGCTGGCTGACCAAAACCAGATGTATACCCCACAAGATGCGTTTGAAAGAAAAATAATTGGCTCCCACAATATGGCGCCCGAAATCCGTCATTTCTCTATTTTCCAATTTTAATGGCCAGTGACACTCGCAAGATTAAGACGAATCGATTGACGTAAGAATCATCAAAATCGACAAACGCATTTGGTATCTAGAACGACACATAGGAACAAACATACATATATTATTATATATACTGATAAACACCAGCCCCTTCATCGATAGTCAGGTAAAAAAGATAGTCATCCTCTTATATCTTTTTTGTTCTTTACAATCTACACATTATCAACATTACAAACCTCATTCTATGCCTTTTCATAATTACTATTCCGCTATCTTTTCCGTGGTCTTCCTACTTTCTTCTTTTAATCTCGCTAAAATATCAGCCTTTTCGAAAGTACAACCCATTTTTATCTCCTGCTTCAGTCGATGACTCAATTCTGCGCAGCGACCGTGCCGTCTCAATTTAAATCTCAACGTCTAATCATATACCAAAAGCAGACGCATTGCATCACCTTTATATGATCATGTTTTGTCATGGTTGAGGTCGTCTTACGTGATAAGGTTTTCCTGTACCTTTGGCAGACTATAGACAATCCTGTACAAATCACTAAATGCGTTTTGCCAAGGGTATCTTTCGTTTGTGGCGACTAACGTTATCGTTAATATTCAATCCTATTCAACATAGCATTGCAGACTGTTCTATGTCTGTTGTAGACATCGTTGAAGGAAAACATCTCGAGAAAACTTTACGCTTAGACAAGTGGCATTCGATGTCAGCGAAGGCGATAGTCGAAATGTCAAAATGTAAGGAATTGATGATTTTTCAATATCGCTTGTCAATCCCATACGATTTTGCCTTTTTGACAATCTCTGTCGTCACGCTTTCGATGGTAGAATGTCCCTTATCCCTAGACAAGGGACATTCTACCATCGAAAGCGTGACGACCCTAGCCCCTGGACTTACAATTAGTCTTCGAAACTGCACACCCAATATCAAAAATTCTTTTAGTTCTAGAATTTGCGCGGAAAATCTAGTACCTACCTAGGTATTATGGCTATTAATGTAACAAACTCCATTCACAGTAATTCATACTGAGAATAGCTTGCACTACAAATCATAATATATTTTGTTCACATTCTTTATTGTACACATAACAAACATACAAAAAGAATTGGACAGCTTATGTACAAAGGTGAGCTTACAGTGAATCGTTAAGGGTGCCCTAGTCGACGACACGAATGCTGTGATAAGCAGTAAGAAGCTAGTTCGCGTACGAATTAACACTTTTGCAAATTTGTAGCGAAATGGATGATGAATTAGGACGAAAACGAGCGCACGAAATTTTATATACAGACCTTTGGAAGGATGATCATGAAAAACGACTAAATGTATAATTTCAAAATAAAATTATTTGTTGAAATATGGAACTTTCGTTGCGAACTTTGTTTTCATACAGGGCTAGATAATGATGTGACAAATAGATACCATTTTTATTTTGAACGTACATCGTTAAACAGTGGAGTAATCGCCATACTACGTTTGTATGGAAGAATGATCGACTAGGGCAGGGATGGCGAACCTTTATTAGAGAACGAGCCATTTTTTATTTTTCTTTTCTGTGACAATGTAGTGCCACCAAAACAATTGACTTTGCCTTAATTAACAAAAAAATAAACTCTAAATGCTATGAATTAATCAATTAATAAAGATTATTAATATTAATTCTTTATTTGCTCCCAGAAATTCTTATAGCAATCCTAATATTTATTTACAGTTTTATGTTATATTTAAATAAATGTAGGAGTTGGTGTCATTTCTGCTGTTGCAAATTACCTAGATTCTAAATATAATATAATATATATATAATATAATATTATAATATAATATTATTATAATATATATATAATATTTTAGCTTGCCCAAAATATTTTGTCATGTGCCACCACAGGCACGCGTGCCATAGGTTCGCCATCACTGGACTAGGGCAACCTTAAAGTCGTTTAGCGCTGAAAATATTGTAAGCATTATTTTCATATTTTGTCCCTCAAAATAACCATCGATGTAAATAGTAAGTTTTGGGGTCGGAGTATCGATAGGATTACAGAGAATTCATTTGACTGGTTTCCATGATTAAAAGAGCCTTCCGACTTAGTAACTTGTTATCCATCTCGTGCCCTTGTAAATAATTCACAGTTACCTAAAAGGTTTCGTTGACAATGACCGCTAGAAGACGACGTAACTCGAAGGTGATATAAATACGAGAATGGCGATAATTACTTGTGTAAACGAATAACTGAACAGCTGTGTAATGTTAGGTTAAGACAAATATGCTTTGTGGTCTTTTATTTCGAGACTTAAAAAAGCCTTGGCGACGCTTGGGAGAGGCTACGTCCAGCAGTGTCGTCTTTCAGCTGAAATAATGATGATGATGATAGCAAAGCCACAGCACGTTTTTAGGGTTCCGTACCCGATGGGGCCAAACGGAGCCCTATTGTTGTCACTCACGTGTCTGTCTGTCTGTTTGTCCGTCGTCTGTCACACAGCTTTTACACCCAAACGGTTGGAGTCTTCAAATTTTCACAGTATAAGCATCTTGTTGACCCAAAGACATACAGTTTTTAAGAGGGCACCCATACAGCAAAAAAAAACGGCATTTCCCCATCGAGTGGCGCATTATTGTTTATAGCTCGTTGAGTAGATAAATACTGTATTTTTAATTTACAAAAATATTGGATAACAAAGGAATGAGAAGCCACCGAAGTCAGAATTGTTTACAAAATTTTGGTGAAATGAATTTTTAACTTCCCATTGACCTATGCACTTCAAATTTGGTGATAATGTTTATTATTACGTATAGTTTACTAACAAATATATATATATAAATATATATTGATAAATCAGATTATTCTTTGAAATTTCCAATTTTCCTATTACAATCAACTTGATTTTGCGGCTTGGTACGGAACCCTAAAAGTGCGTCTGACACGCACTTGCCCGGTATTTTTTGTGGGAGGCACAAATTCAGACACAATTTTGTTAATTGTCTAAAAATACCAAGTCGGGCAACTCGCGTCCAAATCATCGGTTTCCGTCAGATAAAATAGTGGTCCAACGCGAGCATAACAATAATAATAAAAAATGCAAGATTAGAGAAACTAGAAAACGAATTGTTGAATTCATCGCTCGAGCGATGAATTCAACAATTCGTTCGTCTCTGCCTTACGGGTTGCATTATCTGCATCCTCTATAGTAACTATTATCAGAAGTATACCAGCTGCGAAAACTGCCTTACGGGTTGCATTATCTGCATCCTCTATAGTAACTATTATCAGAAGTATACCAGCTACGAAAACTAACGGTCCGTCAAACGGTGATAACTGTATATTTGTTGTAGTGGTTATCGAGACCCGCATACTTGTTCAATAGCTCACTTATAGTTATAAGTCTACAGAAATATTCTAACGTCCCAGTGTAAATGCTTAGTCGTCTGGTAACTTAGTTTGGCATCGAGCGACACGGACGCATCTAAGAGGCTACGAACTAGTTGCCTTCGGCATGCCGAAGTCGTCTGCCGAAGATACTAATTTTATAAAGAGGTTAAGTTTGTGAGTTTGTGACGTTGCCGTTGTAAGGGGTAATTTCTGGATCTACTGAAACGATTTTGAAAATTCTATAACCAGTAGAAAGCTACATTATTCCTGAGTGTCATAGGAAAAATAAAACAAAATAATTAGAGGTCCTTATGAAAATTGCAATAAGGTAACCCAAGGTAGCTTGAAGTACTTGAGTCGATTGAAAAGCGGGCCAAGGAGCTCATCGGCAATAAGGCACTGGTCAAGTCAAAGCTTCAGAGCCTTGAACATCGTCGCCGAGTTGCCAGCTTGTCGGTTTTTTATGGGTTACATTTCGGGGAATGTGGAGATGGAATTGCATGATCTAATTCCGCCAAGCCCGTTTCATCATCAGACTACCAGACGTACGGCGATGCGCCATCGATACATGGTAGACGTAAGCGTCAGAACCCCTGGACCAATAGAGATATTTGATGTTCAGAAAATGCCAAAATGCACTACCTTTTTGCTACTATTTGATACCTAAATTCAAATATACTGCGTGAAGAAAGTGGCCAGACGTTCTGACATCAGGATGTTTGGACCACTTGTCCTTTTCATAGTTCGAGACATCACAACTAAATATTGGATGATAGGTATGAAAAAGTAGCAAAAAGGTAGTGCATTTTGGTATTTTTTAAACATCAAATATCTCTATTGACCCAGGGGTCCTGACGCTTACTGGTAGACATCTCCCCTTAGTACTTACTAAACGTTATAGTAGGAGTATATTTATTATGTGTACAGCGAGGGAGTGGAATTTTCTGCCAGAGTCTTTATTGCCCCCATAGCTGCAATCTAGAAGTGAATAGGTTACTTCTAGCGCAAGCGTGCTTCACTATTGACCACATCAACACTTATCATCAGGTGAGATAGTGGTCAAGTGCGAGACTATTTTGAATAAAAAAATCTCTCAGTAAACCTCACCTACTTAGCTATCAACTTTTCGTCCTCAATATGCTTGCTCAAAACTGCCAGCTTCCCCTCTACAGCAAATAAACGTGTGGAAGTTAATAGACCAGCAGCTGTCGCACATGATGCATTCGCGCTATATTTAATACATCATTGCTGTACTATATCTACATTACGGTAAATATGCGTCTGCGCGCGTATGAATTCTGATGTCAGTGCGCAACGAAGGTTAAAGCAATAGATAACAGACGATATCCTGCGCTGTATCAATGCATCAAGTTCTGTTTTCGTATGTTTCTTAAAACAAATAAAACGTTTCGTTCGAATAAGTTTTGAAAACATACTAGACGTCTGTTTCGCCGTGGCGAGATGCGAATTCTCTTCTATATAGACTTACCATTGCCAGCGGGTTCGCTCGCTTGGTTGTTGAAAATTTTTCCACGGAAGTAACGTCTCTCTTTCTAATCGTTCTCTCATTGCTGAGAATCGTGCCTCCGTTTCAAGTTGACAACGATCTTTCTCCATCTGTTGCGATCAGCAGCCTGTTTTAGTGCGCCGCTGTTAGGTATCTCGAGATGCTCTGTAATTTGACCCGACCATCAAATGGCGCTTCGGTTGGGAACTATCGTAGTTCTTGGGTAAATCCGTTGAAACGTGAATGATTAACAAAATATCTACCATCTAAACATCCACGCTCACACGGCTACACAGTCATGTTTAGGTTGGATGTTCTCAGCGGTTCCATTCTCATTCAAGGTCTCTTTCCTTCTGATGCTCTGCTTGCAGAATCTGAAAGAAAATTACGTCCGCCTCTATAGATTTTGTGTTCTTAAAGTATGAACCATAGAAGTTACCTGCTGCCGATTCCTTGTGTTTTGTTCCTGCCTGGATAAAAGATATCCCATGTCCTCTCGTGCGTGTTTATTTTTTTTAGGGTTCCGTACCCAAAGGGTAAAAACGGGACCCTATTACTAAGACTCCACGATCCGTCTATCACCAGGCTGTATCTCATGAACTGTGATAGCTAGACAGTTGAAATTTTCACAGATGGTGTATTTCTGTTACCGATATAACAACAAATACTAAAAACAGAATAAAATAAATATTTATGGAGGCTCCCATACAAAAAACAAGGTTTTTTTTGGTGTTTTTTGCGATTGTACAATACGGAAGAGTAGTGCGCGAGTCCAACTCGCACTTGGGCGGGTTTTTTTTTGTTCTCGCTCAAGTGTAGTTGTCGCGTTGTCTTATAAAATGCTTCTTCCTTTACGCATTTATAACGTTATGACGTCATGACTGTTTTTGGACGCTTCTCACGTTTGTGATGGGCCGAGATTAAAACCGTTAGATAAGTATCGATAGAATTGCGAGTGATCTCGTCATCTCATGTCGTCAACACTAATAATAATTATGTGTATCGTCATATTACACTTGTGTCTAATACTTCGGGTTTGTCCCTACGAATGATTTGTGAGCGCTAGTTGCAACTATTAATAACAATAAATTAAGATGAGATAGTTAGAGCATTAATAACAAAGTCATTATTATTTTATATGTTCACTAGGTTGTAGGTTTAGAAGTACAGAACCACTAATAGCATTCACTGGAACTCTAGCTTCTGGGGGAAAAAAAAGAAAACCAGTCTTTGAATATATATAATAAATTATCACAAATAATCAAAGAAAAACAAAATTTTATTTCATTCATTAATAAATGAAAACAATTTCTAAATGCTATTATAATGTAAATGAATATTTAAATGACATATTTTCAATTTAACCAATTGCAATCTACTAAATAAAAAAATACTTAGTCAAATAAAAGTCCTCTTCCTCTCTCCTACTTTTGTAGTGCCCGACAGGGTCCACAATGGTCTAAATTTGTAACCTACCTCTCCATGCATGCCCTGCATAGAGGACTGTCCGTTATGCCTATGGTGTGGAAGTGTTTGTTGAGTGAGCAGTGTCCCGTGATGGTCTCCGTCACCATGCGCAGGCCATTCCTGTCCAGGCGTAAAAGACGCCTGGTAAGCCTGCTGTCCAAGTCCACATGTGGAAGCAATATATGTTTTGATTGTTGAGTAATAATTGACTGAATTATTAACATCCTTTACTTTGTTATGAGTTGATAGTATAGTATTCCAAAAATCTGACAAACACAAATGTCATTATCATTAAAACCGACATTGAACTAGAAGATGGTTTCACTTTTACCCGACTGCCGAAGGAGAGTAATATGTTTATCAGTCTATTTGTGTACGTATGTTTGTTCCTATTTGGCGTTCTAGAGACCAACAGTTTTGGCCGATTTTGATGATTCTAACGTCAATCGATTCGTCTTAAAACTCGCAAAGTGTCACTGGCTGCATTAAAATTGGGAAATAGAAAAATGGCGGATTTTGGGCGCCATATTCTGGGGTCCCATTTTTTTTCTTCCAAACCTATAGTGTGGGGTATCAAAATAAAAATAAAAAAAAGTTGATTTAAAAAATATATAACACTTATATGTTTAAATTAGAGATGAAACGGATAGTAGTTTGGCCGGATACCGGATACCGGATATTCGGCAAGCTACTAGGCCGGAGCGCCGGATATTCGGCCCTTTATTGCGTTGACGCGATCAGTTTGATTTGAATATTGGCGCGGTGAACGAGATCGGAAATACAGGCGCATTCGTAAGCGGAGATCGGGTCGACTCGGGGGCGTTCGAGAGTTCGTTTGTTGTTTATCACTTGTCGTCGTGATTTTATGTTTGAATTCTGATAGATTAACAAGAAATGTCATAAGGAAAAACACTATCGCCAATATGGCAATATTTTGATTTAAACAGTGACGATAACAAGTACGCGGTATGTTTTTGTGTCAGGCTAAAATGTCTCGAGGTGGTGAAGGAAAAAAGGCAGGTTCGTAAGTTTTAGAGGTTATGTTTTTGCTTCAATTGAACAAAATGATATGAAAACGAAAATATATGAATATTCTTATATTCTTAAACTGAACAAACATTTTTGATGTGCGATTATAAAAATAAACGGTGTCCATAACCTATTGGAGTATGATTTGCCTTGTGTAAAACAATGAGACTTTTTTTAATTTTTCTATCCGGTATCCGGCCGGATACTGTATTACTATCCGGTATCGGGCCGGATAGTGAAAACAAGGCCGGATAGGCCAGATACCGGATAGTTACCGGATATCCGTTTCATCTCTAGTTTAAATCGAAAAAAAATGTTATCTAAAAAGTTACAAATATAAAAAGGGTAATTCAAAAATCTCACCCTGTGCAGTCGGACGATACATCTGGTTTTGGTAAGCCAGCTCGCGAATATGTATACTCCGACTGCACAGCATGATTTTCTTCTTGTTTACGTCTTTTTAGTTCGCTTCTTAAGGTAGGATTTTTTTATATATTTGATAGGAATATAATTTAAAAAAAAAACAAATTGACAATTTACATGGCTTTGGGTCAACAAGATGCTTATACTGTGAAAATTTGAAGACTGTAGCTCCAACCACACAGACGACGGACAGACAGACAGACACGTGAGTGACAGCAATAGGGTTCCGTTTGGACCCTTCGTGTACGGAACCCTAAAAACAGTTCAGTTACTTTCTCATTTATTCTTAGTGTAGCTGGATGAGACAAAACCAAGCCTATGTATCGGTCAGTGTTTCACACGGTGCGTGTTACATAGCATGGCGTCTGCCAAAAACCGCGCCCTTGTACTTTCACCCCGGCCTTAAAACAAATAGATGTTACTCGTAAAATGCATGAAAACAGACACGAAATTTTCATAAAATTGTACAATTACCTTTTGGTTTGGTAACTGCGTGGTGGTTGAGCGATCGGCTGCTGTGCTGCATGTCGCGGGTTCGATACCCGCAAGGAACAAATATTTGAGTGGCCTACAGATAGTTGTTGGGTAACAGAAGACACCCTCTTGTGTCATCATCATCAGTAATGGGCCCACACCCATTGTTGGGACACAGGTCGCCTCTCTGTGAGAGGGTATGGGCCGTATGTAATCCACCGCGCGGGCCCAGTGCGGGTTGGTGGATGTCACAGTCATGTCTTCGAATTTTTGGTCCTAGGTCCTAATACAACATTGTTTTTAAACATTTTTAACAACAAGTAAAATTTCAAAAATTAAAAAACCCCCCGACACATCTATCTTGCGAAAACATCCCGATTCAAACAGTAAAACGTCCATAACTTTTGAACGGCGGAACCGATTTTATTCAAACATAGCTAAGAACACTCTCGACACAATCACCTTTCAAACAAAAAAAAACTAAATCAAAATCGGTTCATCCGTTGAGGCGCTATGATGCCATAGATAGATACACAGCAACACACGTCAAACTTATAACACCCCTCTTTTTCCGTCGAGGGTTAAAAAAAAACAAACCGCCTTCCAAAACAAAACACTACAAATAAAAAAATAACTGTCGTTTCCGAAGTCGATGTCTTTGGTAACAGGCTTCTTTTTTTTACTTATTTCATTACCTTCAATTACCATGAAAATCATTTCAGGCTTCTGACTACCCGTAACGACTGTCAAAGATCTTCGAATGACAGCCGGGACCAACGGCTTAACGTGCTTTCCGAGGCACGGAAGAAACTCGCTATGTAAAGCGTCCATCCCATCCACGGATCTAACCTTTAAGATCGATCCGTGCGACAGTTATTATTTAGCCACGAGTCGAAAATCGTGTTCAAAAAAGTTTAAAAACGGCAATTGGCTTAGTGCTCAAACAAACAAAAAAAAAAAAAACTTATTTATTTCAATCACGCTACTTTTGAACGTCAAAAATTTTAATTTAAAGTAATAATAATTGATTCTACCGTCCATTCGGAAAATAAGCTTGTTATGGAGAAGAACGGACAAGAAACTCCATACATACTCTTATAAAAAAAAGTGTTTTACAACATTATTATTTGTTATACATACATTAATTCATATACGGGAGGACGATGCACCCAAACTAATATTACTATACTATGTACAGATATAAAATATTACACAAACTACCAGGGAAATTAATTCATTTGATAGATAGGAACATGGTTCTCACATACTTACAAATATTGAACAAATACATGTATTTTTGTCCAATAATTTTCTTATATTCAACCAAATGTTTATCCGGTGAAGAAGCAATATTGTTCACCTATGTATTTATGTATAGATAAAGAATACCTTCATTGATGTATTCTTTATCTATTGTATTATATGTATAAGCTGTCACATGATAGTAGATTATCCCATTAGTTAAATATTATATTAGTACAACGGTAGGTACAACGGTGATAAATATTGCTTCTTCACCGGATGTATAGTTCTTCAGTTGCCAATGACAACATTTACGGCATTTGAATGTGTCTAGCATCTCTATAGACTATTGGCAATAAGCCAATTTATGCTTCATCGTCAGGTCATCTATGAGTCAAAACTCTGTGATTATTACCTGTAGTATCGTCATGATCGGAGATGGCGGGATGAGCTAGACTGCTTCGAATAAAACTGGTCCCACATAGTCCTAGGCAGAGAAGGAAGGCCTATCCACTGCAGTGGCAAATAATACCTTTTAAAAGACTACTTATAATAATTCCGCACCGGAGCGCAGTGGTGGTTATGACCCCGACTTATGAATTGAAGGTCGTGGGGATCGAACCCGAGCATGCGTTTTGTTTGTGAAATTGATATCATACCAACTGCTCTCAAAATGGCGAAGGAAAACATAGTGAGGAAACTGGCATGTCCTAGAACCAAAAACCATCAAACTCACTCTCTCCTTCTCAGTTATGTCTTTTTTTCCTACTCCTCCGTTATTCTTTTCTGATTAATTTCGTTGCGGGATCCAAGGCAGTTAAATTCATTCTCCGGGATTTCGTCGAGCTTCATTGCCTCGGCGCCTTTCTGGTGGTCGCCACCGTTGATTCTGGCTTTCAGGTGTTCCAATGGTTTGCCCTTCTCACATAGCCGATACCTGCCCCAAGAGTTGGAAAATTATCTGCTTATTATGCTTTATATGCTATGCTAAATGCAAAGGCGCTGAAACAATAAAATATTATGATTATGATGCTCTTTGCTCATACATCCTAGTGTTTAACGCGTCTAAGTGAAGCTTATTTGTATCAACGTCAAAGACACCAGCATCAGCAGCCTTATTGCGTAGTGAATTCGGCAAGGCAAAGGGCAAAGAATATGAAAAATCGACCAATCACACACCGACACAATGCTGGGTTATGTAAGCTATGACCTTTATACTAGGTTAGGTTAGGTTAAGACGGGCTGGTGTCCGCAACTCCACGTCTGAGCGCGTATTTTGCGTACGACCTTTATACTAAGAATTAACTTAAATAGAACGGTTAGTAACTGCAAAACATTTATCAAGTTGCAGGAAACTGATATTATATTTAAAGCTGTACTATGCAACTCGTAATTTTGATATTTGTTAATAATGTAATCCGAGTTTTAAGCCAAGGATCATGAATTGATGATAAGTAAGTATGTATAGGCACGGTAATATTATCGCATTACCGTAGTATAATGTTTCTTATCGACTGCATGCTGTGTTATTACAACTTTCTATTCTTAAGGTTGCCCTAGTCGACGGCACGAACTATTTTGTGTGCGAGGTTAAAATGCATGCTATCTCATCCGACAACACGTGCGAAAGAGATAGATGCTGTGATGAGCAGTTTCTTACTGCTCGCGTACGAATTAGCACTTTTGCAAATTTGCAGCGCAATGGATGATGATTTAGGACGAAAACGAGCGCGCGAAATATAAACAGACCTTTGGGAGTATGGATATCATGAAAAACTATTAAATGTGCGGACACCAGCCCGTCTTAATCTAATCATCTAATCTAAATGTGTATTTTAAAAATAAAATTATTTGCATTGTTGAACTATTTATCTATCGCTGTATGGTGGCTGTTTTGCAATTTTCCTTCTTCTTATTGTATTTATTTCCAACTAAAGATGCGTTAAAATAAGTGTTGAAATATGAAACTTTCGACGCTCATAACTTCAATTTTTTTTATTTTTTACTTTCTTGTTTCCATACAGGGCTAAATAATGATGAGACAAATTGATATATTTTTTTATTTTGAACCTACATCGTCAAACAGTAGCGTAATCGCCAGACTATGTTTGTATGGAAGAATGTTCGACTAGTGCAACCTTAACGTGATTAACTACGAACCCTGAATGAATGATGATGAGCATCAGAACTTTTGGTATTAACCATAGAAGAGAAGAGATTAACTTAACTCCAGCCGCTTTAGTGCCGTAAAACGGTTACTTTCTGAAAACATACTGCTTAGTAAGGGCTAGGTTAAAAGGCTTGGAAAAATATATATTTATTATTGATTCATGTACATTATTTGTGAAACATGGTTTTTTCATGTAACAAATAGTTATGCTGTAAAAAAAAATACAACACGATGTCTCGACCTGAGACGCATCGACGCTGGTCGAGATTTTTTTTTTGCTACTCAATGCTCCTCCAAAACGACTTGGATGTTTAAAAATATTTTTACACAGGAAAATTGATGGCTAGAATTTATTTATAACTGAAATAGCATATGCAAATCAAAGAATATTTTGCAAACAATATCCGTCCACAAGGAGGTTCAATATTGATATTCTGGCTCCGAGCGGGCGCACGGCCAGTACTGCGTTAACATTGGGGAATATATACGCCTCAAGGCGTCTTGACAGAACGAGTTGAGGAAGGAGGCATTACAGTTTACGCTTTATCTCTTACTTTTTTTAGATTGATTTCCGAATCCACTCTTTATTGTGTGGGCGATGCCTCTAACAGGTGGAATTATTCGGAAAATTACCAAAATAACAAAAATATATTGGTTCTTTGAGACACCTCTACTCCTTTCCGTTCGGCTACAATCCTTCACAGACTTAAAAAATAGGATGTTCTTAATTCGGTTATTTTTATATTTGTTATCTCAGATCTCCTACATTCATAAAATAAACGGATATTTGAAAGGAAATACCTTGAGATTGGTTCCATTTTTTCGTTTCTCTTTGCCACTGAGAACTAAAACCTGATATACACATTGCTGCATTGAAGGTTTACCCCCAATCACAAGAGACCTCGTCCCATTTCACAATCTTCTTATTAAAGTGTCATGTCTTTTGTCTCCAGGCCGCGGCGGTTCGAACATAAAGGAGATAGAAAGGACCACAGGAGCGAAAGTGAACGTGAAAGAGTTCAGTGACAAAGACCACGACGTGTGCGTCATCAGGGGTCGGAGTGATGCCACGCAGATCGCCGAGACCCTCATACACGATTTTATCAACCAGCAGCCGGTGAATGTTGAAGATAGTATCGATGTACCGGCTTGGGCTTGTGGCAGGATTATTGGTAAGTGGCTTAGAGTTAGAGAATGTTAAGGTAATGTATCATCTTCTTGCCCCATGTTACTTGGGGTCGGCGCAACACGTTTTCTTCTTCCATACCGTCCTGTCCCTCGCCACGCTATCACTGACTCCCTTTTCTTTCATATAACTCCTCACACAGTCCATCCATCTATTCTTTGGGCGTCCCCTCCCTCTCTATCCATCCACATTTATATTCATAACTCTTTTAGTAACATGCGCTTCATCCCTCCTCATCAGATGACCATACCTGGACAAACGGTTTCCTTTCCAACTTTTCTGTCACTGGCGCCACTTTCAAACTTCCTCCTTTCCTCATTTTAAGGTAATGTATGTAATGTATTATCAGTCTATGTATGTATGTATGTTTGTTTGTTCCTATGTGGCGTTCCAGAGACCAAACGCGTTGACCGATTTTGATGATTCTTACGAGGCTACATTAAAATTGGAAAATAAAAAAATGCCGTATTTTGGGTGCCATATTGTAGGGTCACATTTTTTTTTCCCTTCCGTTTTAAGGTTTGATTTCAAAAATAACACTTATATATTTAAATGTACCTAATTCGAAAAAAATGTTAAATAATAAGTTATAATATGTTTAAATGTACCTAATTCTAAAAAAAAATGTTTACTAATAAGTTATAAATAAAAAAAAGTTAATTCAAAAAATCAAAAAACCCGACTACTTGAAAAGCGAACTAAAAAGACGTAAACAAGAAGAAAATCATGCTGTGCATTCGGAGGATACATTGGGTTTTGGTCAGCCAGCTCGCGAATATGTATCCTCCGACTGCACAGCATGATTTCGTTTTTGAATTAACTTGTTATGTCTATAAGTGAAACTAGATCTGATTTACAAGTCAATATTTTAGACCCTGATGATGACGCTATTTTCCGAGCTGACTGATCCCTGAAAAGATATAAAAAATCAGAGATCATGATGGTTTTTCATGTCAAACAACATTATGTTAAATACTCTTAGAGTCCAACAATACAGGGCGATTTCTGAAAAGGCTTTTTTATGAAAGAGCCATTGGAGATTTGAGTTGAACTGTCTCGACAGAAGGCACGCATGCATCGTGCAAAAGTCATCATGTAGCTCAACCATATTTTAAAGCCCATTTTAGGCTACCAGTCTTGTTTTTGCTTGGTTGCTTGGTGACAACTGTCATCAACGGTCAACCGCATAGTGTCTGTGATTCGCAGAAAGCATACGCAGGCAGTGAACGGAAATAAACATGGAAGCATTCCTAGCGTCAAAAAATGACCCAACGCACATTGTGCCTCGGTGGGCGGGGCTTACCGATCGTGCCGCTCACGATTTTCATTCGTCCGCAGTTGACAAAAGCGGTGGTAGACTAATTTTTATACCGGTTTTCGCGTGTTAAATATATAAAAATGCCTCCTTGTGCATTGAAGTTGTGCATAAATAAATCACATTTGCATAATAAGTATGTTGGGATTAGTTTTCATGGGTAAGTACATCGCAATTCATTATATTTCTATTAAAATAAAATACACCACGAAATCTATGGGGATGATGTTGTGCCAACCAAACAAATTACTTTTCTATTAATATTAATGCAATTTTATTCTATGGGGATTATATTTTCTATACTCACCCAGCAAACGGTAGACCCGTAGCGGTATTTCTTGAACCCTGTCATATGGTAAAACTAGTCAGAAATACGTTCGAATCAAAAAAATGCTTTGTTGATGAAAATGGACACTGTACAGTGGCGCTTTCTGCAAGACTTAAAAAAAGTGCAAGATAATTTAGGGCTTCATTTTGCAAACAAACTTACGGTGAGGCATTTAAACTTTCGGAATAGTATTATGAACGTGAAATTAGCTACACAACTACTGAGCAATAGTGACGCTACAGCATTAGAATTGTGTTCAGACAAACTGAATTTGCCCGAATTCCAAAATGTCGCGCCTACAGTTAAGTTTTTGCAAATTATGAACAACCTGTTCGAAGTTTTAAACGCTAGAACAACAGAGGATTTAAGCACCTTATAGAAGTGAAGGACAAAGGCTTGTTCTTCAATTTCCTTGCTGAAACAGAGTGGGACTGAAAGTAAGGGTGCCAAATGTAACAAGGCGAACTGTTAACGGGCGTAAGATTATAATGCGCTCATTAGTGGAAAAGTTAGTAATACAAACAAAGTCCAAAACAGGCTTTTTGGGCTTGGTGGTTTGTATCAAAAGTTTTAGATTTTTGATTCACGAGTTCGTCGAAACAAAAATTCTGCGATTTATTCTATGTTATAAGTTCAGTCAAGACCATTTGGAACTATTTCCTGGTATAATCCGAAACCATGGACGATGTAATAATAATCCAAATGCACTCCAATTCATGGGAATTTACCGCAAAACGTTACAAAATTTAGAGTCAAGCTCAAAATTTTCAGGCAATTGTATTCCATTAGAAGACTTTCCTGTACTCAATTGTACCAGTTCATCAATCAAATTTATTAATGAAACCACAATAAGATTTAGATATGATGCCAACGATGAGCCTACTCAAAACGTGCCACTATCTACTGAAGAGAATAACTGTGATGTATTTGCAACAATGCTAGATTCAAATACGCAATTGACAGATACGACTGAGCAAATAATTGGATATATTGCCGGGTTCGTAGCAAACAAGCTACATGCTAAAATCAATTGCGAAGAATGCACGGAACGTTTATTTGCAAGCGAAAAACTGTATTTTCACCAATTAATTTGTCGCAAAGACTTTGGTGGATTGGCGTATCCCTCAGTAACTTTGTTTAAAGTGTGCTACCGTTCTGAGTGTGTCCTACGAAATATTATGAAAGTTCAATCAGGAAAATGTCTAACCAGCAAGCATAACTTGACTGTAATATCAAAAAAATGCTTTAAATATGTGACCAGCTGTAATGACATATTTAACTTATTTAAAAAGCAATCTACTGATATCCCACCCCACGACATACCGTTTATCAAAAGCATTATTGAAGAATTTCTTAAAATTAGATTGCATTATATTGCAAAAAATGATTCTCTACTGCACTCATCACGGCAGAAATTGAATACACTTACAATTTTCCGAGGCACGTAACTTAGGTTATAGTCAAATTTCAAAGACAGTATTTTATCATTGCGATTCACGTTATTATAAGGCCCAGTTTTTTTTATCCCTACCATACTCCATCAACGGTTAAATAACTAACTTATCGTTTTAAAATTTCGGTAAAACGCGTTTATTCATTAATTTTTATTCTAATAAATGGTCAATTAATTTACTGTCCAACTTATTTGACCATTTTATAGGCTAACAATTGATGAAAAACATGTTTACCGAAATTTTAAACCATTAGTTAATATATTTAACCATTGATTGAGTTAACTAGGGATAAAAAACTGGGCCTAGATAACACAGCAATAATAAATAATAAGCAGTGATCTAATGTTATTTGGCAATATATTACGAAATAACACCTAAAAAACTGATTATTAATATGAAAATGATACCAAGATAAATTGTGAATAAAAAAATTGAAAACATACATGTTTTATCATAATTCTATATTTTATTACCATCACTATCATAATTAATAATTGCGTTGCACCATAGTGCATAAAACATCCCGGGCGACGCGAATGTCAGACGCAGTGGCGTCGTAGAAATGTCATTAGCGGCCTATACATTAGATGGTAATTTAAACCCAAAATATCAGTTAATAAGGTCTATTTTTAACTGTGCATTATGAGTTGTAATAATTATTGTTTGTGTGCCTTGGATAGTTTGGCGAATCAGTGGCGGGGTTTCGATGTGTGAGTTTGTTTGGGATTTTGTGTCAAGATGCGCGTTTATTTCCTTTGAAATAATGCTTCCATGTTTTTTTTCCGTTCACTGTACGCAGGACGATTTTCATACGTCCAGAGGTAACAAAATCGCCAACAAACATCCGAATGCCGTTTCTAAAATCGACACAATTTTGCTTCTGTTTAACCAAGAAAAAAATAAATCATTCGTTAAAATGCGGTTCTGAATCTTATTTGACCACAGACAAAATATATGTTTATCATTTGACCTGTGATATGGAAAGTCCATGGACGTCTTGGAATGGTAGTAATCCTCATTTCCTGAAATCTGAACCACTTTCCTCCATCAGGATCTCAAGGCGAGACCATAAACTCAATAAGCCACCGCAGTGGAGCGAAAATCAAGATCTTGACACACGACGACAAAGGAACGGAACGGAAGGTCAACTTCTGGGGCACCAAGGAACAGATCAAGGTTGCTAAGGATCTCATAGACAACTGCGTAAGTGAAATTTGGTTTTGTATATTTTCCATATTTTTTATACGCACAGCCAAAGTATGGAAATCTCTCTCTGTGTTCGAAGACCTATTTAAGGCTGTGGGTATCTGATCAGTGTGGCGACGCTTGGGGGAGGCCAGAGGCTGGACATACAGCAGTGGACGTCTTTCGGTTGATATGTCGATGACGATGTCGCCTTGTTCCTTACCGCCTATTAAGTGAGATCAAGTTCTAGAGCTGGTTCATCAAGAAAAAATTGGTAATCACTGAATACAGCAACATATACGAGTAGGTCGATTCAAACTTAATGGCGTCTGCGCAGTATCTCAACCCTCACCTCGGCTAGCCCCGTGTTCACACACATGGGTTAAGCCTAGCACTTTTATATATACATAAACTTACGCTCTTTTTTCATGGGTATTGACAGAATCTACAGAATGCCGTCTTCTAAGACTGTTAAGTTTACGCCCAGTAATCGGGTTTAAAACCGGCTGATCGCCCAACCTTCTCTAACCCAACTTATAAACTCCCATCTAAACTGCACCAATTTTTTTTACCTCGGTTTATTGGCTAAACTGGAAGCAGAATCTAAAATTAAGAACCAACATTTTACACTTACAGGTAGCCCAAGAAAAATGTCGCCGTGAAATCGAGCAAACGAAACGCAGCCCCCGCCATGTTCAATCGTCTTCCAAGTCGCCGTCCCCAACGCCCTCTGTGACCACCAGCGACCACACCGAAGACGCAGGTGACTCTCAAGTGCACAGGCATGTCAAATATAAGAGGCCTGGTAAGAATTGCTAACAGCATGCTCATTTATACCTTGAACATATTTAGAAATGTATATTTTTAATAGGGTTGTCAAAAAAAAAAAAAACTGACGACAGTTTATGGTCGGTGAAGGAAAAAACCGTGAGCAAACCTGGACTAGCCAAGTCAGAGGCCTGTGGGGTTCCCAGAGGCGGCTTAATTAACTCTGACACCAGAGGTGGCCACATCCTTACACGAAAAGGAAGAATGGCCGGTTTCTGAATTGTGTATTTGTTGTTAAAGACGTGTGAAATTCTACTTTAACGTAACCACAGATAATATAATACTAGCATACAGATGCCTCATCCCATACAAAGAAAACGTGCCGACGTAACTAGCTATTTCATCTGATTATACCGATTATTTTTTGTAAATCCATCGCGTTTGGTTTCGTTCCACGGCGATAGATAGATCACCATCTATATTCGTGGCACGTAACGGAACGGAACCGAACGCGATCGATGTACAAAAAATAATCAGTAAAGTACGTCGGCACGGTTTCTTTGTATGGGATGAGACAGCACTGACGTAACACTAAAGTAGAGTTTAACAAATACTCAACTTTAAATTCTTAATTCAGAAATCGGAAGTACAGTACTCCCCAATCTTTTTGGCCGGGCTGGAGTTGGCTACAAATGGCGGCGAGTTTTATAATATAACTAGCTGACCCGGCAAACTTTGTTTTGCCATAAAAACACCAAACATTCATCTACCCTACCTACCCTACTCTACCTACCCTACCCTACCTACCCTACCCTACCTACCCTATCCTACCTACCCTACCCTACCCTACCCTACCTACCCTACCCTACCTACCCTACCCTACCTACCCTACCCTACATACCCTACCCTACCTACCCTACCTACCCTACCTACCCTACCTACCCTACCTACCCTACCCTACCCTACCTACCCTACCCTACCCTACTTACCCTATAAACCTCACGGAGCCCGAGACCTTTCCAACGAATGCAAAACCGTGGAAATCGGTTCGTGCGTTCTGGAGTTATAGCGTCAGGTTATTGTGACTGTCAAATAATAACAGACAAATAATTAGCAATAAATTAAAATTGCGACTATAATTTGAGATTTAAACTATCCTATCTCTCAAGTTGGATCGAACTGCACATGGTGTGCGAATTTTATTATAATCGGTTAAGTGGTTTAGGAGTCCATTGAGGACAAACATTGTGACACGAGATTTATATATATTAAGACATCAACTCGCCATGCCATGCGAATGAGAAAGCCTATGTTGAGCCCTGCTTAAAAGATTGGGGATTATTGTAACAGTATACACAAGGCTAGGGTATTTTACAAAAAGGCTAAAATCTCCAACGCAAAATACTTAGTTCTAAAAAGTTAGTAATAACTATTCAATTCAGCCCTGCTTAAAAGTTTGGGGATTATTTTAACATTGTTTACAAGGCTAGGTATTTTACAAAAAGGCTAAAATCTCCAACGCAAAATACTTAGTTCTAAAATGTTAGTAATAACTTTTCAGTTCAGACCTGCTTAAAAGTTTGGGGATTATTTTAACATTGTTTACAAGGCTAGGTATTTTACAAAAACGCTAAAATCTCCAATGCAAAATACTTAGGTCTAAAAAGTTAGTAAATAACTTTTCAATTCAGCTCTGCTTAAAAGTTTGGGGATTATTTTAACATTGTTTACAAGGCTAGGTATTTTACAAAAACGCTAAAATCTCCAATGCAAAATACTTAGGTCTAAAAAGTTAGTAAATAACTTTTCAATTCAGCTCTGCTTAAAAGTTTGGGGATTATTTTAACATTGTTTACAAGGCTAGGTATTTTACAAAAACGCTAAAATCTCCAATGCAAAATACTTAGGTCTAAAAAGTTAGTAAATAACTTTTCAATTCAGCTCTGCTTAAAAGTTTGGGGATTATTTTAACATTGTTTACAAGGCTAGGTATTTTACAAAAAGGCTAAAATCTCTAACGCAAAATACTTAGGTTTAAAAAGTTAGTAAATAACTTTTCAAATTCAGCCTTACTTAAAGGTAGGGGATTATTGTAACAGTGTATACAAGGCTGGGTATCCTTACATTGTATAAAACAAAGTCGCTTTCCGCTGTCTGTTCCTATGTATGCTTAGATCTTTAAAACTACGCAACGGATTTTGATGCGGTTTTTTTAATGGGTAGAGGAAGGTTTATATGTATAATACATGCAGGCGAAGCCGCTGGCAGAAGCTAGTTTTATATAAAGTCTAAAATCTCCAATGCAAAATACTTAGGTCTAAAAAGTTATTAAATAACTTTTCAAATTCAGCCCTGCTAAAAACATTGGGGATTATTATAACAGTGTATACAAGACTATAAATAAGGCACCGGGAGATGAAGGCATTACGGCCGATCGTATCCTTCTGCAGCGAGGTGTGAGACAGGGAGTAATCATATCTCCGAAACTGTTCACCGCTGCACTGGAGGATGTCTTCAAGATTCTGGACTGGAGAGGGCTAGGCATCATCGTTAATGGCGAGTACATCACGCGCAAAAATTGCAATAGTTATAAACAATTAAGTGAAAATAAAAAAGGGGGTTTGATTCTTCGTCAATATCTCGAAAACTATTCAAGATAATTCAAATTTGAAAAAGATCCAAAATGAAGAGAAAATTTCCTAAAGAAAAGTCCTAACTCCCGGAACTGTAGGACCAATATTTATAATTTTCCCAGAGGGTTGATAATACGCCTGAATATGGGTAATTCGGCTTGCGCAAGCCACTCCCCCTTCGGACCTTTAATGAATAAATATTACTTAAACTTGGTGTGTGTGTAGGTGAAAATACGCCTGAAAAAGGGGTACGCCGGCTTGCGCAAGCCGGAGTACCCCTTTTTCAGGCGTATTTTCAACACTCTGGGAAAATTATAAATATTGGTCCTACAGTTCCGGGAGTTAGGACATATTTTTAGAAAATTTTCTCCTTTTTTTGGATCTTTTTTCAAATTTGAATTATCTTGAATAGTTTTTGCGATATTGACGATAAATCAAACCCCCTTTTTATTTTTCACTTAATTGTTTATAACTATTGCAATTTTTGTGAGCGGTCTTAGCATTTTCTCAAAAACTATCTACAAACCATTCCGAATAGAAAAACACCACAATCATAATTTTCGGAGAACGCGAAAAAAATTGACCTAAAAAGCACTTGTTGACTAGACTATACTGCGAAAAACTATCCAGTTGGGTAGCGCTAACTTCGAGAAAGAGGTCAACCGCCGAATCCGACTCGGCTGGGCAGCGTTCGGGAAGTTGCGCGGTATCATCTCGTCCAACTTACCACAGTGTCTCAAGATGAAAATCTATGACCAGTGTGTGTTGCCAGTGATAACCTATGGCTCTGAGACGTGGTCGCCCACAAAGGGCCTCATCAGAAAGCTTACAGTCACGCAAAGTGCAATGGAGAGGGCGATGTTCGGAGATCCTTGCGTGATCGAATCAGAAATGCCTATGCATAGCCCGTAGAATTGCCAAACTTAAATGGCAGTGGGTAGAGCACATTGCTCGCAGAACGGATGGCCGATGGGATGGGGCAGAAAAGTTCTAGAGTGGAGACCGCGAACCAGAAGACGTTACGTTGGAATTGTTGAGAACCGATGACCTGGTAAAGGTTGCGAGGATCCACTGGATGCGGAACGCACGGGGATCGGTCAATGTGGCGATGCTTGGGGGAGGCCTATGTCCAGTAGTGGACGTCTTTCGGCTGATATGATGATGATGATTAGAGATGAAACGGATATCCGGTAACTATCCGGTATCTGGCCTATCCGGCCTTGTTTTCACTATCCGGCCCGATACCGGATAGTAATACAGTATCCGGCCGGATACCGGATAGTAAAATTTTAAAATATCTCTTTGTTTTATACAAGGCAAATCATACTCCAATAGGTTATGGACACCGTTTATTTTTATAATCAAAATAATATCAGCATTCAAACATAAAATCACGACGACAAGTGATAAACAATGAAATAAACAACAAACGAACTAAGAAACAAACACAAACTGACACGCGCGATAACACTCGAACGCCCCCGGGTCGACCCGATCTCCGCTTACGTACGACCCGAATGCGCCTGAATATTTCCGATCTCGTTCACCGCGCCAATATTCAAATCAAACTGATCGCGTCAACGCAATAAAGGGCCGAATAACCGGCAGCCGGATATCCGGCGCTCCGGCCCAGAAGCTTGCCGAATATCCGGTATCCGGTATCCGGCCAAACTACTATCCGTTTCATCTCTAATGATGATGATGACGTGCTTCAATATATTTTTAAAAGATAGGCGAGTCAAGTAATTAAGAAATATGTTTTTTTGAGGTTAGGTGGTATATTATTAATCTGTGGATTTTTGAATTGAGAGGTTTCACCTGTTTTTTTTGACATTTGTCACAAATTATGACGAACGCAAGCCAGCGCCAACGCACCTCTGAATTATCGCAGAATGAATGTGACAAATTGTCAAGCACGCGTTATTTGCTCTGATTAGCTGTTGAAAATTCATTCAAACAATCACAGCAGATAACGCGTGCTTGACAATTTGTCACATTCATTCTGCGATAATTTAGAGGTGAGAAACTCGGTCTAAATCTGTGTGAGTCCAAGATCGCACTAAATCACATAAAATAACACGCTGAAACTGCAACACGGTCTGCGCAGAAAACTGTCAATGTCAAACTTTCTTTTGTTTAAATTATTTGTCAAAAATAGAGAAGTCACGTAATCGATCAATTTATGCAGTATCGATTTTAGATGTAAAATCATTACTTTTAAACAGGTGACATTGCCTGGGATTTCGTTTCGATTTAAAATAAAATCGATTTAACTCTAAGTTAAAGTATGGACTTCTCTAGTACTTAATGTTAATAATTACAGATCCGTTATAATAATCAATATTTATACTGCGTTCTGATAAAGCAACGTTATATTTATAAAGATATAAAAAATCTATACTTCTCCAAGTTTTAAAAATAAACTGATGATATCTAATTTTCACATTTTCCACTATGTAACACATTGCCTGAGAAATTTGTTTTGAAATATGAACGTCTATGTTCATATTTCGAAGATTATAAATAAAAATTAAAAAAAAAACAAAATTAGATAATAACAGTTACGAAATGACTTTTGTATGGAGTTTAGATAACATTATGTAACCGGCAGAATGATACTGAACCTGTTACCTCTCGAAAAACCGCGCGTTGATTGTTTGTATATAGCCTGCGGTTTTTAGTCTGAACGTTTCTAGTAAATTGTTGTTGGAACTTATTTGCATTTTATTAAGTAAGCTCATCAGGTAGTGGAAAAAGAATCGTTCGTGTCTGGCATAAAAAGGCTTTATTTTAACACTCGCATGTAGATTTCGACTTTGGCTACATCGCTCGTGTTAAAATCTCGACTCTTTATGCTCGACACGAAATGTACTGTATCAATGGTGACAGTCTCATCTTGGGACGAGATTCTGTTTTTTCTTACTCCAAAATGACCATGATTCTTTACTGTATCGTATTAAGCTCACTTTTATAAGTTACGCAATTAGGCCTAGTCCCCATGAACTAACGAAAAACAGTTCGCGCCTTATTCGTCAATCGTACCTATACAAGTAAACGGTTCACGCATAAAGTCTCGTTTTGAAAGCGTGAGCTAACTTGTGTTAAAGCTCTTCTGAACGGTTGCATGCTTGTATGGAAGAAATAGGTATATAACGTCCGGTAGTAACAAGCCATCACACCAAAGTCCATTTCCTTATAGTTACGGAGAACGATGCAGCAACCGCGTCCAGTCACAGCATCCGTCAGCGTTACCCCGCGTCGGTGCGAGACACACAAATCGGATCAGAAAGGGTCCAACAGAGTCAAGCCCAAAAGACGACCACGTTACAACAGCGGAAGTTTAGTCTAGTTATGTTTATAATGTGGAAAAATAATGTTTATTGTTACTTTAAATACAAAGTTAATAGGTTACAAGAGTACTATGATGACAGAGTTAATAGGTTACAAGATTACTATGAATACAAAGTTACTAGGTTACAAGGTTACTATAAATACTGTGTTAGCCTGGTGTGGCTAAAACCCGCGAAAAAGGTAGCTGTCCAACCTGTGGAGGCATCCAAGAAGGCAACCCAAAAAGTTCAAGAATGGCCAACCCCAAGAGTTCCAAAGCAGCGACGCACGAATTGCTATCGAGCTGACAGGGGAGAAGTCACCGCGCCGTGGCTCAGAGACCCCATCTGTGTGTACGATCACATCGACAATGCGCTCGTCGAGTACCTGGCCATCGAGACTGCCACAGAACAGGTATACCTCACACAGTGCCACGACATCTGGCATGCTTACAGGTGGAACAAAGTAAAACTGCTAAACGAACTGCTTGATGAAGCAGAAGGAGCCGTATATGACAACGTCACTCACCAGGTCATTAGAGGGGAAATGACGGGCACATATATGGCAGCTTACAACGGAACACTCGGATTTGTGCCCAAGAACGAGGACAAGTCTCAGTGCTCAGGCAAAATCACTTTCGATACACCTAAAGACGATCCCATAGTAATTACAGCCAAGTGCACTAAGATCATGCTACAGGACAAGATTCTTAAGATGGGACAAGTCCTTCGGGTGACCAAGGAAACCTCTCATGCCCGACTTTGGCCAGTACCCAAAATAAAATGGATAAATGGGGTTCCCGGGTGCGGCAAGACAACCTGGGTAGTCAGACATTTTGATGAAAAAACCGACATTGTTGCCACTACGACTATCGAGGCAGCCAAAGATCTCAAAGAGAAGCTTGCGCGCCGCCTGGGAGACAGAGTGAAGAATAGGGTCCGCACTCTGGCTTCAATCCTTGTCAACGGGTTCAAGGAGAATTACTACCGTCTTACAGTAGACGAAGCTTTAATGAACCACTTTGGGTCTATTATAATGGCTGCACGGTTGGCAGGAGCGAGAGAAATCGTGCTTATCGGCGATGTTAACCAGCTACCTTTTATAGACAGAGAAAACCTGTTTCAACTTTGGTATAACCGTCCAAACCTAGTGGCCAGCATCACCCAGGAATTGCTCTGCACGCACCGCAACCCGATGGATGTAGCATATGCCCTGAGTGATGTATACCCTGGTATATATTCGTCAAAGCAGCTGATACATTCCCTGAAGGTGAAAAGGTTTACCGGAGCGCTAATATCCGAAATGTCCGCAAAGACTCTTTTCTTGGTTCACACTCAGAAGGAGAAGGCTCTCCTTTCCAGCCAGGGGTATGGTTCTGGTGCTGGGTCACGGATCCTAACTATACACGAGGCGCAGGGTTTGACCTATGAGTCCGTGGTCATAATAAACACGAAAAGCAGAAGGGTTCAGATCCATGACAGTGTCCCCCATGCGATAGTGGCAGTTTCAAGACACACTGAGAGTTGCGTCTATTACACTGACCACTTTGATGACGCTATTGCCTGTTACATAAGGCGTGTGATGGACGCGCCCACACTAACGGTCGTGGACTACAACCTAAAGATGGCATTGAAACATCGAGACAAAGCAGTCGTGAACAACTTGCTAAATATTTCAAAATCCCTGACCGACGCGGACGACAGCCAAAACTATGGTATACGTTCTTATATTCTTAACTTTGTTAGCATTACTCTGGATCGAATTTTAATTTTATGTGTTTCCTTCTTTGAAATAGAAGAATAAAGTTGTTTTTAAGGGTTAAAGTTGTAACCCAGGAAAACATGATGGGACTCGTAGAAACATAAGTGTGCCGTTTCTGGCGGCATACATTTTTTTCTATGCGAGATCCAATATCGACTTTTTATTATTGTACATTTTAATGGAATGTTACAGATATACTTTTTTCATGTTATCACCTATAATTTGTAAACACCTGTAACAACAATATATTATATTCCATTATATTCAGTAAGCCTTTGACTTTATTCCCTGCTAGTTCGTCCATGAGGACTTACCGCTACTGCGAAAAAAGCCAGACAAGTATGAGTAGTAATTTGCGCTTAGAGGGTCCAGCCTCGGCCTATGAATTTCCAGTTCCCTATAGTAGGGCGAACAGTCGCAGCTGAAAAAAAATATTGCACATTTCTAAAATAATGATGTAAGTTCGGAGTGGCAACCGCGGTCCAGAAGACGCTGCGTTGGAAGCCCTCCCACTAGGTGGACCGATGACTTAGTTAAGTTTATGGGAATCCGCTGGATGTGAGAACTACAGGATTGCTCGACGTGGCGACCGCGACACGTGAGACCTATGTTCAGCAGTGGATGTCTTTCGACTGTTACTGTTTATTTTATATACCAGCTGGTCTAGCTGTTCATCCGCTCCGAAACTATCACTTTACAATATCCTCATATGCTGTATATCTATCTACTTTGTTATAGTCGATATTGATCCAACCTGTAAGACAGAATAGAAACTGTGGTAATCGAAAATGAGTACTAATGAGTAGGTGTTCTTGAACGAAACACTGGGAATCCCCTAACATCGCTTTGTAGACTACGGTTGCCCCAAAAATAACTAGGTTACATAAAACCTGTCGGCAACAACTACTTCGCTCAATGTACGTAGGGGATTCCCCAGACGTAGAGAAACAAACGAAAAGGGTTGCCATTTCAGAAGTGTAAAATCTGTATAATTCTGTGACATTTCAAATTAGGTATTCTCAAAAATTTAGTTTTCGGTTTAATCAATATGATATTTGATTAAATCTGAAATAATAATTTATGGCTCCAATAATTATTTAATTCACAAATATATTTTTTGATTAGTTGTGAATCGACCAGTTGAGTTTTTAGTCAAGTGGTCCTAAAGCTCAAAATTTGATGAGAAATTACCTCTCACCTACTGAGTTGTGCGAGATCGACTTTCTCTTGGACTTTTTGTGTTCTTTTGTGGTACGGAACACTAAAGACTTCACCCTTATTTTCCCGTGTGGTATGCACTAGTGTGTATATGTATACATTTATATGTTTAGACATATGTATAATATATATGTGTGTTTGTTTGTTGTTTTGTGATGTCCGAGTGCCGTTTTTGAGTGTTGGGTAATAAGCAAATGATTTTTGGTATGGCTCTGTGGTGGTAGAATATTGTTTGGGTTGAATACAGGAAATGGACATTTTTATTTCAGTTTGTTTTATGTAATTTTTATATCAATTTATTTTATGAAATTTTTCGTCGGTGCTCCGTAGACCAATTGAAGTTTGACCAATTGGTCTATGGGGAAAATTACATGTTTCCATCGTCCAATTACCAACTGGGCTATGGAGAACACTGGACGTAAACCAAAACTATGTTCCATTATAACACTATAACCCTGAGTTCACACCAGTTTTCTCTACTTTGGGTTCAAAGAAGTATTTGATATATTTTTGGGTTCACATCAAACTGAATTAAAAAATATTATATACAATATAATATAATGTTAGCAAATTATAGTTAATTTAAATAGAATCTTCAATGAAAAGATAGGAAAGTATCTACCTAAACTGTTTGAAATGGCAACTTCACAGAAAACTTATGTATCATTAAGGCGTCCATGTAATGACAATGTATATAAAACATTTTTGGATTAACTCGAAACACAATAAATATATAATTATTTTCAAGACAATAAGCTGTTTTTTTGAGCTTTTAAGGGTTATCCATTTTGTTACAGAATATTTCAGACCATCTGTCCCAACTGCATATTTTTCACTGTCGTTGCAATGCTTACTTCTGTAATTTTATATTTGAATCCATTGACTATAAAAGTAAGTTTAAAAAAAACACAACCGACTTCCAAATAAAAACACTACAAAGTGAACAATAACTTTAATTTCTGCAGGTGGTGTCAAAACCCGAAGAAAAGAAAACAATAACACCCATTTCCGAAATTGAAGTTATTTTTCACTTTGTAGTGTTTATATTTGAAAGTCGATTGTATTTAAAAACAAAACGGTTTTTTTACATGCTTATGGACAAGGCTTTACAATACTATGAAACTGGGCAGCGGAACATTTCTCATTTCTCCATAGCCCAGTTGGTAATTGGACGATGGAAACTCGTAATTTTCCCCATAGACCAATTGGTCAAATTTCAATTGGTCCATGGAGCACCGACGAAATTTTTAAATAACGTAAAGCATGATTTTGCAAAGAACGGTGAAAGAAATGTTTTTTTTTTCACGACAAAATTTATATTTTTGGGTATATAAGTTGAAGTAAAGGTAATCGGTGTGTCTAAAATTCAATACTGGGTTAGTTGTGATGTGACCTTCGACTGCTGTTTATGAGGTCTATTGGCAAATGAGAAACCTTTTTAATGCAAATTTTTCTGTATTTAGATCTAATTTAATACAATATCAATTCAAGTTTGCGTTTTCTCACATTTATTTTGTATCAGGAAAAACCGGGTGCGGTTATATGGATGACAAAATTAAGCGAGCTCGAATTGTAGTTATCTTGTGAATAGATCATATTATTTAATAGAAGCAACCTTTGCACATAAAATTTCTATTACCTACAGTCTACAGTGAAGGGCGAAAATGCAGTCAGTGACGTAGCGTGAGCGTGGTTTCAGCAGTAATTATACAGTGAAACAGTCGAAGCTTTTCAGAACGAGCATGAATTAACTTGTACCGTCGTTCTCAGAAAAAATAAATGAGAGAAAACGTAAGCTTGCCTGGCCCAGGCTTACCCGTGAAGTTCAAATTGAGAGTTGTATTCATGATTTTTAAGAACATTGGTGTTAGTCATATTTTTGCCGTAATACTTTTTCACCTAAATTACTAAATGCATTTTAAAAATAAACATATTTAAAACAATTATTTTTCTGTTACCTTCAAACTATTGAAAATCATAGAAATATGATTTAAGGTGCAAGTGGGCCTTAATAATATAAAATCTGCGCCGACCTAATTGCGTAACACACTTTCCAACACTGTCCGAAGGATTCTGAATAAAATTATCAATCCTTTGCTTCATAATTATTAACAAAATCGCCTACATGACAACGTAAATAACGCAGACAAAATTAAAGGCATAATAAAATTTGAATTTCGAGGGTTAGTCTGATGTCATATTCCGTTAACAACATATAAAATTCATGAGTACAATCTATTAACGTGATCCGACTTCCACGAACAGAGAACAGGGGTGCTCCGATCGAGGTGTATGTGTCTGCGGTGTCTTCCCCGTCCAGATTCTGGGTCCAGTTCGTGGGTCCGCAGGTCACGCAACTAGACACCCTGGTTGAAGAGATGACGGAGTACTACGGCAAGAAGGAGAACAGAGAAGCCCATGCGGTTAGTATTGCTATGTATAAAACAAAGTCGTGTTTGTAACACCATTTATAACTCGAGAACGGATGGATCCATTTTCATGACCTTTGAATTTTTGGATTTATCTCCGCCCCGAATAACAGAATAACTATTAAAATAATCATCGGCATTATTAACGAAAAAAAAAAATTATGAAGAAAATTCATTTATAGTCCTACCAAGTACCAACATATCTGTGAACTGAAAGAGGACGGCACCGTCGATTCAGTGTTGCTAATTAATATAAGGTGCCCAAAATTGAGTAAGTTTTCAAGAAGGAAATTTCACATTAGACATAATCGTTTAATAAGAATTACAGTTTTTACAAATTAAAAACAATGATTTACAGTTACGTAGGTACGCTAACAGTTTAGTCTCTCAGCAATAAACAATGGCTTTATCTAAAAATTAATCCAATGAAGTGGAAATTCAGCAGATAAAATGTTCCACGGGGGGGGGGTAACAACTTTCATTTAATGCGAAGTTAAGTAGGTTCCTACCCTGCAAGAGGTACCTGGATGTCTAGCATTTAGTTATGACCGTACCTAACCCCTAATACCAGATTTGACTAATTATAATTAGCAGTGGTACCTAGTGGTAGTGTAGTGTAATAAAAAAAAACAAATTGCTTTACAATGATTTATTGAAAACCAGGTTTACAGTAATTGTGATCTTTAGATGAACCTGCATACACAACTTCATCCTGATTGTGAGGCCATACTCCGCTCATTTCCGTACCACTATCATCATTATCACTATCGCTTTCGGTTTCAGTGTCACTTACCACTTCTATAATAAAAGGTTTATCTAAATACAAATCATATTTTAAGTATTCTCCTTCTAATCTGCGGACGTGTTTACAATGCTGTGCCCACTCATGAACTGTAATAGCGTCAAAAGCTTCTCTAACTAGGCGGGGAATTTCAGCATTTTCGTGCTCAATATTTACATCAGCAACTTTTCATTGTGCTCCATATGAGCACTGTGATATACATCACAGTGATAAGGTGGTAAATATAAGCATTTGTGTCTATTGTCTTCTAAATTTTTTTCAATCTCATATACTCACTATTATTCAGGCTTGTTTCTCTTAATTATTTCTAAAAGCTGAGGTTTAGTCAAATTCTCTTTGTAGTCAATTTTACTTTTGGTCAACCATAATTGCATATCTTTTTTTAAGGAATTCGTATTTGGGACTTTATTCACACAAATACGGTGATAAGGAGCATTATCCATCACTATTATGGATGGCTCTTGTAAATTAGGCACAATTAAGTTTTTCAATAACCCATTTTTTAATGTTGGTACTATTCATCTCGTCATGATAATCACCACTTTGTTTGATTTAAACACAAGTAGTGCATTTGTAACAAATACAGTATCTCCTCCCGCATGAACAATAATATATCTTTGCCTTTTCGATACAGGCTCCAATACTCCGTCTTCACCCTCTCCTTGCCAACATTTACCCGATGTATGCGAAGAGTGAATACAGGTCTCATCTAAATAAATTATGGGCCGGGGCTGGGGAGATTTATTATTTTTATCAACTGCATGCTTAGCTCTCCAAGCTGATTTTTCATTACGGTCCATAAGAACCTTCTCCAGAAAGCTCCAAAAGATTGAGATATTTTAAAACGAAATCCCACCTTGTGAAGCAGCTTTCGCAGACTCTCTCGCTGTCCTGTGTAATTTATTTCTGTCTTTAAGACCTCTAGAAGCTTTTTAACAGAAGGGACCTCTTTTTTAGCAGAATAAAATTCATGTACTTTTCTCCGTCACAGATAATATAATACTAGCATACAGATGCCTCATCCCATACAAAGAAACCGTGCCGACGTAACTAGTGTTTTTCATCAGATTAATCTTGTTATTTTTTGTACATCGAACGCGTTCGGTTCTGTTTCACGGTGATAGATAGATGGTGTTAGCAGTGACTTGCAAGTAAAAGGGTTTACTAAGTTCGTAAATATTTTTTTCTTTAAATACAGTGAAGGTTCATTTTATAGTATTTATTGCCACGTTTTTACAGTTTTTTTTGCACCAAAATGTGTTACAATGCAAATTTTAACAATCGAGTGGAATGTCTCACAAATTAAAAAATGCGCCATCTATTGGCATCAATTCTAAATTATCCGTTAAAATAATCTTTGAAATGTGAATTAAGAGCCCAATATTCCATAATTTTGTACTTAGGAGAGTTGATTAAACAAGAACATACAATTTTTATGTTCAATTCCAGAAAATGTGAATTTTACACACATCCAATAACAGATACGTGCATATCGCGCCATCTAGTGAGATTTATTTGAACCAAATTTTCTTTGTTAGCAATGAGACCCCGTGCCTCCGTATAACTCCCATGTCAAAATTATCAACCACTTTACGTTTTCTCTCCTTGCCTGGTGTCCGAATGTTTGTACCAGTTTCTTCTGCTGCGTGCCCTTCCTTAACTATTTTTGAAATTTGTCCTCACACCTGAAATATAAGATAATAAAATAAATGTTAGTAGAAATTTGAAATCTGGCAGGTTAGTTTGTTTAATAGTAGCAGGTTACCAAATAGTCTATTAGGTAACCTGCGTAGGTAGGTAAACGTACATCTATTAGTAATAGATGTACGTTACCGAAACGAATATTTCGTGGACTTAAAAAATTAATTAAGTATCGGGTAATTTATAACAAGAAAGTTGACAACACTAACCTGTCGCTGCCGAAATTCGTTTGTATATTTGATTAAATGGAATAAACAGAGACCCCGCCCGAGCTTCTTCTTCAAAAAAGGTTTTAACCTTTAGAATAATGTTTCGAGCATAACTTTTAATAGCTTTCGGCATATTTAACTTTATAAATTCAGCAATATCACGACAAAACAACCAGAGAACCCGAATGTAGTAGTCACTGACAATCGAATGACACACAGAGTACATTATAATATATGAGAATAGAGTAGTCAGTCACTTTGGCAGTACAGCGCCATCTATTGATAATTTTAGGAACTACAACCGGCTATGTATATAACTATAGCTGTAGCACGAGTATACCGCTTCTATAGTTGGTCCTTTGCAGAACATCATATTAATTATATTATGCTGAATTCATCTACTGTTTTCCTGAACTGATGATTATGAAAGTACAGGGAAATTAACAGTGCAGAGAAAACGTAGATGAATACAGTAATTCAAAGTTTATGGGGATAAAAATAAAACTCATTGCTTAATAAACTTACGTATTTTATTTATGTCTTTTCTTATAATATTCGATAACTAACTCTTTGATAGTATCACTGTCTGCATTTTCTGTCCTGGTGCCATTTAATAATAAATTCACATCACGACACCAGATATTAATAAAAAATCTAGAACAGAATTCAAATAAAAATTCAATCAATTCTTCTCTGTGGTCTGGGCAAGTGAAAAAGTTAAAATCGACTACCGTGTACAAAACTGTTTTTGTGTAACTTTTAATGAAAGGCAAATCACTCTTTTTTTTTAAAATAGAAGTAAGCACATCTTGTATGGCAGAAAATAATTTTAAAGTATTTAGGGAAGGGTAAGTGAGTGACTTGGATGAAGAAAACTCTCTAATTCTTATATATTCATTCAAATCTGTTTCATTGAGATCAAATAAAATTTCTTTACATTTCTTGCAACTTTTAAATACTTTTTGTTTTGCCTTTCTCAATACATAACCGGTTACGTAGCTAAGTTGGCTAATAATTCTTGGATTACTCCTTTTTTCATTAAAATCAATAATTTCGCAATTAATGTCATCGAAATCTATTTCATTGATTTCTGTTACAACATTTAAATCTTTATTTAGTAAGCACTCCATAGACTGAAAAATTTTACAGTCATCTTCTTCACAGTTTGACCCTAGTGAATGATTACTAGATAAATTATTTATCAATAAACTAGCAAATGCCGATTCAAAGCCTGATGGTGTTGGACATATATTTCTATAACCATGAGAACGTATACATCCAAAAAAATTCTCTAATGGATCTTGATTTAAATGTCGCATCCAGAATGATTTTACTTTATGCTCTTTGAATAATTTATCTCTCAGAACTTCAATACCTTCCAGCGTACGTAACCAGTTAGTTACTGATGGCACACTACCTTCCCTTCCTTCTTTAGTGACGAATTTTATCGAGTTTAATATTCTTTTTGCCCTTGCCCATACTTTACTGTGTTCAGAATTTGGGGTGACTGCTCTTAAAAGTAATTTTCCGCTCCTTTTTTTTGAGTTGTCATGACTGCCATTCATTGAGTCGAAGAGTTCGTCGAAAAACAGCAAGACGTCGGCGGTATCTTTGCACTCCACTGGAAGTATATTTTTGTCTGAAAAATTAGAAATAATATTAATTGTAGAAATATGAGTTTAAGATACTATTTGAACATGATCAAACATCAGCAAATCAAAATTAATTAATACTATTGATCAGATAATCGGTGCTTTAAAATAACTTCAAAAGTAAGCTTATTGTAGTTAGCTTACTTTTGAAGTTATTTTAAAGCACCGATTATTTTTTTGTTTGAGATGAATTTGAAATATCTGCCTATTTGATAGATAATCTTCCATTATAAACATAAGAAATTATACACTGTAGGCAAATACTAATAACATAACACTACATAGTATAAAACAAAGTCGCTTCCCGCTGTCTGTCTGTCCCTATGTATGCTTATATCTTTAAAACTTCGCAACTACGATTTTAATGCGGTTTTTTTATTAGATAGAGTGATTCAAGAGGAAGGTCTATATGTATAATACATGCATAATATAGTAGAGAAACACTGATAATTTTCGACTTTCACGCGGGCGAAGCCGCTCACAGAAACTAGTCTGATAATAATTTATTTCTACTCACCAGCTAGGTATCCCATACTTGTAGCAACAGTTCTGCTGAATATTTGGGTTGCCATCTTAACCTTCATTTTAGGGATTTTCTTTGGGTCAATGTGGGCTTCCGTTAGATTTTTCATTAATCTGATTCCTTTGTAAGAAGGATTCTCTTCATAGAGTTTAATTAAATGTTCCCATTTTGCAACTTTTACTTTATTTTCTATGATGCATTTCATGTCCTTCGTGATTAAATTATTCCTAATACCTTTAATTAGATGTGGAGAATCAAATAGGGGTATAATTTCTTTTCCATTAATTTCAAATATGTTGTGTTTGTGATTTTGATTTTTTCTTATGTAATTAACCCGAGTTTCTTCAATTAATCCATTTATGGCACTGACATTTGTTGTGCCTTGGTCACAGACTGTTGCAACAATGTTTAATCCGCATTGTTGCAACTCAATTATTATATTTTTTATTAAATATTTTAAATCTGCTTTGGGAGTTGTACCTTTGCAAAATGTGTAAACTAATGGTTGTTTGTAGTTTTTCATAAAACCCCTTATCATAAAC
Source organism: Orthosia cruda (assembly GCA_964057195.1). Classification (NCBI taxonomy): domain Eukaryota; kingdom Metazoa; phylum Arthropoda; class Insecta; order Lepidoptera; family Noctuidae; genus Orthosia; species Orthosia cruda. The sequence continues at coordinate 25,630,896 of OZ059843.1, read as the reverse complement.
ACAAGCGCATGATCCGCAATGTTTCTCTGTGTTTGTCTACCATTATTTACAAATCCAGTAATTGCATCTCTTTTCCTATTAAAATCATAATGAGGCGTTATTGATATTTCGTCAAATAAAAGGATGCACAACTTTTTGTTTTCTGTCATTTTCTGGACCCTTTTCTTCAACTGGGTAAATATTTTTTTGTTTAATCCTGGTCTTAGACCAGCACAAGAAATAAGTCGACTCAGTGTCGTAGGGGATGGCAAAATAAAAATTTTACTGAGCCATCTATATGCTTTTGGGCCTTGTTTATAAATGCTGAGAGCCATGATTTTTTCGTCCTTCGTGAACCGTCTTCCCATTTTTTCTTTTGTTATTTCGCGAAATTGCATTACCGTAAACAAGGTTGCCAATGTCGTAAACTTTTGTAGACATTTCTGAAAAGTGGTATTTTCGGAAAGTTTCAAGGCTTTCTTCAGTCGTGTGGCATATTTATCTTTCTTTTGTTTTAACTTTGTAATAGTTTTTTTCAAATTTACTATATTAGGTGCTGAAACAAGTAAAAATCATGTCAAAAGGTCTTTTCATTAGAAATTACAAATTTAATTAAAATGAATCTGAACTTCTTACTACAAATAATTATAATATATTACTATAATCAATAAAAAAATGTACCTTTTGTCACTGTTGCAGCTGGTTGTTTTAGGGCAATATGTTTTATCCCTGCAGGCTTTGCAGGCACAGCTGAACCTAGAAAATGTGTGTAACACTGAATTAGTATGTTATTGTAAGTTATCTATTCCTTAATAGATAACTTAAGTAAGTAATCTAACGAAAGTTATCTATTATACCTTTGTTAGACATGTATACATGTTTACAAACAAGAAGACTCCCATACAAAAAACATGTTTCATTTTTTTTTGGTTTTATCTTAAAAGTTTTATGTATGAAGTTTAATGGTAGACATTAAACTTTAATAGATATTTTATGAGTTCTACAGTAATGTAAATATACTAGAATTTAACGAGGAACATCTATTTACGGATTCTAAAAAATAAACAAAACCAGTAATGAAAAGTATTAGAAATTTACCTGTTTCTCCAAGTCTTTGAGGTTCACTGGTCTTGGTGGATATTGGTTCACTAGAATGCAGTAGACCTGTTAAAATAAGTTAACCAGTTATTAAATAAATTTGTTATCTATCATACTAATATAAAAATAAAGTTGATATGATATAATTTAACAAAAAAACTTTTAAATTATATCATATCAACTTGACCTGTATCATACATGCATACATTCATTATGTATTTTAAGTTGTTTTCACTAATCTATCATTCTTCTTGGAAATATATATATATATATATATAAAGCAAGTAAGCAATAATAAATATCCAAGTTTTAGTTACTGAAAATAGTTAATAAAACTTATTTTAAGTAAGAACAAGTATTTAAAAAACTATAGGTATAAAATAAATCTGTTTCTGAAAATGGTGCTACCTTACCAAGCCACAATGCATAAAAAAGATTGATGGCTACTGGCATACTTTTAAAATTTTATGAAATTAGTTTTCCCTTTATAAATAAGTTTTACATTTTACCTTCAAATTTATTTCAACCATAGCAACATAGGTACTATACGATTACCTAGTAGATAAAATTATGACTTACCTGTGGATGTGGAAGGTTCAGCAAATGTTGGATTGTAATTGGTCACGTTGGTAACATCTGACAATGGTCTTTTACAAGGTATGCCTGTAAATGAAATACATATATTTTAAATACCCTGAATTGTACATTAACCCCATAAAATAACCACCACTGATTAAATACATACTATCCTTGTCATTACTATGTCAATGAATAGAGATTCACTTAAGTGCTATATAAGGTAGGTATGACAAAATCATCATTGAAAAGTAAGGAGCATAATAAAAGTACAAATTTCTAATGCCGTATTCCTATATTTATGGCTGGTTATTAGTTAAAGTTAGGACTCTCATGCCCGTTTTCACCGACATCCCCTATACTACCACCTACGTATGGGATCTTTAGCTTAAAAGCTCCCCCAAACTGGCCCCTAAGTTTAAATTCGTTTCACCACTATTTCCGTCACCTAACTAGGGGACACATAGCTATGTGACGTTTTGTTTTCTATAATAGTGACTGCTTTGTCTTTGAACTTATCGATACTTTAAAATAAGACAGATTTTTATGAAATTCTCTAAAGTATTCACTTATATTGATACTGTTATTCATTAATCATGTTTTTATAGCAATAATAAATATTATTTCATTCATATTTTTAATTAATTTCATATTTTCTCGTTTCTTACTCTATGTATTATCACGAAACTTCGCGTGCTATCTGTGGTATTTGTATTTGACACTTCTCTTTTGTGACATAAGTAGGAACTGCACTGACGTGAGATGAGATTTGGTCGTTTGCATTGGTTTTAATGCAAGTTGATTTTGATTTATTTTATATGTGTTTATAATTATATTATTTTATTTTTATTTTAGTTTTTGATTGGCTTTATTTAATTTTTGTATGAATTGACATTATTTAATTTTATTATAAATTTAAAATTTGCTCTTAATTGATTTTATTGATTATGTATACGTATTTTTTTGTTTTTTTTTGTGTTTCGACCTTTTTTTTTGAACTGATTTTATTTTGATTTTGAATATACGATTTTATTAATATTTCATTTATAATCTGTACCTACATTTTTTACATTTTAAATATTAATCCATAAAAAAAACATTTAATAATATAAAAATCGTAGCGTTACGTCGAATATCGTACAAACAGTTACAAAATTTTCAACAAATTAAAATAAATTACTGACCATCTTCGTTGTTTGAGAGATCACTTACGTATGTGGCGGTTTATGTGCCCAAATTTCGGCCACCTAAATTTAGGGGACCTTTTAGCGTTTAACTGACCCCTTAGTGTTGGTGAAACAGAAACCACCTTCTAACAGCCCCCTAACCTCACTTAGGGGATCCCTTAAACTTAGGGGATGTCGGTGAAAATGGGCATCATATATTTACCAATAATGAAGCAAAGAGCTCATCAAGGAAATAGCTATCTCAGGTAATATTAACTTACAAATCTATTTATATGCCTATTTTGGTAATAAAAATGAAACCATTAGTAAGACAAAACAATTTGTAGGAACCGAGCATTAAACAAGTAAGCACCTGTTTTAGAAATAAGTTTAATTATGTTGGTATTTACTATTTTGGTCATTGTTTTATGAGACTTACGAATGGATCAAAGACTATAAGCCAAGTAACCACACTATAAATAACAGTTAAGAATAAAAGCAAAAAAATGTTTCAAATACCTTTTAAGTGCAAAGTAGGAACTGCATTAGCACTTAGTCTTGAACTCCTTGTATGATATTTCGTTTCAAAGTGTTTGTGACATACTTTTCTATTTTTAAATACAAACTGGCTATCCAAAACCAGAATATCTCCCCCAATTGAGAAAAGCCAGGTTCTAAATCTGCCCTCTTCCTTATTGGGGTTGGGAAACGAATGCAAAATATTACATTGCTATCTCCACCTGGAATTAAAGAGACATGTAAGAGATAAATGTTTATTTGTTGTTCTATTATGTCTTACATACTTCAGTGATAAAGTCAACAGATAAGTAAAACTGTAATACTAAAAACTTACGTGATGTAGAGCAATGACGAACACAACATCTGAACGGAGATGCCATAGCGTCAAGTCCTGATCGGAAGCAAAATCGAAGTCCAAAATAGTGCGCACAGGTTGAAACAATATAAACAGAAATATCGGTGTCCTTTGGGATAGCAAAAGTTGTCGAAAAAGCCACGAAAATAAGTAAATAACAGCAAAACAAACCACAAAACATTACAAACAACTGTCAGTCTGCCGATAGGGCGCCATGACAATTGAAATCCATTCTACACAGAGTTTTACAAAACGGAACTTTAAAATCAATTTATTTTCCGACTAAAATAAATATTTTCTAATGACAATTTTGAATGACTAGATTATTTTATTAACTGCTACGTTTTTAAATATTGCGATATGCTATAGCTTTTGAAGAAAACTAGTTCAACACAAAGTTAACTATCGTAGACATTTTGCGTAGAAAGAATTGTTCAATCATAACTTTACCTTAGTGTTGCTATAGAAATATATATATATATTTTTTGTAGCAACACTTGTACATAGTTTTTTACCATGTATAATTTAAAAAAGCGACACCTCTCGATGCTTTTCGGAACTAAACTTTTTGTCTGACCACCGTTGTTGTTTTTTTTGTATGGACTGCTAGGACCGTGGAATGACATTTCAACATGACGGCCGTATTTCCTTCCAATTTTCGCCATTTCACAGATAGGTTGGTAGGAGCGTACCCATACGTTTTGCGAACACAGCGCCATCTCTGATAGATGACAGAAACAAAACACGGACCAGGATGAAATATATACTGGTTCCGGTTATGCCAGTAGATGGCGTTGTCGATTATTCTCAAATTCAAAACAAAGTCGGGTTAAAACCATTTTCCCATACATTTCTTCGAGGTGGTACGAAGTTTACCGGAACAGCTTTTTACTGACAAAAACTATTAATTGTATAAGGGCTGATTGTTCAAAAGTCAGTTAACTTTTATCTGAAGAATTATGACAGTTTATCAAACTATCAATCTTCTATCTATCTTCGTAGATATTAAAATCCATGTTTGTGTTATCCTGTGGGAAAATGTTTGTACACAAACAACGCCTTGTTTTATATTCAAAGCAAAATGTAATGGATGACATTTGTATATTGCAAGCTTTGATGCGTTTACTTGCAATAGTACTTAGTATAATTATACTAAGCTTTTCTCCGCGACTTTGGCCCTTCCCCACAGGACCCGTTGGCGGGTTAAAATAGCCTATGTCACTCAGGAATAATGTAGCTATCTACTGGTGAAACAATTTTCAAAATCGGTTCAGTAGGTTTTGAGTTTATCTGTTACAAACAAATCTTTCCTCTTTATGATATTAGTGTGGATTACGCACGGGATCGGTCGATTTAGCGACAGTTGGGGGAGGCCCATGTTCATCAGTGGACGCCTTTCGGCTGACATTATGATGATGATGATGATTCAGGATTACCTACTTTTTTAAAACATAACCTCTTGAAAGGTTATTAGTGCGTTTTGAAATAGAAATTACTGTATATAAAATAACATAAAAAATTATTTATCTTCCAAAAAGGTGTCTTATAAAGTTTGTGAGTGTGTGTTTGTTACTGTTTCACGATCAAACGGCTAGTTGGATCTGGATTAAATTTGGCACAGAGATAGTTTATAGTCAGGAATAGCATATAGGATACTTTTTATCCCGGGAATATGTTCCCTCGGGATAATTTTCGACGTTCACGCGGGCGAAGCCGCTGGCAGAAGTTAGTAAAGTAATATATAAAAGTGTAATATTATTTGATATATCCTTTATATATTTACTTATCCACTGATATTAGTGGGTAATCTTCTTCTTCGTCGGTTCAATGATTCCAAAATTATATAAGTTTTGACCAGAATCCAGCCACTACAACAACGTTTTCATTTGCCAGTAGGTAGTTAACTGATATTACAGTGGGTAATTAATTAATATTGCACATATACGATTTTTTGTGCTGAATATTTTTATTTTTCAAGCTTTTTTTTGCTCTTTATTTTTGAATGGTTTTTTATTTTTTTTTATTTCAACAACCATTATTTTTTGTTTTCAGTTGGCGCACGTGTCCGTCGGTCAAGTTGTAGCCGCCGTGTTTCGGCACGACGGTCGTTGGTACCGCGCGAGGGTGCACGACATCAGGCCCAACGAGTTCGATTCAACGCAACTGGTAAGTTATTTTAACACGCCATAGAAATTCAATTTTATCAGCTGCCAAGGTAAAATTGCGTTTCAATTTCGCGTGACGTCACGGCTTGGTGCACTTTTTACCGAGAAGTTGTGGCGGCGTAAAGAAGGTAACGGGGGGGGGGGGGGTCCGCCCCGGGTACCAGGCACCACGGGGTGGCAACGCGGTCCGTACAGTCGGATTGTGTCCCTATGTGCGTTGCTTATGCTGCTAGAATGATGGGCAAGCAAGACGACGGATGATCATATAGGCGCCGGGAGGGAGTGCAAGGAGATGCATTTGCACGTTGTATATCATCATCATTATCTTCCTGCCCTTGTCCCCTATTACTTGGGGTTGGCGCAACAAGTTTTCGTCTTCCATACCGTTCTGTTCCCCGTCACGCCATCACTGACTCCCTTTTCTTTCATATCACTCCTCACACAGTCCATCCATCTTTTATTTGGCCGTCCCTCCCTCTTCACCCATCCACATTTATATTCATAACTCTTTTATCAACATGCGTTTCACCACATGACCATACCAGAACAATCGGTTTCCGGTACCAGAACAATCCATCTCAACATTCTCATTTCTGCTACATGCAATTTTTTTTTCATCCATCTTTTACACAGCCAAACATTCTGATCCATACAGTACGACAGGTCTAATCACGGACTTGTAAATTTCCCCTTCAACTTGAGGGGCATCCGTGGGTCGCAAATTGTACCAGAGACCTGTCTCCTTTTCATCCATCCTGAGTTGATCAGGTACGTTACGTCTCGGTCTACCTCGCCATCTCCTTGGACAAGCGCCCCTAGGAACTGGAAGTCGGAGCAAAAGCAGAGAAGCCCTTTATACAGTCAAATATCCAAAGCAGTAGAGGAGAGGTGTATAGCGTAGATATTAAAAACTAGGGCATACACGAGCTGAGACGAATAAATCCCTACAGTCGAACGTCCAACGGCGATCACTGTTGGTTTACGTTCAGTGGCGTATTTAAAGATTAGGCGCCTCTGGCCATACGGTTTTTAACCGACTTCAAAAAAAGAAGGAGGTTCTCAATTCGTCTGAACAATTTTTTTTTAATGTTTGTTCCCCGATTATTCAAAGACGCCTGGACCGATTTAAAAAAATCTTCAGTTGTTTTGAAGGGTATACTTCCTAGTTGGTCCCATAGTCATCAGGTTAGGATCTGATGATCAGATCCTAGAGCAATCGAGGGAACTCCTCAAATATTATAGGCATACATATAGTGATTTTGGTATTTTCATCAACAATGCAAACACTTGCACTCAGAAAGTATAATTTGGTGAAGTGGAACTGATGAAGAAGACCACATATGGCCACTGGAACTCCTAAATGCTAAGTATGTCACGGGTATAAAATATCTCGAATAGGTAACCGAATATGATGAAGCAAATACTTATAAATGAATGGTAGTTATTGAAATGTTCTAATGATGAAGCCGGAAGGTAGGCACTGGAACTCTGAAATAGAACAATGTATCCTAGTCGTGCTTGGGCTTATTGGAATCGTCATGAGATGTAACTTTGGCCATAAATGATTATCATGTTAATTGGTGATACCTACCAAAACTAAAAAAGAAAAATAAAAAACTTTTTAACACTGTTTGATTTTTTGTTAAAAAGTTTTTTATTGCTGCCCCACAATTAACAAAAAAACGAACTGTTTAGTGAAAAAACGTATCCGTTGTCACAACGTGCTATAAAATCTCTTTCATTGTTCTCAAATTGTTGATTAGATGGCTGATCGCATTTGGTTTAATTGATTTTGGAAATTCGTCTCTACGATTCGTCCTTCGTCTTCGTTGTTATTGAAAGTTAATCTTGTTGCCCAGTTTCTCTATATCGGATGTCGAACATGTTTATTTTGCAAGATGTAAGAAGTGTTAATGAGAATGGTATAAATTAGTTATTGTGCTTAATTGTGGGTGTAGCAAATGAATATATTTTCTTGTTTCCAGGTAGCCGACGTATTCTTTTTGGACTACGGTGACAGCGAGTATGTGGCCACACACGAGCTGTGTGAACTGCGAGCCGACTTGCTGCGGCTTAGGTTCCAGGTACGACAGATTTTGTTCTTTGAAACTTATTAACCAACAGCCAAATTGCGTAAGTGAGTTCGGCAGGGCAAAGGGAACAACTCTATTAAAGAGACACATTTCCTTTTAGAAAGAGTACATCCTCCATTCTTTTTTTTGTTTACCTGGGGAAATCTTTAAAAGGCGCCTGGACTTTTGGGGAAAAATCAGGGAGTGAGGGCCTTTTTATCTTACTAAAGCCACCACACGTGATATCCATGAGCATATGGAAGGCATTTTGTGATTAGACGGTGTTTTGATGACACTGAACTGAGTCATCTCAACGATTCACGTAACTTTGCCGGTGTTTAATAACCAAGTACACTAGCTTTAAAACTTTCGCGTTTCATAATTGGGAAACAATATACCACGGGTATTTAACGCGATGATTTCGATTCATTTATTTACCTATTTCACCCGACGTTGTGTGTAGAAATGTGAGGGTAGATGAAGAATTGTCTGCCCCAACGGAGCCAGTACACCGAGACACCAGTCTACCCGGGACCACGGTCGTTGCAACACGGCCGAAAACATCGGGTGAAATAGGTAAATAAATGAATCGAAATCATCGCGTTAAATACCCGTGGTATATTGTTTCTCAAATACATTAGGTAGTAAAATACTCACAACGGATCTTTGTGTCTCTGAATTGGCTGCAAGTGCCTGCGCAGAAGCTATTTTTGTGTCAATAGTGAAAGTGAAGATAGCATTGTATAACTGTCTCTTTCACTCACTTACGTTTGTCGCATCATCCTATCTCGCTTACTCTATGCAGTTAAACTGTTTCGTGCACAATAGTTGACAGCGCCAACTTCAGTGCCACAAAGATCCGCTGTGAATATTATATTTTACCTATGTTTGCAATATTTGTAAGTTTTTTTTTTTTTTTTTTAAACTTTGCCCCATACTGGGAATTTCTTCCTGTATCGTGGGTGCGTTTACAAACATATAAACTCACATACACAAACACCCAGAGCCGGAACAACTATCTGTAGGTCATACAAATATTTGTTCCGTGCGGGAATCGAACCCGCGACACACAGCGCAGCAGTCAATCGCTCAACCACTGCGCCAACCGTGCGCCCAAAAACCCCGTAAGCCCTATTTGTCAAATTAATTACCTGTGAACGCTTTTAATACTTTATACCTATACGTAGTATAGTGCTGTTCTGGGTGCATCGTCATCACATATATGCCTATGAATTTATTGATGTATGTATTGTAAACGAAAAATTATATAAATATTGTGAACCACTTATTTTTTTAAAAGAGTAAGTATGGAGTTTCTTGTCCGTTCTTCTCCATAACAAAGTACTTTTCCGAATGGACGGTAGGATCAATTATTATTACTTGTAAATTCTAATTGTTGACGTTCAAAAGTACCGCTTAATGGCCTAGTTGAAATAAATATTTTTGAGTTTGACATTTATCATGTGTTTTTGCAGGCGATGGAGTGTTTCCTGGCGGGCGTGCGTCCCGCTGTATCGGAAGATGGAGCGCGTGACCAGTGGCAGCAACAAGCCGTGGACCGCTTCGAGGAACTCACACAGGTACGGAAATAATACGATACATGCTGAGACAGGAGATTTTTTGGTCTCGCACGGGGTTTTTTTATTATTGTTAGTTTATGCTTATCTCCTGTGCAGCCAACAAACCTGAGAAATTGCCCAATCAAAATTCTAGAAAAAGACAAGTCTGTATTATGCGTGTCAAATGAATAAGACTAAGTCCGCGTGAATGACCTCGAACTGTAAACTGTCACTTGAAAAGTACAGTTTACATATAAAGCTTATTCGTGTTTATTCACTATTTTCAGTGAATAAAATAAGCTTTTTAGAGGGGGAATGGTATAAAAATAGTTTTTTCTACCAACTATGCTTTAATTTCATCACAATCACACTAAAAACTCAGTACAAAGCGAGTCTTTAATGCTCTAGAGCAATAAAAATGTATGAAATTTCATTATTGCACAGTTTATTTTTTAATCGCATCAAAAGGTGCCAATCTCAATGGATTAGCTCTATTCATATATTATACTTGTTCCAAATTTAAAAAATGATTGCTGCTAACTCTGGTTTAAAAATGAAAGAAATTTAAAAAAGTGATTTGGCGGGAACTTTGTTAATTTTGCTTGACAATATTTTTGGAAATGATATAGTGTGATACTATCTGATTTTGAGTGCTTCGGATTCGAATTAAAATGGAATCATCTAGCGACACATTAACTCCGGAAAACATTCTAAATGAAGCCGACAGTGTTATAGAAAATCTTTTAATTTCAATAATTAAACTTCTATTTTAACTGTTTGATATGAGTTTCTTTTATCTACTATTCCTATAGGTAATAGTTGAAAGAAAAGCAGATTATGCACCTCGCCTTAAGTAATTTATATTGCCCTCGTGCCTGTTAGATTAGCCTGTTAAATCAGGCACTCGGTGCAATAATAAATTACTTTGTGCTCGATGCAATAATCTACTATTGTGTGTCACTTTGTAATTTTTACCAGATTATGTTAAAAAAAAACAAGGTTAAGTATCATAGAAATGAAATTAGAGTTATTTAGACACATACAGATTTATTGTAATATGTATTTGAAAAGGAGGTTTGAGGTACAGATTTTTCAGGTGTTTCTATTTTTTTCGTCAATCGTTATTTTTGTAAACATCTTTTTTAATTTAAATTAGGTATTATTTATTGCGTCTCGTATCCAGCGCATCCCCGGTCAATGTGGCGACGCTTGAGGCCTATGTCCAGCAGTGGAAGTCTTACAGCTGATAATCATATCAGCTATAAGACTAACTATTCAATAAATAATCATCATCATCAGATGATGATTATTTATTGAATAGTTTAATGATGTATATTCTATTTTTAGTGCAGGATAACATACATTATACTTATGGTTCGAATCTTGATTAAATAGGTGGCCAGATGGAAGGCACTGCTGTCGAAAACTTGCACATACAAGAAGACTGCGTCTGCCGAGGGCGAAAAGGAGAGGGAGATACCTGGCATCAAACTGTTCGACAACACTGACGGTAAATATTATTGTGTATATTCGTATCACCAATTATCCTGGTGATTTTTCTAAGTTGGTGTGGATGGCTAAAGTCGCAACTATGAGGAATAGCGAAAAATACTCAAAGGAGTCTCGGGTCCCATTTTGATGAGAACTAAAAATTAGACTTTTCAAATCAATATTCCTATCCAGGAATCGAAACAATTTATTTTGATAAAAAACACGTTTTATTATTACACCGTCTGATAAGTGTCGCTAATAGGGATACAATTCTGGGAAGTAATGATTTATGGCGAACTTAAGGAAAGACGTCACTTTTAACCAAATATATAGTATCGATAGCGGACAACCAAATACCTAAAGCTTAGAATGATTGTAGCTGGGTTGATCTTCGTTGATTGTTTATATTCCAACTTAGAGGTATCAATAAAAATTATGCGTGGTCCATAAATAAAAAAAAAAAATCTCTATTTGAAAAAAGCGATCGCTTCTATGTCAGCCTCGTATCTATACAAAGTTAATGAAAATAAATAATAACTAAGATGTTAAATTAATTGAACAATCTCTATGTTCTAAAGCCTGCTTTGGCTAGCTTATACAAAGCTCTTGCCTCCCTTGACAAAGGTGACGCAAGAACAATGTTGCATCTTCCTACATCTAGTGACTTAGGTAGAATTGAAATTCTTTCGGTCTCGTTCCGGACGCATTCCAGCAATATATGGTAAGTGTCTTCCACTATACTGCACTCCGGGCAATTTGGTGAAGCAACTTTACCCATAAGATAGGCAAAACTGTTCATTGGTATGTGTCCCGATCGAAGCCGAAGAGCCATTACGCTTTCTTGGTCCATACATAAAAAAAAAGCATAAAATATACAAGTCGAATTGAGAACCTCTGCCTTTTATTTTGTCGGTTTTAAACATGCACATGAGTGTTTCAAACACACCTTACCATAGATAGTTAGGTTCCTTGATGCAGTGTGCCACGTTAGCGGGAGATATTGACTTCCTATTACTTAGAATTCTGAATTTAAATATAATATCATATAGAATAACGGCGTTGCTTGTTAACAGAAGGCGAGCTGGACATCGGCGCAGCGCTCATAGAGGAGGGCTGGGCGGAGCACGGGCCCGGCGACAGGCCTGAGCCCGGCCAGCACAGGCCGCCCTTCGGAGACCTCGGCAACTCACGGTAAATATGACTTTACATACACTAGCTGCCGCCCGCGGCTCAACCCGCGTGCTTTAATACCGCAATATCATTATAATTTATAGCCTATATATTAATCAGATGTATTAGCTATATCACTGTCAAGTTTCATCTAAATCTGTTCAGTATTTTTTCGTGAAAGAGTAACAAACATCCATCGTTAATGAACAACTTTCTCCAAACAAGAAATAAAATTCTCAAAAAAAATTGTATTGTCTCTACAAATATATATTGGTCAGCTAATGAAAACTTTTGTATGGAAAAAAATTTTTTTTTTGAGAATTCTCTAAGTACCTGCCACCCTGTCTGTATAGCTCGAAGGACCATATTTCGCTCAGGCACCGTACAACACATTTTTTTTTGAGAATTGCCCAAGTACCTGCCACCCTGCCTGTATAGCTCGAAGGATCATATTTCGCTCAGGCACCGTACAACACTTTTTTTTTGAGATTTGCCTAAGTACTTACCTGCCACCCTGTCCGTATAGCTCGAAGGACCATATTTCGTTCAGGCACCGTACAACACTTCTTTTTTCAAAGTTTAATTCATATTCATGTTAAGGTTTTACTCATGTATTTCGTTCGACTAGCGACTTCTACTTGACACGAGATAAGTATTAAACTGAACTCTAAAATCAAAACAAATGAAACAAATACATCAGTAAAACCGTAAACAAGGATAAATACAACACCTATCGCATTTTTAACACATAATTGTACATATTTCTATTATATGCAAGCTAATATGTCTATGTATTTTTTCGTATGCTAAATTTGGATGATAAAGAGGAACGTACTACTCTGAAAAGGTAATGCACGACCTGAAAACCACATATATTTAGTCGAATAAAGACACTATTGTTAAGACGGTAGAGTTGAAAACGTATTGTTGTATGCAGGGTGTTGGGAATGTTAGAGGGAGGGAGAAGCTCGTCTTTGCCGAAGGACCACAAGGATGACCGCGGCGAACAGAAACCGAAAACCACTGACGACTCCGAGAAAGGTAAATCTCTTTAGTTTCTACTTCCGGCTTCGCCCGTGTGGTATATTGGTAAAAAGTATAATTTATATCCTTCTCCAGGTCGTAGGCTATATCTATGTTAAATTTCATTAAGAACGCTTAAGACTACGCACTACATCCGATCCGAATCCGTGAACTCTCTGTCCGAAGTAGCCGTAGTACTTCTTGTACGGAAGCTTACGCACTACATCCGCACTCTACCCGTCATAATTCAGAACATTTTGAACTCGGAACTCAAATCACGGACTCGGATCGGATGTAGTGCGTAACCGCCTTAAGCGTGAAAATTTAACAAAAAACTACTATTTCTGTCAAATAGTTACCTTTTGCATTTATAACATTAGTATGGCTTTTCATTCTGGTAAGAAAGTTTTGGGTACCTTCTTTTTCCAACGGAATTATAATTCATTGATTGATGACTCCATGAAAGTCAATGTTGAAAGTTATTTTAAGGACGCACATTTTTCTACAAATAACAGTGCTTCACAGGTACAATTTTAAAGTATATGCAATCACAGATGAGAGGTTATCATGGTCTTAATATATGGATAATATATTCAGCTCCAGACTGGCATCAGAATAATTGTATGACAACATACAAAATTTTCGCACAAATACGTTTTGCCCATCACAATAATCGCAAAAATATTAAAAAAGTAGGGTCCGAATAGGTCCCAGTTTAGGTAATTTTACAGCATATTTTATCTTCAAAATTACAAGAAAATGCGGTATATATAGTCTTTTACAGGTTCAGCTAATTATTTTTAACCCAAATCAATATATTTTTTAATTATTAGCTAAAATAAAAACACTTGCCGACTTCTTCATACATTTTGCACTCGAAGCTCATCATTCCGCGCTCAGAAGCGCTAGTGGAATGACGAGCGTATCGATTTTTCGCATAAAATAAATACGATAAAAGTAATAAAAAAGATTGTAGTGTGCATGCGTGAGTCGTTTGTCGTGATCGAAAGAATTTGATATTTTATCGGACCGAAATAAAAGTATGTTTGAGTTTCCTATTATTATTAGGATGTGATTTAGAAATTATATTGGGTAAGATCGGGATTTGGATAGGTGGTGTTTAGCAGTTGTTGAAAAGGTTGAGAAAAGGATGGGTGGGTTTAAGCAGCTCTTAGTAAGGTTAGGATTTGGATGGGTAAGGTTAAGCTGGTGGCGGTGAAGGTTAGAAGTGGATGGGTGGGAGGAGATTTATGATTTCGGTTTTTATGTATGTATGTATGACGAATACGGGGTTAAAAGATGGCGCCGACGAAAATTAGACATCTTTTCGTCATGGGTGTCATTTTCATGGTTTTCATCGAATATGGGGTCAAAACCAAAATACAAGATGGCGCCGACGAAAATTTGACATCTTTTCGTCATGGGTGTCATTTTCATGGTTTTCATCGAATATGGGGTCATAACCAAAACCCAAGATGCCATCGATAAAAAAATTACAACTCTTTGTCATGGACGTAATTTTCATGGATTTTGGGGTCGCTTATATCGAATACGGGGTCAAAACCAAAATACAAGATGGCGCCGGCGAAAATTTTACATATTTTCGTCATGGGTGTCATTTTCATGGATGTTGGGTAATATGTCATTAGCTGCTGCTCATTGTGTAATGCTCCAAAAATTTTAGATAGTAATATTTTATATGTTCCATGTAATGCAAAATGTTCAAGTAATTTTTTCATCCTTGTGACCGGAAATTATTTCGTTTTAGGTATCTACTTATTTCACGTAGCGTTTTTTTAAAAATACCTACTTACTACAATAAAGTGAAAACAAGTTTTTTTTTCGGAAGTCGGTGTCGGTACCTATTGTTTTTCGTTTTTCGACACAGGAAAGTTATTATTTTTCATGTTTTAGTTTTTGTTGGTAACCCATATTGGGTATACTAAATACATCTGTTTACCCTCTTAAACCGTACGAGCGTGATGTTATATTAGGGTATGGTGAAAACAAAACATAAACATACGATCACAGTAATTGCAGGTCATTTGCTGTTTGTTGTTGAAGAGTTCCATTGTCTATCTCCGAAGATCTTTATCAGATCCTTATAAATTATACAATAAAACCATGAAAAAAAAAATTGTTTGTCTGTAAAGTCGGTTTACGGACGATAGTTTAACGTTGTCACGTTCACGTCATAACAAAACATTGATGAAAGCCGAACGCTTAAGCCGATCGTGCCTTTCGCTCGCTCGTGTAGCTCTCTCGCTCCGATCGTAACGTTACAATGAGCGTAACGGGACACATTTTCGTGCATGCAGCCGGCGATCTTCGATTTATTAGACCTTGTCACGTTAAAATGAAGAAAAACATGAAAGATAACAGGTAAATAATACAGGAACACCTTAATTTAATATTAAACTTTTATTTTCCAGATAACGACCGAATTACAACATCGACATCTCTGGGCTCGGGCCTAGAAACAGGAGACAAGCCACTATCCATATCTAATTTCGACCTATCCTACCCAGACAATTCTTTATCCAAAACCCTGAACGGTTCCCACCAAAACTTCCTACATATGGAGAAACAGAACTTAGACAAAGAAGGGAATGTCGAAACAGGTTCGTTAGACACGTTAGTACCTGCCGTGCCTTCCACCCCTAATCTATCAAAGTCACCTCTCGATGAGTTGAAAGCGAATATAAACAGAATAGACTCCCATCATAATCTTGAGTTTCTAGAAAGATCGCAACATGAGAATAACTGATTTTTTAGTTTATAAGTAATTGTTTTGAAAAGTCGCGGGGATTTGTCTGTGTAGCTATCGGCATGATTGTTTTTAAAATCTTTGTCCTGATTTTATGTCCAGCGTAGACGTTAGAGTGGGCCAATCTAGGCTATGTCGCGTTTTCGCAGCGTAAGCGTCGCGTTGTCGCAGCGTACGCGTCGCATTATCGCAGCGTTGACGCAGCGTAAGCGCCGTTACGCAGCGTAAGCGAGCGTCTCGTTTACGCAACGCGAGTGTGAGTCTCGCATCTATGCTGACCTAACTCCAGGTGCAAAGACACCTTTGACTACCAATATAATTTATAATCAGATTGGTTGTCGCGACTTTTCACCTTTCTAGTGTAAAATATGTCCGGATTATAGATATACTTACTGTTGTATTAAAAGTTATTTAAGTATAAAAACGCTGAATATGGTGTATTATTGTTAGAATGTCTCCATCGTCATACTTTGTATCCTGATTGTGATATTGAGTCTCATGTTAATATAGGTACACAAGTTTTCTACTATCTATCAAAGATATTATGTATCACTTGGTTATATAAGTATTTAAGTCAATTGCCAACTACTTAAATAACTTCCTGTCTTATGTTTTTCTTCCTTCCATACATTTTTGCGAGTTTTCGGTCTGCGTATAAAAAAATAAGCTTTAATTTATATACAAAAGTTGAAAAGAGGTTTATTTGCAAGGTTGTGCATATCATAACGCTACTTTCTATATCGAGCATAGAGAAAAGTAGATGTTTCTTTTTTAATTTAAAATAGTACTTTAAGTATGCATGAGTAGGTAGTTGCTGTGTTCCTATTCTTACAACATATATATTTTATAGTTACCAATAAACAGGTTGTAAATGATTAAGGCTTAGATTCTTCAACAAAAATTATCGTAAAATTAATGTGATTTGTCAAACGTGCGTTAGCTGCTATGATTCGTTGAATAAATTTTAATAGCACTCACTCACACACACACACCACACTCACTCACTCACTCACTCACACACACCACACTCACTCACACACACCACACTCACTCACACACCACACTCACTCACTCACTCACACACACACACACACACACACACACACTCACACTCACTCACTCACTCACTCACTTGACTTTTGTCAAATTTCTGACGTATCGATAATTTTGTTACAGAATCTGGGCCTTAGAGTACGTAAAATTAAGAGTGAGAAATGTTCGGTTTATATTGCTTATGATCAAGAAAAGTATTTTTTCTAAAGTCCAGGCATTGAAAACTATCGGGATAGTCTTCGATCAATAATACACTAGATACACAATCCCATACAAAACTTCTCTTTAAAACTGTCGCCAATTGTGTTTACGTAATTCTAAGAATTCTAGTTGAAATAAATATACGGGTGTTTCTCTGCTATTTGGAAATTCGTCCATACAAGACTGTCCTGAAGTAATTTTATTAAATGTTGAGAATGTTTGTTAATAAAATGAAGGGCAATAGTAAATTAAATATATATCTTAAAAAAGCCCACACATTTTCCTCCTGGTTTTTGAGTTATGGACGGTTTTTCGTAAAACCGTGACAGGGGACTGTTGTAACCATCCAGGGGAATGTTTTATGGACAAAAACAATTAGTATTTTTGTTTAAGTAATCAAATTCTTTATTTTTCTTTGCCATTATTAAAATATGTAATTTTTTGAAAACATACACAACAGTATATCAGCAGTATTTGTAATATAGGTAAAAAAAATACATCAGCAGTATTAGTAATAGAGTGTGATTTTTGGATTTCTGAAGTCTCTTATACGATACAGCACTATTTTGAACCCTCCATAACTTATATTTTTTTACTATTGCACCAGATATAACTCCTTCCTTTTTCCGTTTGTATTCCTGAATCTCAAGGTCTTTTTCTTTCAGTACCCTTTCGCGTTTCTTTTCATCATTTTTCTTTCTTGCTTTAAAACATGCACTTGCTGATGATCTTAAAGGCGCCTGACGTTCTTCTGCGGGATCCTCTGAATCAGGTGTATTTTCCCTAGCAAAATTATTTGTTATGTCTTTAATGACTTTTTTTGCACTTTACTTAGAACAATGCTCTCTCCAAACCTTTTTTAAAGCTCACGACGACTCATATCTTTAACTAATTTTCTTTTTCTTTTGATACTTCTGCCTTTATTTTTTTGAGGGTCATTTTTAAGTCGTTGATATCTCAAACGGTCAGCTATACGTTTTTGTTCTCTTATTTCTTTTCTTGTTTTGGGGGGCTTCTTTTTCGGTGGCAATTTGAGATAATACCTACGAAAGAGACGTTACTTTTAATAATCAAAGCCTAAGAAAACAGTAGTATGAACAGTCCCCTGTGGTATGAACAGTCCCCTGTGCTATGAAATGACAGGGGACTGTTGGTCAGGGGACTGTATTTTTTACATGAATACTAAATAAAACAATACAATTTAAAAACATTCAGATAAACGCAACATAAGTGGCTAGATACTAGATGATCAATTATTTTAAACAAATTGTCGCTATTAAAACTCTTAAAATAGTAAAAAAAAAGGCTTACCAGGGGAATGTTTTCACTAACGGCCGAGACGCGTGGTTTACCAGATTACGCAGTAGTAGCACTAAACAAAAAGGCGGCTGCCCACTAGCTACATATCTGAACGAACATCACAACAATTGCGTTCCGTTTCGCGATCTAAATGCTTCGCGCCAAAACTAATTATGACTTCAGCACGGTTTTAAAATTTTAACAGGGGATTGTTCTAATAATTTGAGGACAGCATTCACACATGGATATTTTGATTAAAATTCTATTGTAAAAATATAATTGTGATGTATAAAGATACTAACTGTTTTTGTTAATGTATTTGGATATTTTTTATTCAATTATCAACTACTAAAAAATAAATATTTGTAACAAGATTAGTAATTCTGGAAAAGGGACATACCAGGGGACTGTGTTTTGAGACGTTTGAGGTTCATTTATTCGAATATTCCATTATTAAATTACTAAATAAGCTATGGCGTGCCAAGAAAACCTAATTCTATGTCGGTATTGATACAAAAAACTGAGAATTTTTAAGATTTATTACATAAATTTAGCTTGGGACAGCGATTTTCCATTTAGTGGAGAAATGCCCATACATTAATGCAAATTCAACCTTAAATGCAATGCTTAAAGTTGCATTCACAAAGCTATGTACAAAAAGCAATATTTTTTACGACCTTTCTTCGTTGCTCAACATATATCAAAACAAAATTAATCTTATACGCATAAAGTCTAAATTACAAAGTTCCAGAACAGTCGATGTTTTTTTACAATAGTTAGCGCGTTGTCGACGCAAACGTTGGTCAAACAATCATAATATTTGGTAATTCATTCATAATACAAATCGGTTTTTACTTTATGAAAAACACAGTTACCGAAAAATAGATATTCCTGCCGAAATCTCGGTGTTACGGTAGATATTTGCACAATTTTTGAACACACACTGCGGATTTGACGTCTTAATATTGGCTATGATTGGACCATACTAATTTGAAATAAGACAACCGTATTTGTGCTCTTATTTACAACCCGGTTTTGAAACGGGTATCTAGTGTATTATTGATCGAAGGGATTAGTACACAATACAATAGATGCTTCGGTTAATCTTAGCCTTTAAAAGAGCTTATCCTGATATCAGAGTATTTAGTCAATATTCTAACGATCTTTCTGCTTTACCGACCCATGAAAACATGTATTTAGAAAAGAAAGGAACTTACATGAACTCTGTCGTAAAATATTCTGAATGACTTTTACCTGATCTGTTAATCTCTTGTCAAATCTCACGTTAACTATTGTGATTAGTTGACAAAAATATGAGCAGCCAATCAAATCACTTGACACAAGATTTGACTAAAATTATATTAGTTTCTTTTATTGTTTAACACTGGAGTGTTTGAAATGTATTTCTCATGTGTTAAGTACTTACCAGTTTTCTACCTTCATAGTATTTATATTTTCTACCAATCCATGTTGCCAGATTAAAATGTTCAATATTTTTTTTACTTAACTTTTGAGATCAATTCAGTTATCCTAAAATTGTAGGAGACCAGGCAAATAAGATATAATTATTTTGAACATTTTAGAAATATTTCTGTGATTGTTAATAACATTTAAGCTTGAAGTAGGCACTAACTGCCGCTAAGTAGGAATAAGTAATAATGTGTTTAAATGGTCGCTTCTGCCACATCTCTGATACATTGCCTGCATTTTGTGGCATCAGTATGTTTTGTATACCTGTCTCATTTATTACTGTACTTCTTATAAGATAGCTTGATCTCTGTGACAGCTGTCAGTGTCAAAAGATTAACAATAGCGCTTGACAGGTAACAATAACGTATTCGTCAGTTTGACATATGTCGCAAAGATCAAGCTATCTTTTAAGAAGTATAAAACAAAAATTCAATACGCCACAAGTTTATGATAAACTTTGTCTTAAGTCGCTTGTGTTTTTATTGGGTATACTTATATATTCGTAAATATTTCTTAGTACATTTTATGCAATAGAAACATGCAGATTCTAGTCCCTAGTCCCTGAAACGTTACATGAGTCAGACGCGTTCCAATACCACGAAAGATTAGACGACAGCGCTTTATATCGCTAAAATATAACCCGACCAATTGAAATTGCTCGTTAGTTTCGTATTACACGTATGTAACTTTGAGTCGATTGAATTTGGGATTATTTGTTTGTTGATTGAATTGTCGCTTCGTAACTTAGTAGACGTTCTTTATTTACAAATGTTTTAGCTTCTCGTAACCGATATTGATTTTCCAAATCATGTAATCTGTAAACTATTTTGTAAAGAAATGAGGTTTCCCAGAGGCTATAACTACCTTCGTTTATGGTCATTATGGTTGAGAAATGATATCTGATACGTTTAAATAAGGAACAATAAATGGAGACAAGAAAAGGCGAGGTGTAGGCCAAAAAAACTGCCAGGGGACTTAAGTGCCTTGCGCTAGGCGTCAAGCGCTCGTATATTTTAGAACGTTGGTCCTACTTCGCTTCTGGCAGGCGTCTTCAGTTTGACTGAAGACGCCTGCTAGGGCATTTTCGACCATAAGGAATTAAGGATATAGTCAAGGAGTTATGTAGATTTGGAAACATCATTGTGTGCAAAAAATAAATGGTGCTAAGGTCGCAAAGAGTACTTATAGATTGCCTGTCCTGGTGACGTAGGTGCATAGTACCCATATTTCTTATGAAAATAATATTTTGTATCTGTATTTTGATATTGTTTAAAAGTACTTATTATTAAAATGTGCTCAATTTCTTTTGCCGAATTTTGTTTCGCAATTTTTTTTTTTTATGTTCGAGTCCTTAAAGAATGTGAGGATTAATTTATATGATTGTGTCAAACTACCCACTGAAACGGTTTTCATAAATCATATGATCTGCGTAAGAGCGGGAAAATATTAACCAATCACAGCTTATCGTGTATGTTTACGATGTAGAGTCAACCAATGACCAACGACAATCGATGTTCGAGTCTAAAATGTAACATTACTATTGGTTGGAAGTTTGGAACTGAAAATGTAATGGTGCCATACCATTTTAGTACAAACCTGCGAAACGCGGGAAAGGTATTGTTTTCTAGTTTTTGAATTAAATCGTTGTAACACCGGTTTTTTTAGTATTAGTTGTCTATTCGTAGACTTTTGTTAAAACTCGAATATATTTTGTAAAATGTTGTACTTTTGTAAATTCCTTTTCAACATAGAAATACATTTGTGGAAGAACAGAAAATTGTTGTTTTTTTTTTTGCAACCCTTGGTTTTGACAATTCTAAAGGTCTATCGTGCCCGGGCAAAGACCTTATACTTCTTACTACTAGACTGTGCACAATGGCGCAAAAAACGGTCCGAGCGAGAGGCCTCCCGTTGGTAGTGTGTCTCTTTCTAATGAGGTGACCATGACCAAACAGAACACGGGAAAAACCTGATTGTAAAAACGATAGTTTAAGTATCGCGATATATTTATGCTACCTAACTACGCTACCTAAACCTACCTAAATTATAAAAAAATGTGTGTATATTTTTTGGAATCTACATCACTTACCGGTGTCGGGCGTAAAGAATTTCAACATCCCATGTTTTCCCGTGGGTGTCGTAAGAGGCGACTAAGGGACAAACCAGAGAATGGGCAGCAGCGTTCTCTGTGCATTTGTAACAACCATACTGCGATCGCCAACCCGCCTGCAAAGCACTCCCCATGAACAGCACAAATAAAACTTAGCCCCTAGTGCCCGGCAGCCTGCCTACCCGCGACTACGGTAGCGGTCGAGGCATGGTATGGCAAGGGGTGCAAAGAATCCTGGACGGGAGCCGGCTACCCCAACAAATACCGACGACTGGACTTGGCAACGTATGTAAAACAGGCGCACACTCCGGAACGACGAAAAATCACCGATCTCGAAGAGGAATTGAGCAGTTTACGATGGAGTATTATAGGGTTATCTGAAGAGAGGGGGAGGACTCGATAATCCTCAAATCCCAAGTCTCGTTCTTCAAGACCCATCGTATAAATAGGAACAAAAAGCTCTCTGATACTACTCTTAATCTCATGAAGGAGAGGTGTGAGATGATCCTGCACATCCTGCAGTCTTCAGACGATACTTTGAAATACCGGCAGCTAGCTAAATATACCCCAAAGGATCTCAATGATTTCACATAGTTGAGAAACAAAACTACACAAATTTCATTCCAGTAGGAATCAATTTGCAAATAATTTTAATAGCCACTGAATTTCACTAGAACAAAACCCGCCAAAAACTCCGCATGGTGGTTACCATCGTACATTTATCATTACCAGGCCCAAACATTTAAAAGTACTACTCTTACTCAGTATTAATAAATAATTTTTAAATACAACGAATTGATTAATTATAGGAACTGTAGAAATATTTAAATACGTTTCAAAGTCTATTAATCGTTCGTTTTGGTATAACATAAAAATAAAAATATAAAATTTACTACCATTTCTACCAAAACCAATGATTAGTTGAGCTGGCAGGATGTCAGACAAGGACACACTACCAGCGGGAACCCTCTCGCCAGGACCGCTTTTGGTTAGCTCCCGCTTATAAGGAAATAGCTAACCTAACCTCATGACAATAGATTTCATTTTAGCTAAACAAATTTTTTTGGTACACAGTCTAGTAGTAAGAAGTATAAGGTCTTTGTGCCCGGGACGTAGACGGATCGTGCCCCGTCAGTGGCTCAAATAAAACATCGGTGCGTACATTTTATATGAATTCGTTCACACACGTCCGTGCACGGGCCAGTGACGGGAGCTTCAATGCCTGGGCCGGCCACAAATTATAAAGTATGCAGAAGGGCCAGTCCCACCGTTTTCAGAATTGACAGCTAAACTTGACAGATTCACTAGGGTTGCTACTATATTGATTCCGATTTTTTAAAAAGATTGGGTTGTATGTTACAAACATACAAAAATAAATACATCGATTCATCTAAATGTACATCATATCAGGCTTACATGCCTAAGAAGGTAGACAGAGCATCAAATATCCATTAAATATCACGACGCCACATACGACGAAGATTGGAGGGTAACAAGACGTTACAATAGTGTAATAATGATCCCACTAAAAACATTAAATTATGAAAAGCACCAAGCTCGAAAAAATATAAATGTGAAAAAGAAGGTAATAAAATAAAAAAAAACCTGACTGCTTAAGAAGCGAACTAAAAAGATGTACTTACTTAAAGAAGAAGAAAATTATGCTGTGCAGTCGGAGGAAACATATTTGTGAGCTGGATGAATTAAACCATATTAATAGGACAAGTTTCATAGCCTTTCCAATTTCGTTTATGGACTAAAATAAATTATTTGTGTTCCTATTAATATATTTATTTGATATTAAATTTCTAACTTGTCATCTTGAAAAAATTAATGACCTTTATACACTGACCTCTATTATACAAGTACGCTGGACTAAACATACTATATGAAATGACAGTTGATTTTTGTGCTGATTCAAAGCGCCCCGCTCGAGCGTATCAGGAACTAAAATTGACACATTTAGAGATAGGATACTACCGATATTTCTAAAAATTAGGTAATACTAATATATTTGACTGGAAATACTATAATATTGTAACTAATATATCAGTATTAGTGATATTTTTAAATTACACTAATATCAAAATAGTAGTCTTGGCAAGGCGTACTCATTTACTGTTCTCGTAGTATGTTGGAACTAAATATCTCATATTGGTATTGGTGATGAATGTTAGGTCTATGAATCCCTAATAATCAGTAATAATATGTTCAAAAGCGATGTGTAATACTATGCTAGTATTATATTATCTGTGGTAATACTAAACTTTGGAATCATCACCATGATCATCCACAGCCCGACTTCACCCACTACTGAGCACAGGCCTCTCTCTTGTATCAATCACCACGTTCCTGAGCCTGGAATTAATTCTGGAATAATATCATGATAATTATAATTTTATTAACAAATCTTTTGAAGTCAAACAATTTATTATCTGCATCTGAAACAGAGCTGAAAACTGATTTCAGCGGGGGTAGGGTCATCTCGATAACTTATTTTCATTACTTTATTAAATATACATATTTGTTTAGGTATGTATCATATAATATATGTATATATGTGCATGTTAAGCAATTAAAAATATATTTTGTTGTTAAATTGTTGCCACGATTTAAACAATGCACCTGCCATGTTATCTCTTCACCACCCTTGGTTGACTGGTAGAGAATGCCTAAAGTCCGCCATTGTACCTTTGTGCATGAAGTTTAAATAAATAAATATAAGTCTTCACCTTGCTGGAATGCGATGTCACTCTTATTTGCACCTTAACACTACAGAGACAAGATCTCAGCGATGAGAGCGAGAAGTACGTCCGTTGTAAATGTTTATCCATCTCATTTATTATTATTATTATTATATAAATGATGTTCCCTTCACGAATCCGATGGGCGTACAACTAGTGTACTTGAGCGAGGAGATACTTGCTCAAATGTCATAGTTTTTAGGATAAGTTGTTAGCCTAACCCCATATTTAAATCTCACTGATCTGACAGTAATGCGCTATAACTTTACTAGCACGCTATCCACTAGTTTATAGCTTGCAATCTGACTGAAAATATTTTTTAGTAACCTTTACAGCAATTATTGTATTACTTAAAATTAATCATAATAAAAATAACTGTTTTTTTTTTCTCTTACGTATTAAATTATTCTCACAATCGATAAAACCCATAAAAGTATTTTACCGAAAGTTGTGTCCCATCTCTAATATTAGTTCCATGCGACTCTCACGTTAATTCACGTTGCTATCAGCGCCAAAATGGCGATAATCAAATGCCTTCATTTTGTCATCGATAATATGAAGTCCAGTGTACAATGTATGATAGAGGTCAGTGCCTTTATAACTTAAAAATGAAAGAAAAAACGAAATAAAAAAAAAGTATGTTCGGTCTGCTCTGTAACAATTAATTTATTTTTCTCAAACATGCTTGGAAATATGAGCATTATTTTGACAACCTTCTTCGAGATAAATCGCAATTGCTGTACTGGCCAAATACATGCGCGCAGCGGCCGGCAAAATTTGTATGAAAATTCATATCTGTCGTGTGTAGCGGCCAAATAAATTCCATAGTAAACTCATATCTGTCGTGTAATTTAAAAATGGAACGATCTTTTACTCCGAATCATGGCAACCAAGGAGGTAACTTATCAAAGGTTTTATTTAAATTTCGAACTGGCTTGCAAATAGATAGCTGTTTACTGAAAAAAAAAACAAATGAACACTTATGGCTTAGGCTTAGCACGCACTGCGATTTTTATTTGCGCGAATTTTTATAGTATTATGCCCGCGTGATTTTTTTACCGCAACGCGTGCGGCTTCATACAATTCCATAGGCCGCAGAATGGACGAATAAAAGTCGCAGTGCGTGCTAAGCCTAACGCGGGTATCATTATTGTTGTTCGTTGTTCGTCATTGATTTTGAAAAGTAATAATTGTATTTGACAAAATGTGTTAGGTACTACTTAGTTTTAATTTCCGCGCATTATTTGAGAAAAGCACTATACAAGCCTTGGCCACAACTAGGCATTGATGGACTTACGTATGTGTGCCTCGGCTTCGCCTCGGCCCACATTTACACGTTCGTCCATCAATGCCTCTTTTGCTGGCCGCTGCAGTAATGTACTATATTTGGTTCACCAACAATTGTATACACTGGTATAAGCAAATTAAACAGAAGCAAAAAATCAGAATAAAGTGTAACAATCACTCAATCAGTGTATTAATAATTAATGTAACCCAGCCAACGCATCCTCGTTACAGTACTTTATGTATGAATGACGTGACAAAGCACTCGTGACAGCCGCGACTGAGCACGGTCCTATATTGCCCAATATTTCCTGTAAAATCGCAATGTCAATGTGTGTGTGCAAAATGACGCTTTGTCTGCGGCGCGCCGCCGCTTACGTACTTTGTGGCCCGGCCTGTGCGCCCGGCCCTGTCACGTCCTGGGCACGGCCCTCATGTGTGGATAGACCTTGAATCATACTTCTTAAAAGTTGGGGCGACGACAACCTAGCTCTACAGGTGCGGCTACTGCTCTACTGCAGTTAAAAAATGTTTTAATTTTAAAACTTTGTTGTTAACTTATATAGCACATACACATCAACAACGTCGTGTTGTGTTGAAACAAATGTTAAATACGTTTTAGAACATTTTTATATCTGTAGTGTGGCCGCACCAGCTTAAAATCAGCTGGCCCTTGCCGGTGGCTTTAGGAGTCGTCTCCACAGCCAACAGAGTAATGCATACATACTGAACCAAACAAAAAGCAATAAATAAAAAAAGGAAATTTGTTATCACCCTAAGCTTGAATGTCACTTGCACGTTATAAAACGACAAGTCCTACCTGTTTATGTGGCTTAATTATTGTTTCAACTATGGCCATCAAAAGTAGTACCTAAACAATTAATTTTCCTGACTTCATTTATCTCTGTCTGACCTGATTTTTTTCTTTTTTGTCAACACTGTTGGGCAGAATAGTCTCCCCATAGTCTTCCACTCTTTCCGGTGTAGCGCTGGATCGCCTTCTCCGACGCCTCCAAGTCATCACGCCCCTGGCCTCCTCGACAATGAAATGAAAACTGGAATCGTAGATGTGGGCAACAAAGCTACTAGGCTAAAGTGGAAACAGGCGGGTCATATTTGTAGAATGCATCAGGACAGATGGGCCTGAGTAGTTGCGTGGTGTGAGCCAGAGGACGAGTGACTTTATATAAATAGTTTATTTTTTTATCTTTGCCCCTTATCACAATAGGGCCGAGTTACTCACCTCTAAATTATTGCAGAATTAATGTGACAAATTGTCAAGCACACGCGTTATCTGCTGTGATTGACTGTTGAAAATTCATTCAACCAATCACAGCAGATAACGCGTGCTTGACAATTTGTCACATTAATTCTGCGATAATTTAGAGATGAGAAACTCGGCCTAGGAATTTCTTCCTGTATCGTGGGTGCGTTTACAAACATAAAAATAACCTTAAACAAGATTGATATTAAAGATATTTTAAAATACCTACAAATAAGAATATTATATCTGCGCAATTGATTTTGGTACAGTCAACTCTAATTTTACAAAATGCTGTTTTTGACATCCACGCGAACGCAGTTGCGGGTATTGTAGAAACACTAAAAATCGTGAGCGAAAATCATCTTCATCATCAAACCGTCAAGGTAATCACTGGTCATTACACGCCATGTTCCTGCCAGTCTTCCAATTCGAGCAAACAATGCTATTACAACGCTGTCTTGAAAGCGTGGTGCTCTCTCCGCCAATTGTATCTGTTTACCTTTTGAAACGGTTCCGAATCACTGTCGTTAAACTTGGATCATTGTTACGGTGGTACAAGCTGGGGAAATCGACGGATTTGTGACTACGAGAGAGGGTTTGGCAAAAGTGAAACTTTAGCTTAGATTTCTGGTCTTTTCGCCTTTTTGATAAGCATAGGAATAATGTAAAAATAATTGGACCTAAGTATTTGAATCAATCAATCTGGCTAATCAACTAAAAAGTGAAAAATAAAAAATCTATTTTACAAAAAAATAAATACCGACTTCCAAATAAAAACACTGCAAAGTGAAAAATAACTTTCTTTTTGGAAGTCTTTGGTAGGTAGCATTTTTTTTTATTAAGGACACCGACTTCCAAAACGAAAATTATTTTTCACTTTGCAGTGTTTTTATTTGGAAGTCGGTAACAAGTATTTTTTTGTAAAAATGTTTTTTATTATTCACTTTTAGTTGTACCTAATAGACAACTTCTTTAGTAAGGTACCTATAATGCCAGAATAGATTACCCGAATATCATGAAACTTTAACATAACCGGTGAAATGAGGGAGTACCAAGGTGAACTGTACACATCTGCATACCCCTTTAGAGCGTACTGGCGTGATGGTATGTTATGAAATGGTATAAACAATAAACAGGCATGCGATTGCAGCAATCCCGAGAAATTTGCCGTCATTTATTGAAGTTTTCTATTGTATAACTCCGAAGTTCTTTACCAAATTAAAATGGGACCAGTTTGGGAACATAAGTATTAAAAAAAAAAAGGAATTTTCAAAATCAGTCCACAATTGACGGAGATATCGGTGAACATATACAAAAAACAAACATAAACTCGAACATAGAACCTCCTCCATTTTGTAAAGTCGGTTATAAAAATAAATATCTAAGTAAATATATAGATATAAATTTTAATTTTAGCCCAACAATGATGGGGTCGGAAAAAAAAAAAAATTAAAATACTCATAGGTGCTTAAATTAATCCAGTTAGACTGTAAGCGGATGCATCCAAGTAGGTAACAGTATAGTAATCACGAATAAATAAAAAAAATGCCCTAGGAAAACGAATTCAATTGGTAGTAACTTCATTGCCATTATAGTTGACTGACTTGTAGAGAATGCCTTGTGGCATTATGTTGTCCTTATCACTTTTTAACCCCAGCCGGAAAAATAGGGGTGTTATAAGTTTGACGTGTGTTGCTGTGTATCTGTGTGTCTGTCTGTGGCATCATAGCGCCTAAATGGATGAACCAATTCTGATTTGGTATTTTTTTGTTTGAAAGGTGATTTTGTCGAGAGTGTACCTAGCTATGTTTGAATAAAATTGGTTCAGCCGTTCAAAACTTAGACGTTTTACTGTTTGAATCGGGGTGTTTCCGCGAGATAAATGTGTCGAGAGTTTTTTTTCAAATTTTGAAATTTTTGTAGTACCTTACCTATACACGAAACTTAAATCAATAAGATCAAAACTAAGTAAGCATGTGCGGTGGGGTAGGAACTCAGTAGGATTAATATAAATAATTACGTTTGTCATTCACTTGTCACTTGTGCCTAATGTTTAAAAAAATAAAACTTACATTTTAGAGAGAGCACCTGTAGAAAAGATAGTGTTTTAAAGATGAGCCAAAAGTTTAAATTTTTGTGGAAGAAGTGGGATGAAAAATGTGGTTTGTTTTTTTTTACTTTCCTAATTTTAATGTAACTGGTTCCTTCGTAGATTGTTTTAATTTGATGAGTTAAATCATTCAGCCGAATTTAGAACCACTCCTTTTTTTAAAGTCGGTTAAAAATATGTGCATATATTGGGAAAGATGCATCTAAACTACTTGATCGAGAATTACGTTGTTAAGTAGGTAGGTGTATGAACAACTTTCTCCAAGCAACTTCTCAAAAAAATATTGTATTAATAGTATCTCACATACAAATTTGGAAAATCCACTTTGTATGGAAAATCAATATTGTTTTTGGGGTTTTATAAAGTTGTTCTTATACATGGCCAAAAGCAGTTTTTAAAATTTGTTGGCACTTTCCTGTTACACCCGTTATAGCCAACATTTATTTTGTTATTTGCTGAAGGTTTATAAACTTTATTTAACTTTACCTTGGCTTGCAAGGTTATAAAGTAACTAAATTTGACGTTTGTTAATGTATGAGACATAGTAAACAACTCGTTCCATAACCGGAGCGAAGCCTTGACCACGCAGGGCAGTATGTCTCGGTGACCTGAGGCCAAATTAAAATAAGAACCCGAAACCCACATAGTACAGTGGTCACAGCGTATCTTTGTGTCTCGGAAGTTAGCTGCAAGATTCTGCGCAGTTGCTATTTTTGTGTCAATGTTGAAGTAGAAGATAGAATTATATAACTGTTTCTTGCGCAATGGTTCGCAGAGCCTAACTTCAGAGGCACAAAGATCCGCTGTGTCTACTGTACGTATGTACCTACTCATTCTACCTACGTATTTAAACTGTTCAAACTGTTGATAGGAGCGCCAATAGCTCAGCAGGTGAATAGCGAATTGGTGACCAGGATTCGTGAGGTCGATCCTTGCGTCCGTGTCCGTAAAATAATTTATTTCATAGATAACTATGAGAAGCTCTAGCACAGATTAAATAAGTTTGAGAAAAATTGGAACTTGAAATAAGGCCAGCTCCTTTGGTGTGTATAGAGGTCTTTAGACGTTCCTCATTTTCTCCAACTAGATTGGAAGCCATTTCAAAATGTTAAGTCAATGACAAAGTAGATAAAACCTAAGTAACACTTAAAATGGTTTAGAACCGCTGCGTAGCCTGCGTACGATCTCAATACTTGTAATATGGGAATGCAGGAGTAAAAAATTTGATTAGGATTTTAACTTTGATACCACTTTATGGATTCAAACAAAGCATCGTTTTTTTATTATTATTTAATATATTGTAGAACTTAATAAAATACTGTTCTTTTTTTTATATAACGTGAAAATTCCCTCTAAAGCTTTGTTTCTATTCACCCCGTTATTGGTCTGAAATTAACTCAGTGCCAACTAATGCGCTATGCTAGCGTGTAGTGCAGAAATATACATATACGCAGACGGTGAAGGAAAGACACCGCACGCTTAACATAAATTTCTGCTAACACGCGACGTTTAGATTATTTTCCGTAGCAATCTGAATCTGGGTCATCAGATCAACGCCATTCAGAAGGTAAATAAAATAACAAAATATATATTAGCACGTTTGTTACTGTCTGCAACTGGATGAGTATAGCCTCCTCGGCTATCAAGCGCTAAAATCGCTAAACTGCTTTCCTTAGGCTAGGTGGAGTGATTTTCGTGAGATGGCTGGTACCAATTGGAAGGGAGATGGGAAGCCGACGATTGATTTAAATAACGTGCAATCGGTGAGCAAGCTTTGTACTGCAATAGGTCTATAATGATGGCTCTCTTCATTCTAAAGTTATCAAAATTCTACAAAACAAATGACGTAACAAGTTTGTTTCTTGTACCAAACAAAGTGAACAATATAATTTAGCGAACGGACCAAGTGCAACAAACGAAAGCGTTGTACTGCAGCATTACATAAAAACTATCGCGACACTGTGACGGTGACATTATCGACGAGGTGATAACAGTGGTTATATAAGAAAACAGCCGCGGAATCAAATTAGCAAGTTAGTTTCACGGTAAACAGAAGGCTATTATTTTTCCTTCCGAAGGCGAGAATGTTCTGGAAAGTGACTAAAATAAAAAGAGAAAGGAAGAGTAAGTTAAGGAGAATCTTAAGCAAAGTAGGAAGGTTGTGCTCAAAAAGGAAAATATAGAAATTATTTTATCCATAAATCACCTTAATATCCTCCCTGTTGAATTAGCTAATTGCGATCTCGGTGGCCAATCACTATTGTTAGATATTTAATTAGCTACTGAGTACGTAGGCAATAAATTATTATCAAATTATTAGACTGTTAGTTAAGAGCACAGCCCATCATCCTACCCAAATATTATCTATATTTTCATAGTGCGATTCTAGTCAATAAAGATACCTTTTTACCGTGATTAATAACGAGTCCATTTCAGAATATTGAATAACTACTATTAACACATAACTATTAAAGGAGAATGCTCATGGATGTATGGAATCCCGTACCATGATGCATCAAAATTAAACTTTGTTTTTTATAGACTACACTGATCGTGTTAACTCTTACAAAAGTTCTTTTTGAAAACAAAACCCGGATTTCGGAGATATTTCATAAAATCCATAATAACCATAAATTTGGTCTATTTTGTACGACGCTACCAACGACGTAATTTATATAGACACGATATATATGGATGTTATAGTTATTTATTACACAAAAGAAACGATTACTGGTTCGTCTTTTCATCAAAAATCGATTCTATTAGATACATTCTATCTACATCTTTATGACCGGCTGTGAACGGCCAATTAAACATAGATAAATAATGATAATCTTTTAAATAAAGATTCTATGAGATTCAATTATATTCTAGTTTATTTTTAATTAATGTAGAATCTAGAATTGGCTAAGTATATATTTTTTTAATGTCATGACTCTTTCAAAAATCAAAGGTAAGTTAATCATATTATGTGAAACGGAACGTCATTTAAAGGGAGTAGTACAACAATATCCATACTTTTAAACTCAACATTAAATTCCCTATTCAAAAATCAAATCCTCGACGCGTAATGTCGTATAAAAATATAAAACTAATTACTATATAATTTCGGTCTTGATGCGTGAGACTTTTTGGTACCACTTTTGGTCATTCTCCTTTGTGGCGTTGTAGCACACACGCCGCAATTTCTATATTTCCTATGTAAAAAGTAATTCTTTCGACAGTCTAGCAGTTTTCGGTACCTTTACTACAGCTTTCTACCTTATTAAAAAAAGACAGTCATGGGGACTGCCAACAGAAGTGTAACCAATAATAGCATATCGGTGTCGCGAACCTATAAGTTTTGCCCCTACCAAAAATCGCTCAAGGCGGATAGAGAAGTTCTCCACTCAAAAATATAAGAGTAGGTACGGTATAACTTTATTAATTTGCCTAGGTTACCTATATATTAGTCTAGAAATATATGAAGGTATCCATATTGAACAAATGTAGCTTTCATAAATATAAATAACAGTGAAAAACACGACCGAGATCAGTAAAGTATGGTGAAACGTGTGGAGGCCGCGATGGCGGAAGTCTTGTAGAATAAAACAGGGAAATGCTTACCTACATAAATAATTAAGAGAGCAATTGTAAAATAATATAAATAGACATGGTAGCAAAAGGTGAACCCCTTGTCATGAGCTATAAACAATGTGGTAGAGTACGATTAACGAAGGGGTTGAGCGATAGGATTCAGCGCATTCGAGGGTTCGATTTCGACGAAAATTAACTGATTTTGCAAAAAACACCTGAATGGTGTGCGTTCGCCTTCTAATTCATATAGCCATAAACCCATAGGTTTATTTTATCTATCCTAAGCAGAAAAATCTTAGCTAAACCAAAACCTATAGGTACTTATACCAAATTGGATACGCAATTAATTATAATTAATTATT
Source organism: Orthosia cruda (assembly GCA_964057195.1). Lineage (NCBI taxonomy): Eukaryota > Metazoa > Arthropoda > Insecta > Lepidoptera > Noctuidae > Orthosia > Orthosia cruda. The sequence continues at coordinate 25,597,483 of OZ059843.1, read as the reverse complement.
TAATTGGGTACCTACCTAGTATTATGATCAATTACGAAAGATCAACTGAATAATGAAGACAAATAGGATATTAGGTAACTACTGTAAAATTAATTATTTAAAAGTTTACCACGCTCTCTTTGGTGTACCCTTGACCAGTCTGATCTGTTGTAGATGTCTACCTAACATTGTCAGCTTCGACAAAACAACAGCAAGAACATGTTTTAATGATTCTGTTGTATGTCGTTGTACCAACTCGAACCTACCTACCTGCCTACCTACCTACCTATACTTTACTGCCGCTTTTGCAGACAGTTACTTCTAAAGGAGTGATTACCACGTTTCATCAATAAGATTCAGGGAGCAGGCAGCCAGAGGTTTCAGGTCTATAGGCAAAGCCCTCCCGTTTCCACACATTCTGTCTTTTGCTTATGCGGGCCTTTCGGTTGCCGTCAAGCTCGTCCTGCCATAATCGTCTTGGTCAACCGTGAAGTCGTCTGCCGTTTAATGGAGGCGAGTTCTTATCTGACGTGGTACACTTGTCCTACTCAATCCCACTTAAGCTTACCGTACCGTCCATAATTCTTGTTCTGGCGCGGCGTTGATTTTAGGAAGTGTCTTCTAAAGTTGCAATTCAGGATTCTTCTCTGACGAAGTTAAGGTTTTTACTGCCCACTTGTACATCATGATTGAATATCATTATTCAAAATCGCTCTAGCAGCTAACTAAAGCTATCATTGCTGTGTGCTACGAGCATAGGACATGTCTTTTAACCGGTCTCTCAACGAAAACATAAACATTTCATCGTGCCTTAATATCGTAAGATGTAATAAACAAATACAAGTAAAAGGTAGACTTCCGAGCAAAGCTACTCCGGCGTCACTCTCGCTGAGTCAGTTTCGCTGATGCTCAATTCTTATCGCGAAGTATTCAACTCGCGGCGAATGAGTCTATTCACAGAGATTAGCCTGTCACACACAGCGAGTATACGCGGTAGCTTCGCTCGCTTTTCTCGGAAGTCCACATTTGGTTTTAATTTTATTTAGATTTTAAATACATAAGACATCTTCTGAGACAAATATGAACGCGCAAGACATATTAAAAATATATTTATTTAATTGTGTACTTACACGTGTGCTCAGCATGAGCGTTATGATATGTGTTCATCTCAGTAACATGGGCTATTATACTAGTGGAAAGGTTTACAAGTGTGTGTCAATATCTGGATTCTGGACCTCACAATGAGCCAGTAACAGAAAATCACACGTATTTCAGATCACACTTCATCCTCGGTCTTTCGTCTCGCATGTGATTGGTTGATTGATAGCGGTCAAACCTTTTGCCTAATTATTAGGCTGCTGTTCGCTTCATCACTTGCACATATATTTTTTTGTCTTGTAGATGTGCTCATGCATAACTGCACTACCACGGGGAGATAGCGCAGATATGTGGACTCTAACCCACTAAAACTCCACGGTGTCCTCCTATGCCGCTTATGGCGGGAACACAGGCACACATTAGCACTCACCGCGAACCCGCCGCGGCTGTCCGTCTCCGGACCCTCCCCTGGGGAGTACTCCCCATCACCGGCGCACGAGAACACACTACGCCGTGATTACCCCAGGGACCAATACTTCACATGGGCGTCAGACGTCTCCGACGCTGTAGCGACACTCTTCCTTCCCTGCGGCCCGACCGAGTCCGCTATCAGACGGTGGCGACCCTGTGCATGCCGCGGAGGATACGGTGTAATACCGGCAATTCTCTCCCGCCGCGGCTTCCAACCCTCAGCCGCGATACCTCCGATACACGACATCGCGGCCCGCCTCATTCCTGTTTATCGTTATACATGCAGTTGTATTATAATATTTTAGTTTATTAGGTTTAAAAGGTATTAGGCAACCTAAATTTTTAGGTTGTCTATATGCTGGTAAGCGATGATGTGGTCGACGATGAAGCACGCTTGCCTAGAAGAAACCTATTTACTCTTGATTTAAAGATCCTTAGATTGTAGTTTTCGGAAAACACAGACTCCGGCAGGGAATTCCACTTCTTAGCTAAACCTAAGTATAATAACAGTACCATGTATTGATGGCGCATCGCCGTACGTCTGGTAGTCCGATGATATAACGGTCTAGGCGGAATTAGATCATGCAATTCCATCGCACACTCCCCAAAATGTAATCGATAAAAAACCGACAAGCTGGTAATTTTGCGACTATGTTCAAGGCTCTGGAGCTTTGAATTGATTGATACCTCATTGCCGATGAGCGTCTTGGCCCGCTTTTCCATCGACTTTAGTGCATCAAGCTGGTATTTGCAAGATCCGTACCAGAGATGAGAACAGTACTCCATGCAAGATCTAAGTTGAGTAGCTGTTCTGGCGTAAAGTACCGTCTCACCTTTGCAAGGATCCCCAACTTTTTGGCAGCCAGCCAGACAGTAGCACTCCATTCCTTGACGCAACACATCCGTCACGGCATCCGTGCATAATGAAGGACCAGCCGAAGAAAAGCAAGTAGGCCGCCAAGGATAGCATGCGTAGAAATATTGCATGCCATTCCAATCTGATGACCTGTACTCCCGCCGTGAGTAGACGGACACAGACTGTAATCGGAATTCCCAAAGGTAAAGTTATCGACACAGAGTATCGGTCTGGCTCTGTTGTCAGCAGAAGATCCATGCAATTGGCCGTGTCAAATCAACATCTGGCACCCCCGTTGCCCTCTGGGCCAGCTGGGTAAGGTTTAACACTAGCGAAAGCTTACGCATCTCCCGGCCAGCAAGACCAGTGCACTGGTATGGGAAGAGCCACTCATAGTGGTGAGCATTAATGTCCCTCCAGAAGGGTACCGCTGCTATGCCGCATCAGCCGTCTTACTGAGAGTATCTCAATCTCTGTGAGCCTGGATGTCTCCTGATCTCCACTGTGCGAACTGTAGATACAACCGTAAATAATTTTATCCAGACCTAAAACCCGACCAGAGCCCATAGCGTTGTGAATCTGGAGTCCTCGAGATAAAGGAGACGCCGATAGCAAATGTCGTCACAGGCGTAGGTACATGCACACACTCGCGCATAGTTTAAAATTATGCTCCAGTGTAAGCCCTGGATAAGATTAGTACGACACGTCTGACGGACTCGCTATGTGCGTCTCCGCAAGGAAAAACAGCGCTGGTTTCTCAGTCTCGAGGTGGCTGGTGACTGCGGATAGATTTGAGTGCAGACCTCTAATGTTGGTGAGGTGCACTTTGTAAGGGAGGGGGTGCAGCCGCTGTTTTACTCCTGTATTATTTTTACTTGTCATTACAGAAGAGTGAATGGAGGAGATGAGAAGGCAGTGAGACATGTCTCCACGCTGCTAACTAACTGACACGTACTGAAAGGACGCCATCATTGGGGTTCGGATCCCGATACCCTCCGCCACCAGTCTCCCCATACGTCTTAATTAACGCGCGTCAGGCAGGTCTGTCTGCAGTGGAACAGCTATCTCGACCCAACTCCTCTAGTTGGCTACACCAAGCATCGTAACCAGATCACTGCCAGGCCGCTTGGCTGTACGTCTTCGCCCAGTGGGTGGTCACAACACAAGCCTTCGACCTAAACTTACCACCGTTTAGTGTCACCTGATCTGCATCACCCGGGGACCACGTGTCACGAATCAAAGGATGTCCTGTCCTGCGGACGTGGTTGACTTGGCCCCAGTTTACAAATTATACCATTGTTTTATAAAATACTACTGCGCATTTTTGTGAACATTCTTACTCCCAAATAAATTATTATTATTCTTATCGCTCTGCCGGCGCGTAGCTGTCGCTGCGTTGATGACGCCGGAGCCGCTTTACTCGGAAGTCTACCTCACTCAGTACGATTGCGTGAGATAATAACTCACCAAGTGACAGTTGTTAGTTCATCGCTTACCGACTGTTGAGTGTTGGGTAATGGTTTCCTCGCCTGAGTCATGCTTGCAACGGAAATATGCAACGTGGGTAATAGGTAAATAGACTTTTGGTTTTTGATGTAGGTACAGTGTAAAATCCTTGGAATTATACCTATATCTATGTAAAATGGTACCTATAGAAGTATGTACATGTAATATATGCATCTTGGTTGATTTTCTTGCTTAAAATCCTTTTCGATCGAGAAACTCAAGTGACCGCGGCAGTTTCATCAATGGTACATGTTTGTTATTTTTTTCATCCCGTGTTATCCCACACTCGGCAAAAGTTATCCTATAGCACAGATAATAATATAATACTAGCATACCTATAGCCTTCGACTCTCCCCTCTGTGGTGCCTTTTCAGACCAACCCGTCGCAAACACTTCGAAGTCTTCACGCCGGCGTTTTGTAGGCCTCATCATCATCAACAGCTTTTTAATGGTCCCACTGCTGGGACACAGGCCGCCTCTCATATGTAGTAGGCTTTAATCCACCACGCGGGCCCAGTGCTGGTTGGAAGATGTCACATTTCTCGAATTTTTGGTTCTAGGACATGCCGGTTTCCTCACGATGTTTTCCTTCACCGTTTTGAGAGCAGTGGTGATGAAATAAATTAATCAAAGTAAAGCGGGTTCGAATCCACGATCTACATACAACTCGTAAATCGGGGATGTAAGCACTGGGCCACCACCGTTCCCATATTTTTTTAGGGCTATATTTTTAGAATTCGTATTAAATTTTTCGGTACCCCATTTTTAGGTAAGGTCCAAAAAAAATTGCTATAAAAAGAAAGTAAACATACAAGAAGGGTATTAAGGCCAAAATCGACATTATATAAAAGCTAAGATTTATTTTTGTACGCTTCAGACCGTCAGACTTTTACTCCAGCCCAGACTGGAATCGCAGGCCAAAGATATTCAAGCCACCGTACTTTCCCTTTGCAATTAGGTACAAGCTTTCCAACAATACGAGCAGGTACCAAATACCTAATACTATCTATACTTATATACTTATCTTCTACTAATATTTATTTATGTTTATATTTATTTATCTTACTTTTTACTAATCCTAATACTGTAAACGTGAAAGTTTGTGAGGATGGATGAATAGATGTTTTTACTCTCAGATTTCGATGAAACTACAATTTAAGTATAAATATATTGAAGGAAGTATTAATACAACGCGGGCGAAGCCGCGGGCGGAACCTAGTATTATTAAAAATGCGAAACTTTGAATGGATGGATGTTTATTACTCAATCACGCCAGAACGGCTGACGGATCTGGATGAAATTTGGCACCGAGATAGATTATAGTCTGGAATAGCATTAGGCTATGTATCCAGGTATAATGTTCTCTTGGGATAAAAAAATACATTTCGCGCAGACGAAGCCGCGGGCGGAAGTTAGTAAGAATATAATGAAAGACTTTCTGGTTGGTCGACTCACTTTCAGGATGCTAGAATCTGCATCTAGCTAAAACTAGCAATGGCTATATTAGGAAGCTGTAGTGATGAAGAAATTGGTGTCGACCCAGCCATTAGCCGTTATTCTCTCTCGTCACGATATCTAACAAAAAGTTTTTTAACAAAAAAAACAAACCGACTTGCAAAACAAAACACTTCAAAACGAAAAATAACTTTCTTTTCCGAAATCGGTTTCGAAAAGGATACATTGTTTTATTTCGGAGTTCCAGTTCCAATCTGCCGGCTTCATCATCAGATCAGTTCGATGGTACGATTTTATCAATAGGTACCATTTATTTGCTTCCTCATAGTCGGTTATCTATATCGAGATATCTTGTACCCGTGACATTAAGGAGTTCCATTGGCCATGTGTAGTCTTGTTCATCAGTTCCAATTCACCAAATAATACTTTCTGAGTGCAAATGATTGCATCGTTGATGAAAATTGCAAAATCACAATATGTATGCCTATAATATTTGAGGAGTTCCCTTAATTTCTCCAGGATCCCATTATTTTCCAAATCGGTCCAGGCGTCTTTGAGTAATCGGGGAACAAACATAAAAACCTCAAAATCATTATCGCAAAAAAACGGCAAAAAACACGTTTCTTGTATTCCCATAGCCTCACTTAAATTAGTACATTACTGCAGCGGCCAGCAAAAGAGGCATTGATGGACGAACGTGTGAATGTGGACCGAGGCGAAGCCGAGGCACACATACGTAAGTCCATCAATGCCTAGTTGTGGCCAAGGCTTGTATAGTGCTTTTCTCAAATAATGCGCGGCAATTATAACTAAGTATTACCTAGAACTCATTTTGTCAAATACAATTACTTTTCAAAATCAATGACGAACAACGAACAACAATAATTATTCCCGCGTTAGGCTTAGCACGCACTGCAATTTTATTCGCGCGATTTTTTTCGACCATTCTGCGGCCTATGGAATTGTATAAAGCTGCACGCATTGCGGTAAAAAATCACTCGGGAATAATACTACAAAAATTCGCGCAAATAAAAATCGCAGTGCGTGCTAAGCCTTAAGTGTTCATTTGTTTTTTTTTTTCATTAAACAGCTTTCTATTTGCAAGCCAGTTCGAAATTTAAATAAAACCTTTGATAAGTTACCTCCTTGGTTGCCATGTTTCGGAGTAAAAGATCGTTCCATTTTTAAATTACACGGCAGATATGAATTTACTATGTAATTTATTTGGCTTCTACAAACGACAGATTGGATTTTCATACAACTTTTGCCGGCCGCACCTCGCATGTATTTGGCCTGTCAAAATAATGCTCAAATTTCCAAGCATGTTTGGGAAAATTTATTTTATTCTGTTTTTAGTATTTGTTGTTATAGCGACAATAGAAATACATCATCTGTGAAAATTTCGACTGTCAAGCTAATACGGTTCATGAGATACAGCCTGGTGACAGACGGACAGACAGACAGACGGATCGTGGAGTCTTAGTAAAGCGATCCCTTTTTTTAGCATAATGTTATTTTTCCTAATATACTTTGGCATAACTGTTTTGGCATAATTTGTTTTGGTATAATAATTCTTTGCCTTATTATTTTTTGCCATACAGTTTATGTTGCCATAATTATCTACAAGGCTGATTTGTTTTGGCATAATTTTAATTCGCATGATGTTACAGCCCTCATGACTATTAGGGTAGGTGTGTTTTTTAATTCTTTTATTTTTTATTTTAGGTGTATATTTTTAGCAATTGCTTGTAATGCATGTTTCGAAGTATATTAATATTTTTACCCGATAAAAAAGAAACCTGGCTCCCAGGGTATCAAGAACCTAGCTGACAGAAAGGAGCGAGCGAAGCGAGCGCGAGCGCGATGAGCGCAGCGAGGAGCCAGAAAAAAAAGGAAAAAAATCATAGAATGAGAATTATTTATTTATATTGTATAAAAAATTGTATTAGTGTCTAACATTTTAGGAATTTATTATTATGCGTATTTATTATGCTTAAAAAAATATGTGTTAATATCATTATGCGTAAACAAATGTATGCTTTAGAATGTTATGCTTAAACATTATTATGATTAGAGTAATTATGCTAAAAACAATATGCGTAAGGTGTTATGCGAAAATAATGTTATGCGTAAATATAATTAGGATAAACAAAAGTATGCCATGTTATAATATGTCTAAAGATTTTATGCAAATGGATAGGGAACCCTTCGTAATCCCGTTAATACCCTTTGGGTACGGAACCCTAAAAAGTTATAATTAATTAATAATTTATGACAATAATCTCGCCGTGGAATCTTTATAATGATATCGAAATATCTGCATCCGTTACAGAACTGCACAGCATATGAATAGTTAATTTATATTTGAATATGGTAATTTTCCAGCTGACGCTGATCTGCATCATATTAGCGATTATGCAACTATGTCAACAACTAGATGACTCTTATTAACAAAACGGTATTCACATTCTATCTTATTTATATTCTTATTGGGACGATACTTTTATTTCTATCGCTTGTTAAAAACTGATTGACTTTAGCTGTATGCGAAAGGCGCCACTGATAGCCCCACAGATATAAATCTAACTAGATAACGCAAGTCCCTCCATCTGTACGAAAACCAAGCGTGCCACTTTTGCACACACAATTTAAGAACATTTTTCCTTACCAATGATTGAAAATATTGCCAATGCCTCGGCCAACTTTTTTCTGTAGAATTTTTACAGCTCAATTAGGCATTTTTCTAGATTTCGGTGGACGTCCGGTGCCGATAATGCTAGATGTAACAGCTCAAAGTACTTTGATTTCCTTTTTTGACACGCGAAGTACATACAATCCCGTCATCTAGTTAGATTTATATCTGTGGATAGCCCACTTTGCAGGGGCCGTTTTAACGCCGGGGCATTGGCTTCCCAACGTGCTGAAATCCTCGAAACACTGCAATGAGGTCGCTCTGCAAAACCTGTGAAGACCCAAAGAGCTTCTGTGCGGAGCTAGGATGGCTATCTTACCAAATAAAAGTCTAAGTGCTGAAAATTAATCCCACTATCTATCTACCTAGAACCTAGTCTAGGTCCTACACAATAAGTAAGTACCTAATCTATTTTATCTACTTACTACTTTTTGTATAGAACCTTCCCAATTTCCTATTCGATGTCGGATTGCGACCCTCGACCACCGATAATCATCAAACAGATTTCAATTTTACGGGTTTCCACTCTTTATCGATTTGATTATCGAACCAAATCGATGTTACGTAAAATCGAGATCGTCTGAGCGCAAACCATCTTTTTTTTTCTAGATTATTATTTCAATATTAGTTATTCAAGCGTCGGAATTCGTACGATTGTATAAAGAAGCCAAAATGGATGCATTTTTGCATATCTACCTACAATGTATATAAAACCAAGTCAAACAATAAGTTAACATAAGATATTACCCAGATCTCATGAAAGGGTGGCACATACTCTGGCTACAGGTTTAACCAGATTTATCTTAAGTTAAGTGCGAATTAAACTTTTATAACCCCAAACTTGTAGGTTGCACCTAGGAAAGACTATGATTTGAACCTTATGAAGCAAGGTGGTCGTTTTCAGGACTCTTCATAAAACCAAACCATTTCTTAATGTTAATTTAAATATTGCATGTCTTCATTCGCGTGTAAAATTGATAACAGTAGGTTAATGAAGTAACTTAATATGTCGCAAGCGTTAATTAGGTATGCTGCAATTTGCATTGTGCATATTACGGCGTTTACACACAATAAAAGAATGAAAACTCTTAACAAACATTCACACACATATATCCATCATGCTATATCTTCGTGATCATAACAGCTTTATTGTACATGGCTGATCCCTCAACAAAAGGCCAGAAACACCAGTAGAAGAGTGGCTAATTGGTTAGCTAAAGACTGAAATAAAATATCATTCGCTTCAAATATTAAACTATTTGGATAAAAATATGATTTTTACAATGGCATCCAGCTTGCACACAAACAGTAAGTTACTAAAGGCTCTCAAATATTGATCTAGGGCTGGGAACCTTAACTTATTTTTTGTGTATGGGCAAAAAACAGCAGTTTACGCATCTGAAGGCTGAAAGAAAGTCTCCATCGACGTATATGTGTAGGTAACTATCGAAAACCACCAACAGCTACTATTTATTTATCACGTCGTCAATTGTGTTTTAACATGTCCTCTCTGTGCTCGTGGTTTTTCAATCAAAGCTGGATATGCAAGTCACATGAGGGCACATAACAGAACAACAAATCTGAGTTCACAAACACAATGAGGAGCCAAGGAAAGCGGTCACTGTGGCCGAAATCGGCTAGATAGCATCATCATTAGGGGTAACGCAAGTTCTGCCGCTCTAGAGACCTTGCAAATGGGTTACAATCCCAGAGACAACAATATCCCATGTGCTTATGTAATTAGGCACATGCTATCCATGCCCTTCAATCTACACAGAAATACAGCAACGCAAACCGTAAAAACACCTATGGTGGTAAAAGATACTTTCCAGGACGAGTTCATAAAAATATCTTTGCCATATACCTAACTAAAGTCGTCACAATCTAAGAAGTCCGTTGACGTTTCTCATTTTACATGCAGCGATAACTTTCTACGTAAGAAATTGAAAAATCAAATTCATAATCCTAAAGTACACTCTAACAACGAGTATCATTCGCAAGCATCAAGTTTAATTATTATTAAGTATTTTTATTGCTGTCAAAATGAGCCTTTTATTTTCTGACAACTTTACTGACGAAAGAACACTGTTTGAGGAAGATAGAAGTTGTATGCCCATCTAATACCTATCTGTACTTATTCAACAGTTATATACTTATTTGTTTACTCAGGTTTTCCCATATTGACAAAGGAAAACAAAAGATGGATAATTTTGTGTTCAGAAAATCCCACATGAATAAAAGTCAACTGGGGAAAATGTGTCACTGGCAACCTGGGAAAACTGTACCTGATAAATTCCGACCACTAAAGATAAAGTACTAAAAGGTTTTAGGTAATAACTATTTTGGAATTGCGAATTCCTCCTAGTCCGTCATCATCTATACATCATCGGACTACCTACAAGACGTACGTCGATGCGTCATCGGTACATGGCGATTGGTGGACATCCCACCCATACGCACCAAACGTTTTGGGAATACTTTTATTATGCGTACAGCAAAGGAGTGAATTCCGTGCCGGAGTCTGTATTTCCTGATACCTAAAATCTAGGCGTCTTTAAGTCAAGATTGAAAAGTTTGCTTCTAGGTTAGTGTGCTTCATCGTCGACCACATCATCGCTTACCATCTGGTGAGATAGTTGTCAAGCGCGAGCCTAGCAGTATCTAATAAAAAATCTCTATAAAAGTAGTGAGGAAGACTACAAATGAGACAAGAGATATCTACTTGTACCTCTAGTAGTCTCCTTTGATTTAATGGCACAATGTTTCTACTGAGGATGCTCAATGACGTGGATGAACATTTTCCAAGGATGCCTTCCTTATATACAGCATAAAACGGTCAAAAGATCATTTACCTAAATACCTAGTTCCTGAAGTCTTTAGGTAGGAGGCAGTTTAAGTATTCTTTGGAAAAGTAAGAGAAATATTTCTTTTTCTTGGTCCTTTGTCATTTAAATATCTTTTGTGGTCCTTTCAGTCGGATTTTGTTACAGTTGCTGTGGTGTTTTCTTACGCCAAGAGCGCTAAAAGATACAACGCAACTCTGTTGGTATAAAGATTGAAGTGCACAGTGCAACTTGGTAAATGATTCCAACAAGAGGGCGCTTAAAACTACGCCATCTGGTATATGTTTTCCTTTCCCATTCAACTTTCTATATCAAGATTTTCAGACCAACACGGAAGCTTGTACAACATTTAAATTCTATCCAATCCTCATATCCTTAAGACGGTTAGAAATCAGAAGCGGTTACGTAAGAGGGTAGATACTTATGCTGCCATTTTGTATGCAGGACCCGTGCATCGTACACAATGTGAGAACTTACTTCAACTAACTCGGTTAAATCATGATGAAATAAACAGACACCGCCAATACATCAGTGGCACCTGATAAAATCTTAAAATGCCAGATGAATGACTATTATTCTACATTCATACAATTATTAAAAATGCGACAGTAACTTTGTTTGTATGTTTCCTTTTCACGACTAAACGGCTGAACCGATTAAGATGAATTTTGGTACCTATGGATATAGTTTGAGACCCTGGGCAAGATATAGGATAGTTTTTATCCCAGTAGTGGGTTCCCTTACGATGATTTTACGCGGGCAAAGACTCGGGCAGAAGCTTGTTCTGAATAAATAAAACACTTGACATTAAGGCTCTTTTATTTAGGAACCTTTGAGTATGTTATACTTTTTGTAGCATCGTAAAAACTGAAATTAAAACTTATATAGATCACAAGCGTTGATTATTTCATAAATTAATTTTGTTATGGTAAAATCTACTTCCTTTTATGGAAATGTCAACGACAAGGACAGTCAGTATAAGATTGGACTACATTTTAGCCGAAATGCATCTATGTCTTAATTAGTAATTTATTTATGTGTTGATCATCGTGCATCAATCATCAGTCATCATCACTGTAATTTATTTAACTACCTTTATCGAAATCAACCAGGCCCGTCCAAAATTGTGTTGGATTGACAATTTCGTCACAGAATCGGGAACACCTAGCCTTATTGCGTACGTGAATTCGGCAAGGCAAAAAGTATGAACAGTCGACCAATCACATGCGAGATGAATGACGCGATATGGATGTGATTGGTCGATTGTTCATACTTTTTGCCCTTTGCCTTGCCGAATTCATTACGCAAACACCGAAGAAAAGACAGTACTTTTCTCATATACTTCTTTTTACTCATACGCATTTTAAAGAGAATTTCTTTAAAATGATTCTTGTAGTTGACATACTTGAACAACGGTCTCTTTTTCTCACTATACCGTAAGCTTTACATTCTCATGTAAATAAATGAAATTTTCTCCCAACCATGTCTAATTCAGGCGTGAGAATGGAGACACAGATTCAGCTTATGTGTAAAGGATCAAGCATTTTGGTATTTATTGTGTTTAGTGTTTTAAGATCTCGCCTCTTGTGCTTGAGATCGTAGATTCAATTCCGGGCAAGCCTCAATGTGACATTTTCAATTCATATGTACTTTCTGGGTTTATCTAGAACATCCAACGCTGACATTGGTGAAGGAAAACATCGTGAGGAAACTTGGTCCTACAGTCAATATTAGTTTAGCCCTTTGTCCTGCAGTGGGACAGTACCAGGTTGGTTTGGTAATATTGTTATATATATATATAATTTATTACATACATACAATCAGTAAGTAGATTGCCTAAACTTGCCTAAGGGCTCATACGGCTCATAAAATTTTAATGTTGCAGTGAACATTTTGAATCAGCTCCGGACCTACGAGTACCTACCTGTTTTCTATTCCAAAATGAATTTCTTATTAAACGGTTACACATTTCATTGTGTGCACTTAACATACTATAACAATATACTTCTTTCATTTGCAGTTTAACGTGGAAATCGTCTGGAGAAATCTCGAAATTACCTAACAATTTTCTAATGCGTGCGGCGTCGGAACAGCATTGTACAAGGTTTACAGATAACCCAGAGTGACCCCGATTGTACAATGCCTTCGAGATGTTGTAACGATTACACATGTTTACACCAGAAAACTAATTAATTACAGATACATATCTAATAACTACATTTCAGACTATTCTAACTTGTTTATGGACCGCAGACGCAAACCACGATTTATCAAATGTGCATTTGCATTAAGAATACATTCAAATACTTGTTTTAGTGTAGGAACTTCATATTTAATGTGCATAAGGCTACATCACAAATATAAGGACCATTTACAAAATAAACCTATGTAGGTAAATGACCTAACTACGCGTACCATAATCCTGAAAAGGAAAAAAGATTTTCATACTACAAAATCAATACGTTTACATAAATTTGATGCACGCTGCACACACCTTGAATAAAGACTTCAAGAATCATTAGACTTGATTAAAAAATACCACCAAACGGTTCTAACGCAAAGAACCTTCGAACTATTTAGAGAGTCAGTTGTTATTGAACTGATAAACAAAGAGTTCATTGGAGGTTCCAAAACTAATTAGTTTACGTGACTTAGAGATTCCTATTCCTAATCTCTAAGTAGTTTCTAGTACCTTAAGGAATACGTTACTACATTTGACAGTCCATAACCAGCATAGGTACAGTCTAGGGCAGTTCATCGGTTTTAATGAGATCCTGGAACATTGCCAAATACTCTTTTGCATAAGTACGGTAACTGGGAGTTCAATCAATGGACACGTCTTAATAAATTATATCTAATAGGTACGGGGGCAAGAACCTTAGACCTCCACTAACTGTAGTTAGTCACCATTATAGTAACTTCTGCTTATATGGTACCTTCGCGGGCGGATCTATTATTATAAGTTACGTCAAGACGTCGTGATACTTAAAACTGACCACCCAGTCAAACAGGAAAGCTCAGGATGACATCTTTTTATGATTACAGTATCTAACGTCGCTCGGAGAGGGTTTTATACACGCTTACGCTTGAGCATTTTACGGTATTTGGTAGGATAAATGAACCTCATGTTGTCATGTTCAAGGGAGCCAGGTGTTCTCCTTTAGCTTGTATGAACACAGATAAGGGTACACAAGAGCTGTCCGGAGTAGTGTTTGTTACTTTAAAAGCAGTGAGGCAACTAAATACCACGGCCACGCAAGATATTAAAGGAGCAAGTTTCAACCAAGACTTCAGCGGGTTATTTATACTGAGTCACACCACATGTTGTGTCAAGTTCGCTACGTATGCAAATATACCACATTACAACTCATATCTCGAGTATTATCACGTCATATGGTAAGCGCCTCGAAGGACCAACTTATTTAAACCACATGGTCCTTCTCCTGAGGGTTAAAACTGTTCTTTGTTTACCATTCAAGGCGTAAGAGTTATGGCGACCGTTAAAAAGTGGATCATGTTCGACCGGACCCGAGTAGAAAGTGAAACCGCTCCGGGTGGATACTTTATAAATTGTAGCAATGGCTGTAGCGAGCTCAGTCGAACCACACGCGCCGTGCCGCGTCCGTCACGCCATCTCTGGACGAAAATGGTCAGTTACTATTCACTTTCGATTTTTCGTCTTGTGTTTGTTTTCTTTGTTGTATCACGTAATATCTATTATAATATAGTGTATTAATTATATTTAGTGTTTATCATAGTGTATTTAATTTTAGTGACTTAGTGAAAGTATATTTTATTTATTTTTATTTTGCTATTATACAACGTATTATGGTAATATTTTATTTTTATACCGGCTTATGATTTTGACCCTCAGTTCATCATTAAATTGTCAAGCACGCGTTATCTGCTGTGATTGGTTGAATGAATTTTCAACAGCCAATCACAGAAGATAACGCGTGTTTGACAATTTGTCACATTAATTCTCCGATAATTTTAAGGTGGGAAACTGAGGGTGACTTATGGCTTTATTTGGTCATTTTGATTGGACAAAATACTGACAGACTGATTTATTGGACAATACGAGATATCGTCGATAGATATCCAATGTTTAACTACTATAAAAAATATGTAAGGTAGGTTTAACAAGTTTACAAAACTCAGCTTTTAATTAGTGCAGTTTAATTGGCCGCTAATTATGAAGTTAATAGAGCGTCAGCTGACCGAAATAAGTCTGAAGGCTAAAAAGTGTTCTTGTTTATTGAAGTTTGCACAACTGAAAACTCATATAACAAATTATGGCAGATTTATGGTCTACACCGGTGTCTATTCTTTTTTGATTGAAACGCTGAAAAGTTCGTTTGAAGCCTCTTTGTTCTATTTGCTGAAACCGACTATTGAACGGTTGATAACTGCTGAAATTTTATAAGGAGCTTATATTTATTACTTTTCTCCTAGTCAATCAGCTAAATAAGGTTTGCATTATAAATAATTACCTAATTATTGGAAACCGTGATCAAGAACAATTTTATATATTCGATTATTGATGAGCTGGCTGGCTAAATTTATTTATTTTAAGTAAATAAAAATATACATACAAGTAAATAAATATTATCCGGCAGTATTCTATAAATACAGACTTCTCAAGCTTTGTAAAAAATAATATAAATATACCTAAGACTTATAAATTTTATCATTCCTTATACCAAATTGTATTTATGAATTGCGACACAAATGTAATTTGTGTCTATTAGCCGAGGAAAAATAATGACGTTTGTCAGTTTTTGCACATAAAACCGTTACACGATTATAATCTACATTCTTATCTTACGAAAATCCTTTACAGCAAGTTTCCTTTATGACTCAACAAAAAAAAGTTGCTAACTTGCAACTCATGTCAAGCAACTTTTTCTATACCGGCCTTGATACGACATATTCCGTTGGTAGTGAATATAGAAACAGTATTTGGTATTAGTTTTTTTAAATACAGAGCAACAACCGAATGACATTGAGAAACCTTTCACTCGCGGAAATGTACAAGGTGACCGGGAACGGGTGGAGTCGCGGGCACAGTTGCAGTCACCCGGAACATGATACAAATCTTATTTTATTATGTAGGTTTATTTTTTATTTGAGAATTTATTTGTAACTGTACTCTATTGAAAAGTAACGCTTATTGGTCGAGGTTTAAGTTCCCTTGGCGTTTTGTTTTCTTAATTAATTGGAACTTTTGGTGATCTTAGCTTACGGAATATGTATACCTAAGTAACTCATTCCTTTTCTTGCCAGACGCCTTGGCACAAAGACTAAAATTGGTGTCAGGAGCTACCAAATGTATTGTTCACTTATAAGATATTTAAAAATATTCATGTTCTTAAGAACTGCAAAAAATATACATTACAATACTGCATAATATTTTCGTAGACATAATATTTAAAAGCAAAACATTTAAATAAAAATAAACATTATATAATAGATTCTATTATTATAAAGCTTTTATACATACAATTATAATTCATAGCTACTTTCCTACGCTGAAGTAAAAACATACTTACAATGATTTACCGGTCAACTAATATGAAAACAAAAAAAAAAACAAAATAATAGAGGGAACAGCTGTCAAACAAGTCGTAAAAATCGATTACACCTTTCCGGTCCAAAAGAAAGGAAAAAGTCGGTTTTGTTTTAATCGTTCGCAATCGAATCGGCGCCGGCGCTCGTTGTGTAATTGATAGCAACTGGTTCACAAAGCCATGAAATCGTATTTACTCTACTTTCTAATTGTAATTTGTACGTAACAGTTGTTATTAGGTTCATTAACTCGGCTTTGAATTGGATACGATTGGTAAAAGGAAACCAATGAAAAGTTTTAATTTGTACTATTGGACTATTGAGTGAAAATGTGTTAGACAAGTTCTTATGCTAAAGTAGACTTTGAGAAGTTGTCAACTTCAATTTTTTAATTCAGAATCCGATTTTTTGGACTATTTGAACATCGCCTTTTCCTGCAAGTATGTATACTTAACAATTTTGAAAAAAATAACACAACAAAGTCTCGATTACCTAAACAAAATTGACAAGAACTTGTTGTTGTATTTTGACAACAAATCAAGCGTTAAAATATTAGTTGCATAACGTCATTTCGCTTTTCGAAACGGTTATTTGAAAGTAAATCGTGAGTACCAGCAGATATGAGGCGAGATACTCGTAGCTATGAAACTTCCTAAGTGTATTAAATAGCTCCGTTTTTGCTTCTTTGGTCTTGTGGCCAGCGCTACCACTAAGCATGAGCACCCAAAAGGGTTGGATTTTCGGATAGGCACTCGGACAATCTCTGGATTTGTAACCGGTTGATGGCACAGGACTAGGTTCAACAACTACAACATGGAACTTAAACACAGCAGCCGAAAAGTGAGTGTACTATACGGAAATACAAGCGTTAGTTATTTTATGTCAAGTTTAATAGGAAGTTAGAAGAAAATCCGTGTTTAAAACCAAAACTACAAAATAAACATTAGCACAGATAATATAATACTCGCATAACATTAGACACTTTCTGCTTAGCCCAATATTCATCATTTACGGACAGTTGTAAGAGAAAGCCATTATTTCGAAACTGATAAGATCAGACAGTTCTGAAATATTGTTGTAACTTTAGATCGACTCAGTGATACCATTTGTTATAGATATGTAGAACTGGCATAGAATGCGCAATTTAAAATATTTTCTGACACCTAAGTTGCAGTATTGCAATGAAATCTGAAATAAATCTGAAATATGAAATATATAGTAGGTTGAATAATATAAGTATGTATTTGATTTTCCGGTTTATTTAAATTTAATGGAGCTTGAAAAGATCCCATTAAATTATTAAACAAAACTTCGTAACGAAGGACCACTTTTTGTTCGCCGTTTTAAAAGTTGGTCCTTCGAGCCGGATATGTTGAATTTGTTTAACTATCTTACAAGTACATTACAGTACTTAAGTAAGCGGTCCGCTAATAGGTCTGCAGTAGCCATTGTCCGGTAAAAGAGGTTTTATATTACGAAAAACCATTTAACAAACTGAATAGTAGAGCATTAAGCAAAACAACATTCAGCCTTGTCCTACAGATTGTTGCACATTTACGAAATCTACCAAGCATTGTTATGACCACAATGTGTGAAATTTTTTAACAACAAAACATGTGAAGATTCTCAAGCGCGTAGTAAATGTTACATTGTTTGACGCTGAGGTGTCAAAACTGCTGCTTGGCGTTATAATTTATTTTAATTGCCTTGAGACCTGCGACAATTAAAACAGATAATATAGACATGAAAACTAGTAACTATAACGTGGTATTAATAATCATTAATTGAAAATCAATCAGTCCATTATTAACAATTTTAACACGATTTCAGGAAAAGGTTACCTTTATGTAAGATTTATCTTCCTTATTAATAAAATTAATCACTCTGCGTCCGCGCACCACTCAATAATGACAGGATAATTACGGCAAAACTTTCTCTACTGATTAAATTCATGCTGCGACCTTTCTTCTTATAAGTCAAGACATTAAATTGTCTATACTTATAAATACAGATGATAAAATCCAGAATTAATAAATGGAAATCGCGCTGACATTTGCATCGACACAAACTGGCCATTGAAAAGCTTTTGTCGCGACAGTTAGTACCTAAGGTCGAACGTTTAAAAGGCAATTTCAAGGTCCGAATGGAAAGTCCTCAGTGGGTGTATACTTCCACCGCCTACTGTCGGCAACTATTTAATTTAATTGACAGCTTACACCCACAAATACAACCTACACAAAATAGAACTGTTTTATTACGAAATTTCAATGGTTCAAGAGAAGCATAATATCTATAAATGGTCGTTTTATGTTTGCTTTTGAGTGGGATCCGTGAGTAGTGACTCATTACGAATCGTTTAAATTATGAGTGATGAAGTTACTTTGTTTTAATTGATGTTATCTAATAGCTTTCAATGAAGCTGTTATATTTTATTAGCTAATATACTCCCCCGGTTTCTAAAATGAAATTGTCGTTGAATCACAAATTTAAAAGCAAATCAAGTGATGCTATTGACTGTAGAAAATTCATTCAATCAATTACTGCATCTAAATTACATTTTGCGATAATTTTTGTTTCAGACAGAAACAGAGTCATATAGACACAAACAGGTTGTTTCTTTTTCGTAGGATTGCACGTTGCCGTACCTTACATACTCAAGCCAAACTGGGTTAACGATAATCCTACGTGACACGGTTTGTCTATTCAAGTCTTCATTTGTTTTCCAATAGCAATCATCAATTTTGCACGGTCGGCACTTAAAACGTACCTCGGTAGTGTCAATGGGGCAACGGGCCGTAGCGTTGTGCATTACTGCAATCCGAAATTCGATACGATAGTCTTCGTGTCCCAATAGTTATGCACATAGTCTGGAAGTACCTTTTAAAACACCCGCGGCTACCTACCTACTTATATTTATAAATAAGGATGTTCTCTGGGTAGAAAAGTGATAATTATATTTAGTCCGTCAGTGAGATTATCAAATAATATTGGACCCGTATTTTTAGCTTTAACAAATAAATAAAAAATAACAAAGATAAAGCGCATCAATGTTCAGGACTGGGGGCTTGTGACGTCACTTTGTCAGTATAAAGTGTACCACACCGTGACGTCTAACTGACTGACTAAATATATATTTTTTATCAACTGCCCAAATCCATGTGTTATTTTGATGTATAAGCTATATTATTGTAAAGTTACATCAAATTCTGTTCAGTAGGTTTTGCGTGTAACGATGTAAGAGTATCAAACATCTATCCATGCTCACAAAAATTCGCGTTTCGTATGACTTATGTAGGTCCGTGGGTGTTTGTTAGATTTCATCAACCCC
The DNA here is from genome assembly GCA_964057195.1 of Orthosia cruda. Lineage (NCBI taxonomy): Eukaryota > Metazoa > Arthropoda > Insecta > Lepidoptera > Noctuidae > Orthosia > Orthosia cruda. The sequence continues at coordinate 25,577,687 of OZ059843.1, read as the reverse complement.
AAGTTCCCAGTTCAAACCATTATCATTAAAAACTTGCAAAAAGCAATCGATATAATCTTTTTCTCATAAATTGTTTGACGTTTCGACACTGAAAGCTTTCGTGTACAACAATGAACTCTGCGGTCCAGTGCGCATGTCTTTGGTTGCGCAACTCGGGCGGGCTCCAATTACTACCGTTGCGCAAGCGGTGCGCAGTGCTAAACACTAAGTTACTGGTGGTTCCCTTATTGCAGTACCTATACCGTGTCATTTGTGAGGCAATGGTGCAGTTACATATTTGTAACATATCGTGAACGTGATCGTGGCGGATATATTTGGATTTGTAAGCTCCTTTTATGGTAGCTAAATTAATGATACGTCCTCTTCGTATATGGAGTTGGAATATTGCTTAAGCGTTTTTATGATTTTATCATGCAAAGTTTGGCAACAAAAATTTACATATTTTATAGTCATAGCATTTATAGCCTTGTATAACTATGACGACAATGAAATAAATATGAGTCATGTGACAGTTGCAACCGTATTTGACGGCTAATTGTTGCCAAAAATACAAATATATCTCTCTAAATTTCTTTGTACAACTTTATATTAGATATTCACAAATATCAAACATACTCAATGTCAATGCACTTTGAATACAACATCACAATCACATCTGTCATTGACTTTCAAAGCTAATTTCAAAGAGAAAGCAAAACGCTCCGACATCCATACTACGCGTAGTATCACTAACTCTAGCGGCACTTACACATAATTCTGCTGACAAACATTACCTAACCACGGTGACAAATGACTAAGTGGTCTCTTACGTACTGTAACTAACTGCATTATAATCACTCTTACCTACATTATGGCACGTAATCTGAGGATATTACTTGTACTACTGTTTACAACACAAGCCCAAAGACATACTCTTTTGATTGTTTTGATCTTTTGATTCACGGGAGACGTGGGTAGATTTGTAGAATCGGGCATTTTAATGTTTTCCCAAACTACCGTCATTGTTTCAATAATAAACTTAAAACCAATAAGGACCAAATTCTAATATTATGGTTTTCAAACTCGTTCCTTCGAACAACAACAACCGGAAAAGAGAAAGTAACCTATATATTCTCAAAGACCGCGCAGCACTTAGTTTGCACAACTGTTCACACATTTGAAATAGTTTCGTAAAGCAATAATATACGAACCGGTCTAAATGTATCTCGACGATGAAAGAGACTGACAGACCGACCCACATTTTATTTATATAGAGTTAGAAAATAGATAACAACTCTTCACTCCGTGAAGAGACATGGCTTGCATTAGCTGCCACCTTTGAGTTCGTAAATAAACCCCTTTGAGTCAACAATAATATGTCAATCTTAGAAGTTATTTGCTGTTTGATCTTAACTGTAGGTATATTTTCTTTTAATCTTCAATAGGTACTCCGTTTTCAGAAAACTTCTACATTTATTTATTTGGTCACATATGACTCGTATCTTCCGTTTCAGTTATAGATATAGCGGTATACTTCCTGCTTATTAACCAAAATTTTCTCTTACAGCATACCCTAATCCTGGCTGCTCTGGCCGCCGTAACCTCGGCCATGCCTTCCTATATCGCGGTGCCAGCTGATCAGATTGCGTTCGTGGACCTGTCAAATCTCCACGTGCGGCGCGTGCCTAGGCAGACTCTATCGCCACCGCCGCTGCCGTCCCAGCTGTATCAACAGGACTATCAGCAGATACCGTTGCAGCAGTACCAGCAACAACGTAAGTACTTTTAATTTTCATTGTTTTCGTCGCGTTTCTTCCTTTGTCTACAGTTCGAAGTTCTGAACTTGAAAAACCACTGGGTATACCGTTGCATTGTATTCGTAGGTACAGTCATTATGTCTTCTTGTGCTTTGTATACAATCTCAACTACACATTTCCAAGTCTCTCGTACTTCTATTTTAAAGTATCCAAAAGCACCGGCGGCAAAAATCTCATGCCTTACTCCAACAGTTCCTTTCTCATGTCGTTACGTTTCTCAGCAATCGGATCACTATTTAATTTCTATTTTATTGACCGAGAGGAAATCAAAGCCATTGCGTGTAGGACGGAAACGTGTTTATATTACTCAAGCTTGATAATTATCACATACCTGTAACTATGTGGTAATAGTTCCGAAGAGAATCCCACGCAGCCGTGACTATTAAAATTAACAAGTTATTAAAAATTATCGCTCAGCATTTCGAAAGCGCTTCCTGACACCTTTCGTCTTATTTGACGACTCATTGTGAAATGGCAGACAGTGAAATGGATCTGTAATGTCGATTCATACGCCCATCAATCAAGATTACCCTGGCTCCATCACTTTCACTCCGAAACAAAGGATCAGCTGCTTTCTATGCAACTTCTTTATCTTGTTTTACATTCAATGGAATCGTGTCCGTTCACTCAGTGAAAAATGACGTACATACTCAAACGGACGTACAAGCTCGAAATACCGTTTACTTTCCTCATTGTTAGAACTTGTAAAATGATTTACGTAATCTTGCAAATAGTATTTTTGGTACGTAATATTTTTTGATTATGCTGTAACTTTAGTATCACTTTCGATTTCGACGTGTTTTGAATAATAGCGTGTTTTGTTTGCCGGTTTGGTTGGTTTAAGAGTTTGTGTAGCATAATTCTATCATAAATCATGCCTCGGGTAGGCAAGACAATGTTGCAAGTCTTGCGGCTATCGTACTCCAGTACTTTTAGCGGGCCAGTGTCGGTGTTGCCCAATTAAGTTCGGTCACGCACGCTTAACTCGTTGATTGTGCCGGTTAGTGCATGCTAAAAAAAGTATTACCATCTATTTCGTAAACAGTGTTATGCATACGAATGCGCATTTCCTCCACTTTGGGTTTCGAAACTTTTCGCATAAAAATATTGGCCGTGAGAATATGCTTATTAACTCGGTTTGCATTCGAATCTAGATCGAGATAAAAAGCTATATTTAGCAACATTACTTTTATTTTTTCTTACTCCTAGTTAGCCTCCTTTTTTAGTTGCTAATCATATCATAATCACGTCATTACTTGGTTGTCTTTTTGCCATTACTGCGCATTGTTATTTTTCGACAGTAGGTCACCAGAATTTATCATTAAAACCATCTTGAACTTGTGATTTCTCAACTACTCACTTTTCATTCTTTCTCATTACAGCAGTAGCCCTGGCCCCAGCCCCAGAGAATGAGCCCCCAGCAAGACTCCTAAGACTTCAGCAGCAGCAGCCAGAGCCACAAGACGCATCAGGATCAGCGACCTACGGTGGAGCTTCTCAATTCGCGGAGAGGCCGCCTGACTTCGGAGAATACGTGGACTTCGGTGCCCACACCGGCGACAATGGAGCCTTTGGCTGGTACGCTGACTACCCGGTCAATAACCATCAAGATTCTAGTTACAGGAAGTAGGTAAATTCAAAGGGCGAATAGAGCAAACCCTAGTAAAAAGGTTGGAGGTTAATCTCACTCGGAAATGTCTGATTAGGCAGTTATGAGGTTTAACAATAACTTGTCAGTTTTTGTTAAAGGTTAGGCTTTTTGGTAGGAAAGTATTTAAATATTTTCCATTTTATACAGTGGGTTAACCTACCTTACAAAATGGGATAACTCTCGCTCAATAAACTTGCCAGTTTAGAGGCTCAACTGTTACACTTATCTTGCCAAGCACTTGTTATTCAAATAAGACCAAAGACAGTATTATTTCAAGTGATATTATTAGGTTTAGGTTCGTAGCTGAATAACCGCACATTTGTTACAAACGGTTCATTCCGCTTAACGTTTTTAAATGCACTTACAACGTTAGTTCCTTTTTTATTATTAGACTTAAGTTTACAAAGTACACTGTGATACGTACTGAGGTAGTTATTTCTTCTTCTTTTCCTTTATCTTTTATATTTCTCTCTTCTTTCTCTCTGCTATCATTTCGCACTTCACTGTTATGCTTGCTTTTTCACGCTTCCTTTTATAAATTGTTGTACTTAGAAAATATATTAATACTATATCAAGTACAATATCATCATCAACTTAGTATTTATTCTTACAACATTCTTATTCATTATTTCTCATTCCCTATTTTCTTTTCTATCTATCTGCTATTTCTGTATCGCTTTCATTTATTTTGTGTTACAAATATAAACTGTTACATCATTCTTCGTTTCATTTCATTTGCTATTACTTCACTTATTTCACTTTACTCTCACGCATTTTCACTGTTTCCTTTACTCAGACTATCTATATCTTTTAAACTAGATATATCATCATCATCATCATAAATTATTCTTTCTCTTCATATTGTGTACTCTATTACTCTTACATTTATCGATTTGTCCTGCATTTAAATTTATCAAAGCTATATAAAGGACTTGGAATCCAGAGCGGCTCAACGTTACCGCCAAATGGAACAAAATAAAACCTGCAGCGAATGATGCTAGTTTTTGTTAGATATAAGTGGTTCAAGTCAAACCCTTGTATACAGCTACTCCCAACTTCTCTTTTTATCAAATCGACTAATCTATCAAATCCTATTCTCTTCTAAAACCATCATTATCAAAGCCATATCAAATTCCAGAACCTGCTTCGAACGTTGTGAGGATTTTGTACTTTTTTTAGATATAAATGATTCAAGTTAAATACTTCTATCAGGCCAACCCGACTCTTCCTCTTCATTCTTCTCCTCTTTATATCTTCGACTCTATCGAATCTTTTTCTATTCTATACTCATTAACATAATCTACACATAAACAAGCAATTCTTCTTTTTCTATGCCAAATAAAATAAAAAGTTTTTACCCACTGTTCTTATTTTCATCATCATTGCATTACATATTCATTAGGATAAACTTATCACGGCTATCCTTTTCAACTGTTGCGTATTCTTACATTTTATGTTTTCTTTAACTTATTCTTTCTATTTCATCTCCTTTACAATGTTATATATCACTCTTAAAACATACGACTTTACTACATCCTTTTTCTTTTCTTAAAATAGTATATTTTTCATATATCTTCTACTATCTTTACATAAGTCTTTTCTTATACTATCTTTTGATCATATAGAATGATTTTACAAGATTCAATCATTTCTCTTTCCTTCTGTTTTATTTGCAAACGATCTTATTTATTCTTTTCTCCAGTCTTTCTTCTTTTCTTTACAATCTTTCATTGAATTAAGTAATGTTTTTCTCATAGCTTTCTACTAGACTTCCTTCGCTCTCTCGATTATTTTTGTCTATCCTATTCTGACCTTTTTATTTGTCTATGTACCTGTCTTTTTCTATATCTATAATATTAATAATATGTTATAAGTAGTACTTATTTTTATTTCCCTATCTTTACCTTGTTCGTTTACTTTTGCTATTTTATTTTTCTTATCTACTATTTCGTTATTTATATTTAATAACATTCTTATTTTTTTCAATATTATTTCAGCTATCCTACTTGTTTCACTTATCTTCCAATTGTATGTCTATTTATTTTTACTTCTTATTCAAATCTATTTATACTCTTGTTTATAAATTTTGTTCTAACCGTATATCCTATTCTATTATATTTCGGCCTATATTTATAATCTTCCACTGTCTATTCTTTTCTCTACTTTTCCAATAAATATTTCTGTCGTATTATTCAGAGAGTAATTATAACTATGATAATTCTTACTGTTTCATATGTCCTGTCTCTTAATTTTCATGCTATACTCATTGCTATCTAGATTTGTGATACTGAATCATTATATTTTTATAATCATCAATCATCGCATTAGAATTCTTCTGTATCATCATACAATTATTCTATCAACTTTTTGTTCTTTTTACTTCCATCTTTACTACATAGGACTATCTTACTTCTATGACTTACAAATTACTATTTATAATTTACCTTTATCTATAATACTTCGTTTCTATTAAAAAGATGAATATCTTTTTAGAAAAATCTTTTTTCACTATGCTCTACTCTCACTTTTCTACTCCTCTGTTTTTTTTTACTTTACCTTTCTTAAACTTTCTTCTTTTCTTCCTTTCTCCAAGCCTTTGATAAATAAGGATGATATTATTATAGCCCTTCATTTTCTTACACTACACTTTATCTTTATTCTACAAAATATCTTTATATAACTTATCTGTATTTCAAAGCTATCGATCTATCCACACAATCTCTTTCCTACTTAGGTACCTTAAAAAAAAATATTCTGACTTCCACCATATCTCTTAAAGCTACATCTATTTCGTTCATGTATCCTTCTGCCCATAACTTAAATTCATGATCATCACATTCATCTTCTTGCCTTTTACTATGTCGACGACACAAAATATTGTATCTTACTGTGTTTATCGATAATTCTATCTCTATCCATTGCTACATCATTCTGCCCATAACTTAAATTCATCATCACATTCATCTTCTTGCCTTTTGACGACACAAAATATTTTTATCTTATTGTGTTTATCGATTATTATATCTCTATACATTGCTACATTCCTATTCATTCCACCTAGAATTCTTTTTCTATAATAAGATTTATTAAGCCTGGCAAGCTAAAATAGTACGATTTGTTGTTCATAAGTACCTACTTCTCAAAGATTTTAAGATAGCGCTAGCTAGACGTACCGGAGTTGGCAGATCCAAGTCTACTAAGAATACTGAATCCTATCTCGTTTATGGGATTGATATGATCTGTGATCAAGAGCTGGATATAGATATGGTAATATCTTGAAGGCACGCGAGTCTATATGGTTCTCATGTGAAGCATGAAGATTTAATATTAAGCATTTAATATTAAGGACTACGATGATAACATAGCGAGATTCCAACACCAACATATAACCCCATTTGCCTGAAAAGCTTGCCATTACATGGAGCTTATGAATGGTGGAATGTGGGTGAGCTGTTCATCTCTCTCTACATCTTCGAGGAAAACAGGCCAGACTTGATATGTTACAAGCATTTTGTTATACATATAGATAGGAGAAAATGCACCTGAAAGTAGAAATTTCTATTACTTCTATCTGCTATCTACACTCGCTTAAAACTTATCTTATCTACACACTCCTCTACTACTCCTCATACTCTCTTTTATTTCCACCTGTTTATGCTCTTTTCATATCTTGCCTTTCACTTCTATATCTTTATGCTTCTTTCTTTCCGATTTCCTTTCATTTATTTCTTCACACTTACCTTACTTTGAATCCTTAACCTACTGCTTTTATTTTCCTTTACTTACTTCTTTTTTTTTTTCTTGTAACTTCGAATGCTTCTTCTAAATCTTTATTGTTTGTTCTGATTGACTTTTTTCTACTCTTCCTTTTTCTATTATTTTCTTCATCCTTGTCCTTCATTTCTTCCTACTTTTCTATTCTTTTCACTTTGTTTCAAAATCTCTGCTCTTCTTTCTTACCGATTCCATTCCTCAACACCTTTTTGTTTTTCTAAAGTTTCTTATGCTTTTTATTGAGTTTTATTTTTATTTCACTTTCTTCTCTGTTTACACTTTTTTCTTATTTCTCTTGTATTTCATTTCACGCTTAATTTTTAGTCTTACTTCACGCTTTATTTTTAGTCTTACTGCATGCTTCTATCTATTTTCAAAGTTCCTCTAAATCTTTACTACTCATTCTTACTCTAAATCTTTACTACTCATTCTTACTCTAAATCTTTACTACTCATTCTTACTCTAAATCTTTACTACTCATTCTTACTCTAAATCTTTACTACTCATTCTTACTCTAAATCTTTACTACTCATTTTTACTCTAAATCTTTACTTCTCATTCTTACTTTCTGTTCTTCACTTGACTTGACATATTTCTTATCTAAAAACACTTTTTTCCTGAATCTTGAAGTTTTCTTTATTCTGCTGCTTTTCTTTTCTTCATCCTTAGGCTTTACTGTTCCTTTACTTGTTTTATTTCTGTTACTATTTGACTCTCTACACCTTAATGCTTTTCTATTTCTTTTCCTCTTTCAATATCTTTAGTCTGCTTTTCTATTTTTTTACTTCTATCTTCTTACTCTTTTCATACTACCTTATACCAAGCTACCTGGTGCGATTTAGAACAAATTATTTATAAGTTTTGTTGCACAATATTGTTATTTGTTGCTGTTAATTAAATCATTGTTAATTACTCAACTTTTGTTTATTTTATGTTCCTTTTTATCAAATGACGATAAATAAACATGTTGACAACGTATATTTGTGTTTTAATTTCATGTCACCCGTGTTTTTCAAAATGGTAATCTCATTGAGTTGAAAATCATGATATTGCTGACTTTAGATTGGCCATTAAACACAGAGGATACTGGATAACGGGCAGGTATTTATAGATAAACACAATTATATTTTTAATACTTTTATTTCTTACAATTAACATATAATCTCGTACAATGATATTTAAAATAGATTTCTTTTGATCTCATCAACAGCATAGTTAAGGGTGTTTCGATCTAAGATTCTACCTACATGTATATGACATAGACTACCTATACATAACAGGTATACACATATACAATCAAGTTGTACATTTAAAAGATAGTGTTTTCATGAAGAAAATTTTAGTAGATTAGGCATAGAAATTTTCATAATTGATTGTACAGTTTGCAAGTTACTTTGTTAGACCGTTGGGTTGCCATTATGACAAATAAGTTTGTGCTTGGAATTAAAGTTTTTTTTATAATATTTAGGCAAAGGCTTTTGTACAGACAGATGCATAGATTACATAGATTTTCATGACATTTAGCCAGTGTTTGGCACATTTTGATGAACACTATTTTTTCTCTTTAAGCCGATTTATAGCCATTTTTTACAATATAGACATTGTTGCACATTATTAAATTTTAATCAAACTTCTTACTTAGAACATCCTTTGGTATATAAATCACAAAAAAAGTCAAAAAAGCAAAAATCATCTTTAAAATACAGAATGATATAATACTGAAAAACTCAGTCCAATCCAAAAAAATAAGAAATCACAGTAGTACTTACAGATCTAAATAAATAAATTATAATAAATATTTGAGATCAAAACTTAGGCATATTAATTGTATTAAGTTTGAGCTATTCAGAACAATATACTTTACACTTTCGCTATGAAAACTTTTAAAGAGTTTTACATATTGGTATAATAATTATATCCAATTTCTAAATATTATTGTTTAATTGGAAACGCATTTTATGCGAATTAAAATGACTGTTCAAAAATGTGACATGCTGCCGCTGTTTGAGGAAATATTTAATTTCGAACTTGCTTAACTTTTTCGATCCTTGAACAGACCTGTCACATCTGTTTGTGGAGTGTTCCTCAAAGATGTGACAGGTTTGGCGTAATTTTTATGATATTTCATAGTTTCCAACATACCAATGTGTAAAACATTCCTACTATCCTTTGCATAAAAGTCCATGTAACATTGCTAACCGTATCCTAAGTACCGTACATATAAGAGTAATAAGACACTGTTAGACAATCACATCCTTTTGTTTCCTCCTATCAAAACCTTTAGTCAAATATTGTATGTTTGTAAAGTTATCGGGCAAATTCTTTGGTATAGTCCGTGCAATTCTCGAGCGCACTTTTTGACTTTTAGGAAGATTTATGGGCAATTTTTAAATGACACGAATGAAACCATAGAACATTTCTTCACGATTTCACGATTTTTGTTAAATTTTCAGGACACTTAAATTGTACCAACGAAGTCATGTTTGAATATACTTAGGCCAATTATTTCAATAATACTTTATTTATCATGTTTCAATAACATGTTACAATGTTGCAGCAATGTGTAAGTAATGTTGCAGTAACACGTTACACGTATTCGTCAGTTTTACAATGTTTCATTTTAAGAAATATAACTTTTTATACGCCTTAAAACGAGGCATTAAGTATTTCGAGTTTGTTCGAGTGATTATAGTAGGTAAGTAGAGAAATATATTTTGGTTTAAAGCTGTCTATTGTGATTGAGACATAGAATCCTCTAGTTACTGTCTAAACATATATGGGTCTATGTGTAAGCTAGTAATAATAGTATTTCCCAAAAAAACGAACAAAATTACCATGCTTCTTTCCTTACCGTGCATTGCCATCCAAACCAAACATGTATGCAAAATTTCATCTTAAAAAGTTGCTTTTTAAATTCATTTGCTAGTTTTAACCGAACATACATACATAGCAAGTTAATAAAAAGCTTGTAAAATACTACTTATATTACGACCAAATTGGCCACGAGTGAAAGTAGCTCTTGTATTTTTATTTTACTTTCGGGGACCAATTACTGACAGTAAATAGGCCGACACAAATACAAGATTATAGAAGTTTCGAAACCATATTATTATTCCATATAAACTTTATAACAAAGAGGCACAAAACTAAATCCCAAACACAATAGACAGCTCACGTATGAATAAGTTAATTACAAATACATTATATTACACTATACATCAAATACACATTCGAAACGGCTAAGCTAAGCTTTCTAAAACATTAAAAGTTCACAAACTTTGTCGCAGAGATAAGAAAATATAAACTACATACAATTTGTTTTTGATATGCAATAGCAGGCCAGGTACTGTCAAGGAAGTGAATCTGAAATTTATGGGGGCTTAGAGAAAATACTTGCCGCACACTGCTGGCTACGGCACTGAAAGTGCGCGACACTGGGAATTCGCGAAAAGAAAATCTTAAGTAGTGATGAAACGGATATCCGGTAACTTTAACTACTATAACTATATACTATCCGGCCGGATACTGCATAACAAGCGCCTATCCGGCCGGATACCGGCTTTAAAAAGAATATCAAATTTAGGTAATTACTTTATTTATACCAGCTAACAAATAACTGTGACTAAAGACTTCCTTCCTCGACTGTACATATCCAAACGAAATACTTTATCCAGTACGCGTCAACCCTAAGATACAGTATAAAAATTGTAGAATTGCATAGAAAAATAATTATATATAAAAAATACGCGTAAATTAAATTGTTAATAACTTCCTGCACTAAGTGTCTAATCAAATTGATAACAAACGAATATGTAGGTACAGTACAACTATTTTCTTAATGTCCCTCGGCAAACTTCGTGTTTCTATAGTCGTCGGCTTTCTATCAGTTGCCCTTTGCACTTGGTGCAGACCGGACGCTCTCAATCAACTTGGAAGTATATAGAGTTGTTAATACTCTTTTAACTTAATATAATTTATTTTAAAATGGGAGGAAAGCTGCTAAAGGAAAATCGTTTCACAGCTCTATATAGTTCCCACGAAAATCAAAGCAAAACAACAATAAAGCATCTTCTGAATTCAAGTTATTATACACGATAAATCTACTAATTGATGGACATGGCAATTAGCATTGGGTTGTATTCGGCAATGCAATGATTGCCGAGGGACATTAAGAAAATAGTTGTACTATACACATAATGTTATGAAAACTGTACCCTAAGATCCCAGACATGAAAAACTAAAGTACAATTTTCATAACATTCTGTATATAGAAGAGAAAAACTAACAGAGCACCATTGTAAAAGTATGAGCAGTACTTAGCCATACATTAATTAATAATGAAACACTATAAATGTGAAGTACTTTGCCGCTAGACCATTTAATATTAGCTACACAGTTAACACAATTTTCTATAATTTTAATACAAATATAAATAAATGAGATCTTACATCCCTATTACCTTTATATCTTTATACGAATATGAAGGAAAGAGAAATTGCACTGCAGTCAGATAGGGCTCATAAATATAGCGTTTGCTATCATTCTGTTATACGAAAATGAACTTTATTTGTATAAGTATAAGGTTCACAATCCTATGAATCTTGATTTATAAATGAATTTTCACTGTCTATTAAAACCTCATACAGCACAGTACGGTCTTACATTAGTATTAATTTACACCAGGGGAAGGCTTCTTCTCATGCAGAGAAAGCGTGACCATTGATTACAACAATCGCTGAAGGCGGGTTGTCGATTTAAAATTTATATCAACTACTAGCTACCCGCTCCGGCTTCGCATGAGTGTACTTATGAAGAAAATTAAACTTTTTTATTACTCTTTTTTTTTTCTTTCATTCAAACCTTCTCCTGACACTTAAACACAACAATAAAAGAATTAGGCGCTTGCACACATTCGACAATAGACTTTTATGTATATATATAGATATAGGTCCAGTTTCCTCACGATGTTTTCTTTCACCGATGTCTAAAATAAGGAAAATGTTTAGTAGAAATTTGATAAAGTTACATTGTTACTTAGGATAGGATAGGTGCACCCCTTTGCCCCACATAGACTCGCATTTGGTCCGTTGTACGTGCAGGCCTCCTCTCTGTGAGAGAAAATGGATTGTAATCCACCACATGGGCCCAGTGCATGCCGGTTTTCTCACGATGTTTTCCTTCCCCTTTTTTGAGAGCAGTGGTGATGTTATAATTTACACAACGTAAAGAGCCTGCCTGGGTTCGAAACCACGACCTACAGCTTGTAAGTCGCGGCCGGATACATTGTTACTTACTACTTATTTCAAGCAACATCCTCAAACACGACAGGCGAGATATTAGCCTCTGAGCCGCCACGACATTTTATAAAAGTTACTAGCTGTCCCACGCGGCTTCGCTCCCGTCAACTGGCTACCTACCTACCCTACCTACTCTTCTTCCTACATGAATGTTGCGTAACTTTAACCGCTTACGCAGCGCACGCAACGGAAGCTCACAAAAAGAAATGTTTATGCCCGTTTTCACAACATATTTCACTTATGCTCCGCTCCTATTGGCCTATTGGTACAGACTGTATTTCGGTGAGTGTGCTCAAGAACTCCACGACCTCATCCCACCAGCCCCCTTCTACCATCGGACATCTAGACGCACTGCAAGTTACCATCCTTACCTTGTTGCCATTCCACCAATTCGCACCAAGCGCTTCCAAACATCCTTCATAATGCGCACAGCGAATGAATGGAACTCAATACCTGCATCTGTGTTTCCGAACGCATTCAACCCGAATCTCTTCAAAGTTAGAGTAAACAGGCTCCTTCTGGGTAAGCTCACTCCATCGTCGACTCTGTCTCTGTCACCTATGACTTAGACTAGAGTCAAGAGCAAACCCATCTCAAACAAAAAAAAATAAATAAAATAAAATGTGTAATGTTATAACCTATAACCTTCCTCGATAAATGGACTATCGAACACAAACATAATTTTTCAATTCCAACCAGTAGTTCCTGAGATTAGCGCGTTCAAACAAACAAACAAACTCTTCAGCTTTATAATATTATGCTAGTATCATACTATCTGTGATATTAGTATAGATCCGCTTAAACTTAGGTCTGATCTTTGGGCCATATCTGACTGCAGAATTATTGATGACACTTATATTCTTGGAGGTTAGACAGCAACTATAAAATACCGAAAATTTTCTACGTGAGGGATCATATTGGATTAAAGATTGACAATAACACTCAAACGTATTTACATTGAACACTTAGCCTTCCATTATTTTTATAAATAGTCTTATCAGAATATAAAGAAATAATTATTACAATTTAATCAGTATATGAGGTCTTATTCTTGACCCATTTGATGAAGACAAGATACTTCAGCAATATCCAGCAAATAAGAACATTTGTGTTCACTTGTACCACAAATTATTAAGGCCCAATTTTCTGATCCGTAGTTAACTCAACCTATGGTTAAATTAATATGCTAACCGATGGTTTAAAATTTCGGTAAAACGTGTTTATTCGTCAATTGTTAGTACAACAATTGGTCAAATAATTAACTCTCTTTTAACTTATTTGACAGTATTTAAGAATAAAAACTGAAGAAAAATTGTGTTTCACCGAAATTTGCAACCGTTGGTTAGCATATTTAACCATTGGTTAAGTTAACTATGGATAAAAAACTGGGCCTAAGTGCATTTATCACAAAAATAACTTCTGAATTGAGATTTTGGAGTTACTGTAAAGTCATAGTTTGACAGGTTCAAATTCTTTTTTCAAACATCGTTCCTTAGTCGTCTTCAAACGATTGACAGAAGGAGAACGATGATTTACACAAATACGTTAAGCTCTAAATGCATTTAGTGATTTGTGGTGCAATTGGACCTTAATGTTAGAAAATATAATTTTTATAACTCTAACCTCCATGCCCTCCGCTCCCACAATAATTATTTTCTTAGGCATACATTAATACACACATAAAATGCATATAACTAGCCTAGACAAAACTGAACACAATCTATTTTAGGTCTTATGTCCGTTGTATAACGTGCACTATGCAACAATAGTCCGAGCAATGAAAATCTATTGAGATCTAACTTGCGATTGTAATTGAAAACATTAATAAGTAGCAGTAAAATATATATGGCAAGATTTACAGACTTCGCTTCTCAAACGAATATGAACTTTGTATACCTTACATTAATGCTCATATTAGTATTTAACGCTTGTTCGCATTCGATTATACGAAAGTGAACGTTTTGCGCTTACTTATAAGGTTCACATTCGTCTAAAAAGCTTACATGGAAATTATAGTTAAAATGCGGTCTGTGAATCTTACCCATTTTTCGTTTATATACATAATATTTTACGTATTTTATACACCTATTTTTAATATATTGACCTCATCCGGTATAAAGTTTTATATGAATAAGAATGTAGCCAGAATATTAACAATTCGAATTATTATTATTTTCTGGCTATATTCTCATTCTTATTATACCCAAATTCATATTTATTTAATCATTGTCCAATTCTAATCACACGTAAAGTACTCCTTTGTATCGGCAGTGCTGATTCTCACGAAGTACCAGTTACTTACATAATTATTTATGTAGAGAAAAACATACATATATGTATATATATGTCCACTATGTGCTCTATATATTATTCTCAAGATAAATCTCCATTAAGCATATTTAGGCGTACATTCAATTCCATACAAATATTACTAAACATTTATAATGTCTTAATGTAGGGTAGTTTGCTAAGAGCCATTGAGCTTGTACAAGAAGTAACAATAATATCATTCATAGTTGAGACAGTGTTGTATCGACAAAACAAGAAAGAACTTCAAGAACTTTATGGGTTTGACAGAATTTTTTACCCTCAGATATTTCATGTTTACTGTCAAAGTGTCAGGCAACGCCTCTGTCAGAAAATGAAAAGAAATGTGCCATCGGAATGACCTAGCCTATCACCTCTACACGGGCCATTTTAAAGGCTATCCATTTTAAATTTTTCCATAAATATTCTTAAATTGGTGTCTAACAAAACACTACAAAGCGAAAAATAACTTTTTTTTCTAAAGTCCGGTGTCCTTGGTACCTATTTTTCTTTCTTTTTTGACACCGACTTCCGAACAGAAAGTATTTTTTCTCTGTGTAGTGTTTTGTTTTGGAAGTCAGTTTATTTTTTTGTTAAAAGGTTTTATATTATTCTCTTTTTAGTTTTGGTACCTTAAATTACCATGATAATACGCATTATTAAGGATGACTTAGAAACTACTCGTCAGATCTTGATCAAATTTAAATGGGACCACACGACGAATAACCATAATTGACGGAGTAATCGCGTAACAAACATACAAAAACATACAGTCGTATTGAGAACCTTCTTCTTTTTGAAGTCGGTTGAAAATATGTTGAAGACCAATTTCAGGACTATATTGCCTTAATGGCGAAGAATATTACAATCACCTTGTTTCATTTAACAACTTCTTGTTGCTACAACAATGTCACTCCTATAAAAAAACATTATATCTTAGAGCCTCTAACATCCCACATTTAATATAGTACACCATTTTATACAGAAATCTCATACCAAGAGTTAGACAGTTACATACATATATAGCTAAACTGTATCATATATTATGTATCATTATGACATTTACTAATAAGAATAATACTTTTACTTTTATATTTGAATTAATTAATTCTAATTTTATTACGCGCATACATTTTATTTTATAACAGTTCTCTCATTTGCATTTCGCTATGGGGTTTATTTGAAAGTCGTATTAAACAGGGTGATGCAAGGAAGTAGGTAATTCTTACATAATAGTATTTTTTTTTTCATTTCTTCTTGTATTATTTAGAGACATAACTTTCAATTCAGGCCATTTCGAATGTCATCACATTCACTTTACAGATTCGGTACCAAATTGACCTGTTGTTTGACATTAAAGTCGCGAATCTTGCAAAAACTTAGTTTTTAGCCAAAGCTTTGCATACCTTTCTTTTCACAAACTATTTCGTCACTGTTCCTTACTATAATGCCGTTACAAATACCATTTTGTTTCCAACAACTCAAAAAGAGTTTTTGTTCATTTATTTCCTACGACCTTCACAGTTTTAAACACTACAATTGTTACTCATTTTTATTTTGATCGTGCACTGTTCCTCATGTTCATTATAATCATGTGTTGTATAGTACGCTGAACCTTATATTTGTGACGTGTTTGTTTCCACATTAAAGAAATAAACACGAACCAAACTGGGCTTTGATCTTGTAAATATTTTGGGTTTATCACATACTTTAGGGTCTCAATATTTTGAAACATTTTTTACGAATTATAAATTATTTTGGATGAATATTATTAGATATGTCTCGAATAGTACAGTTGCATATGCTTATTTCAATCGCACACGCACGTTGAATCTGTACAATGAAAGCGCCTTTAAGTTGTAGCAACAAGGGCGGTTTTCGTATACTGGCGCCTTATCAGGATTTATTGAATGGACTGAACTTATACAAACTATCTCTTTTTCTTCAGATCCCAGTGTGAATAGACCCAAAAATTACTAAATCCTTTACTGTTAGTTAGTCCAGGCCATGACGAGCTTGGAGAAGGTCATAAGATCCTTTACCGTTAGTTAGTCCAGGCCATGACGACCTTGGAGAAGGGCACGAAGAGCGCCGTGTGGAGCGCCGGCGCCAGGAAGTAGCGGCGGCCGCGGTGCATGCCGTCGTTGCGCTCGAGGCCGGGCTGCTGGTTGTGCAGGATCTCCACGCCCACCACCACGCTGCTGGTGGCCGAGCTGTTGCCGGCTAGGCCCACGTATCTGTCAAAACCTTATATTATAATACTTTATACCTATACGTAGTATAGTAGTGTTAATCTGGATGCACTCACATAATATATAAATTAATGTATTTATATAAACATTGTAAAACACTTGTTTTTTAAAAGAGCAAGTTTGGGGTTTCTTGTCCATTATTACAATCTACCTTTGGGAATGGACAGTAGAATCAATTATTATCATTTTTTGAAACTAAATTTTTGACATTCAAATTTGCCGCTTAATGGCATAATTGACATAAACGATTTAACTTTGATTAGTGATAAAAATATAGATGTTTTATAAATGGAAACTTTTAAACGGCCGTTTTCTACTATTATATTGTAACGGATATTATTAATTGCACACCAAATAAATAGTCACCTATTAATTTATTTCCATCATTTATATACGATACGTTTTGCAGCACAATAATATACTTTCTGATTCAAAGTTTGGCTTTAGGTCGGTAAAAAGCACTGAAGATGCCGTAAGTCAACTAGTAGATCACGTCACACTTAAGCTAGATCAAAAAGAGAAATGTGTAGACATATTTGTGGACCTGGCCAAGGCTTTCGACACCGTCATGATTCCCTTCCTTGTGAGCAAGTTGGAGAAAATTGGTATACGCGGTACTGCTCTTAGAATTTTAAAGATTTTCTTACCGACCGCACGCAAAGAGTAAAAATCAAAGAACATGTTAGCTCCGATGCCTGGGTTACCTATGGCGTCCCACAAGGCAGCATACTTGGCCCGAATCTCTTCTTGATTTACATAAATGACCAATGTCAGCTGCCACTAATAAACGGTAACATATTTATCTACGCTGACGATACGGTATTAGTTTATCATGGGGGGGGGACCTGGGACGAAGTTAGGTGAGTTGGGACTGCATAAAGTAGGCCATTGGCTAAGATCCAACCGTCTCACCCTAAACCTTTCTAAGTCAACATTTCTCCAATTCACTTTCAGTAAAATTAAACCAATAAGCTTGGATATTAAACTACATGTTTGCAATTTGACATCTGCAGTGGAATGTGCACGAGGCACAGCAATTTCTAAGTCTACGCATGTTAAATACCTTGGTGAGATGGTAGATGTAAGGCTTGGCTGGCAGCAGCACATTGATGTCACCACAACGCGTGTAAGGAAACTTATTTGGGCATTTAAGAAACTAAGGCACGTGTCCAATTTCGAAGTCCTTCTCACAGTGTACTATGCGCTCGTGCAGTCTGTCCTGGGATATTGTATTGCTGTATGGGGTGGTGGATGTAAGACTTTTATGATACACCTCGAACGAGCCCAAAGATCCCTACTTAAAGTCATGACCTTCAGACCGTTTAGATTTCCCACCAAGGCATTATACGAAAAGTGCGGAGTACTTACGGCGAGACAGATTGTTATTCTGCAGGTTGTCACCAAGCAGCATATTGTAACGCCTTATGATGTTCAGCTATATAGGAAACGCACCGTTCCAAACGTTTGCTTACCAGTGCGCTGCTACACGGCGTCTGCTAGGAGACAACAGGTATATCTTGCTACCTTTCTTTACGACAAATTAAACAGGGTCCTCAGTATTAATCCCGTCACTAGTCGGGCAACAAAGATGAGGGTAAAGAATTGGCTACTGTCCCTGGACTACTTCGAAACCGAAGTATTGCAACCAAATTAACAGAGAAAACTACTGGTTATTCCCCACACACAAACACATACACACAGACAAACATATACACTAGCACCAATATTTATTATTTTATTAATATTAATTTAATTGTTCTTTGTTTCGACGATTTCATTTTATTTTAAATTTTATCTTATTTTTCATTTTATCTTTAATTTTGATTTTGATTGTAATTTTAATATTGATTCGGACAAATTTTATGTTTGAATTTTAATTTTAAATTTGATTTTGATTGTAATTTGATTTCTTATTGTGATTTTAGTTTTTATTTCATTATTGACTTCGATTTTAATTTTAAGTTTGGTTTTGATTATGATTTTAGTCTTTGTTTTGATTTTACTTTATTTTATTTTTAATTTCACTTTATTTTTTAAATATGAAATGAAGAGCAGTGAGCTAGGGAATCTTAGCGATCTCATCAACATCTTTATGCCCTTGTCCAATTTTACTTGTGGTCGGCGCAACAAATTATTTTTTTCTTCCTGCGTAATTTATTTGACATTACCAGCAGATTGGGCGATAGGGTTTAAGAAAAAAAGGTGTTATTGATAATTTTTCTACTGAAGTTTTAATTGTGAACCGTTTCTGTTAAAATTAAGTAAACTGAAAAGAGAAAATAAGACATTTTATCAAAAAAAAAATACCGACGAATAATAACGAACTGAAATTTTTGCTTTTGCTCTTTTTAGGGTTCCGTACCCAAAGGAAAAAGCGGAACCCTATTACTAAGACTCCGCGGTCCGTCTGTCTGTCTGTCTGTCACCAGGCTGTATCTCATGAACCGTGATAGCTAGACAGTTGAAATTTTCACAGTTCTGTTGCCGCTATAACAACAAATACTAAAAACAGAATAAAATAAATATTCAAGTGGGGCTCCCATACAGCAAACGTGATTTTGGTGCCGTTTTTTGCGATAATGGTACGGAACCCTTCGTGTGCGACTCCGACTCGCACTTGGCCGGTTTTTTTGTAATATTTTTTTGTCAAAGTGGTTCTCTTTTTCATAATAAATATAAGGTTTACCTGACGCGTCCGACAGCGATGCGTCCGTGCGGAGTGATGACCTTCACGGTGTGGCCGAGTCGGAGCTGGCGCGGCTCGCCCGGGATGTACGGAGAACCCGTCACTCCGATTGATTTCTCCACTGGAAACATTTATAAGATTTTCACTATCACTATTAAAGACAAGCATTTTGATTTAAAGGCGATTCACTTCAGATTGTAAATCGAGTTGCGTTTGAGAGGATCGAGGATCAGGTGGTCAGTCAGCTCGCGAATATGCATCCGCCAACTGCACAGCATGATTTTCTTCTTGTTCACATCTTTTTAGTTCGCTTAAGCGCTTAAGTCGGGTTTTTTGATTTTATTAACTTTTTATTCGAATTACTTTTAAACATGTAAGTGGTATATATTTTTGTAATCACCTCTTAATAGCTATTTATGCAACTGTTACGTTATGGACGGTCTTTTAATACGAGATTTTTAATAAGACATTCACTCAGAATGTTTTACCCGCGTCCACTTTTTATTTAATTTTTTTATTTTGTCATTATTAGGTATAAGGCAAAGATCTTGTAGCCGCAACAGCCAAATAGTATGCGATACTTTTGTTCTAAACTTGTTCCATTTTTAAAAACATCATTTACATTGTCTCGATTTCGAAGTAATATTATAGGTACCTGGCTGTATGTTCAGAATGTCTTTGCTTGTGTTTAAGAATTTATGACGATTCGCATAATGCAACCCGATGTCGTTATGGGTATCATAATGAAACCGCTGTCAATTTTATAATTCGAATATAACGAAACCGGAGTAGATAAAACCCTTTATGTTGATACCCCACTCGATAGCTTTGGAAGAAGAAAAATATTGGAACCTATACAATATGGCGCCCAAAATCCGCCAAGTTTGTTTTCCTTTACGTCACTTGTCTAAGAACACTTGGGCGGTCAATACCTATTTAACGATGTCTTAATTATATAAATACGTCTAGTGGTTTGAAAGATATGAGATAATAAAGAATATAACAAACATAAACATACAAAATACGAGGGAAAAATATAACCTTTATCTACTCTCATATCGTAATATTCGAATTATAAAATTCAAAACGAGTTTATATTGGCATACTTTATAAACACAATACCGAAATTTAAAAATAGAATCTTATTATAACACTATTTCTCTAACAAAATAATGCTATAATAGTAGTTTATCTACTCTCATATCGTAATATTCGAATTATAAAATTCAAAACGAGTTTATATTGGCATACTTTATAAACACAATACCGAAATTTAAAAATAGAATCTTATTATAACACTATTTCTCTAACAAAATAATGCTATAAAACAATTTTTTTTCTATTACGATACAGGACAAATCCAAGAAGTTAATCACTAAGGAGTTTCCATCAATATTTTTTTTGTAATGCCATTTTATAGTACCTATTATAAAAAGATTTGATTCCAATTTTAAATTGTCTATGACAATGCCTGCTTTAGACTTAGCACGCACTGGGATTTTTATTCGCGCGTATTTTATTTCCTTCTACCTGTTCATAGAGCTCAAAATATTCGGGCGAATAAAATTCGCGCCGTGGTGCGGTGGATTCTGTGGCAAAACACGGATTTCTTGCGGTATTATTTCCGCACGATTTCTTTACCGCAATGCGAACAACTTCATACAATTCCATGGGCAAAAAAAAATCGCGCGAATAAAGATCGCAGTGCGTGCTAAGCCTTAGCGCATGCGCGGTTAATGCGGTGATGCGCTGGGTTTTGGCGCCAGTCATACGTTTTGCAAGTTTTGCTGAACTGAATTTTATGAGTTATTTAAATTATTGTTTAAAAATGTCTGATAATGTATGTGTGAATGTGAAGAAAATTTGACTCCGCCCGATATTTTAGATGTGGCGAAGGAATTTACTCGTAATTTATTACCACCAAAGTTGAGAAAAGTATAATTATGACAAATGTTATCACGATTTTATGGCATGGAAAATGCAAAAAGAGGTATTTAGTAGGTTCAATCCCAATTTATGAGTGTAGATAAAGTAGTGTATGAAACTGCACATAACTAGGTATTAAAACATTCGTGTGAAAGCTATTAAAAACCTCGCCTACGGCTCGGTTTTTAAACACACACTCATGTTTTAATACCCCTCATTATGCAACAGTTTCATAAACTACTATTATGAAACTGTTGCATAATGAGGGGTATTAAAACATGAGTGTGTGTTTAAAAACCGAGCCGTAGGCGAGGTTTTTAATAGTTTTCACACGAATGTTTTAATACCTAGTTATGTGCAGTTTCATACACTACTTTATCTACACTCATAAATTGGGATTGAACCTACTAAATACCTCTTTTTGCATTTTCCATGCCATACAATCGTGATAGCATTTGTCATTTACTTTTCTCGACTTTGCTGGTAATAATTTATGAGTAATTGCCTTCTCCGCATCTAAAATATCGGGCGGAGTCAAATTTTCTTCACATTCACTGATATCAGACATTTTTAAACAATAATTTAAATAACTCATAAAATTCAGTACAGCAAAACTTGCAAAACGTATGAATGGCGCCAAAACCGAGCACATCACCGCATTAACCACGCATGCGCTAAGGCTTAGCACGCACTGAGATCTTTATTCGCGCGATTTTTTCCGCCCATTCTGCGACCTATGTAATTGTATGAAGTTGTTCGCATTGCGGTAAAGAAATCGTGCGGAAATAATACCACAAGAAATCCGTGTTTTGCCACAGAATCCACCGCACAACGGCGCGAATTTTATTCGCCCGAATATTTTGAGCTCTATGAACAGCTAGAAGGAAACAAAATTCGCGCGAATAAAAATCGCAGTGCGTGCTAAGTCTAAAGCGGGCATTGTCATAGACAATTTAAAATTGGAATCAAATCTTTTTATAATAGGTACTATAAAATGGCATTACAAAAAAAATATTAATGGAAACTCCTTAGTGATTAACTTCTTGGATTTGTCCTGTATCGTAATAGAAAAAAAATTGTTATATAGCATTATTTTGTTAGAGAAATAGTGTTATAATAAGATTCTATTTTTAAATTTCGGTATTGTGTTTATAAAGTATGCCAATATAAACTCGTTTTGAATTTTATAATTCGAATATTACGATATGAGAGTAGATAAAACAATTTTTTTTCTATTACGATACAGGACAAATCCAAGAAGTTAATCACTAAGGAGTTTCAATCAATATTTTTTTTGTAATGCCATTTTATAGTACATATTATAAAAAGATTTGATTCCAATTTTAAATTGTCTATGACAATGCCCGCTTTAGACATAGCACGCACTGTGATTTTTATTCGCGCGAATTTTGTTTCCTTCTACCTGTTCATAGAGCTCAAAATATTCGGGCGAATAAAATTCGCGCCGTGGTGCGGTGGATTCTGTGGCAAAACACGGATTCCTTGCTGAATTATTTCCGCACGATTTCGTTACCGATGCGAACAACTTCATACAATTACATAGGTCGCAGAATGGGCGGAAAAAAATCGCGCGAATAAAGATCGCAGTGCGTGGTAAGCCTTAGCGCATGCGCGTTTAATGCGGTGATGTGCTGGGTTTTGGCGCCATTCATACGTTTTGCAAGTTTTGCTGTACTGAATTTCATGAGTTATTTAAATTATTGTGTGTGAAATGTCTGATATCAGTGAATGTGAAGAAAATTTGACTCCGCCTGATATTTTAGGTGCGGCGAAGGAAATTACTCTTAATTTATTACCAGCAAAGTCGAGAAAAGTATATGACAAATGCTATCACGATTTTATGACATGGAAAATGCAAAATGAGGTATTTAGTAGGTTCAATCCCAATTTATGAGTGTAGATAAAGTAGTGTAAGAAACTGCACATAACTAGGTATTAAAACATTCGTGTGAAAGCTATTAAAAACCTCGCCTACGGCTCGGTTTTTAAACACACACTCATGTTTTAATACCCCTCATTATGCAACAGTTTCATAAACTACTATTTTCTTGCAATAGGGCTTTATCTTCATAAATCCCCTCTTTTCAGTTAATGACCCTGTCCCTACTGATATCATTTTCCTGCCCTTGTCCCCTACAAACGGTTAATATTCAAACTGGAACTCGCGTGTGTGACAGAGCCACAGCGCTGATTTTCAGTGATAGGTTTTAGGTAAAATCTGTCACAAATCTTCATACACATTACCAGTGGTGTCTTATCTCACACAAAGAAACCGTGCCGACGTACTGTACTGATTATACTGATTATTGTATGTACTGTACTTCAAAAAGGCCAGGTGCGCAGTACTCATAACCGGCGTGTGTGTATGACTGGATGTATGAATGTGAGTGAAGCAAAAGATATATGGATCGTAGCAGGTGGCGTTCTGTTGTTTCTGCCTACCCCTATGGGAAAAATCGTAATATTTGTTTCTTAGTTTTTTTTTTTGATAATTTAATCTTTAATTTATTTTTATTTTTCTTTGACATTATAATCCGTAATAATTATTTTTGACATTTAATCCGTAATATAATTTATTTTTTGTAATAATTTAACCGTTTTAATTCCATTTTTAATATTTCAATTTGTTTTATATAACTTCTTATCTTTTTATTATACATACATGCCTGTTAAGTTTTATTAATCATATTTGTAAAAAAATATTTTGTTAATTGTAAGCGCAAGTCGTATTATTTTTGTAAAATGATTTTGTATTATGTGGAAAATGTCGCTGGGTGCACATTTGTTTTTCTTCTTGCTTAAATGTTAAGTACTGCTATAGTGTGTAGTCGTTTGTTTTCCCAAATAAATAAATAAAAAGGCGTGAGTTTATGTATGTACCGATGTACAAAAAAAATCGGTATAATCAGATGAAAAATGCTAGTTAAGTCGGCATGGTTTCTTTGTATGGGATGAGATATCCGTATGCTAGTATTATATTATCTGTGACATTGCTAAGCTTTTACATTGCCGGTAACATTGCACAAATCTGCGCTAACAACCATTTTTTTTTAGCTTGGGCAAATTCTCATGCATACTGCGCTACCATGGGGAGATAGCGCAGTTATGTGGGACTCCAGTCCACTAAAACTCCACGGTGTCCTCCTGTGCTGCTTATGGCGGGAACACGTTAGCACTCACCGCGAACCCCCATCACCGGTGCACCAAAACCAGTTACACATTGCACGCCGTGACAACTCCAGGGACCAAACCAGCACCCATTGCCAGACGACTCCATGATGCACCCTTGATCCCCTTGTGGCGGGTCAAGGTCAATGGCCCCGCCACCTACTATTTTGAAATAGGGAGAGCGGACAAAGCTATACAATCTCGGGTTGTGGGAGGAGTGAGGTGTTGGACTCCCACCGCGTCGTCAAAGAGGGGCGCGCGTGGAACACTACGCGCCGCCACCTCGGGTCCTGATGTTTTGGGAAGCGACTGACGCGCGCTAACACCCAGCCCCAACTTACAGTCAATGCTAGGCGCCTGCAGGTTGTCGATGGATCGCCTCACGAATATCTCTGCCTCCTCCAGTAACTCATCAGTGTCGTCGCGACGCACGTCTGGTAGAGAGCTACGCCATGGGCGGTTGGCTTCTGTAAAATAAACCATAACATATATATCAGTCTATAAATCTAAGTGTTAAAAGCAAAAATTCTTAACGCAAACTTTGCGCAGTCTAAAGCAGTTTTATTTTGGGTGTATATATAAAAAAAAATAGTTGTACTGGAAGCATTGTGCAACACAATAACCAACAATAATTAATCTAAAAATGCCTATATTTCTTACAGAATCTAGGTTTACAAAGTAGTCGCGTTAATAATATAAAGCATAAAATAATAATTATTTTTTAATTTAGTGTTAGCATGTTTTCTTTGATTTTATAACAAGACAATTTTTTTTTTCGTTCTTCTGCAAGAACCCCTCTGCAAGAAAAGGCCAATAAAATAACCAATTGTTGACAATTATAACATAAAATAAGATGGGCGGAAGGAGTTATTTCAATCAAGCTTTGATAACCATATTTTAAAAAGCTTCGAGTAACAAATAAAATTATTTGCTGAGAGGAATACAAAAAAGATTTTTTTAATAATTCTGGCTGGTCCTGAAAAAAAGAGGACATAATCGCCGTCCATCCGACGGCGATTACCTCCTCTTTTTTTGAAGAAAGATAAAAAAACAGGTTATCGGTGGAGCTTTGGCCTAGATTCCTTAAATAGTTGGACAGATATAGCGTGATAAGTACATAGATACTTACCCCTTGATGACGGCAGGTAAACATTTTGTGGAGTCCAATCATAGCTCCTGTCTATGCTGAGACACGGTGAGCGATAAGATGAGCCTCGAGACAGGAATCTGGTAACCAGGCATAAGGCTTTGTTTAAAAATGTTGAAGTTTATTTTAATTTTTTATTGTTGTTTGGTAGAGGTTTGTGTTAAAAGAGAACTCTTCAATGTAAGGCTTTGCGCTCATCTGTCGCAAAGTTGACAATCTACAATTGATAACGCTAGTAGAAAACGAATCAATGTATGGGAATGACAAATATAACCAATATTTTGTCAGGACTTTAAAAGAGACTGTGACCTCTGAGTTTGTTTCGGCCTTTCTTCTCAGAGTAGTCAGATAGGAAACGCCGACCTCATCTAGTTTTAAAAAATATGTTCGACATGTAAAAGTGTTTGTATAAACCAACTTACAGAAATAAAATCATATATCATTTATTTATGACACATCTGAACGTTACGTCACGTGGTCAGACCAAACAAATAGAAGGCGTTAACGATTGTAGAAAAAGATTCGATACAAAACGTTTGTAATTTGGCTATTGGTGTCCTAATTACAACAGATGAAGGGATACGTTCAGAGGCGGCGCTAGGCTTAGGCGACGTGGGCCACCGCCTACGGCCTCGCAGTTACAGGGGCCTCGCGCCTCGTAATTTATGTATTAGGTACTAGCTTGTGCCCGCGACTTCTCTGCGTAGCATAAGTACTTCAAATAGCCATTATATTTTAGGATTTTGGGCCGACTTATTTCAGAAAGTTGAACTTTAAATGGTGAACCAATATTCACCATTCAGACTTCAATTCTTTATTATGTACCATAATGTACTTCCACCACCTTAAGGATGATTTCCGCGATATAAAAAACATCCTATGGCCTTCCCATGGTTTCAAACTATCTCCATTCCAACGGTTCAGCGGTTTAAGGGTGAAAAGTAGACAGACACACAAGAGTTGCTTTCGGATTTATAATATTAATACGGATTCAACAAAATTATTTAAGTCTTATCCAATCCGAGGTGGGATGCTAAAATATTTAGCAGAGTTATGCTAAAAAATAAACTGAAGGGTAACGTACATTGGCTATAAATTTTACTTACAAGTCTATTTATCCATTTATTTTTATACGAAAAATCCGTTTTCTTACCTCATTAGAGGGCCTCGCAAAATTAACACTGCCCACATCAAATTTAGATCTGGCGCCGCCACTGGATACGTTACATCATAACAAAATTCAACGAAAGAGTCGCGCTAGCAAAGGGAATGCCAAGACCTAATGCAATGTCTCGTCATCAATCCCTTATGCTATTGCGACACAGTCTAGAATTTCTGGGCAAAAGCCTCTTAGAACCTTGGCAAAGTATACGACACTAAAGGCGATTTAAAAATGTGTAACGTCAACTAACAATGATTGTAATGTGACAAAATCCAAAAGTTATGAACGTTTTATAGTTCTCGCCAAACTCCCTGGCCGCCCTGTAGTTGGCTTTCCGATGCATAAGGCGCGGATCGCTGCTCTTTTTAGGGTTCCGTACCTCGAAAGGAAAAAACGGAACCCTTATAGGATAACTTTGTTGTCCGTCCGTCCGTCAGGAACGCGTGGAGGTATCAAGCTGAAATTTATATCAAATACTCAGGTCTACTGTCCCTTAAAAAGCTGTGAAAAATCAAACTTCTAAGCCGACGTAATCAAAAGATACAGCCGTTTATGCCGCAAATTCTCGACACTCGCAAGGGAATCAAAACCTACAGGTACTTCCCGTGAACTCAGAATCTTGAAATTTGGTACGAAGCAACGTCTTATAGCACAGATAAAAGAAAAATTTCAAAAACCTTAAATTTTTAGTTACATCATATAATTAAATATTTTTAATAATTTAAAACTTACTACCCCTTTCCTCGTGAACGCGTAGAGGTATTAAATTGAAATTCATATCTATTCAGGTCTATAATACCTATGAGTGAGTTATGTACGGAACCCTCGGTGCGCGAGTCCGACTCGCACTTGGTCGGTTTTGTTATTTGTATGAGATTTACTACTGCGCAGCTATTGTGGCCAACTTCAGGACGGTCAAGAAGTTCGGCAAGAACTGTACAAAACCGTGCATACTTACTTGGAAGTAGAAGTGGTTGTGGAGTCGTCGGCCTGAGACTGCCGCTTGCCCAGCGCCCACACCGGGTCCGCTGAGCGAGACAGCTCGGGCACCATCGACGTGAACCCTAACGATAATAAATCAAAATCATAATTTCTTTATTCATTAAGGCCATTAAGCGGTCAATAAAAAAAATTAAGTTTTAATAATTGATTCTATCGTCCATTCGGAAAAGTAGCTTGTTATGGAGAAGAACGGACAAGAAACTCCACACATATTCTTTAAAAAAAAAAGTGTTTTACAAGGATTTGGTTACATTATTCTTGTTGGAAAAATACATATATGTGAGAACGATGTAAAAATCAGGGTAGGGTAGGGTAGGTAGGATAGGGTAGGGCAGGGTAGGGTAGGGTAGGTAGGATAGGGTAGGGCAGGGTAGGGTAGGGTAGGGTAGGTTAGGGTTGGGTAGGGTAGGTGAATGTTTGGTGTTTTTATGGCAAAACAAAGTTTGCCGGGTCAGCTAGTCTTATATATAAAATTCTCGTGTCACAATGTTCGTTCCCGTACTCCACCGATTCTCATGAAATTTTGTGAGCATATTGAGTAGGTCTGAGAATCGGCCAACATCTATTTTTCATACCCCTTAGACCCGGTAGGGTAGGGTAGGGTAGGTTAGGTAGGGTAGGGTAGGGTAGGTTTTTTTTTTTTTTTCTTAACACTTATCCCCACCAACAGAATTGGTGCCTACTGAGTGCAACCACTGTCATTCCGTTCAATCTTTCATTCCTCTCGCACTTTTATTCTTCATACTAATTTTCTTCTTGCATTCATCTTCTTATACGCTGTGTGGGTTTATTTAACTACTCTTTGGGCATTTTTATTTCTGTTATAATTTTAAAATCTTAAGTCAATAAATACATTTCTGTTTATCCCAGAAAAAGTTCAAAAACATTGCAATCTATCACAGTTTTAATTTTAACAATAGTGCAAATAGTGCTATTAAAGATATTGAGCAAAAAGTGCTATTATAACATGGTGCAAAAATGCTGTAAATCACAGATTTACCAAATGGTTATCACAGCGAAAAATACGGGAATTACAATTAGGGATAGAAAACACAATAATGCAGTCTATCACACCATATAAAACAAAACACAAACAACAAATTAAAAACTTAGGTACTAACATGAAGTACTGTCGGCTATACGTGTCCTTGCTGCATTCCGTGCTTACATTTAAATATTGTGCAAAATACTAATGAAGCACGGTGCGCTTCAGGTTTTATTTCGACGTATAACCGCAGTGCCTACTCTAATACAGTACTCCAGAAACTTTTCCCTAGTGTTTTTGTTCATGAGCCCATGCAGGCTCTCTCTCGTTATTTTCCTGTCCAGCTCACATTCAAGTTGGTAGCGCTCCCTGATAAATAGCGGGCATTCTACAAGTATGTGCTGGACAGTCTCTGCCACGCCCGGGTCGCAGAGGCACGATGGGCTGTCCTTACACTTGAAGCGATTCAAGTATTCGGAGAACCCACCGTGCCCCGTCAATACTTGCGTGAGGACGCCTTCGGGCCGCACCTGTTGTACAGTACGGAAAGCCACTATTGCGTCCGGAAGAAACATTTTCGTCACAGAAGCAGTCTCGCCTGACACATATCTCCGATTCCATTCATCAAGCGATTCCAAACGGATCTGTCGCTTGATAAATGAAATCGGACACCGGTCATAGTCCGGCTTCCTCCGTGACGACAATGCTGCTTCCTTAGCCAGCTCGTCCGCTCGCTCATTCCCCGGCAGGCCCGCGTGGGCCTTGATCCAGAACAAAGTAACAGCTTTGCTCTGGCCCAGGGCGTGAGCCAGGTTGGCGCGCGCGCGAACTGCCAGGGGATGGAGAGAGCCATGGTTTGCAAGCGTCTGCAATGCTGCCATTGAGTCGCTGTACACACCATAGCTCGCCTCTTGCCGCGCGAGGATCACTTCTGTCGCTCTACAAATGGCCAGGAGTTCCGCCTGGTAGACTGTGCAGTACGCGGCAAGGCAAAGCTTGAGGTTCCGGACTTCGCCTTCACTATCCCAAATGGATAGTGCGGCTCCTACCTTCCCCTCAATCTTGCTGCCGTCGGTGAATATTCGCACCGCCTGCACATTGTTACTGTCTAGTAACTCTTGGTCTGCCAGGCACATGAACTCCAGGGGCATTTGCACAGCTGGATGAGGAGCTTCCGCAAAGCTCACCGCACCCTCGATCTCCCTGTCTCCCGGCACAAACCGAGATGACCCTCTCCTCGCTTCATACAGGACGGCTGCCTCTTGTATGCGCAGGTCAAGAGGTAGTATCCCGGACAGTGCCAGTGCCGAGTTCAATGAGACAGTGCGGTAAGATTTGCAGAGCTTCTGAGCGAACCCTCGTTGAACAGAGCCTAGCTTCTTCCGTACACCCAACTTTTTTGCAGCGGGTGCCCAGGCTGCGGCTGCGTATGTGACTATGGGCTCAATCGTTGCTGTGTAAATGATGTGTATGACCTGTGTGTTTAATCCCCAGCTCACCTTTGCGGCTCGGGACAGCTGCTTGTAAACGTCAGCTGCCCTTTTGCAGACGTTCGCGGCATGCTCATTAAATGTGAGCTTATCGTCTATGGTTAGACCCAGCAACTTCATTTTTCTGACCATGCCGATGTCGACCCCGGCCATGCTCAGCGTTGGAGTGTCGTACTTAAGCTTGTTGGTTATGGTCATCGCACAGGTTTTGTGCGGTGCAAACCTCAGCTTATTTCGGACGCCCCAATCCTGAACATGGGCGAGGGCTGCATTGGCGGTTCTAGAGACATCAGTTGCCGTGTCCCCATCCACGACCAAGACGATGTCATCCGCGAACGCCTGCACGAAAAGTCCGCGCTGCTCTAGGTCCTGCAGTAGAGGGTCGAGAACGAGGTTCCACAGGATTGGTCCTCCGATCGACCCCTGAACGCAGCCCTTGCTAGTCTCTCGAGTGCATTCCTCCCCGGCATACCGAACCTTGACCTTCCTACCATCGAGATAGCTGTATATTAGCCTTCTAGTGTTAACCGGGCACTTTTCCTCAGCCAGTCTGACTCTTATGGCTGGCCACCAAGCGCTGTCGAAGGCGCCCTCTATATCCAATGACACCAGGACAATTAGCTTCTTCAGCCTCAACTTGTCCTGTACGTGCTGCACTAGAGTATAGAGGGCGTCCTCGGTGCTCCTCTGGGGCATGAAGCCAAACTGACGAGTACTAAACCTCGGTACAAGCTGATATTTGAGACGCGCTACGACCATCCTCTCCAGGACCTTCCCCAGAACAGGCAACAGACCGATTGGTCTATATGCCTTGGGGTTGGTGTAGCTGTCCTTGCCCGGCTTCCTGAGGACTACAACCGTAGCCTCCTTCCAGCTGGTCGGGAAGTGTGCCAATTCAAGGCACTTGTTGTAGAGGGCAAGGAAAGCGTCCGGGTCCTGGTGGATCGCTCGACTGCAGATATCAGAAGTCAGTCCGTCCCCTCCTGGTGCCTTTTTGGGATTGAAACCCGCCACGGCGGACTTCAGCTCCAGCGTCGTAAATGGGGGATCATGATATTCATTATGAGCCCAATCATTTACTCGGCTGGCTGCTTCTCTTATTCGCCTGTGGTCAGCGTTGTCCTGGTCTACTCTGTCTTCGGGGTAGAACGTATCCGCTAGTAGGGCGGCCGATTCACTCGGATTGAGGAATGCACCATCGCTGCACAGGGTCAGTTCTTCTTGTCTTTTGGCGGTCCTACCTATGATCCTGTAGATACCCTCCCAAACTCCCTCACGATCCTGCTTCCGGCAAAACTCCTTCCAACTGGCGATTTGGGCATTCTTTGCCTGCATCTCGTACTCTTCTTTTGCTTTCAGGTACTCGCCAACGACCTTCGATCGCCGGACCGGCGCGGCATTGCGGATGCGGTTCTTCTTGGTCATCACCTCCCTCTTCTTCACGGTGAGCTCCTCGGACCACCACGGACAGGTAAGTTTAGTCTTGTTATTGACTTTGGGGATAGCGATTTTACTGGCTTCTATAATGATGTTTATATATTTAACTATTGTATCTTCCAATTTTAATTTGCTGTTAATCTCTATTATTCTTTCTAAATTAATATTATTTCTACTTTTGAGTTCTTCTAGTTTATTTCCAAACGCTTCCCAATCCGCTTTCTTTGTGTTGAACATCCTAGTGGTTCTAGCGATGTTCACACCTTTTTCCCTTTTCTTGTTAATATTAAAAAATATCGTGTTATGGTCCGAGGATGTTGCTCCCGTGTCGACCCGCCAGCCGTCCACCAGGTCAAAAAGGTCGAGGGAACATGCCGTGACGTCCACATGGCTTCTATACGCTCGACCACCTCTGATAGTGTCAAAGGTGGGAGTGTCACCAGTGTTTAGTACCTGAAGCTCGAGTTCGTCCAGGGTAGTGGACATTTCCTCTCCCCTGGGATCTTGTATGGTGCTGCCCCACCAGGCACTTTTCGCATTTGCGTCGCCACCTATCAGCAATCTACCGGTGGCCACTTCCGTTTGGATCCGGGTCAACTGGTCCAAGTATGGCCCTATGGGTTGGTCTGGCTCGAAGTAATATGAGACTACTGCGATTTCCCAGGCTTTGGTACGGATCCCCACCACGACGATGTTATTTGTGGTGAGTTTCGGGTAGGGTATGACGTCCAAGTCATGATCGAAGACGGCTATCGCCGCCTTAACCCTCCCACTTCCATCGACCTCGCACTGGTAGATTCTCGCTCCACGGTAGCTCTTCATACTTCGCGCTCCCCCCACATACGGCTCCTGAATCAGTGCCCACGAGATCTTTCGTTCACTGGCCTCTAAAAAGAGTTCGGTGGTCGCCAGTTCCTTACGTTGAAGATTCGCTTGGGCCACTCGGTATGGTCTTGCTGTTTGTTGGATAGGAGCCCCCGTGGTGCCCTTAGCAGTACGCTATGGATGAGCGAGCTATTGCGTCCCACCTCCTCCTAACTGTGCACTCTGAGCTGAAGGCGTGGTGATGCGTACTGTCAATTTTTGCCCGTGTGCAATTGCAACAGGTCGGTGGAAGCCCTGCGCTCCAGTCCGCGCACTCCGTCCTCATGTGAGGTCCGCCACAGTGGCTGCACTTTGCCACGGTATCCGTGCAAGTGCGTCTGCTATGCCCATACCCGAGGCAGAGCGAGCACTGGACGAGCGGGGACTGGTCTTCGACCCTAACCCGCCCAAGGTCCAAGTGCAACGATCCGACCTCGAGCAAGCGCCGCCAGACCTCCGTGGCGACCCTCAACACTACGTGACATCAAAGCGGATTCCTGGCGCGCTTTCTATATAAGACTTCCATCTTGCTGTGCTCGTCCTTGAGGTTCAGGAAAATGCTGGTGTTCTGCTTTTGCAGAGCCTTCAGTACCTCCTCGTTAGAGAGGTACTGCATCACCTCTCTAATAATGATCTGCGGGTTCCTGTTTTTAATGTCCTGAGCCTCCAGCTCAGGTGCCTTGCTGAGCCTCTCCCGAAGCTTACGCCTATCTTCTTCCGTGCGACAGCCCATTATAACCTTTCTATCTTTTGCTTTGCGAACTCTTTCTACATGTAAGCCCCCTTCCTTGGCGTTCACGACCTTCCGGATCCTGTCCAGGACTTGCTCGCCGGATTCCTCCTCGTCCTTGGCCGTCACTACGATTGAATGTAGTGCAGTAAGATTCGGCGTTTGGATGGCAGGCCGACTTGCCGCTACACTGGCATAAGAGAGCTTATCTATATGTTCTTGGCCAGTTTGTAGTGCCTCCTTCAGCCTGTCCATCTTCTCGCTGTGTACGGCCAAGTTATGACTATGCTCCTCCAGGGCCTTTCTGAGGGATTCCGTGTCCACCTCTCTATTGGCCACTGGAGGAGGGATGGAGGCTTCATCGGTCTTCTGCGTCTTCTGGACCTGGGTCCCGCCGTCTTTCCGGTCGGGGGTTTTTTGTGGTTTTCCAGCTCTTTGACGAGCTGGTAGAGTCGGTCTGCTTGCGCTTTGACCTCGGCCTTAATTTCGTTCTTGGTGTTCCTCGAGGTGGTCATCAAAGCCTTAATTTTGTTGGAACACATCCTGGCCTCGTGAACCTTAGTTATTTGGGTAGGCGGGCTGCCGACCTCAAAGGAGATCGACATTACTGGAGGTGTTTGATCCAGTTTTTTCGGAGGAGGAGTCCTCTTAGTGACGGTTTTACCCGCCTCCCATTCGCCCACACTCCTTCTGACGCTTTGCGTCGAAGGTCCTGCTTGTTCAGGTAATTGTTGTGGGCTTTTGTTCATCGAGGCCTTTGCAAGAGACCGGCTCTTAACAGGCGTGCGCACACCAGGCATCCCGCTCATCCTGACTTATGTTGGTTTGATGGGGATTAGTGTTGTGTCTAAGAGGGGTGGTGTAAAAAGCACCCCAATCGCGTGTAAAATTTAAAGTAAAATGAAAAAGGGGGTATTGTAAAATATACCCCACTTTTTGTGTCAGTGTTGAGGTTCCCCTTTTCAAATAGGGTACTTGTCAACAGAATAAAAACCTACAGTTACGTCCTAAGCCTATAGTATAGTAGTACAATAGTACTACTATATGTCCTAGTCTAAGATTTTAAAAAGTATAAATGCTGTCAATATTATTTTAATGTACAGTAGCACAATGCACTATACGTCCACAATTTAAAATTTACACAATAAATAAGCTGTAAAAATGCTTATTGTCTTAATCTAAGTATATAGCAGCACAATAATGCTGCTATATGTCCTTAATGCTAACACAAATCTTCGTAATTTTAAGTCTCTTGGTGCTCAGGAACCGATGTCATATGAGTCTGGGCGTTATGGTTTGAGCTGTTTGCTCGCTGGTCGCCCTTCAGTAAGCTTAGGTGTGATTGCTTACTGAATACTGCCCGTTGGGGAAGTTTTGTGGTCCTGGCCGAGATGATGCTGATTAGAGGATTTGTGTTGGGGCGAGTCGATCGGCCTCCTCGAGCTGGTTAAGATGAGCCCAAACTCGGCTGTTCCAGCCCTGACCTGGGCCGAGATAGGACGAGGGGGGTGCGGCAATAACTTAAGGGTTGGGGGGGGGGGTTTCTATTGGGGCCAAAAGATAGGGCTCCTCAAGCCGGTCACAATGGACCCAAGCTCGGGTGGTCTGCTTCTATTTTTGGCCTTGATAACCCGAGGGGGGAAGGTAATTTTTGGGGGGTCGGTAAAATCCAAAGTTTGGAGGGGGTGAAGGCGGGGGGGGGATTTTTTGGGGGGAATCTATTGGGGCCAAAAAATAGGGCTCCTCAAGCCGGTCACTATAGACCCCCACTTGTGTGATCCACCTCTATTTTTGGCCGAAATAGCCCGAGGGGTAAGGTAATAGGAGGGGGGTTGGGGGGGGGTAAAATCCAGTTTTTGGAGGAGGTAAAGGCGGGGGGGGGGTGGAATTTTTTGGGGGGAATCTATTGGGGCCAAAAAATAGGGCTCCTCAAGCCGGTCACTATAGACCCCAACTTGGGTGGTCTACCTCTATTTTTGGCCGAATTAGCTCGAGGGGGGGTAGGTCATTTGAGGGGGGTTGGGAGGGGGGGGAAATCTAAAGTTTTTGGAGGGGGTGAAGGGGGGGGGGGAAGTGGGGAGGGGGTAATCTCCAAGTTGAGGGGGGGGGGGGTTAGGTATTTGGTAGGGTATGGTGGGGGTATACAATACAAGTCCAAACTCGGGTGACGTCAGGCCAGGGGTTGAGGAGTTCCCTCGATGTTTCCTGCTGAGGATTTTGGGGAGCTGTTCTATAGTCAGCTCTATAGTCAGCTTGGAACAGGCAGGTATGTCTGTAACACTCCTCGGAAAATTTTCACATCAGGATTCTTGGACCACGTTTTTTTTTGGTTAAGTACCGAAAACGTGGTCTCACTGATGTTTAATTTCGCTCGCGAGTTTCACACTTAAAATTCTGAAAGTCAGAATAGGGCTGAGGGCCACACTAAGGGTCAGTATCCCGTGATAAAAAGGGTATGTGTTCGCTTTGTTTTCCGAGGTATTCACTTGCGAAAAAAACACTTTTAGGTTAAGCACCTGCACTGCTCTGTAAATAGTTAGTCACGCACAAATTAAAAGTTTTGATGTCGGAAACTTCACGACTCGTCGATGGCCCACAAGTGGACAAAAACAGTATTTGTCTCTCGCCCCCAGGCAAAGTCTTTGCAGAAAAGTAGTTTTTCTTATTTGGCCAGCAGGTCCTCCACGTCGCACCGGAAAAATCCAGAGGACACCTCAAAAAGTGCGGGCAGCGAGGGCGCGCCCTAGCACTCCAAAAAATCTATAGGTCACCACTCAGAATTCGACAGCGTTTGAGGGAATGTGAAAAATACTTACTGAATTTTTCTTGTTTTACCCAGGAAAAATCCCAAAAGTGGAGTCCGAAGATTTCTTTTCGTGCGCGTACACAACACTCACTTGCCCGAACACTTTAAGGTATCACTCACTGGAAACGGGT
Organism: Orthosia cruda; assembly: GCA_964057195.1. NCBI lineage: Eukaryota > Metazoa > Arthropoda > Insecta > Lepidoptera > Noctuidae > Orthosia > Orthosia cruda. The sequence goes on along the minus strand of OZ059843.1, from coordinate 25,541,055 downwards.
GTAACTTTCCTATTTTCCTGATTTTTGAGCGCGGAGTGGCTTAAAACTGAACTGGCACGGGCGGGGGATCGGGTAGGGTAGGTTAGGTAGGGTAGGGTAGGGTAGGGTAGGTTAGGTAGGGTAGGGTAGGGTAGGGTAGGGTAGGGTAGATTAGGGTAGGGTAGGGTAGGGTAGGTGAATGTTTGGTGTTGTAAGGCAAAACAAAGTTTGCCGGGTCAGCTAGTGTTAGTATAGATATGTGTTAGAGGGTTTGGTTTCCGCACTTAGTCCTTCACCATGGTGGACTATTGTGCGTAGGCCATGGCGGCCGTTTGGTGGTTATTCCAACCAGCCCACCTCCCTCCAGAAGTTAATGAGAGCTCCTGGATTTCTCAGAACATCGCCGAAGATCTGGGTGACACCTGTGCATTCAAAGAGAACGTGCGCGATGGTTTCCTCAGCCTCCATGCACGCCCTGCACAGAGGACTGTCCGTTATGCCTATTGTGTGGAAGTGTTTGTTAAGTGAGCAGTGTCCTGTGATGGCCCCCATCACCAGGCGCAAGCCATTCCTGTCCAGGCGTAATAAACGCTTGGTTAGCCTACTATCCCAGGATGGCAAAGCTTCTTTGGACTGCCTGCAGCCCGGTGTCTAGGTCCACCAGCTCTCCGCCTGTGTCTGGGTGAAATCCTATAGCCACCTGCGGATGGGTACGACAGGATCGGGTCCATAGACCGCCGTACTGGATCCTCGTCTGGAGCTCATCAGCCGCGTCGTTGCCCAGTGATCCGCTGTGTCCCTTTATCCATTGTAGTGTCACCGTGTTAAGACTAAATACAGTTATTTGTTCTAGTGCGTTGTGACATTCTAGTATTAGTTTCGATGTTATATATTTTTTCCGTAAGCATTGGAGGACTGAGGTGCTGTCGGAGAGTATACGTATGTGGGTGTCCTAGCATTGCCTGTAGGGCGGCAGTAGGTGTGGTTCACACAAGCGAACCGCTGCAGTTTTGCGAGATCTCTTTGGGCTGTGCTCAGATCTGTGTGCTCAGGCTGTAGCTGATGTAAGACAACACTTACATCAGCTTTGTATAACTTACCGATATCACTAAGCAGTACTCGTCGGGTCTCGTCAGTGCGGCGCACAGGTGGCGGGGGCCGCGCGTCGGGCACGGTAAGCCGCCGGGCCGCCGTGACGCCGCGGGTGGTTGGCACGGTCGGCACGCTGGTTGGCGGGACCGGCAGCTGCGGGAGGAAGAGTAATTGTAGTATTCGAGTAACATCGCATAGGATCGTCCGACGGGTGTATGTCTGCTCCGGGACCATTCTGTAGAAATGGGAGCCAGCTTCTCTGGCGTCCCTAGCGGGGATTGAATCCGCTAGCACCAACAAGGTGCGCTGGTGCCGGTGCTTGCGCTAGTGCTGGCGTGCTGGGGTGCGTGTTGTGAGCGGCTTTACAGCTCCGGTACTATTCTGGATAAATGGTAGTGAGTAATCACGATGCGACTCACATTTTCTCTTGAGTACCAGGGGCGAGTACTCTGGAGGCGTGACCTACCGAAGATGGTCCCAGACGCCTCGTAAGGGGTTGCCTGGTATAGTGTGCCATCTTATATACCGAAAGGTGGGTGAAGGTGGCCACTATAGAAAATCTAAGTAGTTTAAAGGGGGTATGTCCACTGGTTTACCAGCCACCCTGCAAAGCTCGCTTTATCTTCTACGTTTGCCGAATAGAGATCTCCACTGAAGAGTTGATTAGTAAACTTATAATAGACAGGTTAGTCGATACTTAATTAAGTTAGTAAGTAAGTTTATGGTTTGTCTATTGACGTCCTCTTGTCTCTGCCTCTGAGAGAAATATGGCGATGCCAATAATTTTGTAAAAATCACAGTGCTAAAAGAAATAATAGAAATCTTGCTGCATCTAAACGTGTGTATCATTTCCTGCCCTGCTCCGGACATAAAGAATGACCTGCTCAATGCTACTCCTGTATCCAGTCCTGAGGGTTCTCTCAAGTATTTTCAGCCTGTTTGTTTATGGAAACTTACCTTATGCGCCAGGTACCCGTCAGAGCTCCACCTGGGCGGCAGTGCGCACACGTCAGTCTGTGCGCCACTCTCTCTGCGAGCGGTCGCTCCGTCCCGCAGCACGGGTCGGAGACGAGCCGCGCCTGCCTTGAACGGACCGGGCGGACGGGACACGCCGCGGAAGTTGGATGGCCTGGTGGATGAGAGCTGGATTATATCACTGTGGAAGGCAGTTTTTGGGAAGTCACATACCCACATAAATCAACGTTATAACTTGATTAAGCTAACTCTTCTCTTCTTCTCTTAATACTCGGGTGTTAATGGCCAACCTTCAGAAAATTAAGAACTACTCCTACTAGAATTTTTCATTTTTAACAGCATCATTGCTTACACTCATATCAAGGTACTTACGGTCTAAACCCTTGAACTAAAAATATCAAGATATAAATCGAATACACAAAACTACTCAATTTTGAGTCGCCGTTAAAAGCCCAGATATCTCTGTAATTTAAAAATGTAAGGTTTTTTTTTTTTTTTTATTTAATATGGGTTTGCTCTTGACTCTAGTCTAAGTCATAGGTGACAGAGACAGAGTCGACGATGGAGTGAGCTTACCCAGAAGAAGCCTGTTTACTCTAACTTTGAAGAGATTCGGGTTAGCGAAAAGCTCTTAGAACTTCTTATGGTTAAATGGTATCAGGGCTTCAGGGACTTCAAAGTAATCTTACCTGTATTGAAACGGATTAGGACAAGTATTCCTCCTAACATTCAAGTTAGCAGCCAGATCATCTTCAGAAGTGCCGCACTTCGAGATATCCGTCTCCGCGAAAACCGAATACCGATGTCCCAAGTGTATGTGCCTATGAAAACTGTCCACACTCTCCTCTCTGTGTAGTATATCCATGCTAGAACCGAGTTCGAAGCTCGAAGATTTGGTATTGTCGAAGCTTAAACCCCGATTGTATTCGCAAGTCAGACTATCAATGCTATCCAGCCTCCTGGAGCTTACTCCTGGACTTTTCCTGTACAGCATATTGTCTGACCGATTGTCACAACTCTTTAGGATACTCCGACCAGGTAAATCCAAGCTCCCTTTACCATTAAAAGCAACGTGTCTGATCTCCTTGTCATTTGGTAACGAAACTCTTTTCAGTTTCGAGACCTCTATGGTCTGGTCCTTGTTTTCTTGATTTTCTGTCGATGTCTCTTTGGTTTCCTGCCCTGGCTGGAAGTCAGGGTCTAGTGTGTGGAATTTTATGAGGACTGGAGTTGACTGGGCTGTTGATGATGATTGAGGAGCCCATGGTTCGCCCTCGCGTATGGAGACTAAGTCCTCCTGGATGGGATAGAGACAGGGTGTTAGTTACGTCACAGATAATATAATACTAGCATGCAGATGTCTCATCCCATACAAAGAAACCGTGCCGACGTAACTAGCGTTTTTCGTCTGATTAAACCGATTTTTTTTTTACATCGTTCGCGTTCGGTTCCGTGTCATGGCTATATATAGATGGTGTTAGCAGTGACTTGCAAGTAAAAAGGTTTACTTGGTGCATGAATATTTTTTCTATAAATACAGTGAAGATTTGTTTTATAGTAATTTTTGCATGTTTTTATAGTTTCTTTGCACCAAAATATGTAACGTGCCATCTATTGGCATCAATTTTAAATGATCCGTTCAAATAATCTTTGAAATGTGAATTAAGACCCCAATATTCCATAATTCTGTGATTAGGAGAGTTGATCAAACTAGAACATACAATTTCTATGTTCAATTCCAAAACAGTTTTAATTTTACACACAATTTAATAACAGCACGGTGCATGTCGCGCCATCTAGTGAGATTTATATGAACCAAATTGTCTTTCTTAGCGCTGGGTCCCCGTGATCAAGTTAAGACTTCGCCAACGCTATTATAAGACTGGAAAAAAAGGAAATTCTATCGCCATTGTGACACGAAACAGCTTCAATTAATTCATAAATAAATGAGCTATCTAAAGTTTAAAGTATCCTAATAAAAACTTCGCAAATATCGTATAATTAACACACTGAAACTTTGCTTTTAATGTATTCTACCCTAATGAAAAACCGGCCGAAAGTTTTCAAATATCACTAACAATCTTAAGTAATGGTTATGTCATCAAGGTTTGGAGCCCTGGGCCTATTTTAAATCCGATATTTTTGCCTTATCAACTTTAGGTATATAAATAAATTTAAGTTAGAAACAGAATGTTCTGCAGTTAATTATTCATGAACCCTTTGAACGTCAACTCTTAATCTTTAGGGTAGACAAAATCAAATTTGCTAAGTTATAAACCTATTCATAGTAATTTCTTTTTTTTACCCGACTGCCGAAGGAGGGTTATGTGTTTATCAGTCTATGTATGTATGTATGTATATATGTATGTATGTATGTTTGTTCCTATGTGGCGTTCTAGAGACCAAACGCGTTGGCCGATTTTGATGATTCTTACGTCAATCGATTCGTCTTAACCCTGGGAGTGTCACTGGCTACATTAAAAATGAAAAAGAAAAATATGGTGGCTTTTGGACGCCATTTTGTTGGGGGCAATTTTTTTTTTGTTTCTTGCCTATCGTGTGGGGTATGAAAATAAAGGCTTTTAAGAGGTGATTTCAAAAATATATAACACTTATATGTTTAAATGTACTTAATTCTAAAAAAATAACTAAAAAGTTGTAAATAAAAAAATCTAAAAACCCGACTGCTTAAAAAGCGAACTAAAAATTCGCTTCGCTTTTTAAGCAGTCGGGTTTTTTGATTTTTTTTATTAACTTTTTTTTGTTTAAGTAATTGACTCACACACTGTTCCGTTGTTGTTGAATTAAGTATTTTACCTATGTTTGTAATATTTGTAAGTATGTGAGAACCATGTTCCTATTTATCAAATTAATGAACTTACCTGTTAATGATTTTAATACTTTATACCTATACGTAGTATAGTATGTAGTGTTATTCTGAGAGCGTTGTCCTCACATATATGAATTTACTACTAAATATTATTTACTTATCTAAATATTGTAAACCACTTATTATTTTTAAGAGAGTAAGTATGGAGTTTCTTGTGCGTTCTTCTCCATATCAAGCTACTTTTCCGAATCAATTTTTATTACGTGTAAATTTTAATTGTTGAAGTTCAAAAGTGCCGCTTAATGGCCTAGTTGAAATGAATCTTTTTGACTTTGACTTTGAATTAGCAGACACAGTAGAAACAACAATAGCTTAAGTGCAAATGGTGTGCACGCGACGTTTCAGAAACTAGCAACCCTCCTCGGCTTCGCATGAAATAAATTATGGGCAAAAACCTTCCTAGTTTATCGCTATTTCTATAGGGTGTAACGAAAAGGTGATCATATTTGAAAACTGCTTCTGCCCCTGTTTATGAACAACTTTTTCCAAGGATATAGGTAATTCCCAAAAAAGAAAATTGGATTGGCCATAAAAAGTTGTCGTCAGCAAACCAAAATTTGTACGGGAGATATAATTTTTTCTTTTAAAGAGGATGATGTCATGAAGTTTTTAAATACGGAATTTTTAGGACTACCCACCTGCAAATTACTCATATCCTTAGACTCATCAGTGGTAAATATAAGCTCTATATCGTCCACTTCTTCAGACTCGTTGCCACTGGCGTTATCTTCTTGTTTCTCTTCCCCTACTGCTGCAGCATTAGGGTCCACGGGAGTCGTACCCCCTTCGGAGAACACCGAGTTATCACCTTCGGACATCGATCTGCGAGAATAAGGACTTTTTAAAGTAAACGGTAGTTTATGTACAACATGGTCAACTTAGCTGTGCACCTCGATGGAATGCGACGCCTCACCCCACTCCCGCCTACCCGCGCGGCGCCCTGCTGGTCGCCGCCTCGTGCACTAATATGCGAGAGTTGAACTATAGAGTGTCATAACAGTACCAGGTGCACAGTTAAGACACAGATACCCCTGAGTAGCAGATTTTAAAATGAGAATCACTTCTAAACGGCTAATCGTAGTTTTTTGACAAAAATATATGTTACATTAGACCATTTTCTTAATAATTTGATCTAAGAAAATTTTTAGTTTTATTCGTAAACATAGTGTAATTAATTTGTAAAGTTATGTCTAAAACGGGCAAAAAAACGGTAATCACACAAAAACCACAGGGTGTATTTTAATGAAATTGACACCATCTCAAAACAATTTAATTATCTACATTTGATCTAAAGCCTTTTTTTTAAGTCATAGAATAATAAGGAAAGTACAAAAAGCAACTGAATTTTGGATCGCGCGGGTGTGAAACGAGTGCGCATTTTGTCCCCTCAATGTCGTTGGCGACTGTGATCGTCTTTATTTGATTGACCGTGATATAGACCTTTATCAATCATTACGGGTAGTCAGAATATCTGACACAAGTCTTGCCTTTACTGAGAGGTATCGTGAATTCGTGATACGTAGCTACTGGATTGTGGATATCGGATTGCCAGTTGTTCTACGTAAAATACTAGTAGTCAGATGTACCCGGCTAGACTGGAACTACTGGAAGTTGATCCCTACATAGTTGGTGGAAAAAGCCTAGGAAGATTAATTTTATAGTATATGTAGATTACATTAGCAACAAAAACAAAACCATAGTTTGATTAAGAAATATGATTATAAGGGATAGAGTTAGCATTGGTCAAGTCTGAAAAAATATTACTCGCACGCTGTTCCGTTGTTGTTCAATTAGGTAATTTACCTATGTTTGCATTATATGTAAGTATGTGAGAACCATGTTCCTATTTATCAAGTGAAGGAATTTATCTGTAAGTGCTTGTAATACTTTATACCTAGACGTAATATAGCAGTGCTGGGTGCATCGTCCTTACGTATATGAATTTATGTATGTATGTAAATGTTGTAAATAACTTTTTTTTATGAGTATATATGGAGTTTCTTGACCGTTCTTCTTTATAACAAGCAACTTTTCCAAATGGACGAGAATCAATTATTAACACCTTTAAATTTATATTTTTGACGTTCAAAAATGCCGCCTAATGGCCTCGTTGAAATAAAGAAATTTTTATCTTGTCTTTTTGTCTGGGCGGAAAACTTGGCGATGCTTGATACATACAAATTTCTGCCTACGTATGTAAATATTAAGTAGGTACCGTAAAGTAAGAAACGTACATACGTCGAACAAACTTGTAGGTAATGTTAAAATAACACTGAGCTGCCCATGTCCGTAATTAAAATCCAGTCCATATCACTTCAATTTATTATGAATTTCCGTTGAAACAACCCTTTGAACGATAAAATCAATATGGCTGCCAAGTTTCCTAGTTATACCAATTTATCCTATCATACTTGCAGCAGAAATACGCCACGTTAGCTTCCCCGGAAGTAGCTCGTTATAAAACATATTATCATCTAGATATGCTTAGAAATTTTAATAATAAATACTTGACCTCGATTCCCAGTCTCATAAGAAAGGCTGTAAGGAATTACGTACTAAATAATTATTCCATTCAATACATGTCTATGGTTTCATTCTAGAGAGCAGAATCGACATTAAATAAGATGTTTTGCTATGAATAATGGAAATAGTATTATGATGATCAAGACACTTAATGCCTTTGCGATAACATTATACTCAAGGTCAATTACGTTGTCGGGGCTTAATAGCTCTGTAAGTGGATTCACTTCACGATTATGTTGGGTTCAGTGGTAATCCGGATTATTGAAAGCCTCACTAGATACACGGTAGTAAATAAGCCACAAACATAATGTAGTAAAATGTTTACCTAGTTTTTCTTAAGGTTGCCCTAGTCGATCATTCTTCCATACAAACGTATTTTGTCGATTACTCCACTGTTTGACGGTGTACGTTCAAAATAAAAAATGATATCAATTTAAAAAAAAAGTAAATTATAAAATATTTGAAAGTTATGAACGTCGAAAGTTCCATATAACAACACTAATTTTAACGCATCTTTGGGCGGAAATAAATACCATAAGAAGAAGTAAAAAAGAAAATGAAAGTTATGAGCGTCGAAAGTTCCATATATTTTAACACTATTTTTAACGCATCTTTGGGCCAAAAATACCATAAGAAGAAGGAAAATTTCAAAACAGTCACCATACAGGGATAGATTAGTAGTTCGACAATGCAAACAATTTTATTTTGAACAGATACATTTAGTAGTTTTTTCATGATATCCATATTACCAAAGATCTGTTAAAAAAAATCTCGCGCACTCGTTTTCTTCCTAAATCATCATCCATCTCGCTACAAATATGCAAAAGTGTGTATTCGTACGCGAACTAGCTTCTTACTGCTCATCACAGCATCTATCTCTTTCGCACGTGTTGTTGGATGAGATAGCATGCATTTTAACCCCGCGCACAAAATAGTTCGTGCCGTCGACTAGGGCAACTGTAAAAAACGTGTTACCAAAGCAGTCTTCTAGCAAACCAAACAAAATCAGTCGTTTGCGATAAGACCGACCATTGTTTCATTTTATAAAACATATTATTTTTAATCGAAATTTCGTGTCTTGTCGTTTATTTCGTTTTACAATTCAGCGTAATCTAATCGCAATCTCTCTGAAAGATTTTAAATCCATTACAGTATCCCGCGGTTTCTATAAACCCTGTAGAAAAAATTGCTCTACAATAACGACAACAGATTTCCTCTACACAAAACAGTTTAAAAATAACCAATACGAGATGAAAGCTGCTTTGAAATTGACTCGGAATAAGATTTGATTGTGTTTGAAGCCCGTCTCTGCTCTTTGTTGAGCAAACAATTACACGAAATCACAACGAATTTCTCTGAAACCTTTAGCAAAACAAAGTCAGTCAAATAGACGTGCCCGGCTCTGTTTGAGCGCAAACTTTTGCGCGAGCAAGTTACACTGAAATGAAGCACACGCTAATCTTTATGTTTGTCTTTGCCCAGTCATTAAGTCTAGAATAGAAGGGTGAAAGATAATGTTTTCTAGGATGGTGTTAAATAGGTCTGCAAAGATTGATCTACCTATTTCAGTACCTATACCATAGTTAACTTTGATGGGGAATCACGTTCAGCTTTCAAATCTCTCTTCTCAGAATCTCGGGCTTGGGTGAGTTTTCAAGAAATTGAAAGGTAACGCCATCAAATCTTTGTGGCCTAGGAGCAATATTGGTCGACGATATTATTTTAGAAAATTGGAAATTTAAAATTACAAATTCGATGCAGCATCTGCATCGAATTTTCTCTACATAATCTTAAACAAGCTACAAAAGCAAACAATGAAGCTGAAACTGGCAGCCAAACTAGCCATTTGCGCATTTTTTTTTAAATTTTTGTTTCTCACATTAGACGGCTTTTTAAGAAAATAAAAATATTTTAATTTGAAAGTTGGGGATCGATTTTCGTTAATTAAATTATCAGTGGATGCAGATATTTTTATGTAATTTTCCACACGCGCGCCTGTGTGTGTGTGTGTGTGTGTGGGTGTGATCGTCTTTCAGTCGTATTTTTCCTGTTTACAAATTTTTCACGTCGACGGAAAATTCTATAAATTGTATGAGACACTCTAGTAGAAACCTAGTAAATATTTAAGCATGGTTTAGTAGGGAACACAAAATAAAACTATGACATTTTTAAGAGAATTTGAAGTAATTTAAGAAATTTGTAGATTTTTCTTATTTCCTAACATTGCGCATCGATGGCAAATTCTATAAATTGTCTGAGACACTTTAGTAGATGCCTAGTAAATATTTAAGCATGATTTAATTTATTTTTCTAAAAATGAAACCTAGCTAGATCGATTTATAGCTCCCGAAACCCCATGCATATTAAATTTCATGAAAATCGTTTTAGCCGTTTGCGAGATTCAGATTACATATATACATGAATTGCTCGTTAAAAGCGCACCTAATTGTTGCTGGCCGGGAAGACCGCCCAGCGTTCGCGGGGCGCCCAAGGGCCCCGTTGGCGTCTGCGTCACATTGTGACAGTGACTTTTCCGTGAAAAATTGTGTTTAGTGTTTATATTATAACAGTTTATTTTAGTTTTAAGTAAATGGTGCAGTGTAAATATAGTTTTAAGTGCGTATTTTATTGTTTTTATGACTTATTAATTTTTCCTGTAAGTATTGTATTTAGTTTTTATTTTCTATGTTAAATAATTACGACAGTAGCGATGCCTTACGAAACGCTTGTCAACCTTCCACATCGCTGGATGCCCTAGTCAGATGCCCTCTCTGTTCCCAAGCACGGTTTTTTAAAGGTGAACGAGGTTTGAAGGTACATCTGGGTAAGAAACACAAATCCCACTATGTGCCTTCATCATGTCCAACAATACCCAACACTTTTACACCAAATTCACCCCCTCAACCCCTTTGGCAAACGCTTGCAAAATTTAAAACTTCAACGCCTGTATTAAAAAGAGTTCCTCGTGGCGCGAGACCATCCGTGGCATTGAGCCTAGCACGCTGTGTCCGCCTCGCCGTCCGAGAGAACTCACTAAGTGCTTGGGAGCAATTACTCACCTTCCCGTTTAGAATCCTACATGTGCAAAAAAATCTGGCAACCAAAAAAACATTAACCGCTCAAATCAAAGACAACTGTAACATTTCGGCCCAAAGTTTCGAACCAAAATTAACTTCACATCTCCCCCAAAGAGGGTTATTGCACCATGTGGAGTCTAAACTAGGTGAAGGTGACATCAGAGGTGCTGCTAGGATCATCTTCAGCAGCGATGTGGTTGCACCGTACTCTCCAGAGACCCTTGCAGCTCTGGAGAGCAAACACCCCGCCCCGGCAGATGATCTCACCTTCCCCGACCCCCCAGATCATGAAATCAACTCATTGCAAATTACAGCCCAACAACTGTGTACGGCCGTAGGCTCCTTCCGGAGTGGTTCTGCCGGCGGCCTCGACGGCCTGACACCCCAACATTTGAAAGATTTAATGTGCGCAGCCGCCGGGGAAGCTGGTGAGTCCCTTTTAAAAGAGCTGACGGCCCTCATCAACCTCATGCTCTCGGGCAATGTGAACGAAGCCGTCATAGATATTTTGTACGGGGCCAATCTATGTGCCTTGCGCAAGAAGGATGGCGGCATTCGTCCCATTGCCGTAGGGTCTACCTACAGGCGTATCGCAGCCAAAATTTGCTGTGCTTTTTACAGCGAAGCACTGGCCAGCAAATTCCAGCCCCTACAACTGGGCTTCGGGTCCAAAGGGGGCTGTGAGGCTGCGGTACACGCCTTATCAACATACCTCAACAGTAATGAAGGTGAGGTCATACTTAAGGTTGACATAAAAAATGCCTTCAATTCCGTAAACAGGGATACCTTGTTGACAGAAGTTCAAAAAGAAATACCCAAAATTTACAGTTTTCTTTATCAATGTTATAGGCACCCCTCTAAATTACTCTACAAGGAAAACCTTTTGGAATCAGCTGTTGGTTGTCAACAAGGTGACCCTCTTGGGCCAGTCATTTTCAGTTTGGCAATAAACCCAATCATTCGGCAACTAAATTCTAAATTCAATGTATGGTATTTGGACGATGGAACCCTAGGAGGTGATGTAGATACAGTCTTGAACGATTTAACTTTTTTGAAAGATAAATTTAGCTCCATTGGGCTAGAACTTAACCTTTCGAAATGCGAAATTTACCTCCCACAAACTACTGACCGACAGACTACTATAGCAAAATTCAACGCGATAGCACCTAATATTAAAATTACTGAGAGAAATTCTCTTCACCTCCTGGGTTCCCCTATTTTTGATGAATCCTTTCCAAATTTTATTGAACAGAAAATACAAAATTTTAACGATGTCTCGGAAAGACTTTTCAAAATTAACATGCATTCGGCCTACACACTTATCCGGTATTGTTGCTTTGGACCAAAATTTACTTATAGCCTTCGCTCCTCTCATTTATGGAAATACCCACAACTTTTAGAAAAAGTAGACCAAATTATAAAGAACACACTTTCATCTATCCTAAATGTGGCCTTGGACGACCGAGCATGGCAACAAGCCACGCTGCCCATTCGCTTGGGTGGCCTCGGCGTCCGCAAAATTTCAAGTATAAGTTTACCAGCCTTCCTCTCCTCGGTCTACGGTACTGATAAATTAACCAGGAACATCTTATCTTCCTCACTGGTTGATTTTGAGGTACCGTGTTTGACCGATGCGTTGAACGCTTGGAAAATGGCTTGTCCCAATACGGATCTGCCCGACAACCTGTCCTCCCAGAGACGATGGGATGTGCCGCTCTGCAGTATTATACAGAATAACCTTATAAATACATCGTCTAGTACTGCTGAGCGTGCGCGTCTGCTGGCTGTGGGGGAATGGGAGTCGGGTTTGTGGCTTCAAGCACTCCCGTCATCCACCATAGGCACTATGATGGATGATTCTTCGTTTCGGCTCGCAACTTGTCTACGCTTAGGCGCACCTTGTGTTGCTCCGCATCGGTGCCATTGTGGTGAAGCTGTCGGCAGCCTTGGGCACCATGGCCTGTCTTGTTGCAAGAGCGCAGGGCGCATAGCACGGCACGCCAGTATCAATGACATTATTCGTCGAGCCCTTATCACCGCCAGCGTACCAGCTGTATTAGAACCTAACGGCTTGGTACGTGACGATGGGAAGAGACCAGATGGCATGACTTTGGTGCCGTGGAAGGTGGGTAGGCCTCTGGTGTGGGACGCAACCTGTGTCGATACCCTTGCGCCATCTCATGTTCCTAGTTCGGCGGGCTGTGCTGGCGCTGCTGCTGCGGCTGCTGAGGCCCTCAAGCGGCGCAAATACTGTAACCTAATTGGTAATTACAGTTTTGAGCCGTTTGGGGTCGAAACGCTTGGGTCATGGGGCCCGAGTGCACGTCTTCTTTTTAAGGAGATCTCTCGCCGACTGATCGACACTGTGCGTGACCAGAGGGCTGGCTCTTTCTTTGCGCAAAGAATTAGCATTGCCATTCAACGTGGCAATGCTGCCAGTCTTCTGGGCACGTTCTCGGATGACAGCGATGTGGAGGAGTACTTCGACGCCTAAGTGTACCTGTATTTTGTATATAGTGTAAGTAGTTTGGTTTAATATAAGTTTATATAGTTTTATTTTTGTTTAGTGTTTAAGTATGTACAATCTCAAATAAATATGATACCAGCATGATTTAATAGGGAAAACAAAATAAAACTATGACATTTTTAACCGACTTCAAAAAAAGGAGGAGGTTCTCAATTCGACTGTATTTTTTTTATTTTTTTTTTATGTGTTACCTCAGAACTTGTTACTGGGTGAAAAAAGAATCATCAAAATCGGTTCACCCAGTAACAAGTTCTGAGGTAACCGATTTTGATGATTCTTTTTTTATTTGAAAGCTGGTGTTTGTCATGTGGTCCCATATAATTTTCATCAAGATCTGATAAAGAACTTCGGAGATACACATCAGGACTCTTCAATATCGATTTTTTGAAGCGTCAGAAACATAGCGCCGTGGCGTAACGGTAACAGACACCGCTCACTGAACAAGTGGTCGTATGTTCGAACCCCGTCGGAGAAAAATACTTTTTGTGTTTTATAAAGTTGTAAAATATTTACTATTTAGAGATAAAAAACATTTACTGTTAATATTGACAATGGAAATGGATACAGAATACATAACTATTCGTAGACCACAGAAATCAACCTCATTGGACAATATTTTCATTGATAGTTCCAAGTTACTAGATACTACAATGATGAGTTTGCCGAGCACATCGTTGAATGAAAGTGACACCACCTTGGGTCTAAAAGATACAATAAAAAGAATAACCTTGGAACTAGAAAGTGCACACCAGGAAATTGATAATTTGAATAGCGAAAATTTCCGTCTGAAAATGGATACTGGTCAATATCAAAAAATTATCGAAACTTATAAGAAAGTGAACTTATTGGAGGGAAAAAATAGGACACCAAAGTCTTCACGCCATATAAATTTATTAAGGACAAGCTGCTTTTCGACGCCTACAAACATGAATCCCTCTCACAAGGTGACCAATTGTACACCTAATACTGTGGAACTGGCACAGAATATAAGTGATAGCGTCGACAATTCATTTAATTCAGCCTTATCTGAACGTATTACTGAGGGAAACTTGGAGGCAAAGCCGCCGAAAGATGTCATCTGTAACTCATTTACACTCCCGGTCAACGCAATCCATACTTCGCAATACGTTGATGAGACTATTCCCACATCGAACACAGTCGAGTCTAAAATTGAATGCACTCCTGCTGAAAATCAGCAGTCGACTGATCTCTCACAAACTCCTTCGCAAAAAGAAGCTACTCAAAGAGTCGCGATCTTCGCTGATCAAGCTGGATATAGTGTTCGTAAAATCCTGCAGTGCTATTTGGGTTCTAAGTTCATCGTGACGTCCTTTATTAAACAAGATGCAACTACTGAGCAGGTATTGAAATCATGTGCAAGCATGTGTAAAGACTTTAGTAAAACCGATTTTGTTATAATATTAGCTGGCTCAAATGATAACAATCCTATGAATATTCAAACTTATTTATATTATACATTATGTCAATTAAAATCCACTAATGTTTTGGTAGGTCAAATTTACAAGCACAACTCTCTGAATGTAAATAGAGTTAATAAACTACTAAAATTTGTGTGCGGTAATTGTACAAATTCTACCTTTATATCGCTACATAGTGATGTTTACATGCGTTACTTAAATAAATTGCATGCTTGTAGATTAATACATAGGCAGATTCTACATACAAATTATAAATACAATTATAAGACTTATATTGAAAATTTAGTTAGTAGGAGTAGTGAACAATCCACAAAGAATATAAGCGTACAATCAAAATTTTTCAAAAATGTTGGGGTTCAGACTGATTATGTTGATACGGCGATAAAAACAAACGACTTAACTCTACAATCAGATTTTTTTCGTGAATACGAACAATGATATATCTGTAAAATATAGTGACAATGTTAATAATATTTTCACAATAAATTGTACAAATCTAATAGTTTTTCACCAGAATATATGTGGTATTTCTAACAAGATAAACGAATTAGAAGCCTATTTACAAACTCTTGGGAAAAATGTAGTTTACATATGTTTGACTGAGCATTTTTTGAGTAGTATGTCAGTAACTTCTTTTAACTTAGATGGTTACAAACTAGCGTCTTATAATACACGAAATAAGAAAAAGAGAGGAGGGAGTTTAATTTTAGCTCAAGCAGATAGGAATGTAGAGAATGTAATAGCAATTGATAGATTGTACGCCGTAGAGAGTTTTGAGGTATGCTGCATAAAGGATACCACAACTGGAGTGTATGTATGTTGTGTGTATCGTAACCCAAAGAATAGCAATTATGATATTTTTATGAAGAAAATGGAAATGTTGCTTGAGTTTTTATTTAAAAAGAAATGCATAATTTGCGGCGATTATAACGTCAATTTGCTTCTCGATAGCAAAAAAAGTGCTGAGTTTTTGAGTCTGCTGGCATGTTACAATTTTAGATGTCTTTTTGATAGCCCCACTTTTATTCGTAACAACTCATATTCCTGCTTAGACAATATCATAACAAACCTACAAGAAGAACAGGTATTAAGTAGTATAATTGACCATAATGGTTTGGGAGACGGACATGGAGCACAATTGGGTGACTTCTTACTAGAAAAACTGTCAGGAAATAAAAATAATCAGTATTTAGTCATTAATAAAAGAATCTTTAATTGTAGAAATAGTGAGTCTTTTAAGAACAAACTGTTGCAACAGAATTGGAGTTCGATGGGAATTAATTCATTTTTAAGAAATTTTAATAATACTTTTCGGAAAAGTTACACAAAACGGGAAATAAAAATAAAAATAAATTTGAAAAGGGGATCACAGTTGAAGTGGGTAACTAAGGGAATAAAAACGTCTAGTAAAATGAAAAGAGTTTTATGCACCAATACTAGTAGTCATGTTCATGAAAGTATACTTAATTATAAAAATAAATATACTCGCATATACAGAAGAGTCATGCTCAAAGCCAAAAAAAAAGCGGTTGCAGAGAAAATTGATAACTCTGAAAATGTGGGTAAAGAGGCTTGGAAAGTAATTAATAATCGCACAAACAGAGAAAAAGCATGGCAACAGGAACCACTTTTACTAAAACTTAACGATCAAATTATAGACTCGCCAACTGCTGTAGCTAACACATTAGCAAAACAGTTCAGCCAAAATTGTGATTCATCTGAAACTAAGACTGAGGAAGCGCTATTCCTTCTTCAACAAAGTTGTGAAAGGGTTATAAATGATATGTCACTCACGCCTACTACCCCCAAAGAAATAACACAAATCATTAAAACTATGACTAACAAGCGCTCCAGTGGATATGACGAAATACCTATTGCTATTCTTAAAGAACACATAAACAGATTGGCTGGGCCACTGTCTACATTCTTTAACAACTGCCTTGAGCAGGGTATTTTTCCGGAACAGTTAAAAATTGCAAAGGTAGTACCAGTACATAAAAAAGGGTCAAAAAAGGACCCTAAAAATTACAGACCAATTTCGCTTCTACCCACACTTTCAAAAATTTTTGAAAAAGTATTAAAATCTCGGCTATTGACTCACCTTCATTTAAATAAAGTCCTACATGATAGACAGTTTGGTTACCAGAAAGGTATTGGTACGGGAGATGCCATTTATAAACTTTTAGATGATGTAATTAGCAAAATAAATCATAAATTAAAGGTAGCAGGGATTTTTCTAGATTTATCATCGGCCTTTGATACGATTGATCACAACCTACTGATTGCTAAACTAAATTATTATGGTGTCAGAGGCAAGGCCCTGAAATTATTTACATCTTATTTAAGAAACAGGAAAATGTATGTAGAAACCAGCAGTATAGAACAGAATGGACAACGGAAAACATACCAATCATCCATGATTAAAATTACCACTGGCGTAC
Organism: Orthosia cruda; assembly: GCA_964057195.1. Lineage (NCBI taxonomy): Eukaryota > Metazoa > Arthropoda > Insecta > Lepidoptera > Noctuidae > Orthosia > Orthosia cruda. The sequence continues at coordinate 25,524,112 of OZ059843.1, read as the reverse complement.
CGCAGGGTTCCATATTAGGTCCCATTCTGTTTATAATTTTTACTAACGATTTGATAAATTATATTAAAAAAATCATTCCAGACAATAACATCGTAGTCTTTGCCGATGACACTAACGCTGTAGTAGGGGCGAAAAGTATAAGTGAACTGAAAGACAAGGTCAATACTACGTTGGCGGCATTTCAGTTTTGGTTCAATACAAACAGATTAATAATAAATATTGAAAAAACCAACATAATGTTGTTTCGAACCACTGCAGGCAATAAAGATGATATAGATATAACCCTTAACAATGAAAAGATAGAATTAGTGAGAGACGTAAAATTCCTAGGTATCCATTTAGATGATTTGCTGAATTGGAAAAAAGAACTGGCACATGTAGACTCTACTATTTCATCTGCGTGTTATGCGTTGAGGTCATTGAGAGACGTAATAAATACTGAACGGCTAAAGATGGTATATTATGCTCTTGTCGAATCAAGACTTCGATACAGTATACAGTTCTGGGGGAAAAGCTACGGTTATAATTCTCAGCGAGCCTTCATTCTACAAAAAAGAGCAATACGTACAATTGTTAGAATTACACAAAGAGAAAGCTGTAGATCTCATTTTCAGCGTTTAAATATTCTCACGTTGCCAAGCTTAAACATACTCGTATTGTTAGTCAATTTTAAAAAATATATCCATGAATACGAGTCTAGGGAAGAAAGAATAGCCAGAGAAAATACTCGGAGAAAGGACTTTAAAAATAAAGTTGTTCCTAATTTTAATATTATTAAGCATAGTCCTCATTACCAAGCTGTAAAAATATTTAATAAACTGCCAGTGGATTTAAAAATGTTGGTATACACTAGCTCTTTTAAGGCTAAGCTCAAAGCATTTCTGCTGGAAAAAAACTTGTACTCAGTAGACGAATTATAATTTAATATTGACATTCAATTTTTTCAACTTTTAAGGAATAATGATGATATTTATAATTATTATGGTTTTCATTGATAATTTTTTGTTGTTTATGTTATTGCTGCATGTACTTTTAGAATTTATATTAATTATTAATAATGATGTATGTATTTGAATGTTAGGTAATGTATCAAACACAATGTAAATTGTTCCTGATGAATAAATAAATAAATAAATGACGGCAAATAATATTGTTACCAATAAATATACCAATAAATATTGTTTACACCATTTCATAACATAACATCACACTAGTACGCTCTAAAGGGGTACGCAGGTGTAAACAGTTCAACTTGGTATACCCTTATTCGACCGAATTTGTTTAAGTTTCATGTTATTGGGTAAATCTATTCTGGTTTCACTATGGGCATTATTGGTACCTAGCCTATATAAATTGTGTAGCACAACTAAAAAGTGAAAAATAAAAAAACTTTTTACAAAAAATACAACCGACTTCCAAATAAAAAAACAAAAAAGTGAAAAATAACTTCAATTTCGGAAGTCGGTGTCAAAAAACGAAGAAAATAAAACAAGAACACCGACTTCCGAAATTGAAGTTATTTTTCACTTTTTTGTTTTTTTATTTGGAAGTCGGTTGTATTTTTTGTAAAAAGTTTTTAAGAAAACATGAAGACGTTGAAGAAATTCGTCGCGTTTTCTTCATAAGCGAAAAAAAACGCAAATTACAAAATAGAAAATTTGGTAAATTTTGATAGTACGCCTTGATATGACCTAAAAATATCTGCATCTACTAATATTTTAACTTTCGAAAATCGTACTAAAAGTCACCATTATTTCCAAGTAATTAATCTTATTTTTTTCTTAAACTGCCATCTTGTGTTAGAATTGTTTTTTAAATTCATTGCACAATGCACAGGGCCCCATACTATTTGCGCCCCTGGGTAGTTTGTCTGCTACTTTTTGGCTGCCAGTTTCAGCTTCCTAAGCAAACATATTGTATATTCATGCTGGCCATGCATAATGTTTAACTCACACTAGCATAGGAATCGAGGACCCAACTTTATGTTTGCGTGCCAAATTCAAACGAGTATCCACGTTAAGACTGCTCGTAGTGAAACCCAGTTTAAAATGTTTATTTAGACAGTACACCCGCAATAAAGTCTAGAAGTGACGATGTCAAGTTATGGTTAAGAAGCTCACAATTTTATGTCGAGCATACCTACGTGGCTAGGTAATACAGTTGCGCGTTGCATAAAATAGTCTATGATCCCAATGCTAAAATCTGCAGGTTATTTGTTTTTGATAAAACTGCACAGTTGCCTGGACGTACCTAGCCGCAATAACCTTGATTAAATAAATTGTACCCCAGATATATAAGTTTTTCAAGTGAATCCAACGTTATTTGAAAGAAAGTGATGTAAAAAATTTTTTTTTTTTAAATAGTTGCCAGCTCTGAGTTAGCCGCAATCCACAGTTTAGTTGTTTACAACTGGCAACGCATAAATTGCGGCTAATCGAGGGCTTGCTGATGTTGCATACGTACCCGCGATACAGGAGAAATTCCGAGAGCAGGGCAAAGATTAAAAGAAAAAACTTATTTCCGGCTAGATATTGCCAAGCAACCCTGCTGTAATATATTCTTCTATCAAGTATCTTTCCCAAAAATTAAGTTTAATCAAAAACATAACGACTGCAGATTTTAGCGGTTTGATCTCGTTCTATAAGCAGTTCTATAAACATGACAAAAAATGACAATCACACCAAAACCACCGGGCGTATTTTAGTGAAATTGACACCATCTCAAAGACAATTTAACTATCTAGGTACATTTTTATTTAAAGCATTTTTTTTTGTCATAGAATAATAAGGAAAGGACAAAAATCTACTGAATTTTGGATCGCGCGGGTGTGAAACGAGTGCGCGTTTTGTTCCCTCAAGGTCGTTGGCGACTGTGCTTGTCTTAAGTTGATTGACCGTGATATAGATCTTTGTCAGTCGTTATGTTTTTGATTATTAAAAACATAACGACTGCAGATTTTAGCGGTGGGATCTCGTTCTATAAGCAGTTCTATAAACATGACAAAAAATTGACAATCACACCAAAACCACCGGGCGTATTTTAAAGAATTTGACACCAACTCAAAGACAATTTAACTATATAGGCACATTTTGATCAAAGCATTTTTTTTTAAGTCATAGAATAATAAGGAAAGGACAAAAATCTACTGAATTTTGAATCGCGCGGGTGTGAAACGAGTGCGCGTTTTGTTCCCTCAAGGTCGTTGGCGACTGTCAACACCAGTCTCGCCCTTACCGAGAGGTATCGTGATACGTAGTTACTAGATTGTGGCGATCGGGTTGGCTGTTGCTCCACGTTAAATACTGGAGTCAGCTGTACCTGGTTATCAGACTGGAACTTCTGGCAGTCGATCCCTACATAGTTGGGCAAATGCTAGGAAGATTACTTTTAGTGTATGTAGATTACATTAGCAACCAAAAAAACCAAACAAATTGATTAAGAAATATTATTATAAGGGATAGAGTTAGCATTGGTCAAGTCTGAAAAAAATTGACATGCACACTGTTCCGTTGTTGTTGAATTAGGTAATTTACCTATGTTAGCAATATTTGTAAGTATGTGAGAACCATGTTCCTATTTATCAAGTGAAGGAATTTATCTGTTAGTAATTGTAATACTTTATACCTAGACGTAGTATAATAGTGCTGGGTGCATCGTCCTTACGTATATGAATTTATGTATGTATGTAAATGTTGTAATTTTTTTCTTTATGATTAAATATGGAGTTTCTTGTCCGTTCTTCTCCATAACAATGAAATTTTCCGAGTGGACGAGAATCAATTATTAACACCTTTAAATTTATATTTTTGACGTTCAAAGGTGCCGCTTAATGGCCTAGTTGAAATAAAGAAATTTTTATCTTGTCTTTTTGTCTGGGCGGAAAACTTGGCGAGGCTTCGATGCAAACAAATTTCTGTCTACGTATGTAAATATTAAGTTGGTACCGTAAAGTAAGAAACGTACATACATCGAACAAATTTATAGGTAATGTTAAAATAGCACTGAACTTCCCATGTCCGTAATAAATATCCAGTCCATACCACTTCAATTTATTATGAATTTCCATTGAAACAACCCTTTGAAACGATAAAATCAATATGGCTGCCAAGTTTCCTAGTAATACCAGTTTATTCTATCATACTCGCAGCAGAAATAAACACCACGTTAGCTTCCCCGGAAGTAGCACGTCATAGAAAATATTATCATCTAGATATGCTTAGAAATTTTAATAATGAATACTTGACCTCGATTCCCAGTCTCATAAAAGAAAGGCTGTAGAGACTTACGAACTAAATAACTATTTCCATTCCATCCATGTCTATGGTTTCATTCTAGAGAGCAGAATCGAAAAAAATAAGACGTTTTGCTATGAATAATGGAAATAGTATTATGATGATCAAGACACTTAATGCCCTTGCAATAACATTATACTCAAGGTCAATTAAGTTGTCGGGGCTTAATAGCTCTGTAAGTGGATTCACTTCACGATTATGTTGGGATCAGTGGTAATCCGGATTATTGAAAGCCTCACTAGATACACGGTAGTAAATAAGCCACAAACATAATGTAGTAAAATGTATACCTAGTTTTTCTTAAGGTTACATTCTTCCATACAAACGTAGTCTCGGAGTCGATTAGTCCACTGTTTGACGGTGTACGTTCAAAATAAAAAATTATATCAATTAAAAAAAGTTATTTATAAAATATTTGAAAGTTATGAACGTCGAAAGTTCCATATATTTCAACACTAATTTTAACGCATCTTTGGGTGTCAATAATACCATAAGAAGAAGGAACATTGCAAAACAGTCACCATATAGGGATAGATTGTTCAACAATGCAAACAATTTTATTTTGAACAGATACATTTAGTAGTTTTTTCATGATATCCATATTCCCAAAGGTCTGTTTATAAAATTTCGCGCACTCATTTTCGTCCTAAATCATCATCCATTTCGCTACAAATTTGAAAAAGGTGTGTATTCGTACGCGAACTAACTTCTTACTGCTCATCACAGCATCTATCTCTTTCGCACGTGTTGTTGGATGAGATAGCATGCATTTTAACCCCGCGCATAAAATAGTTCGTGCCGTCAACTAGGGCCGTACATTGTTTCCTTATATAAAACATATTATTATTAATAGAAATTTCGTGTCTTGTCGTTTCTATCGGTTTACAAAGCAAAGTAATCTAATCGCAATCTAACATTTTAAATCTATTAAAGTATCCCGCAATTTCTATAAGCGCTGGAGAAAATTTTCTCCACAAAAACGACAACAGATTTTCTCTACACAAAACAGTTTAAAAATAACCAATACGAGATGAAAGCTGCTTTGAAATTGACTCGGAATAAGATTTGATTGTGTTTGAAGCCCGTCTCTGCTCTTTGTTGAGCAAACAATAACACCAACTCACAACGAATTCTGAATCAAGGGGATCGACCAATTTCTCTGAAACCTTTAGCAAAACAAAGTCAGCCAAATAGACTTGCCCGGCTCTGTTTGAGCGCAAACTTTTGCGAGAGCAAGTTACACTGAAATGAAGCACACGCTAACCTTTATGTCTGTGTTAGCCCAGTCATTAAGTCTAGAATTAGAGGGTGAAAGTTAATGTTTTCTAGGATGGTGTTAAATAGGTCTGAAAAGATTGATCTTCCTATCTTAGTACCTATAACATTAGTACATTATTGCAAAGACCGGGAAATAGGCATGAGATTGAAGGCCGAGCCGTAGGCGAAGACTTCACTAATACGAGACAGGCAATTGCCATTTCCGCCGAGGCATATATAGTGCATTTCTCAAAAGAATGCAAGGAAATAAAACATATTTTTTTAGGATTCCGTACCCCGAAAGGAAAAAACGGAACCCTTATAAGATCACTTTGTTGTCCGTCCGTCTGTCCGTCCGTCCGTCTGTCCATCCGTCTGTCTGTCTGTCAAGACCCTCAAGACTCAAGACTTTTCTAAGGAACGCGTAGAGGTATCAATCTGAAATTTAAATCAAATACTCAAGTCTAATATCCCTTAAAGCTGTGAAAAAATCAAAATCTTCAGGGTACTTCTCGTGAGCTCAGAATCTTGAAATTTGGTACGAAGCAACGTCTTGTAGCACAGATAAAGGAATAATTGCGAAAACCGTAAATTTTTAGATAAATCATATAATAAAAATATTTTTAATAATTTAAAACTTAGTACCCCTTTCCACATGAACGCGTAGAGGTATTAAATTGAAATTCATATCAAATACTCAGGTCTACGAGTATAATACCTTTAAGCTTAGGTTTGTAACTTTGTACGGAACACTCGATGCGCGAGTCCGACTCGCACTTGGCCGGTTTTTTATTTTATACATTTAATTTATTAAAAGTTACAACAACATTGCTGGAGCGATGTAATGTTCAAAATTCAAAAAACCCTCCTGCAATGGATGTGATCAACATTGCTGGAGCGTTGTAATGTTCCAAATTCAAAAAACGCACCTGCAATGGATTTGATTTTCTTTGTCCGTAAATTCGATACTTAGCGTGTTCTCTTTTGGAAAATAATGACAATATTTCCATGCATGTTTGAGAAAAAGTTAATTTTGATGAATAGGGGAATCACGTTCAGCCGTCAAATCTCTCTTCGCACCCAGGATCTCGGGCTTGTTTTAGTTTTTAAGAGATTGAAAGGTAACGACATCTTTGTAGCCTAGAAATTTTATGAGCTCTTGTTCAATACCGTGTATATGAATCAGCGCTCTGATAAGCAATATTGATCGACGATATTGTTTTAGCAAATTGGAAGATGCTGCGTCTAATTATCTTTACATAATCTTAAACAAGCTGCAAAAGCAAACAATGAAGCTGAAACTGGCGGCCAAAAAGTAGCAGCCAAACTACCCAGGGCGGTAAATAGTGCGGGGGCCCCTGTGCTTTTGTTATTTTTTCTAATATTAGACGGCTTTTTAAGAAAAAAATATTTTATTTTATTTTTTTAAATTGTGGAACTGACTTTAAGGCCGATTTTCGAATATTTATTGATCAGTAGATGCAGATATTTTTATGAAATTTTCCACACGCCCGCCTGAGTGTGAGTATCGGTGTGTGTTCAGTCGTATTTTTCCTGTTCACTATTTTTCACGTCCACGGAAAATTGTGTGAATGGTCTGAGACACTCTAGCAGATGCCTAGTAAATACTTGAGCATGATTTAGTAGGGAGCACAAAAAACAAAAATATGAAATTATTAAGAGAACTTGAATAAATTCGTAGATTTCCTAACATCGCGCATCGATCGAAAATTCTATAAATTGTCTGAGATCTTCTAGTAGATGCATTCTAAACATTAAGGCATGATTTAGTAGGTAACACAAAATAAAACAATGATTTTATTAAGAAAAATTTAAGAATGAAGATTTTCTAATTTCCTATCGTTTGCATCGATGGAAAATTATATAAATTGTCTGAGACACAAGCATATTTTAGTAGGCAACACAAAATACAACCATGAGATTTTTACGAGAACATGAATATTGAACATTGATATTATACTTCAAAGGCAAAAATCGTCGTAAGTTTCAAAATTGAAACATTCATAAAAAAAAACTTTTTAACAAAAAAAATACTACCGACTTCCAAATAAAAACACCACAAAGTGAAAAATAACTTCAATTTCGGAAGTCGGTGTTCCTGTTTTGGTTTCTTCGTTTTTTGACACCGACTTCCGAAATTGAAGTAATTTTTCACTTTGTGGTGTTTTTATTTGAAAGTCGGTAGTATTATTTTTGTTAAAAAGATTTTTATTATTCACTTTTTAGTTGTGGTACATAATGGACCAACTCTCCAAAGTAAAGCCAGAATAGATTAACCCAGAAACATGAAACTTAAACAAAAACAGTGGAATTTGAGTATACCAGGGTGAACTGTTCACGCCTGCGTACCCCTTTAGAGCGTGCTAGTGTGATGTTATGTTATGAAATGGTGTAAACAATAAACAGACATCCGATTGCAGCTATCCCGAGTGATTTGCCGTCATTTGTTGAAGAGTTCTGATGTATATCTCCGAAGTTCTTCATCAGATCTTGATGAAATTTAAATGGGACCACATGACAAACACCAGCTTTCAAATAAAAACGTCAAAGAATCATCAAAATCGGTTGACCCAGTAACAAGTTCTGAGGTAATTAACAAACATAAAAAAAATACAGTCGAATTGATAACCTCCTCCTTTTTGCGAAGTCGGTTAATAAATAGTACGCCTTGATACGACCTAAAAATTTCTGCATATACTAATATTTAAATTTTCATGACACTTACCTTTTTTTATGTAATTAATCTTATTTTTTTCTTAAATTGCATTTGTGTTAGATTTTAAAATTTAAAAAAATCATTGCACAATGCACAGGGCCCCACACTATTTATGGCACTGGGTAGTTTGGCTGCTACTTTTTGGCTGCCAGTTTCAGCTTCATAAGGAAACATATTGTATATTCATGCCGGCCACGCATAAAGTTAACTCACACTAGCATATTAATATAGGACCCAACTTTAAGTTTGCGTGCCAAATTCAAACAAGTCTGTCCAGGTTAAGTCTGTTCGTCGTAAAACCCAGTTTAAAATGTTTATTTAAACAGTACTCCCGTCAAATAAACTCTAGAATTCACGATGTCAAGTTGTGGTTACGAAGCTCACAATTTTATATCTAGCATACCTACGTGGCTAGGTTATACAGTTGCGCGCTGGATAAAATAGTCTATAATCCCACTACCACAATCTGACGGTATTTTTGTTTTGATAAAACTGCTCGGTTGCCTGGCAGTATCTAGCCGCAAAAACCTTGATTAAATCAATTGTATCCAAGATATATAAGATTTTCAAGTGAATCTAACGTTATTTGAAAGAAAATGATGAAACAAATAGAAAAAAAGGTTGCCAGCTCTCAGTCAGCCGCAATCGTTTGCCAGTTTAGATGCTTAGACCTGGCAACGCATTAATTGCGGCTAATTGAGAGCTGGCTGATGTTGCATACATACCCGCGATACAGGAGAAATTCCGAGTGCAGGGCAAAGATAAAAAGAAAAAAAACAAGAAGAAAAAATTGCGGCCAGTTATTGCCAGGCAATCCTGCTGTAATTTATTCTTCTATCAAATATTATTCCCAAAAATTAAGTTTAATCAAAAACATAACGACTGCGATTTTTGCGGTGGGATCTAGTACTATAAGCAGTATCTGTTACATGGAAAAGCCATTTCGAGGAAACCTTCGTACGTGTTCGGTCTATTTATGGACAGGGCTTCTATTGAAAATAATAACGTAATGAATATGAAGTAACTGGGTCAGCTTACATTCTAGCAATGCCGGGAAACTCCATGTTCATAATGATAGCATTATATAATGATTGGGCCATATGATAACCCCTATATGCCAACTTAAGTCCTGCCACTAGAATCATCAAATTATCAGTTATGCATACAGCTTCTTATATTTATTATCATTTTTCGAGGGTTTTCTTTTTCCGTTGTCACATCAACTGAGTTGAGTGGAGGTCCATCAAACTGGCTTGGAATATAGGGCTTAGAATCTTTTACGAAAGCACGGGGTCCCAGCACTAAGAAAAAATTCGGTTCAAATATCTCACAAGATGGCGCGATTTGTTATTGAATTCTAAGCACAAAATTATGGAATATTGATAATTTAAAAATCATGCCAATAGATGGCGCGGTTTCTGAGGCATTCCACTCGATTGTATAAATTGATATTGTAACAAATTTTGTTGCAATGAAACTGCAAAAGTGCAAAAGAATACTATAAAACAAATCATTACTGTATTTAAAGAAAAAAATATTCACGAACCGAGTTAACCCTTTTACTGGCAAGTCGCTGCTAACACCATCTACCTATTCCCGTGGAACGGAACCGAAGGCGATCGATGAACAAACAAGAATCCGAAAATCAGACGTAAAACGCTAGTTATGTCGGCGCGGTTTCTTTGTAAGGGATAAGGCATGTGTATGCTAGTATTATATTATCTGTGGCAAAGGTTAATACACATTTAATCAATACCAAGGTGATCTCCAAAACCTTGCTTGCTATTTCTGCTTTAGAAAAGTGAATACCTAAAGCATTTTTAAAAAGTCTTTTCAGATGCTTTCAACTGTACTCCCTGGAGAAATGCCTTCTTTTGCAACGCTGACACTAAGGAATATATAGTCTAAGAAGTCTAGTAAATATATTCACAAAAGCCGACTTTACGACATAAACGACTTTTCCCATGGAGATAGGCAAAAATCACAGAACACCACGAACGTTTTTTATATTATATTCCTCTTTTCGATTACATCTAGCTCATACCTTCATCTGATTTTTCATTGTAATATCATTCCTATAGCAATGGCTCCTGGTATGTTCATGTGATGAGGAGGGATGAAACGCATGTTAGAAAAATAACTATGAATATAAATGTGAATGGATGGAGAGGGAGGGGACGGCCAAAGAAAAGATGGATGGACTATCTGAGGAGTGATATGCAAGGGTATCAGTTGATAGCGTGACGGGGGAGGAACGGTATGGAAGAAGAAAACGTGTTTGCCCCGATCCCAAGTAACATGGGATATGGCAATAAATGCTTTTTGTTTTTCTTATAGGTATATTTTCCCCTACATATTGCCCAGGCCAGATCATCCCACTATACTTTCCGTAAAAATAAAACATGAGCTTCAAACAAACGGCTTCAGTTTACCTTTTTAAGTTTGTATGCAGGTAGAGGCCTTGCATGACTTTAGAGATGCAAGGTTAGTTTGCAGGCAGAACATGTTTATTTTAGAAGTTTAGAGAACCGTGAATAAAACATTAGATGGAGCAAAAAACTTCGTGCTTGAAAGTCAGAAGGTGAAGATATACCCGAAAGATTAAATTAAAAAGATTACCTTTGAAACTAAGCCGAAGTCTTTTGGTCTATCGTATAACATAAAAAATATCATTAACAAAATATTCTAAAGCCAAGCTTATTTTGTGTTCCTCTCAGCAAACCCTTTCATTTGACACATAGACATAATTATATCAATAGGGACGGTGCATAAAAAATAAATAAATGGTCTTCGGCATTCATTATTTGTATTTATGTGATACTAGCTTCTGCCAGCGGCTTCGCGCGTGAATAGTGTTTTCTTATCCTAAGGGAACATTATACCGGGATGAAAAGTAGCCTATGTGCTATTCCAGGCTATAATCTATCTCTGTGCCAAATTTCATCCAGAGCAATTCAGCCGTTTTAGCATGACAAACATACATACAAACTTTCGCATTTAAAATATTAGTAAGATTAGCTGGTTATCTAAGTGACAACATTCTAAACCCACGTTCCACGTCTAATCAACGTTTTTTATGCAAAATTGCAGCTCAATTGATATATAACTGATTTAAAATTCAGTTGCTGATTTGCTTCATACATACCTACCACAAATGACTACAAGCATTTTGCAATAAACTGTCTCTAAGGTCTTCAATACATTGACAGAAATAGAACAATGATTTAAATTCTTGGTAGGCCTTAAGGTTGCCCTAGTCGACGGCACGAACTATTTTGTGCGCGGGGTTAAAATGCATGCTATCTCTTCCGACAACACCTGCGATTGCGAAAGAGATAGATGCTGTGATGAGCAGTAAGAAGCTAGTTCGCGTACGAATACACACTTTTGCAAATTTGTAGCGAAATGGATTATGATTTAGGACGAAAACGAGTGCGCGAGATTTTTTTTAACAGATCTTTGGGAATATGGATATCATGAAGAAACTACTAAATGTATCTGTTCAAAAAAAAAACTTTTTGCAAAAAAATACTACCGACTTCCAAATACAAAACTACAAAGTGAAAAATAACTTAATTTTTTGAAGTCGGTGTCTTTCGTAGGTACCATTTTTTGCGTTATGGACACCGACTTCAAAAAATTAAGTTATTTTTCACTTTGTAGTTTTGTATTTGGAAGTCGGTAGTATTTTTTTGCAAAAAGTTTTTTTATTTTTCACTTTTTAGTTGTACGTACCTAATAGGCAAGTTAGTAAGGGAACTGTTTCGCCAGAATAGATTTCATGAAAATTGAACATAACCGGTGAAATGAGAGGTCTGCTTACCCCTTAAGAGCGAACTGGCGTGATGTTATGTTATAAAATGTTATAAACAACAAACAGACATGCGATTGCAGCAATCCCTAGAGATTTGCCGTTATTTATTGAAGAGTTCTGTTGTATATCTCCGAAGTTCTTCATCAGATCTTCACCAAATTAAAATGGGACCAATTTCGGAACATACTTTTTCAAACAAAAAAAGAATTTTCAAAATCGGTCCACAATTGACGGAGTAATCGGTGAACATACAAAAAAAAAAAAAAAAAAAACAAACTTGAACTACTTATCTATCCCTGTATGGTGACTGTTTTGCAATTTTCCTTTCCTTCTTCTTATTGTATTTATTTGCGCACAAAGATGCGTTAAAATTTGTTTTGAAATATGGAACTTTCGACGTTCATAACTTATTTTTATTTTTGATATCATTTTTTATTTTGAACGTAAATCAAATCATTTTTTTTTATTGTGGGCATGGGTTATACAGACAGATGTTAGGTAAATTTCAGTTCCATTATGGCCTGCCTAGTAGACATACAATAATTAAGTCAACATGCAAAATAATCATAGATATCACATATAAAGCAAATATTAGAAAATACGAATTAGGTGCATGGTGACAGATTGTAATAGATACTAATTATTAAGAAAATCTTGGATCGTGTTAGGCTTTGTCAATTAAAAAAATACGTTATTTGTACCAAACAGTGGTGTAATCGCTAGACTACGTTTGTAATTACGGAAGAATGATCGACTAGTGTAACCTTAGTTATTTACTAGAAGAGAATGCCACAAGGCATTGTACTGAGCCTAGTTATATTTTATTCATTTATCCTCGCACTGGAATGCCTTGCAGCAATAAAATTACACCAATGGAGACCAAACTTATACTAACTATAAACCCAGATTTCCTCACAATGTCTTCCTTCACCGTTGTCAGCGATGTCCAAGACAAACTTAGAAAAGTACTTGATATGAATTGAAAAAGTTACATTGGTACTTGACCGGTTTTTGTATCATAAATTCATAATACCTACAGGTACATTACGAAATAAATAAATAACTATTGAATGTGATCTAGTTCGTCTGCGTAGTCTGGTTGTAACAGAATAAGCTCAGTTACTTATAAATAGCTCACAACTGTATCTAGGTCACAGCCCACAGGGGATGAGACAACAATTTCCTTTATTATTAATTTTGTCCGTCGTCTGAAACCCTGTTATGCAATGCTGCAATGATTGATGCCGCTTACGACTTTATCTAACTGTATAAGTAGGTATATGTTTCGCCAGTACCCACAATTAACACCCTGAAATTGATAGCGTTATGCATATTTACAAAAAGTTTCACAAAGTATCCACATTTTCCCTAAAATCACGAATAAAGGGGGAAAACTAACGAGTTTCCACGGTGAAGTAAGTTTTCCACAGTTAAAAGTTGGATTATAAATGGCGTATCCCTATCTACACATATACCCAGAGTCGGCATCAACACGATATCGTGTTCCTTTGCAATACTGCGCGTCATAAATAAGGAGGGTAGTCAGAAATGTGGATGATAGCGTTGAAATTTGAGACGTCAGACAGAAACGCGATGTCGTGAGGGTCGATTCCGTGTATTTTTCTGTAAATGCGTTCAATAATGTGCACAATTTATCTTTTTATTACGTGAATAGCGTTACGCTTGCGATAATATGTCCAAATATTTGGAAAAAGTAATTTTCTGATTGCAATCACCATAAAATCAAGGATTCATTCAGTAAACAGCAAGGAGGCGATAGCTTCATGATTGAATTTCGTCAGCTCCCTAGGGCGTAGGTGGCTTACTCTTAATTTAGAAGGCTCAAAAGGATGATAAGATTCGTTCGGCAAAGATTGAATCTGAAAATTGCGTTGATTACTTTAGGATTAGAGCAGAGTTTTCCGAGTTTCGTGTATTGGAAATCTTATGCAATCAATGACACAGACGACATGAGACGATGACAGAGTATTGTGCCTGTAGCTTTCTGCACATTATTTTGCTCTTACTTTAAATGTGTAGGGTGTAGGCTTTATGTAATTTTGTATTGTTATACCTTTAGGCTTAGCACGCACTGCGGTTTTTATTCGGGCGATTTTATTCCGCCCATGCCGCAGCGGTAAAAAAACCACGCGAAAATAAATGCGCAACAAATCTGAAATCCACCGCACGATTTAAATTCTCGCGAATATTTTGAGCTCTATGAACGGGTAGAAATAGACAAAAATCGCGCGTCCAAATTTGCGCGAATAAAATCCGCAGTCCGTGCTTGGCCTTATTCCTACCCCAGAATAAATAATAGTATAGTAGTCCTGCGCCTGACCTCTCTTCGGTCGTGTCGAGTTGTCGTCCCATTATACTGCGATATTGAGGGAACAGAGTGTGCAACAGTGTTTGTGCACACACTATCTTCATATTGAATGCCTACGAATTCGGGCCTCCTGAAGGCTTAGTAATCAAGTCAAAGCTTCTAACCTTCCAATTTACGTCGAGTCTATAACTGACTGGCGAAAGTCCAAACTAGTTGTGCAGACGCCGTCCCCACTGACCGTTCTGATTTTTGAATCTAAATAGCTGGACGGCTGACCCGCCAAAAGTCGGACGTCAATCTTCATTATTATCTATCACCCCAATCCAGAAAAGGTCCGGCGGCGCTAAACTTATCCCATTTGGCCAACGGGTTAGTTGATCGCAATTGATTGTTTCCCGATAGAGAAGATATAGCTGCCCATATTTTTGAAATATTAACCTTAATCGATAGTGACACGGGGACGCGGTAGACCACGAAAGGGTTGGCGAGACGAACTAGACAATTTTCGCAGAACTGGAAAGAGAAAGCGCGGGCTCGTGCATAGAAGGAATTGAGGGGGAGCCTTTGAAACACGACAGCAAAAAAAACTCTCGGGTGAAGAAGAGTCAGAACGCCTGCTTGTCCATTCTAGCTGTTCATGTCACGGAAAACGCATATCAACATGGCAATTTCTAAATCTATCTATTTACTGAAAAGTTTGCATGCTGTAATAAACCTTATTGCAGCATGTAGGCCGTTAATACTTCCAACAGATTTTTCTGTCCAGGCCCAAGATGCGCGGCATTTGGACTATTTTCAGAGCGGTCCATCTTCAGCTCCCCAGCTCGAATAGGATTGGTTTTTTTTGCCCATTCATCTTATCTTACTAATATTATAAACGCGATAGTTTGGATGGATGTGTGTTTGTTACTCAATCACGCCAGAACGGGTGAACGGGTCTGGATGAAATTTGGCACAGAGATATATTGTACTCTGGAATAGCACATAGGCTACTTTTCATCCCGGTATAATGTTCCCTTGGGATAACAAAACACTTATCATGCAGGCGAAGCCACTGGCAAAAGCTGGTACAGAGTTAATACTAACTTTATCGACTTATACAGAAAAGTTTGAGAAGTAAAGGCAAGAGCGAGCAAGCAAGCTCCAAAATGTTAGCATCTCGCCTCGGATATAGCATTATCAGCCTTTTAATGTTCCCACTGCTGAGACACAGACCTACTCGCTGTGAGAGGGCATGGGCCTTATTCCACCGCGCGGGCCCAGTGCGGGTTGGTGGATGTCACATTTCTTCGAATTTTTGGTACTAGGACATGCCGGTTTCCTCGCGATGTTTTCCTTCACCGTTTTTAGAGCAATGGCGATAAAATAATCTATACAAAGTAAAGCGCCTGCCCGGTGCCCATGGTGCGCGGTGCACCCAGGGCAACCTGGCAATATACTCCATGGCTACTCTCTCATCCCGGCAATTAGATCACGAATCATTCGCTCAGCCAAAAATAAGAAGTCCCTAAACTTATATGAGGAAAAGAAAATTTGTTAAAACGTTTTCGAAAAGGTAGTCTAATTTTAAAGAGTCAAGACATTGGACCGCCAATGTCTGATTATTTTTTAACCTTTCACCTCTTTAAAGATTATTGATCAAAGTTTTAAATCCCTAAACAACTGTGAAAGAAATAAGCTTAATAAATATCTTACCTGAGACTTAAATCATCTACATCCAAGTTGAGGGTGTCTTTTCTCCTGCTCCTCGCTACATCTTCCTTCACAACGAGATTCTCTTCAGACGTGATCCTAACTTGGACATCGAACTTGTCTGTATTTTTCTTAGCATCCAGTTCATTTGGCACAGCCATCCTGACGTTATCCGTTGAATATGACTTTATATTCACTGTCTTATTATTATCAAACTGTTCTTCTTTTTCTTGATAGTGCTTACTAGTCTTGAATGCTGTTGATTCCTTCTCAAAACCTTTTCTATCTTCGGAAGAATCACTTTCCGATGTAGTACTAGAAATAATTGTACCTTCCTTCAAAGTTCTTACTTTTATTCTAACGTCAAACTTAGATAGCAGTTCAAGCTTTGTCTTGAAACTTGGTAGATGTACTCCTTCAGATCCCTCAGTCTGTTTGGGCAGACTGGAGACCTGGGAGATTTCGTCTACTTCAGTATTATTGTTTGTTTCATCAGGAATGTATTCACCAGACTCATTGAATTCAGGTGAGTCAGAAAATTCTCCTAAATCCTCTGGGATCTCATTCAACTTTTCAGCTGAACAAAAAATACTATTCTCATCTGATTGCTGTGGAATGGGTTCTAGTTCATCTATAGTGCTGTTCCGGTCTGTAGCAGTGGCAATCTCTACTTCACTGGTGGTGTATTCTTCAATATTCTGTGTGTGAGGGCTGTAGGTAACTTCCAACTTTATGTTCTGTGCATTAGGGTCCTTTTCTTCATAATCTGAATCTATTATTCTACGCCTCAGAATATGGTTCTCTAAAGTCAATTTTTCTATAATGTCTGTGTATTCTAAACAATGGGAGTGCTGCTCATACTTTTCTTTCAATTGTTTAAGATCATTCTTAGATATCTCAAGTGCAGTTCTAAGTGACACTACAGTCTGGTGCAGGGCCCTCACTGTGTCCAAGTGTACCGCCCCGGAAGGGGCCGCCTCCAGTCTGCCGCTATCCATTCCACCTTGTTACCCGCCAATGAGCCAACATACAACATCCCATACATGACTACTGTTTTCTAATACCCCTCAAAACACAATCACTGCACTATCCATTGCCTGGGAGACGTAATTACGGCTTGAATAAATAAACAACCATTATCTAGTGTTCCGCGCGAATACACCGCGTCTGCCGAGACTCCGAGAGAAACTTATGGATGACCCAATTCGTGAATAAAACCATTGACATACATCATTTCGTCGCACATTCTCAGATCTTTATCGAGTCTCGCAGCGGCTCGGATAACACAACTGAAGCGGGGCACGGAAGGGCGAGTGATCGATAAAACAACTCGCCCCAAAGTGTTGTAATTAGCTTTTAAGCCGCCGGAACTCGCGGGGAGGCTCACAGCTGGCACCGACCACTGATAAAGTCTGACACGAAAGGCAGTAATTAAGCGGGATATTATCTCCTAATCGCTCTGACAAGGCTGTAGGATATAGCTATAGTGCAAGATACTCGAAAAATCTCCGTGCGCTGCTACTTGTAAACAAATCAATACTCCAATTTGGTGTTCGCGGGCGCAGGTGCGAGTAGATCAGAATGACATTTCTATTGCAGTCAGTGTCAATTTGACAGAATTCCAACTGCGTTCCTATTTAAAAACTTGCTAATTATTAGTGGGATATCGTAGAAATTAATCATGAACCAACGCAACAATGCGTAAATTCTTAATTTCGTGCGTTGATCTACAAATGACCCGAACTGTATGGTCTGAATTTCAGTATAACAAGTCCCGGCTGCGCTGAGTTATTACCAACATAAACTAAACTAAACGCAACAAACGTCAAAGTCATACGGACTCAAAATAACCTCAAAATAAGTTTGAAACCAAAATAAAACCTGAAAATAATTGAAAATGTTTAATATATCAAGTGTTTACAAAAGCACATGTGTTACTTCTTATTTAGTGCTGCAAGCTCGACATAAAACGAAGATACATTGGGTAATTACTTTGACAAAAACACATAAATTCTCAATTACTAGTATTGCTACTCTGTGAGTTTGTAAACTAATTTTATATTTTGGTTTTACAGTCCAAATTGAAGAAAAAGACAGGCCCTAAATATAAGGCTTTAAATCATTTCGATGAGTTCTATGGATCTATGTTTGGTAATAAATGGGAGCCGATGCGCGAAGCGATGCTACGCCGGTCAAAGTATGTAGCTGTCGTAAATAATTATGGAGATGCCGAGAAGACAATAGAAGAGCTTACGAATAGAGGTAATTATTCTGCACTTTTACATATGCCTTTAATAAATAATTAAATACCGAACTCTTATCCCAGATGCTATAACTATAGGAAAAGATTTTTCTGTTTTTTTGTGTCAGCTTTCATCTCAATCTTCTATATATAATCCTGATAAGTTATAATACATATTAATCAAAACACATAAACCCTAGTTGCATACATATATTTTTCTATTTCCAGGAGCCCACTGCCTAAAGAACTTAATATCAATACAGCAAGAGTTTCACAAGGAGTACAACATTACACCTGAGCCAACACAAGCACCCGCACAGACAGATGCACAGTCAGACAGACTAGCGGAGTATATAGAGAAACAGCAGACTGATGAAATATCCAGTATTTACCCTCAAACTGATAATAAACCTGAGAAGTTGGATATGAGGGATGATGAGGACATAGTGGTGAAAAAAATCAGAGATGAACCGTAAGTTATTCTACTTGAATAAAATCTATATCCTAAGTTTTCTCTGGCACACACACACACTCACATAAACATGACACCCACCCACAAACATTACACTCCCACACACCCAACACACACACATAAACTCACACACCCAACACACACACATAAACTCACACACCCTATAATCACCAGTAGACTCCATTTAAGTTTTTATTTATTGTTTGTTAATTTTAATTCTAGTTTTGCACCTAATAGTCTATAATTCTTTTGCTTTGTAATGTAACTAATCTAAATTATGAAACTATTCCTGTAATTAAAATACATATTTTATATATTGTGGTGTGTGTTGTGTTGTTATGTTTGTGTGTTGTGATTAGGGCATGTATCCGGTTCTGGCAGAACCAGGTATACCCGGTTATAGATAGATTTTTTCGGCACTGGTTCGGGACGGAGTAAACCCGGTTTCCACGGTTCTTTAAAAAAACGAAAATGGGTCACATTATTGTGTGTTCCTCTGTGGCCGGACCACAGTTTAGTACTCAGATGCTATAGTTCGAAATAATACCTACCTAAAGTCTACCTTCATCGGAATATATATATATTTTTAGTACCTCAAGAGATATCTTTTTAATTAACAATTTATGTGGTCCGGCCTCCAGGCAGTGCTCTCTGGCCGCGCCACATCAAATTAAATAGAGTATAATGAACTATTAATAAATCAATATCCCGAAAAAAACTACCTAAAGAGTACCTTGCATACGACAAATATGGTCCAATAAACCCCTTTAGTTAAGGAGTTATTGGTCGTAGAGTGTGGTCCGGCTGGAAGGTATACTCTGCAGCAAGTCAATTTTGCAATACTTAATATTAACTATCCATAAATCAGTTTCAATAATAGTACCCTTTCTCTACTCTTCGTTGATATTTTTTTCTCTCAAGAAACTATTCATTTTGATTAATTAACCTTTAAAATATGTGGCGCGGCTAGGGAGGATTACTTTCAGCAAAAATAACGAAATATGCTTTATTTCTATATGCCATCGAAAACTGCATAATAAGTACTTCATCAAAAGGCCTGGACTTTGTCTATAAACTTTTATTTTAATTACCCACAATGATTTTGAAAAAGGTGTACTTTTTGGTTTTTGTTTACCTATCTACCTTAGAATAGTTAGTAAATTTGACGAAGTAAATGAAAATTTTGGTTTAAAATAAACAATAAAAAATTTGTGGAACTTTGTGTATATTTGAACGCCCTCCAATATTTTGTTAGCAATTTGTATTACAAGTTAATAGGATATGCGTTACAATGTTAGCAGAATGTGCAGGCGTTATTACAATAGTTTACGTACGGGGGTAGTTTGTTATTATTTTATCATCATAGCTTGAATATATTTTTACTTTAGTAGTTTGTTTCTATTCCTTTGTATCGGCCATTATAACCGCTAAAATGAGTGAAAACAAGAAAAAACGCGGAAAAGTGCTATCAGTTTCCCTTGATGAACAAAAATCAGAGTTCGTGAGATATGAAGACCAACTAAAAGATAAAGATTTGCTGCCACCACCATCAAGTAAGATTTTTCTTGATATTCGCAAAAACTTGTCATGTCGAATGAGCGTGAAAGCTATTTATCTTTCTTTAAAAAAGAATTTTGATTATTTCTTCAATAATACAGTGAAACAGAGGTCTTCTCCAGAATATGACGATAATTTGTCATCTGAAGAGTTTGATTCACCAAAATCTTCAGTACAAGATAAATATGCCGTTGAGAATTTTGAAATATCATTATCCGATTGGCAAAATATAAAACCAGTCACTAGCTATTGTTCGCGAACAGATAAAGATAGACCATCAGTAACACGGCACAAGAAGACAGTTTTACCTCAACATAAGTGGACAAACGTTATGAGTGAGATTTTATGGAAGGAAACAAAGCGAGAATGTACTTGGATATTTAAACGCAGTTCAGCTGTTGATTACAATATTCGATTCAGTGGTTATTGTAAGCAATGTGGAGCTAAAATTAGAGCGGAGTCAACAGAAGCGTCAGAAACTCATGCTAAAATCAAATGTATTATTGAGGTAGGTGATTTAAATATTGTGCATGATCCAAAGATAAAAAATAAATTGACTAAAAAGAAAAAAGAAGAGCTGTCTGAAAAACTGATTAATGAACATGCAATCGTAATTCGGAACAAAATAGTGAACAAAGTCATGAACGAAGATGACACCTATGAGCCACCATTTGTACCATCATTAAAGGCATTGCAGAATATAAGGCACCGATCTAAACACGAAGCTTATTTGGACAAGAATGTTGTACTTTCATTATGGATTATGGGTAGTACTTTATACAAGAATGTGATTCGATTATTTTGTGTTTTGCCTTTCATTTTATATTATTGGACGGATCTACAAGAAAAATATTATTGTCACCTTGTCAATTGTAATAAAAGAATAAAGCTCAGTATTGACGCTACAGGGTCCATATTTAAAAAAATAAATCCTCCTAGAGATCCTGCACAAATATATGTGGCTAAGCTCATTTTTCTTTACGTGGCTGTATTACAAACAGGAAATTCTTGTGTGCCGGTAACTCAAATGATAACTGATTTGCATACGTTAGAAAATATTTACAAATGGCTCAAACAATGGATAGGCACCAAGAAAACTCCTGATGAAGTAGTTTGCGATGATTCGGCAGCATTAGTTGGAGCAATCATTAAAGCTTTTACTGACTTTGAATCTACCAAGGATTATATTGCATATTGTTTTGATGTCCTAATGAAAAAAGAAAAAATAAAAACAAATCATTGCCTTATTCGCTTGGACACGTCGCATTTTGTGAAAACACTTTATAATTACCAATGTTTTAAATACGTTGACGAAAGGGTTATGAAATTTTATATAAAATATATTTGCAAAATCAAAGATTCTTCATCGTTCGGCGAAATCAAATTGATAATGGAAAATCTTATTGTTATTGCACTTAATAGATACACAGGAAAAGATTCTAACGGCCATCCTACATTATGTAACCAAAGCTTACAGAAGTTGCTACAGACAGACACAGATAATACAAATAGAGAAAACGAAGATGATGATGAGGTCAGGGTGAATGAGGAAGTAAATACAATTATTAACGACCTACTCAACTCAGAAGAAATTGAAAATGTTACCTCAGACTTTATGAAAGAATTCACCATGAAAGTTGACAAAGTTTCACTTGAATTGCAATTATCTGAGATAAAAACGATATATGAAAACTTATATTACTTACCTGATTTTATTAATACCTTCAAGAGGCTAATGTCTAGATTGCCAATTTGGGCAAATGTGATGTTGTCATTTGTTTATACAGAAAATGTGACATCAACCAGTTCAGACGTGGAAAGTTATTTCAAAAATATTAAAACACTTTTGAAAAATCCCAACGACAGACTACGGGTGGACGAATTCCTAATGAAGCACCATGAATATATATCTGGGGATTTAAAGAACAAATTTAGTGATGATATTAGTGAACAGAAAACAAAGGCTACTGAAAAAGCTAAAGTTGAGTCAAGTGACTTTTCGCAAGAATCTGTCATGTCTGATGAACCCATCCTTCTAGAGAACTGGCGAGGCCTGGCTATAGGAAAACAGGAAAAACAAAAGCGAGAGATGAGGTCCAAAAATAAGTCGGTCGATGTTTTGGTAAATGGAAGTAGTAGTTCAACTGGTATTAAAGGCGTAGTTGTAGAAAATACTTGTGCCTTCGATTGTCTGGTGCAATCTTTAGCAGTTGCATATATAGATAGAATGAACATCCGCAATCTAATAGAAACAGAAACATCCGGTTTTATGACACTTATTAAGTCTCTTGCTAATAAAGATCCCACAAATTTATACAGCATACGAGCCAATATTATAAACAAATATTATTTTGACAAAACAATCACAAATGTCTTGACGATCATAAATTGTATGTCGAATATTACTTTTGTTTTAGACAAAATTTTATTAAAAGATATTCCTATAGTTAGATCGGAAAAACGATGCACAAATACACAATGCAGTCAGAACAACTCCACATCTCAACGAGTATGTTCGTACATGCCACTGAATGAACTAATTTTGTCTGATAAAGGCATTTCAGCCCTTGAAGAATCGGCTCAAACAATGTTAGAGATTGATTCAGGTGTGCTATGTGATAAAAGTAATGACGACGGTGTAAAATGTACCGGTAAACAAATTATTAACTACACATTGAATGATTTATTAATATTTGAAATTGATTTAGGCGTTGATTTAAATGACATTCCTGACACTATGACATTACAAGGAAAATTATTTACACTGTTGTCAGTGATTGAATATTTACCAAATATTCGCCATTACGTCGCTCACTGCAAGCGTCTGGATGATACTTGGGAAACATATGATGATTTAAGTACTAAAGCTACAAGGACTAAAAACCAGCAAATGAATGTTCATTGTATTTTATACGCAAAATTGTAAATTTTAACTTATTTTTATCAAAATGATTATTTTTAATTTAGGTCTTGCATATTAAAGTTGGAAAATAACTTCAAAGCACCTTTATTTGTAATATTGATATTCTATATTTTGAATACGCGGTTTTAGTACACTCTTTTTTTCATTGTTATTTCTTGTTTAAAGGGTTAAATGCTTAAATTTAATCTATTGACTTTAGTTTGTTATATAAAACACTTTTCCGTCATTTACAACACCTTGTATTAACAATTATTATTATTTGATTATGAAAATATATATTTGTTTTTTGTATACTTATTGTTTATTTCAAACCAAAATTTTCATTTACTTCGTCAAATTTACTAACTATTCTAAGGTAGATAGGTAAACAAAAACCAAAAAGTACACCTTTTTCAAAATCATTGTGGGTAATTAAAATAAAAGTTTATAGACAAAGTCCAGGCCTTTTGATGAAGTACTTATTATGCAGTTTTCGATGGCATATAGAAATAAAGCATATTTCGTTATTTTTGCTGAAAGTAATCCTCCCTAGCCGCGCCACATATTTTAAAGGTTAATTAATCAAAATGAATAGTTTCTTGAGAGAAAAAAATATCAACGAAGAGTAGAGAAAGGGTACTATTATTGAAACTGATTTATGGATAGTTAATATTAAGTATTGCAAAATTGACTTGCTGCAGAGTATACCTTCCAGCCGGACCACACTCTACGACCAATAACTCCTTAACTAAAGGGGTTTATTGGACCATATTTGTCGTATGCAAGGTACTCTTTAGGTAGTTTTTTTCGGGATATTGATTTATTAATAGTTCATTATACTCTATTTAATTTGATGTGGCGCGGCCAGAGAGCACTGCCTGGAGGCCGGACCACATAAATTGTTAATTAAAAAGATATCTCTTGAGGTACTAAAAATATATATATATTCCGATGAAGGTAGACTTTAGGTAGGTATTATTTCGAACTATAGCATCTGAGTACTAAACTGTGGTCCGGCCACAGAGGAACACACCACATTATTTCTTCGATTCAAAATACGCGTTATATTCCAGGAATTAAAGACATTTGCTGCGGAAAAATCCTAGTTATGTACTTTCACCGGAATTACGTTAATTATGATAGCAGTAACGTTGCTTGAAAAGTCCATAATAATCGCAAAGGAGCAAAAAAATGGGCTGTCAAAGAGCCCAGAAATCAGTTTTGCTTAATCCTCGTTGTTTTAATTTTACTGCAATTAGTGCTCATCATCATCATTTCAGCTGAACTTCCACTGCTGGACATAGGCCTCCCCCAGGCCACATTGACCGATCCCGTGCGTCTCGCATCCAGCGCCTTCCCGCAACCTTAACTAGGCCATCAGTTCACCTAGTGGGATTTCTCCTACGTATCGTCTTCCGGTTCGCGGTCGCCATTCCAGAACTTTTCGGCCCCATCGGCCATCCGTTCCGCGAGCAATGTGCCCTGCCCACTGCCACTTAAGTTTGGCAATTCTTCGGGCTTTGTCGGTAAACGGAGAACGTTAACAATTTGTGCTCAGAGCAAGTTTATTCCTTGTTCAATTGTGCACAAAAGAGTCCTACATAAATATATACTCCGTTTTCGATATATAAGCCCAACAAAATTATAAAGAAAAGTACTTCATCATTTCAGCCGAAAGACGTCCACTGCTGGACGTAGGCTTCCCCCAAGAGTAGGTTTATTAAATAAAATACTTCCTCCAGTGCAGCAGAGAACAGTTTTGGACATATTATGACGTCTCCCTATCTCACACCTCACTGCAGAATGATAGGTTCCTAAGTCTGATCCTGAAGTCGGATTGACATGGTGGCGTTTTTGTACAAACACTTCAGCACCCCTGCGATCTTTCTTCGCATGCTATCCTTGGCAGCCTACTTGCTTTTCTTCGGAAGATCCTTCGGCTTGCGCGGACGCCGTGACGGATGTGTTGCGTCGGGGAATGGAGTACTATATTCCGTTCTCTGACGTAACAATGTCCAGTGTTGACCGGCCATGGTTTGGCGCCGAATGCTATCGCGCCGACGTGCTTAAACATGAGGCGTACCTGGCATGGGTCGACGCTCGATCGCGCAAGGCGAGTGATGTTGGTCAAAAGAAGAAAGCCTTCAATAGGGCTGCCAAGTCCTGCAAGAAGGTGTTAAGAAGGGCTCGGTTCGACCACATTAGTCGAATAGGGACCAAACTTGCTTCTTACCCAGCAGGTAGTAAAGCGTTTTGGTCCCTGGCTAAGTCGGTCGAGTCGAACTTCAGCCGTCCCTCACTACCACCACTGCTGAAACCTGACGGGTCGCTGGCCCACTCCGCTGAGGAAAAAGCAAATTTATTTGCCTCTCTTTTTGCGGAATCTTCACGTCTAAATCCTGGTGACGCGCAGCCCCCACCTTATCCTGATGGATGCGAGACGAGTATGTCGGACATTCGCATCCATCAAAAGGACGTCCGTAGGGTATTGCGCAACCTCGACGTGAACAAGGCTAGCGGCCCTGACGGAATACCAGCGATAGTTCTCAGAACCTGTGCGCCTGAACTGTCTCCGATCTTGACACGCCTATTCCGCCTTTCGTACGAGATTGGAAAAGTGCCGAATGCTTGGAAGCTAGCTAACGTACAACCCGTGCCCAAGAAGGGTAGTCGAGCTGACCCGGCCAACTACAGACCCATCTCTGTAACGTCCATACTCTGTAAGAGTATGGAGCGTGTACTTAACACGAAGCTCCTGGCATACCTAGAAACTAACGAAATCCTTAGTGACCGTCAATACGGTTTCCGCCGAAATCGGTCTACTGGGGATCTTCTAGCGTATGCCATTCACATATGGAGTGAGGCCATCGAGAGCCACGGGGAAGCACTTGCTGTTTCCCTCGACATCTCGAAGGCTTTTGATAGGGTCTGGCATGAAAGCCTTATTGGTAAGCTTCCTTCGTTCGGTCTGCCCGGTGGTCTATGTGACTGGATTGCGGACTTCCTGAGAGATCGGTCCATTCGAGTGGTTATCGATGGCTGCTCATCGGACCAATTGGATATTAATGCCGGGGTCCCTCAGGGGTCGGTACTCTCAGCAACATTATTCTTGCTGCACATTAATGATCTGCTAAAACCCGGCACCTTTGGGTATGCAGACGACAGCACTGTTGCTGAGAGATACTTGTCCAACGCACGGGCTACCGGGCCGCAGATCCGGTCTCTCCGTGAGGCCATGGTGGAGCGTTTGAACCTGTCCTTACAGGCAGTCTCCGAATGGGGCGATGCCAATCTGGTCAGGTTTAACGCTGCTAAAACCCAGGCGTGTCTTTTTTCCGCAAAAAAGAGCCAATTTCAACCGGCTCCAACTTTCCGAGATGTGACCGTGCCAATAACGGACCATCTTGAGCTTCTTGGCGTTACGTTGACATCGACTCTCAATTTTGGCCCATACATTGAGGCAAAAGCTCAGCTGGCAGCCAAAAAGCTGGGGATCCTTGCGAAGGTGAGAAGGTACTTCACGCCGAAGCAGCTCCTCAATTTGTATCAAGCGCAAGTTCGATCATGCATGGAGTACTGTTCTCATCTCTGGGATGGATCTGCCAAATACCAGCTTGATGCACTAGAGTCGATCGAAAAGCGGGCCAAGAGGCTCATCGGCGACGAGGCGCTGGTCAAGTCAAAGCTCCAGAGTCTTGAACATCGTCGCCGAGTTGCCAGCCTGTCAGTTTTTTATCGGTTACATTTCGGGGAGTGTGCGATGGAATTGCACGATCTAATTCCACCGAGCCCGTTTCACCATCGGACTACCAGACGTACGGCGATGCGCCATCGATACATGGTGGACATTCCACCCATACGCACAAAACGTTTTGAGAACACTTTTATTATGCGTACAGCTAAGGAGTGGAATTCCCTGCCGGAGTCTGTGTTTCCCGACAGCTACAATCTGGGGGTCTTTAAGTCAAGAGTGAATAGGTTATTTCTAGGCAAGCGTGTTTCACCGTCGACCACATCATCGCTTACCATCAGGTGAGATAGTGGTCAAGCGCGAGCCTATAGGATATAAAAAAAAAAAAAAAAAAAAAAACCTCAATGTACCGGTAGTCGATTTAGCACCGTTGGAGAGACTGCAGTACAGCCCAAGTCTCGATCGAATCGAAGGCTTTATCGTAGTCCAAAAACGCTAAACAAAGAGGCAGGTTAAACTCTTCGCGCGGTCTTCTGTATAACCTGCCGTAGCGTATGTATGTGGTCTACGGTGCTAAAGCCTTTTCGGAAACCGACTTGTTCGGGAGGAATTCCTCAAACGAGCATTGTCGCCCTTCTTGAAGAAGAGTACCACCACACCCCTGCACCATACCTATGGCGTTTACCCTTCGAGTATGACGGAATCAAAAAGCTTCTGAAGGGCCTTAAGTACCGGTCCACCCGCTTTCAGGAGTTCGGTCGTCATTCCGTCTTCACCCGGCGCCTTATTTTTCCTAAGTTGTTTCAGGCCCATCCTCGTAGAGGCTGACATCTGGGATGTCTTCAGTATAGTGTCGGATCAATCTAGCTCTTGGGTCGTTTGCTAGATTCGCAACGGGTTTCGTGTACAACTGCCCATAGCAACCCTCGATCGCCCTCAAAAGCTCCGGTTTGGCGGATACGATCCTGCCATCGTCGGTCTTCAGTTTCGTAAGCTGGCTCTGCCTAATAGCCAGATCTCTTGCATCACCTTGTAGCCCTTATTCCGCTGAATCGCGTCTTTAAAACGCTCAGTATTAAAGCGGCGGAGGTCGCTTTTCAAGAACTTCAAGATCTGTCTATTGAGCTGACGGTAGTTCCACACATCGTCTAAAGATTGCAGTATCATTTCACGCCGGATCGGATCTGTTTCTTTCCTATTTGCACGACAGGTCTTGAAAAATTTATACCCGACTTTATGGACAGTTTCCACGAACCCATCGTTGTAATCGTCCACGGAGTTCCCTAGGCACTCGAAACGATTCTGGAGTTCGAGCTGAAAGTTTACGGGGTAAGAGAAAAATCATAGAGAATTAGACAAAACAGACAGACAAAATTATTTTATTTCATATTCCTAGTGGTAATTGCTTATCCTGTCAAATTCTCTATGATTTATGCCGAAAATATTTTTTTTTTAAAAACAGCCGGAACCGGGGGAACCGGTGCACCCGGTTCTAACTGCTTGCCAGACCTGGTTTTTAAAATAACCTGGAACCGGAAACGGTTCTGCATGCTCTAGTTGTGTTGTTATGTTTGTGTGTTGTGTTGTTGTTTTTTTATATGTTGGGCTTCAATTTGTTAACGAGGGTGGGCGCTGATACCTATAATAACAAGATATTAAGTTATCTTTTTTAGGTATTGTCTGCAACTTTAACTTACAACTGTACTTACCAACCTACCTGTACTTACAAATGTACATATGTAATAATTATTTGTAAATATGTAAATATTCATACTGTACTTACCTTTGACTTATTTTTTATTGTAAACCATACCATTTTGTGGTTTTACTTGAAGGTGCAAATAAACTATTTTATTCTATTATTTATTTTATAATTATATTTTGAAAATATGAAAAAAAAACAGTTTTGGTGACTTTACTTAAATTATTATATTAGGTAACTATCTAATAAAAATTATATTTATTCCATAGTTTGGAAGAAAATAAAAATAAATATAGAACTAGTCTATCAGCGTTAAAATAAAAATGGGGTTACTTTGATACACTATTGTTTTTCATTGCAATATAAAGCAATCCAAATTTAAAATTTATTAGTTTTTCTTTTTGATTTCTCACTGCACAGTTTAAAATATTTCTTTCTGCAACAAGTAAAATTATTCTTGAGCTGACGTTGATGCAAAACATGGCTGACATTACAGTGTTGCAAATTTAAAAAAAGAAATCTGAGGAATGTTCCGTTTTCACGGCGTTAGCTTTAAAACATCAAATAAAATAAGTTATCATCTAATTTGCCCCAGATCTCAATGTAAGCATGTTCCACCGGTACTAAATAAATATTAATAATACCAGCCTGATATTGTCCCACTGCAGGGAAAAGGCGTCTTCTGATACAGAGAAGGCACTCAGAGACTAGAACTTATTCAGATTACACAGGCCATAAGACAAGTTGCCTTTATGGTCTATCTATGGACTTTTTTATCTTTTTATGTATACTCTTAGTAATATTAATCATTTACATTTCAGATCCTATCCAAACAGAACTCTAGAAGATTCTCTAGCAGAAGCCAAGATAGACGAGTCCAGAATAATAGATCCATCTCAAGGAATGACATCAGAGTCGCTGTACCAGTTCCTACCAGCCACCAAGCTGAAGGGAATGGATGAGTGGGTGTCGGAGTCTGTTCATTATTCCTATTTATCTAGTAAGTACTGTGGAATATTCGATTGTAGATTTTGATAGGACTAGAACGGTAATATAGGTAATTTTTGGATGGTGTTTAGTTGGAGTAAGATTAAATTATCTATGAACATTTTTGTGTTGAAAAGCAACGCCTAATACTACCTATCTAGTCTAAATAAGCATTTTTTGACCTTTTTTTATTAGGGTTCCGTACCCAAAGGGTAAAAACGGGACCCTATTACTGAGACTCCGCGGTCCGTCTGTCTGTCTGTCACCAGGCTGTATCTCGTGAACCGTGATAGCTAGAAAGCTGAAATTTTCACAGATGGTGTATTTCTGTTACCGCTATAACAATAAATACTAAAAACAGAATAAAATAAATATTTGAGTGATAATGGTACGGAACCCTTCGTGCGCGAGTCCGACTCGCACTTAGCCGGTTTTTTACTTAAACCTTTTCCTGGGCAGCTTCTGTCAAGGATAATGAACTTTATATCCTATGAAATATGGTCAATAGCTACGTCTGGGAGCAGAGGTGGCCCAGACGTAACGGCCGCGTCTTACAAGTTGTGGGTCATGAGTTCAAAACCAGGCAGGCGCTTTACTTTGTGTAAATTATTTCATCACCACTGCTCTCAATACGGTGATGGAATAAATAGATTGTGATGAAACCGGCGTGTCCTAGAACCAAAAATTCGAAGATATGTGACATCCACCAACCCGCACCGGGCCCCCATTACATTTCCTCCGGGTAATGGTAATGGACCGGTAGAGGCCTGTGTCCCAGCAGTGGGAACATTAAACTGCTGATGATGATGACGAGCTGGGATCACTGGATCTTAAAACTTAATTGTCATATTCACCAGAAGTAATAACTCTTTTCTATGCATTTTCAGAGGACAAAGACTTCCCTTTAGTGATAGAACCAGAAGGCCCACTGAATTATCCAGAACATTTGAAAGTTTTCACTTACGAAATGGACAGTGAAGACACCACTTTTCCTGAGCCTAAAAGATGCCAAACAGGTAACTAATATAGCTGTCACGATCATATGTTATTTCCTTTTTCAAAATTAGGTCAATATACTCTAGCTATTCTAATCATGTTTAAAAGAAGATATTTTTGGCACGAAGTGCCTTAACGGGGCTTGCGGTAGCCTGGTAGAAATCGTCACGTAACGAAAACGCGTTATGAGACGTGACACTTGGTTTAGTCCAGCGTAATTCGGATATTATCGTCAAGGTAATTTTCAAAAAAAAAAAAATTCTTCATTCAATTAGGCCATTGAGCGGCACTTTCGAACGTCAAAAAAAATATATTTAAATGTAATAATTATTGACTCTACCGTCCATTCGGAAATGTAGCTTGTTATGGAGAAGAACGGACAAGAAACGCCACACATATGTAAAAAAAAAAAAAACGTCACTGTGTTAGCTTAATATGATTTTGTCTTATGGTCCTTTAAATAAAATACAACAATATATAGTTTTTCAATAACTAACAATTTTACCGATTCTATAAAGATTCTTTACTGTACAAGGTGTAAAGAACTTCGTTCCCGACGGGTTCCCCGACCTCACAGGTTTTTATGACCCGTGTTTAAAAAAAAAAATATAACAATCCTTCATCTATACTAAAATTATTAAGAGGAAAGATTTGTATTTTTGTATGTAACGAATAAACTTAAAAACTACTGGACCAATTTCAAAAATTCTTTCACCGTTGGCAAGGTACACTATCCCCGGGTGACATAGGCTACTTTTTATCCCTGTATTCCCACGGGAACGGGAACTAAGCGGGTGAAACCAAGAGGCGTCCGCTAGTTACTAGATACAGTGCAAATGAAAACTTAAATAATTATTTTTCAGGTGTTTATAACTACTACCCAATGGACTGCGGAAGTGTGCTCTCGGTTCTAGCGTTAGGCCTCCAGCCTGGTGACAGAGTGCTCGACCTGTGTTCAGCGCCCGGGGGCAAAGCCCTAGTCGCGTTACAGACGTTACTGCCTGACGTAATTGTATGCAACGATATATCTATATCTAGGCTGAATAGGTAAGTTTCATCATTTGCATACATACATACATACATAAACTCACGCCTTTTTCCCATGGGGGTAGGCAGAAACTACAGAACGCCACCTGCTACGATCCTTACATACTTCTTTTGCTTCACTCACATTCATGCATTTAGTCATACACACACGCTGGTCATCATTTGCAAATGTCTATTATTTACAAAACACAGACTAAAAACCTGACCTCAACATTTCTTCAACTAACTGCAGCCTTGAACCTTATTGCGTTATGAATTTGGCAATGCAAAGAGCAAAGATAAATCAACCAATCACATAGACGGAAATCCACATCGCGTCTTTCATCTCGCATGTGATTGGTCGATTTTTCATTCTTTGCCTTGCCGAATTCATTACGTAACAAGGCTGCAGCACATGCAGTTCTCTCATAGACTAATTGTTCTCTTTTACAGTCTTATATTTAGTGTCGTTATTTTTCACTATATGTGTCTGTACTGGGTCATCTTTATCAATAACTATATTTGATGCAAACTAGGGAAACATTACTGTTACTGTGATTATTATGCGCTTCTAATAATAATAAAAACAACAATTATTTAATAGAACATGAAAAACTTCGAAACCTCAGCTCCTCTTTTTTGTGCATATGTATGTATGAGGCTGTCTCGTGGCTAAATAATAACAGCCGCACGGGTCGATCTTCACGGTTAAGCAAGGCTTGACGAGGTAGGTCCGTGGATGGGTGATCATTTCAACATACCGAGTTTCCTCCGTGCCTCGGAAACACGTTAAGCCGTAGGTCCCGGCTGTCATTTGAAGATCTTTGTCAGTCGTTACGAGTAGTCAGAAGCTTGAGATCTGACACCAGTCTAGCCAAGGGGTACCGTGTTACCCAGTTACTGGGTTGTGGAGTTCAGATAGGCAGTCGCTCCATGTAAAACACTGGTACTCAGCTGAACCCGGTTAGACTGGAAGCCGACCCCAACATAGTTGGGCAAAGGCTTGGCAGATTGATTGTATGTCTGAGGCTTTATCTGAAAATAATGACATTTAAATTCAAAGTACCACAATAAATATATTGTACTGCTACATCTATAGCTGCCGCCCATTATCTTTGTAAATTATAGCTTTTGTGTTATTCTGATATTTAAGTAGAAATGCAGGCAGAGAGCGTCGACTGAATTTCCTTATTAAAAAGTCATGATTCGAGGTTTAGCTCTCGCCTATTTCCTCCTCCAATATTGGACAAATTTAAAAGATATTCCATAAATTGAATAAAGAATATATATTTTGTGTTTCTATGTTTTTCTTTTTTAGGGTTCCGTACCTAAAGGGTAAAAACGGGACCCTATTACTAAGACTCCACGGTCCGTCTGTCTGTCTGTCTGTTTGTCACCAGGCTGTATCTCAAGAACTGTGATAGCTAGATAGTTTAAATTTTCACAGATGATGTATTTCTGTTGCCACTATAACAACAAATGCTAAAAACAGAATAAAATAAATATTTAAGGGGGCTCCCATACAAAAAACGTGATTTTTATGCCGTTTTTTGCTATAATGGTACGGAACCCTTCGTGCGCGAGTCTGACTCGCACTTGATTTTCATTTATAGTTGTCAAATTTGCACATTAGGCCTCTGTTAACAGCGCAAATTTGAGCATTTTTTGAGGGTTCTAGTGCTTATAAAGATAAAGTATCATCAATAAGAAAAACATAGGGCCACAGTATATATCTTTCTTTTTAGTTTATGGAATATCTTTTAAATTGGTCCAATATTGAAGGAGGAAATAGGCGAGAGCTAAACCTCGAATTATGACTTTTTACTTAGGAATTTCAGTCGGATGTCTGCTATATTACTGTAAACTTTCATCAAAATCCGTTCAATAGTTTTTGTTACAAACATACATCCATCCAAACTTTCACATCTATATATATAAATGAATGCCTATTTCCCTTGGTCACGGCATCACGCGTAAACGGCTGGACCGATTTCGCTTATTCTTTTTTTGTTGTGTTTGTTATTGTTAGGAGAAGGTTATTATGAAAAAAAAATGTTACCTTACCTTCGTAGGTATGTAGGTAGGGTAGGTGAATGTTTGGTGTTTTTATGACAAAATAAAGTTTGCCGGGTCAGCTAGTATATATATATATAAATGAATCCCTATTTCCCTTGGTCACGGCATCACGCGTGAACGGCTGGAACGATTTCGCTTATTCTTTTTTTGTTGTTTGTTATTGTTAGGAGAAGGTTATTATTAAAAAAAAAAGAATATAAAAAAAAATGGTAACTTACCTACATAGGTAGGATAGTAGGTAGGGTAGGGTAGCGTAGGTAGGGTAGAGTAGCTAACCCGGTAGGCAGGTAGGATAGATGAATGGTTGGTGTTTTTATGGCAAATCAAAGTTTGCCGGGTCAGCTAGTTTATAATATTAGTAGGATCAACTGCTAAATTCTCGCCTCCATATTTCAGAATACAGCGCTCATTCCGCGACTATCTGTTTGACTTCGAGACCAGCAACAAATGGAGGGAACGAGTCATCTTCAAAAGGGTGGACGGCCGACTGTATACTGACGACCAAGGATTCGACAAGGTATGGCAATGTAGATTACTACTGAAGAAGATCTACCTCATATAGTGATAACGAGATTAAAAGCATTGAAAAAATAGTAAAACCCGACAAGTGCGAGACTGACTCGCGCGCATAGGGTTCCGTATAAATAGCTACATTCATTAAAATAAATAGGTAAGTAACATTACTAAAGTTCATAAACAATGAAAGCACCGAACATTGATCTTACGAAGGGACAAAATTAACTTTACCGTTCGAAAACTGTTGTTCCCATGCATCAATGAACAATTATTTTTTTGTCTTTTGTTTTTGGCCCACATTCATTTATACTGTTACACATATCTTTATATATAAAACAAAGTCGAGTTAGTTACACTATTTATAACTCGAGAACGGCTGGATCGATTTTCATGATATTTTATTTGTTGGATTTATATCCGCCCCCAATTACAGAATAACTATTAAGATAATCTCAAAACAAATCAATAAAAACAGAAAAATAAACAAAACAAACAACAATATCTCTCTATTAATTTTTTGTACTTATGCATAAAGTTTTAATAAACAAAAATTAAGAAAAACTGAATTATATTTTGCGAACTGTTAGACCGTGCCTTCGTGTAGGAGTTTAAAAAAAACAAATTTAAACAACTAAACTATTTATTTGGAAATAGTACAAAAATAGTAATTTTGAAGTAGTAATATTAAGATTTAGAAACGTGTGGCCCTGTGTGATGATGGTTAAAGATTGACTTTTTGTGCTCGGATCCCTCGACGCGACGGGGTGCGGCGCCGGCGGTTGGCTGACACTTCAAATTCGAGAAATGCACAAGTGTTTTGAAATACCATATGCTAGTAAATCAGGGGTATAACAGAACACAGCGCCATCTCTGATTCATGACAGAAACAAAACACGGACCAAAATGAACATAGCGTTGTATACTGGTTCCGGTAATGCCAGTAGATGGCGTTGTCGATTTTTCTTTAATTCAAAACAAAATCGGATTAGTTACACCATTTTCCCATACATTTGTATGAGGTGGTACGAAGTTGACCGGGACAGCTTGTTTGTTATGTATTTGTACATCCAAGACGAAGACGTTTAACCAGCGACCACACAGGCCCTAGACGCCTAATAACAGGCGAGCGATGTCTGTCAACACATATGACTAAAAGATCATCATAATACCACTCGACAATTTCGAATTAGTAGCGACCACTTCTGTGAGCCGTAAACATTTCCGCGTCAGTCATAAAAAAACTATGAAATAAATATTATAATGGCCTCTTGTACAAAACATTGGTATGGTAACAACAGCGGTAACAACAGCCAGACTTCGAGTTTCCGGAAAAATGGCATAACATTTTATTGATAAGTTAATAGTAAGGTACATAAACATAATTCGATTTATTTTCTGATATTATTTATCGGAGTTCATATTATTCTGGTCAAGTTTATAGGTGAAAACGCCCACCGCATGTTTGCGTCTCTTTCTTTTTAAAGTATTTTTTCACTATCTCTTCTCCTCTATAATTTCGTACGACCAAATCTATTTTCGATAGAACTAGAAACCTTACAAATAAAGACATTAAATTGAATATTTTATTAATTGTGAAACGATTTTTTGATTACGTATTTTACAAATAATATTAAATATTAGTAAAAAACGTACGAATTTTGATATCTTTTTTTAGTTTTAACATTTATACATACATATACATATTATACATTATTACTAAAATGTTAAAACGCCGTATAATTAATAATAAAAAAGGTAATATTAATAAAAATAAAAAAGTACAAATACTATTTATAAAAATATCGATACCTTCCTGGTTTTATTTAAACCTGTCCCACCCTTAATGAGGCGTATGACCTTGGTAAGGGACCAATCAGAGCGCAGTCGTCCCGTTCCTCATACCTCAGCTAGTTGACAGAATTGTTTTGATGTACTAGACCAAGCATTAGGCGTCTAGTGCTATGTGGTCGATGTTTTCACCAACTATGTGGTCGATGTTTTCACCAAAGACGGAGTCGGAATCATAAGATCTAATGGCATTTAAACCCAAAATCTCAAGAAGCATGTTTTTCCCTACTACCTAGGCCAATGAGCAATAATTTAGCTAAATAAATATTTTTAACAGGTTCTAGTAGACGTGCCATGCACGACAGACCGTCACTCCATGAAAGACGATGAGAACAGCATCTTCAGACCAGACAGGATCAAGGAAAGGCTGAGGTTACCGGAAATGCAGACTCAATTGTTGGTGTAAGTAAAACAATATTTATGAGCATTAAAATTTCTTCCATGCATAATGAACGCTACGGTAAATTATACGTCTGCGTCAAATATTCGGTATTGTAGCGGCATCTATATTAATAATATAAACTACAAAATAAATAAAACAACGTATTATAAAAATCAAAAACCCGACTGCTTAAAAAGCGAACTAAAAAGACGTAAACAAGAAAAAAATCATGCTGTGCAGTCGGAGGATACATATTCGCGAGATGGTTGACCAAAACCAGATATATCCTCCGACTGCACAGCATGTTTTTTTTCTTGTTTACGTCTTTTTAGTTCGCTTTTTAAGCAGTCGGGTTTTTGTTTTATTAAATTAACTTTTTTTTATTTACAATTGTTTAGTTTTTTTTTAGAATTAGGTAGGTACATGTAAACATATAAGTGTTATATATTTTTGAAATCACCTCTTAAAACCCTTTATTTTGATAACCCACACGATGGGTTTGGAAGAAAAAAAAACCCCACAAAATGGCGCCCAAAACTCGCAGTGACACTCGCAGGGTTAGTTAAGGCGAATCGATTGACGTAAAATTCATCAAAATCGGCCAACGCGTTTGGTCTCTAGAACGCCACATAGGAACAAACATACTACATACATACATACATAGACTGATAGACACATTACCCTCCTTCGGCAGTCGGGTAAAATCAAAAAATCCGACTGCAAAAAATTAATTAACTAGAAAGAGAAAAACAAGTACTAGATATAATTTATACATTAAATATTATGAGGTGTTACCAGTGGTAACAAACGAAGTTTTGGTCGGTTTTCTATTTTTTTTTTCCCGCCTGCAACACCTAATATTTAATGTATAAATTATATCTAGCACTTGTATTTCTTTCCAGTTAATTATTATCAGACAAGTTTTTTTTTTATTAATAATTTGTTTTATTTTAGACTTTTTAGTTTTAGTAAAGAACAAGTTCTCCATATAAGTTACTTATATGGAGAATAAAAAATTATTTATTTTGAAATCAAAGTTACACTTATCTTGAATTTGTGCCAAAATAGGAACATAAAAGTGTTACAATATATATATATATCAATTGCCTATTTGATACCTATATTGTTAAGAAAAAGAAAAAATAAATATCACTCCTGTTTTTTATAGGTGAGGCGCTACTAAAAAAAAAAAAGTTTAGGTCACAACCACAATTTAGACGAATCCAACGACACCTCATAATATGTCATAATTGGTCAATCCGTTTGGGCTGTAGAGCGTGCTATAGAAATGGACATACATACATACGCTCGAAAAACATTACTCCCCCGCAGTCGGGTAAAAAACAGATATCACACAAGTTCTACAAAGAGCAATCAAAGTTCTTTAGGCGATTGCCCATACATAACACCCGTCTGGTCGGAGATTATGATCCCTCTTCAACGGAGGTTACGGGGCTTCCAGCCTGTATCGCAAACATCTTCAGTATTCCAGTTTAGCTAGACTAAGGGGGGTATTACACTATTATATATATAGGATCATACATAGGATCTTATCTCTTAGCCTATATATATGATATTAACTCTAGAATCATATCTGTGTATTACATTATCATAGTTCTTTGTTCATATTTTTAAACCCTCGACGGAAAAAGAGGGGTGTTACGTGTGTCTGTCTGTGGCATCATAGCGCCTCAACGGATGAACCGATTTTGATTTCGTTTTTTTTGTTTGAAAGGTGATTGTCGAGAGTGTTCTTAGCTCTGTTTGAATAAAATCGGTTCAGCCGTTCAAAAGTTATGGGCGTTTTACTGTTGGAATCGGGATGTTTTCGCAAGATAAATGTGACGGGGGAGTTTTTTTAAATTTTTAAATATTTACTTGTTACAAGCTTTTATTTAACTTGCAATGTATGTATGTATGTAAGTGTGTTCGGGTTAAATCATGCAACTGAATTTTAAAGCAGCTATCCTCCACCGATTAAGATGAAATCTTGCATACACGTTTAGTTTGGATGACAATGCATCCCATCAGATCCCATCCCATCCCAAAAATATGTAATATGTTAACCAAAAAGTTATAAATAAAAGAAGTTAATTCTCAAAATCAAAAACCCGACTGCTTAAAAAGCTGGACGGCATGATTTTCTTCTTGTTTACGTCTTTTTAGTTCGCTTTTTAAGCAGTCGGGTTTTTGATTTTTAGAATTAACTTTTTTTATAATTTATACCCTATG
Source organism: Orthosia cruda (assembly GCA_964057195.1). Classification (NCBI taxonomy): domain Eukaryota; kingdom Metazoa; phylum Arthropoda; class Insecta; order Lepidoptera; family Noctuidae; genus Orthosia; species Orthosia cruda. The sequence continues at coordinate 25,485,362 of OZ059843.1, read as the reverse complement.
TTACTCGGGAATAATGTAACTTTTCATAGGTGAAAGAATTTTTTAAATCGGTCTAGCAGTTTCGGAGCCAATTCGGTACAAACAAACAAATAAATCTTTCCTCTATATACTATCTTAAGATTAAGATGAGGAGATTAGAGTTCTGTTATCATAATGGAACAGCCTATTTTTATTAGACTACATTTGTTCAATGAATGAATACAATATTTTGTTTTGTAGTTATTTTTCTAGCTGATATAATAATTAATTTTCCTTCCTTTTTTTTCCAGTAATGCTCTAAGACTGGTGAAAGTAGGCGGTACAGTGGTATACTCGACGTGTTCGTTAAGTCCTGTGCAGAATGACGGAGTAGTACACATGGCTCTGAAACAGGCCTTCGAGGGACAGAGCCTGGTTGCCACTGTCAAGTAAGTAAACATATATAAATTTTTTACCTCTTTTTAACAGACTTTCCAAAACGGAGGAGGTTGTATATTCGGCTGTATGTATTTTACACGATATCTATTAAAGGATTCATTAGAAGATCGTTTAGAAGTCGTCGTTCTTTGCTGCAAAAATCATAGAATTAGATAACATGGCTAACGTGCGAGCCGAGCGGTACGCGGCAACCTAATGCGATACAAAGGCGGATGCAACACAGACACCCATAGTCCGTGCTGTATTTTGTTGCGGATGGCTGAAAGCAGTTACAGTCTGTCCAAACCCAGCTGCAACACAGCGTTCAGCCGCATATGTTTCTTTAACTTAATAAAAAAATAACCGGCCAAGTGCGAGTTGGACTCGCGCACGAAGGGTTCCGTACCATTATCGCAAAAAACGGCGAAAATCACGTTTGTTGTATGGGAGCCCCACTTAAATATTTATTTTACTATGTTTTTAGTATTTGTTGTTATAGCGGCAGCAGAAATACATCATCTGTGAAAATTTTAACGGTCTAGCTATCACGGTTCATGAGATACAGCCTGGTGACAGACAGACAGACAGACAGATAGACGGACCGCGGAGTCTTAGTAATAGGGTTCCGTTTTTACCCTTTGGGTACGGAACCCTAAAAACGAAACAAAATATTACAATTACGCATCCTTACATAGTATAAAACAAAGTCGCTTGCCGCTGTCTGTCCCTATGTGTGCTTAGATCTTTAAAACTACGCAACGGATTATGATGCGGTATTTTGTAATAGATAGTGATTCAAGAGGAAGGTTTATTATGTATACAAGCAGGCGAAGCCGCTGGCAGAAGCTAGTTATCTATATAGAAGTAAAACATATTTGAAAACGCAATAAATAAAATTAATTAGCTTCTTCACAATCATTTAACTATTCGAGATATCTTATACCCAAAACCTCGGGGTCTCAGCGCTAACAAAGAAAATTTGGTTCAAATAAATGTCACTAGATGGCGCGAAATGCAACGATTTGTGCATTTTCTAGAATTGATCATAAAATTGTATGTTATTTTTTAATCAACTCTCCTGAGCACAGAATTTCAAAGATTATTTGAACAGAACATTTACAATAGATGGCGCGCTTTAAAATTCCTGAGTCATGCCACTCGGTTTTTCTAATTTGTATTGTAACACATTTTGCAATTTTTTACAGTTTCATTGTACATTTTGGTACAATGAAACTGTAAAAAATTGCAATAAAAAAATTATAATACAAATCGTCACAGTATTTAATGGAAAAAATAGTCACGAACCGAGAAAACCCTTTTACTTGCAAGTCGCTGCTAACACCATCTACAGCCGTGGAACGGAAGCGAACGCGATCGAATTACTTATAAAAATAATCATCTTAATCAGACGAAAAACGTTAGTTACGGCGGCTGCACGGTTTTTGAATAGGATGAGGCATCTGTATGCTAGTATTATATTATCTGTGCTATTGCGTACTCTTTTGCAGGCTACTCCAGAGTGCAAATTTACGCAACGCGAACAATAAATTAGACAATAATGCCATGAAATGCTATCGCTGCTATTGGCTGAGGAGGGATACAAATTAAAAGGGACCCAATCAATCATGATAGTTGACATAATTCTGACTGACCTGAATTGTGCTGATGCTATCTATACCAATATTATAAAGAGGAAAGATTTTTTTGTTTGTTTGTACCGAATAGGCTCCAAAACTACTGGACCGATTTAAAAAATTCTTTCACCGTTGGGAAGCTACTCTATCCCCGGGTGACATAGGCTACTTTGTATCCCTGTATTCCCACGGGAACGGGAACTACGCGGGTGAAACCGCGAGGCGTCCTCTAGTACTATTATATACCTCTTGTTCAGTCCATCCAAAGGTTGTCTGTAAGAGATTGCCCTGTGCGATAAGACCGCCCATTGTACACTTGTTTTTGTAAATGTTTGTCCTGTATGTTTTTATGGTGTACAATAAAGTATATAATAAATAAATACTATTTAGAATTTGCGAATTTTGTATCATCTTCCCTTGTCAGCCTTTCTTCTTCTTCGTATCGATCATTCCAAAATTAAATATATTTACACGCCAATAGCGTTCTCATTTGCCTCACAATAGTACATTGTGTATTAAGGGCGGTAAGTAAGGAATTACGATCGAGACTCTAGTAGAAGCCCGAAGTCGAAGACTGAGGGCTTTCTGAGTCGAGGTTCGTAATTCCCGTACCGCCCGTGATACATACAATGTTTTACATCACATTTGCGAGTAATAATTATGAATTATAGCTTTAATACACAAGTCAGCACAGCTGTTATCACGAAATACGTGAACTTTTTTTTAAGCGGTTGGCGAATTTTTGCCCACACCGCAGATTATACAGTGTTTCGTTCAGAAACTTTAAGGGCAAATTCTTACGTAGGTATACAGCCATGACGGAGTGTAAAAATAATTAAATAATTTCGTCGTTTTCATACTATAACTATTAAAATCGATTATTAAGAACATTAGTTGAGTATTTAAGTAATATGTAGCGAAATTGCAAAGAAATTCCTGTTTAGATAACATTTTAAGACAATTTTTCAATTGCGTGTAAACTCCTTGCTTGAACTTGCATGACCTGTGTGCTGTGCCATAAATAAATAAAAAAAAATACTTACCGCCCTAGGGTTTCATGACAAAAAGAAAGCCCGAGGGTTTTATATGGGGCATTACGGCCAAGTTAACCTGTATGTTTAGATACTTTTTACGTGCAAGTGTGATGAAAAGGTCTTTTAAGGTGCAGGTGTTGTTGCACAGAGAGCAGGACAAAAGGTGAGGCATTGGACGTGGCTCCGCAATCGCAATGTGGGTCATTGGAGTATCCCCATCTAACTAGGTTGTGCCTGCAGCTACCCACCTGGCTTTGTAGTCGGTTTAGAGATTTCCAGGTAGGCCAAAGCAGTTGGTGGCCCGCAGGGAGCTTTTCTGCAGGCTACTTCACACCTATCTAACATTTTATGATAACTGATTGTTTCAGGGACATTTCATCCACAATGGCCGGTCTGACAAGTACACTGGTATTGGGCACCGGTTCGGCAGCGCCTAAGTACGGCCAGCTCGTCACGCCATCCGTCGGCGCCAACTTTGGACCCTCATACATAAGCAAACTTGTTCGTGTGCGATAGTTAGTGGCAGAATAACTTAGTTGGTAAATGCCTACTTACTTATCTTTGGTCTTTAACGGAACTGTGAGAAGACAACTGTTACTTTGATTGGATTTTTATAGAGGTTGACACACAGATATAAATCTTACTAGATGATGCGATTGTATGTACTTCGCGTGTCAAAAACGGAGTAAAATTACGATCAATGCTCGTACTTTAAGCTTTTCATTTAGCATTATCGGCACCGGAAATCCACCGAAATCTAGAAAGAGACCATGCCATGTTGAGCTGCAAAGAATATATAGAAAAAGTTGGCCGAGGCATTGGAAATGTTCTCTTTCATTGGTAAGTAAATTTGTTTTTGAATTGCCTGTGAAAAAGGGGCACGCTTGGTTTTTATACAGATGGAGGGACTTGCGTTATCTAGTTAGATTTATGTCTGTGGGTTAACACGTTCTAAGCGTCAAATTCTCAATTCAGCAATCGGGGTTTCTAACTCAAGTCTGAGTATACTATTGTTGATATTGTGAAAATATTTTGTAGCTACAATGACAACTGTTGATTCAAATAAACAGATACTCACAAAACAATTAAAAAAAGTGTTCCGCGCAGCAGCGGCAGCACACAATACACTTTTCATTCATCTGACATTTAAAAATATTTATTTTAATCAATAAATAAATAAATTACAAATACACACGATGGCATTTTTTTATTTTGTTTTTGTTTCAACAAAGCCTATCGCTCTTCGCCATGCGTGACATAAACTAAAGACTAAAAGGTCACAATTGTGACCTATTCGAGTCTTCACAATGCGCGCGTTCATAACATATCTGTTTATTTGAATATCATTGTGTAGCTATAATTAGTTCAAGCTACCGAAATAACCTTAGGCCTCGTTGCAATGGAGGAGCGCTATTTGAAGTTCCAAATATAAACTGTTTGTAAATAAATTGTAAATATTGATTTTAGGTAATAAAACCAAATATTCATTAATAACACTTTTATTTATTAAAAACATTAATACCTTGCATAAGTACACAAATTGTCTTTGGTAAGCGAGCCTACGATTTTAAGTACAAAGCGTACATCCAGTTGCGTAAATATTTATAAAATACACTTACTAAATACAATTAAGTCTTCTATAGTAAAATGCATATAATTTCACATATTTATATCAAAAGAGATATAGTTTTTTTTTTTAATAATACTCCCGTCTGTATACTACTACTGTCAGTCAATTTTCAAAATTATTAAAATTAATATCAAACCTCATACGATTATTTCAAAACAATGTATATCAAATAAAATGTAATAAAACCTACTTATTTCTATCAATATTTTTTCTTATAATCATTGAATTGTTTATTTTAAGTACATTATAAGTACCTACTCATTTAAATATACATAAAAATATTGCATAGACAAAAAACTAAATCTACGAAATAAATCCTTACATTATTGTTACAATCTAAAATGTTAATAATAAAGTATAAAAGTGACAAAAAAGGTTAAATCCATAATATTTTATGGCACTCTGATCAGAAAAATATGTCAATAATATGATACAAAAATATTTATTCGTTATACCTACTCATATAAACACAATACGTTTTCCTTTAATTATTCCTTTAATGGGTCTTTTCAATCGTTTCAATATTAACAATGACGTATTATTTTACAAGTTTCCTACTGCCATATTTAAAGCATAATGTTTAAACATTTCAAATTATAAAGCGCCAAACCTTTGCAGTTTGTTGTAACTTTAACAAAATCTATTAATAATACAATAACATATTTTATTTTGTATATTTTTTTTTAATTTATATTACAAGTAGAGAGATTTCCAACCCATGTCCAATTCCAAAAAAAAAACTATAAGTTTTTCAATCTTTCCTACAATATGATATTTGCCAAAAAATATATATTTAGTCAGTCAGTTAGATAACCTAAAAATATTGGACACGTATTTTTCTTTTGCCACTTAAACAAAAAAATACAGCGATACAGTGTGTTGAAATATTGTGTGACGTCACGGTGTGCTACACTTTATACTACAAAGCGACGTCGCACTCCTGAACTTTGATGCGCTTTATCTTTGTCAATTTTTATTTATCTATACCAATATTATAAAGAGGAAAGATTTTTTTGTTTGTTTGTTTGTACCGAATAGGCTCCAAAACTACTGGACCGATTTCAAAAATTCTTTCACCGTTGGGAAGCTACACTATCCCCGGGTGACATAGGCTACTTTTTATCCCTGTATTCCCACGGGAACGGGAACTACGCGGGTGAAACCGCGAGGCGTCCTCTAGTGTCCAATATAATTGATCTCACTGAGACGGATTAAATAGAATTATCATTTTTCTACCCAGGAAATTTCCCTATTACAAGTATTGCCCGACTCAAACACTTTTAAAATAGGTACCTCGAAACAATTTTAAAATAGGTACCTTGCTGTTTCATTATTTTTGATAAGTACAAACAGTGTTTAACAAGTCCAAAATTGGGTCAAATATCCATCAAATCGTCAAAAAATTATCATAATTCTCTAGCATACTGATCATACTGCTACTCCATTTTCTCTTTAATACATGAGTCTCCTATTCCTTATTAAGAGGCTTAATGCTCTCCTTCTTTTCTTCTTCCTTCTCTACCTTGTTCCAAGGCTGCTCTTCTCCAGAACCGAAGATAGTGTAGGCCACCAGCTCAATAACGTATAGCCCTATGGTGGTGAAGAATATCTTGCGCCACGCTGAGATTGTTTGCTGGAAAAAACAAAATTGTAGTTATAGTAGGGTAGTTTGATTTCGCGTTTTGATATTCGCGTGACGTCACGCCTTGGTAGACTTCTTACTCATAAGTGACATCACAAAGCCCCACTCTTAATTTTTTATTGATTAGATTAAGCAAATTAGGCGGTATAAATAGAATTATAATTTTTGCACTACCTTGTCTAATATGTAACACCATTGCCTAAGAAATTCGTTTCGATATATGAACATTTAGACACAAGATTATAAAATCAAAATTAAAAAGAAAACAAAACATTATATAATAACGAAATGACTTTTGTATGGATCATTATGTAACTGGCAGAATAATACTGAACCTGTTACCTCTCGAAAAAGCGCGCGTTGATTGTGTGTATATGGTCTGTGGTTTTTAGTCTGAACCTTTCTAATAAATTGTTGTTGGAACTTATTTGAATTTAAGCAAGTAAGCTCATTTGGTAGTGCAAAAGAATCGTTTGTGTCTCGCATAAAAAGGCTTTATTTTAACACTTTTCGCCTTCGGCTCACGTCCAAATTGGCTACATCGCTCGTGTTAAAATCTCGACTTTTTATTCTCGACACGAAATGTACTAATTTTAAACAGGAATCATCCCTATTGCTATTATATGTTGTGTCTGAAAAGGCTTAACCCGAAAACGTTCGCATGTAAAAATCCATAGTAAAATACTTACATTTCCATGGGTGACATAGCCTACAAAGATGGGCACCACAATGCCGGGAACTGTCGCCACCGTGTTGGTAATAGCCATCAATGTACCTGGAAAGTGCATACAATATTATAAATACAGGAACCGCCAAGAATAACCGCAATTTATTTGTAAAGACTTGTGCTTTTGACACGAGTTACAAGGAAGAATTTAAATAATAGAAGGATATTTAATTATTTATTTACAAGTAGGAACTAAGTTGAATAGCACATAAGGAAACAAGGTTAAATCAAATTAGTGGGCGAAACTTGAAACAAATATGTGGACAGTAGCCTAAGTATAATTAGCATTTTAATGTTCCCACTGCTGGGACACAGGACCTAAGTATAATTAGCATTTTAATGTTCCCACTGCTGGGACACAGGACCTAAGTATAATTAGCATTTTAATGTTCCCACTGGTGGGACACAGGACCTAAGTATAATTAGCATTTTAATGTTCCCACTGGTGGGACACAGGACCTAGGTATAATTAGCATTTTAATGTTCCCACTGCTGGGACACAGGACATAAGTATAGTTAGCATTTCAATGTTCCCACTGCTGGGACACAGGACCTAAGTATAATTAGCATTTTAATGTTCCCACTGCTGGGACACAGGACCTAAGTATAATTAGCATTTTAATGTTCCCACTGGTGGGACACAGGACATAAGTATAATTAGCATTTTAATGTTCCCACTGCTGGGACACAGGACATAAGTATAGTTAGCATTTTAATGTTCCCACTGCTGGGACACAGGACATAAGTATAATTAGCATTTTAATGTTCTTACTGCTGGGACACAGGACATAAGTATAATTAGCATTTTAATGTTCCCACTGCTGGGACACAGGACATAAGTATAGTTAGCATTTTAATGTTCCCACTGCTGGGACACAGGACATAAGTATAATTAGCATTTTAATGTTCCCACTGCTGGGACACAGGACCTAAGTATAATTAGCATTTTAATGTTCCCACTGGTGGGACACAGAACCTAAGTATAATTAGCATTTTAATGTTCCCACTGGTGGGACACAGGACCTAAGTATAATTAGCATTTTAATGTTCCCACTGGTGGGACACAGGACCTAAGTATAATTAGCATTTTAATGTTCCCACTGCTGGGACACAGGACATAAGTATAGTTAGCATTTTAATGTTCCCACTGCTGGGACACAGGACATAAGTATAATTAGCATTTTAATGTTCCCACTGCTGGGACACAGGACCTAAGTATAATTAGCATTTTAATGTTCCCACTGCTGGGACACAGGATCTAAGTATAATTAGCATTTTAATGTTCCCACTGCTGGGACACAGGACCTAAGTATAATTAGCATTTTAATGTTCCCACTGCTGGGACACAGGATCTAAGTATAATTAGCATTTTAATGTTCCCACTGTTGGGACACAGGACTCCTCTCTTTGCAAAGGACAGTATCGTTATCACACTAATATTTTAAAGGCGGAAGTTTGTGAGTGTGTGTGTATGTTTGTTACTTCTTCACTCTCAAACGGATCGACGGGATCTGGATGAAATTTGGCACGTAGGTAGATTATAGTCTGGAATAGCAAATAGGATACTTTTTATCCCGGGAATATGTTCCCTCCGCTGGCAGAAGCTAGTCTAATTATACATTAGCATAATCAGTGTATAACGTTCTCACTACTGGCACACAGTTCTCATCTCTGTAAGAGAGCGGCGTGCCGTAATCCATAATGCCCCGGATCAATGGACTCCTTTGGGTTGTGGTGGCTGTCAAATGTTTTTAAAGTTTTGGTTGTACAACATGCTGCATTGCTTTAAAATGTTAACCTACAGAATTTTGAGAGTACTGCTGCACTGGTAAGAAAAAAACACACAAAATGAAGTGTCTGTCTGGATTCGAAAAGCCGACCTACTACTCATATATCAGCCCCCCAAGCAAAGTTAGAAACGTTTCGAATCGAATCTCTTTCTACAATCGTTAACGCCTTCTATTTGTATGGTCTGACCACGTGACTTAACGTTCAGATGTGTCATTCCCATACATTGATTCGTTTTCTACTAGCGTTATCGATTGTAGATTGACAACTTGGCTACAGTTGGGGGCCTTTTAACTGTCCACCACTGTTCATTCTCTCCTAAAGTTAACCATTTTTATATTTTATATTTTTGATATGCTTGCGCTTGACCACCATCTCACCTGTTGATAAGCGATGATGTGGTCGATGATGAAGCTCGCTTACCTAAAAGAAACCTATTCACTCTTGACTTAAAGACGCCCAGGTTGTAGCTATCAGGAAATACAGACTCCGGCAGGGAATTCCACTCCTTAGCTGTACGCATAATAAAAGTATTTCGAAAACGTGTGGTGCGTATGGGTGGGATGTCCACCATGAACCGATGACGCAACGCCGTACGTCTTGTAGTCCGATGATGGAACGGGCTATTTCAATTAACTTACCAGCAAAATTAGGCGAGATGTCGATATGGTTGGAGAGGAAGCCACAGAACATGCCGCCGATACTCGTGACGGCTATGGCCATCAGCCCCACGGCTGCTGATCTGTTGCAGCCGATGTAGCAGATCGCCAGTAAGCACGTGCCCGGGACTAGGGATGCTGTGGGGAGAGAAAAATAATTAATTAAGGCTGGGTTTCTCAACGCTAAATTAATGTGATAAATTGTCAAGCATGCGTTATCTGCTATGATTGGTTGATTAAATTTTTAACTGCCAATCACAGTAGACAAGCGGCGATTATTCCGATTCGATTATCCGATAATCGAGTGTTGAGAAACCGGGGGTGTCTTGTCACAGACCGGAATATAAACATGAAAAACTTAAAATAAAACGTAAATTTAAAAAAAATGTTTTACCAATTAAATGCCGTAGGTAAGTTGGGTCAGCTGCGAGAATAATAAGGTTTTACTGTTTTTGCTACAAAAGAAGTACATATTAAATTTGCCATTTAGAAGACACAATGTTTACTAACAAACGAAAACAGCAGATTTTTTAGGGTCATCATCATGAAATTGTTGTGTTCTTACAAAATTACAATGATTTTTACTATAAACATCAGATTGTCATAATTATATTTACCGAAACGATTAAAAAGCCATTTCGTCTCCCTTGGATCCACGTTTTAGGCAATCAAGGGGTTAATGGGACAGTTCAGCAAGATTGCCAAGTGGGCCTAATACTGGTTTTCAATTGAATCTAAAGTTGATTATATAACGGATATAAGTTGGAGAAGTGTGAACTGATTCAAGCTTCTAGAACAGGAAATAAATCAGAAGACCAAAATTTGTGACTTATGACGCCACTCTTTTCTCAAAAGCCTCTCTATCCATCGCGAACCAACGAACTATGTTGCCTGATGCCCAAAAGATCGTGGCCAAGGTCAGCCCAATATGCTTAACCTGTTCAATGCTGTACTTACTGAAATAATTAAAAAGCCATTGTAGCTCGCGTGGATCCACGTTTCAGGCACTCAAGGGGTTAATCCTCAGACACGAGCATATTATGACTGCTCATAATTTTCACCGTTTTAGGCCCAATCAGTTTTCAAGAAAAATGATCTTACCAAAAATGGTGCCAATCTTCCTCGCTGTGGTTGTGGTAATGGTACCCTTGCTGCGCAATAAATCCAGAGTACGACTCAGGATCATGCTGAAGAACCATAGAGACAGGAAGGGCATAGACACTGCCAGTGCGTTCTGAAACAAAAATAGAGTTACAGTGAAGATACATTATTTGACGACACGGTGGGCGTAGTGGTTGAGCAATCGGCTGCTGGGCTGCTTGTCGTTGATTCGATTCCCGCACGGAACAATTATTTGTATGGCCTACAGATAGTTGTTCCGGATCGGGGTGTCTTGTGTACGCGAGTTTGAATGTTTGTAAACGCACCCACGATACAGGAAGATTCCATGTGTGGGGCAAAGTTTAAAAAAAAGTAAAATAATAATAATTACCTAAACACATCTATATATATAAAAACGAATCCCTATTTCCCTTGGTCACGGCATCACGCGTGAACGGCTGGACCGAATTCACTAATTCTTTTGTCGTTGTGTTTGTTATTGTTAGAAGAAGAAAAAAAAATAAGATAAAGAAATTGCTCTTTACCGACATAGGTTGGGTAGGTATGTAGGTAGCGTAGGGTAGGTAAGGTAGGGTAGGTAAGGTAGGGTAGGTAAGGTAGGGTAGGTAAGGTAGGGTAGGTAAGGTAGGGTAGGTAAGGTAGGGTAGGTAAGGTAGGGTAGGTAAGGTAGGGTAGGTAAGGTAGGGTAGGTAAGGTAGGGTAGGTAAGGTAGGGTAGGTAAGGTAGGGTAGGTAAGGTAGGGTAGGTAAGGTAGGGTAGGTAAGGTAGGGTAGGTAAGGTAGGGTAGGTAAGGTAGGGTAGGTAAGGTAGGGTAGGTAAGGTAGGGTAGGTAAGGTAGGGTAGGTAAGGTAGGGTAGAGTAGGGTAGGGTAGAGTAGGTAGGTAGGTTAGGTAGGGTAGGGCAGGTAGGATAGGGTGGGTAGGGTAGGTAGGTTAGGGTAGGTAGTAGGGTAGGGTAGTGTAGGTAGGGTAGATGAATGTTTGGCGTTTTTATGGCAAAACATAGTTTGCCAGTTCAGCTAGTACCTAATAAAAATAATCTAGAAAATCTTAGGTATCCAAATTAAATTCTTATTGTGAAACACTAGTTTAACCAGCTAGCCACTAAGACTCGAAAGGCGACTCGTTGACAAGTTTCAAGACTCGACTTTCCGGTAGTTAGCAAACATTCTGGTAATTTATAAACTTGACGTTGGTACCCGTAAACTTTCTCTCACACATAACTTAAGTAATTACTTGCAGTACCTACTTGCAGCCTCTCATACATAATTACTTAGTACTTAAAGCGTTAGAAATATTGCACCGGGACTCCTAGCACTCGGCTGCCTAAAACACATCTTCATGATTTCAAGCGAAAGACGTCCACTGCTGGACACAGGACTCGCCGCGCGCTCGCAGAGTTTTGACGCCATCAATCGACCAATCACATGCGAGATGTAAGACGCGATGTGAATTTCCATTTATGTGATTGTTCGATTGATGGCGGTCAAACTCTTTGCCTTACCGAATTCACTTACGCAATTAGGCTGCTAGGCGTCTCGCATCCTTCCCGGCCACCGTAGGCGCGGGCTTGCGGACGGCGAGTAATGGGTAGCTCGCCGTCCGATATGGACCAGGCCCGAGTCGACGGCGCGTAGTGTTCCACGCGCGCCTCAAAGAGATGTCAGCAATAACTGACGGGGTCCGCTAGGGCCGATGCCCGTCTGGGTCGCGGATAAGTTTGAAAAGAGTTACCGCGGCCCTGGCTCAAGCAAATGAAGGAACACGGGTGGGTTTTAGTCAGTAAAAGTCTGACACACCCTCCTGCTTCACCCAGAGCGGGAGAAGTCATTGGATGATTTCCCACCCAAAAAAAAAGGCGTCTCGCATCCACCGGATTCCCGTAACCGTACGCGCGGCATAGCCTACTACTGCTATGAAACGCATGTGTTCACACGTGCTAATGTGTCCATGCATCATGGCTTTACTGTCTGGTTGACTGATAAATTGGCGACGGGAGGTGAGTGTCGCTTCTTTACGTAATAAAAGTTAGTATAGGGTATACCCTACCTGACGCCCAAAACACAAATTTTCAGTAAATTACAGTTTACTGAAAATCAGTCAGGTAATTAATAAAAAATATTGGACACGTATTTTTCTTTCGAAACGTAAACGTAAGGTGACGACGATATAATGCGTTGAAATATTGTGAAACGTCACGCCGCTAGTATATAGACATTTATACTGCCTTAGTGATGTCACAAGCCCCCACTCCTAAACTGTTTGTAAATTTTTATTGATTTGGTAAAGCAAAAAATACTTGTCCAATATTATTTGATAATCTCACTGGCGGCCTAAATAGAATTATCATTTTTCTACCATGTAAACATCCCTATTCTTTGACTAGGTCATTGGTCCACCTAGTGGGAAGCCTTCCAACGCTGCATCTTCCGGTACGCGGTCGCCACTCCAGAACTTGTCTGCCCCATCGACCATCATTCTGCGAGCATTGTGCCCTGCCCATTGCCACTATATTTTGGCAATTCTTTGGGCTATGTCCGGAACCTTAGTTCTCCGGATATTCTTATTTCTGATTCGATCGTGCAAGGAAACTCAGAGCAAAGCCCCTCATACTGGTCGGACAAAAATAGAGTCCTGTCATTGACATGAGAAGAAGAAGGAGACTTAAAGTACCTCAGTCATCTTAAACTTGAGCACTTGCTTCGTGTAGAAGGGCAGCTAAATCAGCACCATGCACCAGCCGAAGTTGGAGCACGTGTGAGCTATGAGGATAGCATACTTATGATGACTCATCATAATCTACAAACCCTTTTCCCACTTCCAATCTAACCTGATGCAGTTGAATACTATTATTAACCGACTTCGCAAAAAAGGAGGAGGTTTTCAAGTCTGTATTTTTTTATTTTTTTTTATGTATGTTACCTCACTTGTTACTGGGTGTACCGATTTTGATGATTCTTTTTTATTTGAAAGCTGGTGCTTGTCATGTGGTCCCATTTAGATCAAGATCTGATGAAGAACTTCGGAGATATACATCAGAACTCTTCGTAAATGACGGCAAATCACTCGGGATAGCTGCAATCGGATGTCTGTTTATTGTTTACATCGTTTCATAACATAACATCACACTAGCACGCTCTAAAGGGGTACGCAGGTGTGAACAGTTCACCCTGGTATACTATAATTCTACCGTTTTTGTTTAAGCTTCTTGTTTCTGGGTTAATCTATTCTGGCTTCACTTTGGAGAATTGGTCCGTTATGTACCGACAAACAAAAAGTGAAAAAATAAAAAAAACTTTTTAACAAAAAATAATTTTTAATTTTTAACAAAACTTTTTAATAAAAGATACAAAACCGACTTCCAAATAAAAACACTACAAAGTGAAAAATAACTTCAATTTCGCAAGTTGGTTTTCCTGTTTTGGGATCTTCGTTTTTGACACCGACTTCCGAAATTGAAGTTATTTTTCACTTTGTAGTGTTTTTATTTGGAAGTCGGTTGTATCTTTTATTAAAAAGTTTTTTTTTTAGAAGAAGTGACTGCCACAACCCAGTTGGGTAATACCATACCCCTTGGCAAGACTGACTGTCAAACTTTCAGGTTTCTGAGTTTCTGACTAGCCGTAAAGACTGTCAAAGACCTACGAATGGCAGCCGAGTCATACGGCTTGAAAGTGTCTTCCACCTCATCACCATCATCTTTTCAACATAGGCGCCACAGACAGCCCACTTTGCAGGAGCTGCTTTAACGCCTAAGAATCAGCCACCCACATCATTCTGGAATGCGAGACCGTAGCTTCTCATCGTGAAGAATTTCTCGGAACAGTGGGTCGCTTCGCGAAGCCTGTGAAGCCCCCAGGAAGATTCTTTGCTTTTAGGTGGAGCTGGGCTAGCTATGTTAGCCAGAACCCCCATGCACAACGGATCAAATGAGTGTCTAGATAGTCTGAGTGCAGAAAAGGGAGTCCCATCACCATCATCATCATCATCAAGTGTTTTCCACTTCCCTATCCACATTTAATCTACAAATGACTCACCTCAGTCATATTAAACTTGAGCACTTGCTTCATGTAGAAGGGCAGTTCGATGAGCACCATGTACCAGCCGAAGTTGGAGCACGTGTGAGCTATCAGGATCGCTAGGAAGGCTGGAGAGGTGAATACGGCACGCCATGGTACGGGATGGTTGTGCTGTGAACAGATATTATTTCATTAGTTTATGTTTTATTCTAGGGTTGATTATATTCCAGATAAGAATGCTTGTAAACATGCTGGTCCTGCTTCATAGGGCAATCTTTAGGGTAGACAAAATATTTTTTTTAAATTTTTATTCATAGTTACTGTATTTTTTTTTTTTTATTGACTTCCACACTGTTCCGTTGTTGTTGAATTAAGTATTTTTCTCAAACATGCTTGGAAATTTGAGCATTACTTTGACAACCTTCTTCGAGATAAATCGAAATTGCAGTACAGGCCAAATACATGCGAGCAGCGGCCGGCAGAAGTTGTATGAAAATCCATATCTGTCGTTTGCAGCGGCCAAATAAATTACATAGTAAACTCATATCTGTCGTGTAATTTAAAAATGGAACGATCTTTTACTCCGAATCATGGCAACCAAGGAGGTAACTTATCAAAGGTTTTATTTAAATTTCGAACTGGCTTGCAAATAGAAAGCTGTGTATTGAAAAAAAAAACAAATGCACACTTTAAGGCTTAGCACGCACTGCGCTTTTTATTTGCGCGGATTTTTGTAGTATTATTACCGCGTGATTTTTTTACCGCAACGTACAATTCCATAGGCCGCAGAATGGGCGGAAAAAAAATCGCGCGAATGAAAATCGCAGTGTGTGCTAAGCCTAACGCGGGAATAATTATTGTTGTTCGGTTTTCGTCGTTGATTTTGAAAAGTAATTGTATTTGTCAAAATGAGTTCTAGGTACTACTTAGTTTTAATTTCCGCGCATTATTTGAGAAAAGCACTATACAAGCCTTGGCCACAACTAGGCATTGATGGACTTACGTATGTGTGCCTCGGCTTCGCCTCGGCCCACATTTACACGTTCGTCCATCAATGCCTCTTTTGCTGGCCGCTGCAGTAATGTACTATTACCTATGTTTTTAATATGTATAAGTATGTGAGAACCATGTTCCTATTTATCAAATTATTGAATTTACCTTTTAGTTAATGCTTTAATACTTTATACCTATACGTAGTATATATAGTAGTATGTAGTGTTATTATGGGTGCATGGTCCTCACATATATGAAATTATTAATGTATATACGTAAATATTGTAAACCACTTATTATTTTTAAAAGATTAAGTATGGAGTTTCTTGTGCGTTCTTCTCCATAACAAGCTACTTTGCCGACTGCACAGTAGAATAAATTTTTATTACGTGTAAATTTGACGTTCAAAAGTGCCGCTTAATGGCCTAGATGAAATAAATATTTTTGACTTTGACTTTGAGAGACTTGAAGCGGCATCTATGCTGCCGCTTACTAACTAATGACCTGACGTCATACAAAAACCTTCATCGCGCAAGCAGAGTTTTTGGCGTGATTTGAAATCATACAACAGTCCGACAACAATCGCTGGGCAGTTGCCCGGACCAACACTCATCTGGTCGGGTCGGAGGATCCTCCCTGTTCTATGGAGGTTGCGGCACTTTACACCATGCTTCCGCGTACCTACATAGGCTCTCTACCCTTCTGGCTACAATCACTGCAATGTTATTTTTGTAGGGGTATCGCAAAGGGCAATAGATTTCCTGATGCTAATCCATTTTTATAAAGTCACCGCCAAATAACAATACAATAAAAGTTGTCAATGTATTTCAATATTTCAAAACGATACGAAAAAAATGTAAAGGCAGTGTTGCTAACACGATAAAAACATCGCGGTAAGGGGCATCCTTGACCCTTTCCGTTTGCACACCATTATTATCATTACTGCCGAAACACGTCCAGTTCACTGCTGAATATAGACTCTCAAAGCTATCAAGCTACATACTTGTAGTACCCTTACCTTATTAGCTTGCTGTCCCTGGTTACCCAGCGCAGTGACCACCATCTCTCTCTCCTCAGCAGTCATGAACGGCTGCTGCTGCGGAGAGTCTTGAACCAGGACCACCCATAAGACGCACCATATCAGGGACAGGCCTCCCATTACGTAGAATACGCTTTCCCAACCTGCGAGGGGAATAAAAGAAAGGACATTTTGGAGCTGAGCGCTGACCCTTAGGTGGTGTAGTGGAATGGGTAACAACTAGTGATAAGCTTCAAAATATTCGTAAACAATAATTCAGTTGTAGTGGGTTTTAACATGCTTAATAATGGAATGTAAAGATTCTTGATTTCGATTCAGAAAAAAATCTTTTTTTTTGGATTTCGTACCTCAAAAGGTAAAAAAGGAACCCTTATAAGATAACTTTCTTGTCCGTCTGTCTGTCTGTCCGTGTGTCACCACCGATTTTCTCAGGTACGGGTGGACCTAGCAAGTTGAATTTATACTAGATACTGAGGTCTATAGTCCCTATTAGGTGTATAAAAATCAAGGTCCTGAGTCAACACGATAAAAAGATATAGGCAAATTTAGATTTTCGCGAAAACTTGTGAGTACCAAAATTCACATTAATTTTCAACTATTTTTATTTTTCGGAATTTTCCCTTTACTTGTGCTGTAAGGCATAATTATGTTAGTGAATGTAGCTGTTTGTCGGTGCGCGAGTCCGACTCGCACTTGACCGGTTTTTTTGTTCTGATTCGACTAATTCATTGAGAATAAACCCAATTGAAGGATTACATCTAGACGGGACAAAATTTCAATTGAGTACCTTTCGGAATTGAGCTGGGTTTTATTTGTTTTTCCGTAGATATAATACATCAGGTCTTACCAATATTAGCAGTAAGCACGCCGGCCATCAGCATAGAGATGACGGTTCCCAGGGATGTGCCCGCGTAAGTCAGTGCGGCCATGAAGCTCCGCTCCGAAGGAGGCGCCCATTTAGACAGCAGCGTGTGCATGGCCGGGAATGTCACTCCCTGGATACAAGAATAGACGATTAGAAGGGATAGGATAGTGGATCCTAGAGCTGTTAGATGGGACTCACACGAACTCAAACGACCCACAGTGCGATTGCGGAGCCGCGTCCCAAACGATGCATCACCTTTTGAGGTATTCTCTGTGCAACAAACTCCTGCAGCCTTATTGCGTAATGAATTCGGCTAGGCAAAGGGCAAAGAGAAATCCACATCGCGTCTTTCATCTCGCATGTGATTGGTCGATTGATGGCGTCAAATCATTTTGCATTGACGAATTCACTTACACAGAAAGACCTTTGTGGGGCAAACGACAACGCTGTTGACGTGGCTGAATTCTGGTTAAATATATTTAATTTTAGATTCATCGATACGATGAAAAAGAAGGGTTCCATATCCAAAAGGTGCCAATGAAACCATATAAATAGAACAGCTGAAATTTTCACCGAAGACTAGTAGGTAGGTAGGCATATGTTACTATATGGCTATTGTATCATGGCATGGCAAAATAGTTTTGGTCTTAGGCGTGAGTCCGACTCGCACTTTTTTTGGTCCAGAGTGTTAGGTACTAGGTAGTAACCAGCGTGAACCAGTTTTTAACCGACTTCAAAAAGGAGGAGGTTCTCAATTCGAATGTATTTTTTTTTGTATTTTGAAGATTCTTTTTTCATTTCAAAGCTGGTGCTGCTCATGTCGTCCCATTTAATGATTTGATCAAGATCTGATGAGGAACTTCTGAGATATACAACAGAACTCTTCAATAAATGACGGCAAATATCTCGGAATTGCTGCAATAGCATATCTGTTTATTGTTTACACCGTTTCATAACATAACATCACGGCGGTACGCTCTAAAGGGGTACGCAGATGTGTACAGTTCACCCTGGTACACTTTAATTTCATCGGTTGTGTTCAAGTTTCATGTTATTCGGGTAATCTATTCTGGCATAACTGTGACCTTTAGTTTATATGTACAGCATTAATAGATATGTACCACAAATAAAAAGTGAAAATAAAATCTGAATGTTTTTTTTGTAAAAAAGTTTTTTGTATAACATGGTTGTTTATACATAGTTAGGGCCTATGGTGCCCATCAGTCACAGGCAAGTACCTAATCAAATAATAGAACCGGCCAAGTGCGAGTCGAACTCGCGCACGTAGGGTTCCGTACCATTATCGCAAAAAACGGCAAAAAAATTACGTTTGTTGTATGGGAGACCCCACTTAAATATTTATTTTATTCTGTTTTTATTATTTGCGGTAAAAGAAAAGAAATGCATCATCTGTGAAAATTTCAACTGCCTGTAATGGCTATCACGGTTCATGAGATACAGTCTGGTGACAGACGGACCGCGAAGTCTTAGTAATATTCTCATTTCTCAGTTTTACATTTCTGCAGATGTTTCAATCTGGGGAGTGACCATAAGCTCTTAGAATAAGCATATTTAGTAATCTGTGGAATAAGGTTATTTTGTTGTAAGGGATGTATATGACTTGTATACATCTGTCACTTACGCGATCTCAAAATAACCTTACTCTAAGAGCTTATGGTCACCCCCCTGTTTGGTTTTCATTATAATGCCCTTACTTTAAATGATGTGACGCAAACGTGCCTACACATTGAAATCAATAAACAGAGTTGACGTCGTTTGGGACAATGCTCCCAATAAAAGGTGGAACATTATTATATTGTGATTTGATGAATGCATGGGTAATACCATGTTTCTATTAATATGTAGAATCACGTATATACGACGTATCTGTGTATACTTATCTATATAAATTTGTATTGTCATGAAAATAGGTATTTCCATGTGATAAAAAAGTTAATACGGGTTTTTTGATTTTATTACCTTTTTTATTTACAATTTTTTTGTTATACTTTTTTTCCAATGACTTTTAAACATATAAGTGGTATATATTTTTGTAACCACCTCTAAAAACCCTTCATTTTGATACCCCACTCGAAGGGTTTCGAAGAAAAAAAATTGCAACCCCTACAATATGGCGCACAAAATCCGCCATATTCCTTTTTTTTAACAACACCTATCTAAGAACACTCGGGCGGCCAAGACCTAACTAACGATGTCTTAATTATAAATATCTGTCAAGTGGTTTGAAAGATAGGAGGTAATTAAGAATATTACATACATACAAACATACATACAACATACGCGCGAAAAACATAACCCTTTTCTTGCAGCCGGGTAAATAGATCAAATAACTGATCCGTGACTGCTGCAACCAATCTTCTCCATAGCAAGTAAACTTTTTACTTCGACTAGGCCAAATGTAGAATCTGATGCCTTTTAAAACCCTCAAGGCCTCTTTGGAAATGGTGGTGGATATTGATAAAGAAGAATTTTCGCAATCAATCTGGATGTTGGCTAATGTAGATTCTTATAATTACCATTTATTTCAGCTGTGTATTGAGTAACAGTTACACATAGGTACAGCTATATATATATGTACCCATTTTACTTTAATAATTTTGTTTTTATGGCTTCCATGTTATCTCTCCACCACCCTTGGTTGACTGGTAGAGAGAGAATGCCTCGGGCATTAAATCCGCTTATGTTAGCTGTTGCATGAAGTTTTAATAAATAAATAAATAACACAGGCACAGATAATAAATATAATATTAGCATAACACAGGCAATAAGCTTATTCCATGTGTTAACCTAGCACCTAGCTAAGTCCTAGCAATGTCGTGGTGGCTAATAGTGCTAACACACGTCCGGATTTGGTCCGGCCGGACTATGTCCGCCCACAAATCCTTTCTCGCTTACACACGCTTGTGTGGAGTGAGACGGACTCAATTAATAATAATAATGTCCGGCGGACCACGCTACACACGTTCGGATATGGTCCGGACCAGACTAACTCCGCCCACAAATCCGCGGTCCGGCCGGACCAAATCCGAACGTGTGTAAGCACTATTAGATCTCGCCTCTCGTGCTTGTAGTTCAAATCCGGGCGAGTACCAATGTGACTTTTTCAAATTCATACATGTATGTACCTACTTTCTAAGTTTATCTTGGACATCACAGGCAACGGTGAAGGGAAAACATCAACCATGAGGAAACCTGCAGCCGTATTGCGTAAGTGAATACGGCAACGCAAAGAGTTTTACCGCTATCCAATCGACCAATCACATGCGAGATGAATGACGCGATGTGGATTTCTGATTAGTCGATTTTTTGGACGAAAATAAGGCCCAGCTAAGTGTCGCGTAATTAACATCCAAGAAATACATAGCTTTGAAGTGTGCTCGATAAATCGGGACCTCCCCTCCAAAAGTTACGATACATTTAAACAAGACTATATAGGACTTAAGTTCAACCAAAAAGGGTGCCCCGGGTGCTCGATAAATTATAAGAACCTAGGTAATATGCTAAAGAGTTTACATCGTAATCAATCGTAGCCGGTGGGGTTCAGCAACTGAAGGAACACGGGTGGGTTTTAGTCAGTAAAAGTCTGACACGCTCTCCCGCTTCACCCAGAGCGGGAGAAGTCATTGCATGATTTCCTACCCTAAAAAAAGGTAGGGTCTGTAGTTTCTGAGTACGAAAAGGTGTGAATTATGTATGTACCTATGTGTATAGACACTTACCCCTCCAATACCTTCGCCGATCCTCATGACCACGGCCGCGGCGTAATGCAGCTCACACATAGCCGGAGTAAGCAGGGTGCACACCACGTTGATGAACACGCTGAAGAACATCACCCATTTGGCTGAATACAGCTCCGCTATGCGGGCCGCTGGAGGATAGACAAAAGTAAGAATGACCTAAATGAACATACCACACTTCCTTCACCATCATTCATCCATCACATCCATACGCACAAAGCGTTTTGGGAATACTTTCATTGAGCGTACAGCTAAGGAGTGACATTCCCTGCCGGAGTCTGTGTTTCCTGATAGCTACAACATATTCACTCTATTGTTTTAAAGACCCCTAGTTTTTAAGTCAAGTGTTCAGTGAATAGGTAACTTTTAGGCAAGCTTGCTTCACCGTCGACTACATCATCCCTTTCCACCAGTTGAGATTGTGGTTAAACGCGATAGGTAATAAAAAAAATACAACACGAACTTAATGAGAAGCAGCAAGGTGATAACTAATGCTCCAGGAAGCACGTATTTGAATGCTGGGTGCTTGCTATACGCTTTGTTAATAAATCACTAAAGTAGGATCAAATATGAGGTTACACACTATCTGTCTAATTGCCCATAGGGTTTGAAAAAGCCCTTTAGATATGCACCACGCCACGTAGTCTACACTTACCGGGTAACTGTGAGACGAAATAGCCCCAGAAGTAACAGCTGAGGACAATGCCTTGAATTTCTGAAGGCCAGGCGAACGGTCCATCTGGTTCCTGAAAACAGAAAATCTAAATAAGTCAGAGTACAAACTTCACTAAGCAACTTTGAGACGAGACTTGCTAAGTTTAGCTCGCGTGTCTGAGGTAATTTTTCATGTGTACAGGCCGCAAACTATTCAGAAAAAACCGGCCAAGTGTGAGTCGGACTCGCGCACGAAGGGTTCCGTACCATTATCGCAAAACAACGGCAAAAAAATCACGATTTTTGTATGGGAGCCCCCCTTAAATATTATTTTTATCCTGTTTTTAGTATTTGTTGTTATAGCGGCAACAGACATACATCATCTGTGAAAATTTCAACTGTCTAGCTATCACGGTTCATGAGATACAGCCTGGTGACAGACACACAGATAGATAGACGGACCGCGGAGTCTTAGTAATAGGGTCCCGTTTTTACCCTTTGGGTACGGAACCCTAAAAAGCAGGAATATTAACTCAGCAATGCAAGCTTATAGCTATAATATTAACAGCGGATCTTTGTGTCTCTGAAGTCGGCTCTGCCAACCATTGCGCAAGAAACAGTTTGTCATAGAGTACACAGCATAGAGTAAGCGAGATAGGACGATGCGACAAACGTAAGCGAGTGAAAGAGACAGTTATACGATGCTATCTTCACCTCCAAAATTGACACAAAAATAGCTACTGCGCAGGGTCTTGCAGCCATTTCAGAGACACAAAGTTCCGTTGTGAGAATTATAAACGAACTAAGTTTAGCTCTTGGTATGCCACCGGCTTTAATAGTCTTCTTTGCGAACGACAGCATGAGACATGGCAATTTAAAGTTGAGTCTATATTGGATCTTAGATAACATAAAACCAATCCAAACGATTCCATTTAAAGAAAACATCAGCAGAGAGACATTTCAATGCTAGCTATAAAACTTTAGTTTTACGAGGACCGATGCCCTTTCGTCCTCTGTCTGGCAGGGTCTGCTAAGGGCTTCAACCTCCAAAATTGGACTTTGAAAATAACTTTAACTAAACGAACATACTCATAAACGTTGAACATTCTAAAAATAGGTTTTATTTCAGTGCTCAGAATTAAAAGATATTGTTTTAGCATATTCTTCTCCAGAATCATTTCAGCCGTTTGGCATTGGTCCAAAAATCAAGGTCACACTTTTACAGTTTGTACCCCTTAGATGAAATAAAAAGTCAAGATGGAACGTTGCAAACAACAAAGTGAAGCCGGTTCAAAGTAAGCCTTGCCGTATAAATACACAATTATACGCGCACACGTATAACGAAACTACCCCTTAGCTTGTCAGTTGAACTTTATTATTTGATCTGTAAGCTCGAAGGACAAGCTAAGGCGTAATTTCGTTGTTAGTGACTGCGTGTAATTGTGTATTTGTACGGCAAGGCTTAGTTTGAACCGGCTTCACTTTGTTGTTTGCAACGTTCCATCTTGACTTTTTATTTGATCTGAGTTTGTACCCGCTTTCAGAGATTGCACTATCGACTTTCCTGTATAATATACCGTAAGTATATATGGGCATGGACTCAAAACTATGTAGCTCTGAGCTCCAAGCAAGTATAGTAGTCACAGCGGATCTTTGTGTCTCTGAAGTTGGCTCTGCGAACCATTGCGCAAGAAACAGTTTGTCATCGAGTATACTGAGATAGGACGATGCGACAAACGTAAGCGAGTGAAAGAGGCAGTTATAATAGCAACTGCACAGGCTTCTTGCAGCAAACTTCAGAGACACAAAGATATAATTATTATCGTCCCTCTCAACCTAGGTAGATTCCGGAGTGGTCTTTTAAGAGGTCACCGGTCTTCTACTTGCTGAAGGTGATGATTGGGGTGATTTTAGTGAGGTATAAATCCCACACTCCCTAGTCTTTTGCCCGTTAACAAAAACCGGCCAAGTGCGAGTCGGACTCTCGCACGAAGGGTTCCGTACCATTATCGCAAAAAATGGCACAAAACATCACGTTTGTGGGAGCCCCACTTAAATTTTAATTTTAGTATTAGCTGTTATAGCGGCAACAGAAACACATCATCTGTGAAAATTGCAACTGTCTAGCTATCACGGTTCATGAAATACAGCCTGGTGACAGACAGACGGACCGCGGAGTCTTAGTAATAGGGTCCCGTTTTTACCCTTTGGGTACGGATCCCTAAAAAGTTTTTAAAACAGGGCAAAAATCACGAGTTTTCCTCATTTAAAATTAAAATAATGACACAACAATAAGTACATAATTATATTTAACGAGAAAGCTGTATGTCCTGGAATTCGTAATTTACGATGTCGTAAGATGTTTTAAAAGTAAGACATTGAACCCAATGAAATCATATGCCTATATACCACAGTTTACGATTGGCCCAATTGATGTTAAAAACAACTCGTGTTTATTTGCAAATTGTTGGAAATCAGGTCAATACGATAAATGGCATTGAGAGGACTTTATATCAATACAATAATGTTAATGATTTTCCTTGTAGCGGAGAAGACCAATAGTTATGTGATATAAGAAATTATTGAGAGATTTCTGAGATATTGTGTCGCGTTACATTATTCTGACCAACAGTAGATAAGAATGAGGAAATACCAAGATTGTCTTTTTTTATGTATACTTTTTTTCATATTATTATACGTCATCTTCATCAATGACGTTTGTATGCCCCGAAAGTTTAGGCAAAGCAAGAACCACATATCGGGAGTAAGCATGTAATAGTAGGCAAGTTTATTACTGGGTCATGACCAAATGTTTGACTTAATCGTACAACGGAAAATGTGTCACACTGGAAAATAAATGTAGCACAAGTGTAAGTGGATATTCTATTTACCTACCTAAAATCTTACAACTATTTACACACACCCTAATAATTATATTGTGCTACATTTATTTTCCAGTGTGACACATTTTCCGTTGTGCGATTACATCAAACATTTGGTCCTGACTTGACTCTACTATCAAGCGGGCACAAATCCAAAGGGTTTATTCCCATCTCGGCACCCATGAATTTATTTATCTTGTCTACGAAAAATGCCCATCTCGGCATCCTCTCATGAATCATTTTAAGGTACACAAAAAGAAACGGAAACACAGTATCAGTATAGAAGGTAAATCAACTTTTTTATTTATTAAATCATTTTTGTTTCTTTCTAAATTACCATTTTCACAGACAAGTCCTTGAATCGCTTTTTAGAGGCTCCATTATCTCTGCCTTGGCAGTAACATGACAAATCTTAAAATATATGAAAAATTCGCGGTTCGTAGGAATAATCGTTTTAAAATCTTTGCAGCAATTATGTAAAAACATATTACAAAAATCAACAGTTATTATGTACAATTAACGTTTAATCAGTATAACAGGGACGTAGGCAAAAGGGCTTCCATACTTTCAGGACTTTCATACTGGTACTGAATGATACGAGTAGGCTTGATTACGCATTCACTGTACAGTCGGTTATAGCAATTAGCTGATCCCCCTTTGCATAAATGGTTGAGATTTATTGGAATACGTGTCGATAGAATGTTTTAATTCTTTTATATTTTTATTATTTTTTTTGTGTACATTTGGTGTAATTTTTTGAATTGGAAGTTGCCGAGATGGGACTAAACCATCCAAAGTCAGGTTTGCTGCTGACAAGTTCGAAATGGGAATACCCAACCACGAACTAGGAATCGAACTCATGTTCAACAATAGTGTTTGCGACCACTTAACCAATGAGTCATATTTTTTAACCCGCGACTGAAAAACAAGGGTACCTACTCGTATTATAAGTTTGACGTGAGTACCTGTGTCTTTGTGTATCTATCTGTGGCATCATAGCTCCTAAACGGATGAACCGATTTTGATTTCCTTTTGTTTGTTAGAACGTTCTTAGCTATATTTGATGAAAAAATAATATTCAAAAATTCAAAAATCCCGACTACTTTAAAAGTGTTTTTTTACTTGTGCAGTCGGAGGATACATATTCGCGAGCTGGCTGACCAAAACCAGATGTATCCTCCGACTGCATAGCATGTTTTTTTTCTTGTTTACGTCTTTTTACTTCGCTTTTTAAGCAGTATTTTTTTTTTATTTAACCCATTTTTTCGAATTAGGTACATTTAAACATAAAAGTGTTACATATTATTGAAATCGCCTCTTAAAATCCTTTATCTTGACCCCACACGATGGGATTGGACGAAAAAATATATTGGTCCCCCACAATATGGCGCCCGAAAGCCGCCATTTTTCTTTTTTCCAATTTTACTGTAGCCAGTGAAACTAAATCGATTGACGTACGAATCATCAAAACCGGCTAACGCGGTTGGTCTCTGGAACGCCACATAGGGACAAACATACGTATATACATACATACATTACCCTCATATAACCACATTACCCTCTTAGTTATGGGCGTTTTACTATTTGAATCGGGGTGTTTTCTCAAGATATCGTGCCATAATTAGTGTATACTCAAACAATCTGCCATGCTTTCCGAGGCACGGAGGAAACTCGGTATGTTGAAATGGTCACCCATCCACAGACCGACCTAGTCAAGCGTTGCTTAACCTTGATGATCGAGCAGTGCCAGCCATAGTTGGTCCTATAGCCATATAATTAGTGTCTATTACTAGATAAATTATAAAGCACGAAATAAAAATAATCGGTGGTTTTTTTATTTTATTTTACTTGTCCTTACCAATAGTATGTATATGCATGTATTATATTATCTGTGCATCTATGCCAATAGGCTCAACGTTGTCGTGTGGTAATAAAAGGGCGTATCGCTTTATATCCACTTTCTTTATTAAAAGCCGTCGACCTAAGTATTCCCTGGCAAACTTTATGGGACAGTAAAAGCATACTCATAAATTTTATTAATCAAACAATATATAAAGCTATTAGGAGCATTGACAAGCCAAGGTAACCAGCGAAATTATGAAAAAGAGCAAAGGGTAATTAGTAAAACGGATTCCGTACCCAAAGGGTAAAAACGGGACCCTATTACTAAGACTCCGCGGTCCGTCTGTCTGTCTGTCTGTCACCAGGCTGTATCTCAAGAACCGTGATAGCTAGAGAGTTGAAATGTTCACAGATGATGTATTTCTGTTGCCGCTATAACAACAAATAAAAAACTAAAAACAGAATAAAATAAATATTTAAGGGGGGCTTCCATACAAAAAACGTAATTTTTATGCCTTTTTTTGCTATAGTGGTACGGAACCCTTCGTGTGCGAGTCTGACTCGCACTTAGCCGGTTTTTTTAAGAAGACTTCAAAAAAAAAAAAAAAAAAATTGTCACATTTCCTGATACATGCTTATCGGTGTCTCTACGAGTTGACTTCGGCTCCTTGCATGCTTTTCAAAGGACCGGGACGGGACCCTAAGGTGCCGGGATACACAGAAAAAAATATTTGTAAGACCTACAGATAGTTGTTCCGACTCTGGGTATTGTGTATGTGAGTTTATATGTTTGTGACGCACACACGATACAGGAAGAAATTCCTAGTGTGGGGCAACGTTTTTTAAAGAAAGGAAGGTATTTTTAAAGTCTCTATCCTTATTTACTAAACCACATACCTTTAGACATTAGAAACTCAATGAACAACAAAAACACAAGCTGAAAGCATACTACTACTACAACTCGATTTTAACTACCTTAATTTGTCATTTTCTTTTGTTATAAATATTTTTCTTTTCTTTCTTTTATTAGCGAGTGAATTCCAGACCATGATGGCATGCTAAGACAGACCCCAAAGATATAATAGTATGCTTTGAACAAGTTGTTTTTATAAATAAAAACCGGCCAAGTGCGAGTCGGACTCGCTCACCGAGGGTTCCGTACAAACCTCAGCTTAAAGGTATTATAGACCTGAGTATTTAATACCTCTACGCGTTCATGAGGAAAGGGGTAGTAAGTTTAAAATGATTAAAAATATTTTTATTATATGATGTAACTAAAAATTTACGGTTTTCGCATTTATTTCTTTATCTGTGCTATAAGACGTTGCTTCGTAACAAATTTGAAGATTCTGTTTTCACGGGAACTACCCTGTAGGTTTTGATTCCCTTGTGAGTGTCGAAAATTCGCGGAAATTTGCGGCATAAACGGCTGCATCTTTTGATTGCGTTGGCTTAGAAGTTTGATTTTTTCACACTTTAAGGGACAGTAGACCTGAGTATTTGACATAAATTTCTTGATACCTTCACGCGTTCCCTTTTAAAGGGTCTTGACAGACAGACGGACAACAAAGTGATCCTATTAGGGTTCCGTTTTTTCCTTTCGAGGAACTCTAATAAAATAAATAAGTAATCCTATGTTACCCACCGGTAATAAGCGAGGAACCCAGCGTGACCGAAGAAAGTAATTTATATATGTATCGTATATATTTATCTGCAAAATCATAACTTACCGTAGAATTTCCAACTCCTCCGTCACACACCTCATCGCCAGACCCCACACTTGCACTCTTGTTTATGTGCCCATCTTCCGCTTCTTGGGCCGCTTTGATCGCACTATGGTTCAGCATCCCCACCATAGCCACAGAGAGATTCACTTTCAGACCATAGACTATAGCCATTCCTATAGAGCCGAGGACAGCTAGGACGTACCGCGCAGGAGCGATACCTGAAAAGAAAACACGGATTGTTTTAATAAATAACATAGACGATTTCTGGGATGTCTTGCACTTCCTTTTAAAGGCTTCGTCGCAGAATATCCCTTCTGCAAAATGTCCCTTTCGAAAAAAAATCTAAGAAAACCTCTTATGATTATTTGATTAATAGAAGAATATAATTATAAAAAGTTACCGAATTTTTGTGATTTTATTTTTAAATAACAATTGAACAAAGTTTTGAATAGTTAACCATATAGTCGTGGTAATATTATAAGAAACAATAATAAAAACCAAATACATATTAGACTTAAATTTTTCGACTTCGACGTCGAGAACATAATACAAAATGAAAATTCTGCGAAAACATTTTGGTAAAGGGACCTTTTGCACAAGGGATATTATGCGAAAGCGAAATTTTGCGACTAGGGGACATTTTGCGGAAGGGATATTCTGAGACAAAGCCTGCAAAAGGAACTTTCTGCGACGAAGCCCTTATAAATAAAGTGTATTCGTCTTTCATAAACTGTAAACGATATAAAAGAGGAAGGGAATTTCGGTTTACGGACTACTAGGTAATGTAGAAGATTGATCGCGGAAGGGCGATACTGATCCAGGTTTAAAATTAAATTAATCAGTAAAACTACTAAAGGTTTTTTATGATAATGACAATAAAATCTAAACTTTTATTAACAAGTAACTACAGTTACAGTTTTTTTATCGTCATTAGGTAAAAAAAAAATAGTTTATTTGATAACCAAATTTGAACAACATAATATTTGAGATTGAAATTAGAATTTGATTTGAATTATTTGTTTTTTTTTTTTTTTGATTGCTTGGTTTCGATAGGACAGTGTTTCTTTCAGGCACTTTTCTCAGGGGGGGCAGGGCGGTTAATAGATCTGGGGGGGGGGGGAATAAATAAAGGAAAAAAGTAATATTTAAAATCAATTGCAATTATTATTAATATTTTAATGAATAAAAGATGCTATAAACTGAACCTAAATTGTCAAATAACATTGTAAAAAGCCACGAAGAATAATATTCTTTACAAAAATCTTATCCTTCGTGGCTTTTTTCTTACGCACACATAACGATAAGGACACAGCTATAATTTTCATTCTACAAATTTCGCGAAATTACTAGATAGTAACAGCACAAAGTACATAAGCGGCGGCGCTCAGCTTATAAACAGCTGTTTAGAGTGGGAGAGCCTTATGGAATAGCGTTAAAGGAAAAGTGATGGCGATATTCTCGAAAGTGTGTCGTTCTTTCTAGGCGCTATTCTGGTTTCTAATTGGCTACTTAAATATGTCATGCACTGCTCAATTCCTGATTGGCTGATTGACTGCCACGTCACGTCAATAAACGGTTTCCAGCTCTAAAATGATACCAGGTTTGAATAATTTGCCAAATTGTAGGGATATTCGTCGCGAATATACGTAAATCTGCTGTAGACGCGTGAAAGTGAGCGAGCGGCAACCTATTGCTATTGGTTAAGTTCCAAACGCCCCGGGGGGCAGTAAGGCTACTACGGTACCTGAAAGAAACACTGGTACTCATTTCTACGAAATTTTACTGGCTTATTAAATTTGTCTCCATATAGTGTGTGGTATTACTAATTAGTACAAAATCGATCAATAACACAAGGCGCGTCCTTCGCCCATTTCTTCACTTGGTCAATACAAACAATTAAGAGTTTCCAAGAATCTATTTTCTAAGTGGTTGTGTTGGATGTTGGCGCGCCTTCGTGTAATATTGTCAATGGTTGTGATCGAAGTCACGTAGGCAGTAGGATGAGGTGTAAAAATATTTGCCCAGATATTTCGCGAACTTGAACTATCTAACTCCATTAGCTTAGCATTGCTGCTCAAATAGGAACGGTAACATTTCGAGATGATGCAATGAATTGTCTAAATCCATCCGCATCATCAGCTTTCTTTTACCCGACTGCCGAAGGAGGGTAATGTGTTTATCAGTCTATGTATGTATGTATGTAAGTATGTATGTATGTTTGTTCCTATGTGGCGTTCTAGAGACCAAACGCATAGGCCGATTTTGATGATTCTTACGTCAATTGATTCGTCTTAACCCTGCGAGTGTCACTGGCTACCTAAACATTGGAAAAGAAAAATGGCGGATTTTGGGCGCCATTTTGTGGGGGATTTTTTTTTTTTCTTCCAATCCCATCGTGTGGGGTATAAAAATAAAGGTTTTTAAGAGGTGATTTCAAAAATATATAACGTACATAATTTAAAAAAAAAGTAACTCAAAAGTTGTAAATAAAAAAAATAATTAAAATCATGCTGTGCAGTCGGAGGATACATCTGGTTTTGGTCAGCCAGCTCACGAATATGTATCCTCCGACTGCACAGCATGATTTTCTTCTTGTTTACGTCTCTTTAGTTCACTTTTTAAGCAGTCGGGATTTTTGATTTTTTTAATTATTTTTTTTTGTCTATGATTATTTGTCCCTAATTTGAATTTTCTTCAACCAATACCACAGCCACTTCGATAGCCTAAACTGGCCTTAACGCTGGCCTCGCAAAGTTCCATCCGTTTATACCGATATTTTAGGTAAAGATTTTTTTTTTGTGTGTGAGTATCTGGCCCAGCTTTTCGATCCGTGGTTAAATATGCTAGCCAATGCTTTCAAATTTCGGTAAAATACGTTCTTTCTTCAGTTGTTAGCCTCACAAATGGTGAAATAAGTCGGAGAGTTAATTATTGTTATTATCATTTGAAAGGCACATTATTATGACCCAGGCTTTTTTATTATTTTCTTTAGCGTGGAGTACTGCTCATTTATACCGCGCTACCACGGGGAGATAGCGCAGTTATGTGGGACTCTAACCCACTAAAACTCCACCTCTTGTGCCGCTTATGGCGGGAACACGGGCACGCGTTAGCACACACCGCGAACCGGCGTACCAGAACACATTGCACGCCGTGACCAACCCAGCACATGGGCGCCAGACTACTCCGTGTATGGCATGGCACCCTTGGTCCAACTGTGACGGGTCAGGTCAGTGGCCCCACGACCTACCACTTTTCGGCCGCAGGAGATAGGGATCCCACCTGCGGCCCCACCGCGTCCGCCATCAGACGGTAGCGACCCCGTCCAGGCCGCGGAAGTTATAAGGGAGAGCGGCGCAATTATGATCCAGGCTAGTTTATAATACACTAGCTGTCCCACGCGGCTTCGCTCCCGTCAACTGGCCACCTACCTTCCCATCTACCCTACCTACATGATTGTTGCGCAGCGCACGCAACGGAGGCTCTCAAAATGGAATAATTTTGCCCGTTTTTGCAACATTTTACATTTATGCTCCGCTCCTATTGGTCGTAGCGTGATGTTATATAGCCTAAGAATTTTTCAATTCCAACCAGTAGTTCCTGAGATTAGCGTGTTCAAACAAACAAACGCCTCAGCTTTATAATATTAGTATAGCTCGTAGTCATCCGATACTAATTAAATTCCTACCTACTTTGTGGTGAAACAATGGTGGTTAATATTGCATTGTGCCCTTATTAGCCATGATGCTCATGCTACCAATAGCCATTTGGGAATTGGTCAAGGTAAAAATATGTTTATTTTATAAATAACAATATTATGCATTCATCCAATGCATGGATACAAAACCAGTGAATTGCCTGTTTGATCACAATTAGGTAAGTATTTAATATTTGGTATTTATTCGAAACATTTGATACGTCAACAGACCCATTTTTATCAGCGTTCGGGTCGGTTCCTGTCTATGAGACTTTGGTCACGATAACATCCGATTATGAAGTTTGAATTATGAAACATTCGAAATTCGAAATGCAACATTCCAATATGGTTATTTGAAGATCGTTTACGATGATTGGTAGCAAGAAGATTGGTTATCAAAATTCAAGTTTAGCTTGTATATGCTTCCTATTAATAGCCCTATAGTTCATTGACATTGTAATAGGTTCATTGAACTTCACCTATCGTAGTATCGTCGTTACTGCAGGAGTTGCCTCTCCCAAATTAGGTAAACTATTACATAGATTAGGTAAGTACACCAAGGATTCTGCCAGTCAATTCTGTAAAAAAATTAGGAAAGTGTAGTGAACATGAAGTGAGTTGGTTGTCCATCCAATCAAAGTGCAAGGTTGCTCCGCACTATTCCGCACCGCAAAAGCAGGGTTGTTAATTCACATAAAGTTTTCTAAAGTTAAGCCTCAGATTGGGGAAATTGAGGTCATGAACTCGTTTGTGACAGGTAATGTTCGAGGAGATAATCTGTTATTTTACAGATTTTTTTATAGCGATTGTACATCCATTTTTAGGGTTCCGTACCCGATGGGTAAAAACGGGCATCAATAAAACTCCACGACCCGTCTGTCTGTCTGTCTGTCACCAACCATGATAGCTAGACAGTTCATATTTTCACAGATGATGTACCTATAACAACAAATACTAAAAACAGAATAAAATTAATATTTAAGTGGGGCTCCCACCAACAAACGTGTTTTTTTTGTGATTTTTTGCGATAATGGTACGGAACCCTTCGTGCGCGAGTCCGACTCGCACTTGACCAATTTTTGTTTACCATGAAATATTATATCGCAAAAATTTGCACTGTTCCCAACTATTTTTGGATAGATCAACATAAAAATACTCATATATAAAATTGAAGACCAGCAAAATTCATACAAGGTTATTATAACAGTATTTCATCGTGCAAATAATTAATGAGTCAATAACTAAATTTAAGTTCGTTGGTAACTCCAGAATGTCGGTAAACTCTGACTCATTAATACAATATCAGAGGTTGTCGAGACTTCTAACAAATTTTACTAAAGTTCGAGATAGATACATGGACGCTGCTAGTTCATGGTCATCAAAACTGCCGTCAAGTAACCACGTAACCCGCTAGGTCAGTGGTTCTCAAACTTTTTTTGGTGACGGAACCCTTTTGGGAAGCAAAATGCTTGATGGAACCCTAAAATAAAACAATAGTTTTTAAAAGTGTCTTCTTTATTAATAATTATAATAAAAGTACAATGTAACAGTTACTAATTATTACTTACTTTACCACATGGCACACGTACAATAATAGAAGATATTAAAAAAAAAAATCTAACTAATGGGAGGTATGAAACTGTTTTTTATTTTTCATCAATTGGTTGGTATCAGGTTTGATAGAAGACAGTTGAAGCCTCATTTCGGCGTCCAGTCTATTGCGATATTTTGTTTTCGTCGCTGCATAGGTTGAGAATCCTGTTTCGCACAAATATGTTGTTGGGAACGGGAGAAGAATATTCAGAGCCATTTTGCCAAGCATTGGATATTCATCACGGATTCTGCACCAAAAAACGTTGAGAGGCGACGTTTTGAACAGTGACTCCATACTTGTGTCTGATGACATTTCTAAATAAAAGAGATTCATATATCTCGTTTGACATACTTTCGGGCTTTTGCAAGTTGGGTAAAAAAGGATTATGAATCCATGAATTCAGTTTCATTTTTGTATTCTGTTCTTCGGGAAAATACTTTTCAAAAGATGCGCGCATCGAACTGAGATATTGGACCAATTCTTCAAACACATCATCTTGAAACATTTCTGAGTCGTTATCGCTAGGTAACTCACTGAGTGACGTAAAGCTTTCTATTTCTTTCTTACCAACGCAAATAATCCAAAAATCTAATTTAATCAAATAATTTTCTTTTAAAGGCAGTTATTTTGTTATAGGCCTGAAACACTGTTGTCTGTTTACCTTGCAGCCAATTCAGACACAAAGATCCGTTGAGAGTACCTATTATAGGTAAAGTTTTTAAATTGTGTGTGAAAAAGTGGCTCGCTTGGCTTTCATACAGATGGATGGACTTGCGTTATCTAGTTAGATGTATGTCTGTGGGTTAGCCATATTGGGCTCTTGGGCTCACAACAAAATGTTATTCAGTCAGCGATGGCGATTTTGTTTTTAATTATTAATTTCAACAAAATTTACATGAGTGTGTGTTAAACAAAACTTCTGCCCAACTGCAGGACTGCTTGTCGGCAGTATATAAGGGGCCAGCTGCCGCCCGCGGCTCCGCCCGCGTGGTATTAGTAGTATTAGTACTTCTCCCAAAATATCTTTTCAACACACTTGCTCATAAAGTGGCTCTAATTTCACCGCAATTAGGCACATAATGACACCTGTTATCAAACTGTGACTTTTTCATTACTATTATTCACAAGTGAGATAATAGTACATTATGGTACAAGTGTGTAATGTTGGTGATTACCGCTGAGGCGCCATTGAGACCCGAGCCGTTAGGTGAGGGTCTTAAGAGAGCCGAGGACGGTAATCATCAATACACACGTGTATCATACGACGTTTTTCAACACACTTGTGAAGAAAATAATACTAAAAAATCATTTCCAACAGTAAAAACGAGCTGTGAATTTTTTTTAATCAGTTTTTCTATGCGCGCGCATCTAACAATGGCGATCGGCCATAGACTAAAAATAATGAGTTATCTTTTTTATGGCTTTTCGCGGATAGTGTTTTAGCCACGTACAAAATGGGGAGTATCAAGTTTTCTTTATTACAGACAAAAACAAAAGTTATATTTAAGTGAAAGTTTTATTTAATAAACACGTACAAGTTGAACTATCTATTTAAATACGAAGTTGCATGAAAAGTGTTGCATTTGTACTATTGAGCACGATCTTTTTTGTATCAAAACTTTTTTAAGAACAAAGCAACTCAACCAATAAAAATAAAAACTCTTTATCTCACTTGTGAATAATAGTAATGAAAAAGTCACAGTTTGATAACAGGTGTCATTATGTGCCTAATTGCGGTGAAATTAGAGCCACTTTATGAGCAAGTGTGTTGAAAAGAGTTTATTTTTATTTATTGGTTGAGTTGCTTTGTTCTTAAAAAAGTTTCGATACAAAAAAGATCGTGCTCAATAGTACAAATGCAACTCATTTCATGCAACTTCGTATTTAAATAGATAATTTCAACTTGTACGTGTTTAATAAATAAAACTTTCACTTAAATATAACTTTTGATTTTGTCTGTAATAAAGAAAACTTGAAATTCCCCATTTTGTACGTGGCTAAAACGCAATCCGCGAAAAGCCAAAAAAAAGATAACTCATTATTATTAGTTTTAGTCTATGGCCGATCGCCATTGTTAGATGCGCGCGCATAGGAAAACTGATTAATTTTGCCCGCCATTGCGAAAAAAAATTCACAACTCGTTTTCACTGTTGGAAATGATTTTTTAGTATTATTTTCTTCACAAGTGTGTTGAAAAACGTCGTATGATACACGTGTGTATTGATGATTACCGTCCTCGGCTCTCTTAAGACCCTCACCTGACGGCTCGGGTCTCAATGGCGCCTCAGCGGTAATCACCAACTTTACACACTTGTACCATAATGTACTATTATAAATTATAGCCTATATGTTATACTAAAGTAAAAGCTATATTTCTGTAAAGTTTCATCAACATCCGTTCAATAGTTTTTGCATGAAAGAGTAACAAACATTTATAAAATTAGTAAGATTCATCAAATGACATTTCGAAATGCATTTTTGACATTTTACCAACCGCTACCGCGGCGCTTACTACGTAGCTTTAGTGCCTTTTTACATGCCCCGGTTGTCGAGTAGCCGGTGCCGGGTACACCCAGCCGTATTGCGTAAGTGCGCAAAGAGTTTGACCGCTATCCAATCGACCAAATCGGCCAATCACACAATACGGAAATCCACATCGCGTCATTCATCTCGCATGTGATTGGTCGATTGGATAGCGGTCAAACTCTTTGCGCACTTACGCAATACGGCTGCCGGTGGCTAATGTATAGTTCTATACGCCGTTATGAGTGAAAGCTAATGTACATGGCTATACACTTCGCCGCTGGTTACGGTAGCAGCCACCCGGCAACCGGGACGTGTGAAAAGGCACTTATGGTATATTTTATCCCGAGGAGATACAATATACCTATTATATACGAGGGGATATAATATATAAACATTCAACAGACGGGCGGAGCCGCTTGCAAGAGCTCTGAGTACCTACCTAAGTAAATATTTTGCACATCACAAATAGCATAGCAATAGTATATTTGGTCTTTATGACATATCACTCGTATTGGTGTGGTTTTAATGACGTAGGGACATAGGAGATACCATAACGTCATTAGGATAACATCCAGCAATTCACGTCATTGCAGATCACATAAATTATACACGCTTTCCTCAAGCACATCCAGGAAAAATGGTTGAATATTGGGCAATGTCGTAATTTTTCCATATTTATATTTCGTGTAATAATTAAGTTGAAAATAGTCTATCTACAAAGTAGTCGCACTCACAGCGGATCTGTGTCTCTGAAGTTAGGCTCTGCGAACCATTGCGCAAGAAAAAGTTATCATCGTGTATACAATAGTAGTAGTATACTGCATATAATAAGCGAGTTAGGACGATGCGACAAACATAAGCGAGTGAAAGAGGCAGTCGTACAATGCTATCTTCTACTTCAACATTGACACAAAAACAGCAACTGCGCAGGGTCTTGCAGCCAAATTCAGAGGAGCAAAGATCCGCTATGACTACAGTACTGTTTGCTACCCTAGGCTCTATACTTCATTAAAATCATCATCAGCCGATTCAGCCTTTTAATGTTCCCACTGCTGGGACTCAGGCATCCACTCTGTGAGAAAGGTAATGGGCTTTAATCCACCAGGCGGGACCAGTGCGTGTTGGTAGATGTCACATGATGTCGAATTTTTGGTTCTAGGACATGCCAGTTTCCTCACGATGTTTTCCTTCACCGTTTTAAGAGCACGCTACGCTACGTTAAAATATTAACAGACAAATAATGTTACTTATCTAGTTAAATATAATTTAGCAAATTGGTATGGTATGGAAGCGGAACAGTTGTGGCCCAGTGGTGACAGCCGTGGTTTACAAGTTGCAGGTCGTGGTTTTAAACCCAAGCTTTACTTTGTGTAAATTATTTCATCACCACTGCTCTCAAAATGGTGAAGGAAAACATGGTGAGAGAACCTATAAGTTTAAACTATAAAAAAAACTTTTTGCAAAAAAATACTACCGACTTCCAAATACAAAACTACAAAGTGTAAAATAACTTAATTTTTTGAAGTCGGTGTCTTTCGTAGGTACCATTTTTTTGCGTTATGGACACCGACTTCAAAAAATTAAGTTATTTTACACTTTGTAGTTTTGTATTTGGAAGTCGGTAGCATTTTTTTGCAAAAGGTTTTTTTTATTTTTCACTTTTTAGTTGTACGTACCTAATAGGCAAGTTAGTAAGGGAACTATTTCGCCAGAATAGATTTCATGAAACTTGAACTTAACCGGTGAAATGAGAGGTCTGCTTACCCCTTAAGAGCGAACTGGCGTGATGTTATGTTATGAAATGTTATAAACAACAAACAGACATGCGATTGCAGCAATCCCGAGAGATTTGCCGTTATTTATTGAAGAGTTCTGTTGTATATCTCCGAAGTTCTTCATCAGATCTTCACGAAATTAAAATGGAACCAATTTCGGAACATACTTTTTCAAACAAAAAAAGAATTTTCAAAATCGGTCCACAATCGACGGAGTAATCGGTGAACATACACAAAAATCATCCACCAACCGGCAAATGGGCTCGCGTGGTGGATTCCAATTACAGCAGCCCCTCCCAGCATTGGGAACGTTATATGGTAATTTTGATAAACAGGTACGTATTGTTATTAGAAACAATGCATGTGTGCATTCAATCTATTTTCTATTTTCGGAAAATCCAGTAATATTTCACGACCCGCATTTGTCACTGTTTGTAGACAACTAGACAGCCATTATTTAGTACAAACATGTTACCTGTCAGTAGGTGTGTGATTGCTTGAAAGTACCGACGACTTATTTTGTGTGGACCTTAATAATTAATGAGTACAATACAATTTCGGTGTAGACTTTCCGGTGACCAGACAATAGCCTGTACCAACTTTAGTCCAAAGTTTGGACGGATAATTCAAAGCAAAAAATATGTCATTTTTCATAATAAAATTTGACAAAAATCTTGGTATTTATTAAATACACTTGACGATGTAAAAGCTGAGTTTACACCTTACGGCCCGCGACGTTCTTATTATTTTTAAGAAACGGACCCCAAATGAAAGTGCTCGTGGCTAAATAATAAAGGCCGCACGGGTCGATATTCAAGGTTAAGCAACGCTTAACGAGGTCGGTCCGTGGATGGGTGACCATTTCAACATACCGAGTTTCCTCCGTGCCTCAGAAAGCACGTTAAGCCGTTGGTCCCGGCTGTCATTTGAAGATCTTTGACAGTCGTTACGAGTAATTAGAAGCTTGAGATCTGTCTGACACCAGTCTAGCCAAGAGTATCGTGTTATCCAGTTACTGGATTGTGGAGGTTAGATAGGCAGTCGCTCCATGTAAAACACTGGTACTCAGCTAAATCCGGTTAGACTGGAAGCCGACCCCAATATAGTTGGGCAAAGGCTAGGCAGATGATGATGGATCCCAAATGAAAGTAATTAATGACCCCTGTACTAAGCGTTATCGCGGCTTCTTCTTTTCGATTCGAAGATACATTTAATAAATTGTTTGGGTAGTCCACGTTTATTGCAACGCCAGTAGCACTGTAGGTACAGGTCATCTAGGCTGCAAGTGGCAGTTAGAACACTCCAGCAAGTGGGACATAGCCTGTACAGGGTCACCATCACCATTCCCGCACTGCGTGTTCGAGTAGTTTACTACGATGACGGCTGTTACTGCTGATACACATGTGTGGAAGAAGGCATGATGTGCAAATGATGGGCAGGAAGATGATGACTTATGAATGAATATCTATCTAATACTTTTAAACTAGCAATTCTTATGTATATAATCTGAATCCCGGAAACGGCTCCAACGATTTTCATGAAATTATGTATATAGGGGGTTTCGAGGGCGATAAATCGATCTAGTTAGGTTTCATTTTTAGAAAACGTCGTTTTCTCTATTTTCACCCGAGCAGAGTTCGGTCGCCCAGGTACTAAATACCTTTATACGAGCAATTCTTGTTTATATGTATATATATAATCTAAATCTCGGGAACGGCTCCAACGATTTTCATGATATTTAGTATGCGGGGCTGATAAATCGATCTAGCTAGGTTTAATTTTTAGAAAACGTCGTTTTCTCTATTTTCACCCGAGAAGAGCTCGGTCCCCCAGGTATAATATTCACAGCGGATCTTTGTCTCTCTGAAGTTAGTTCTGTCAACTATTGCGTAAGAAACAGTTTAACTGCATACAGTAAGCGAGATAGGATGATACGACAAACGTAAGCGAGTGAAACAGACAGTTATACAATGCTATCTTCACTTTCAATATTGACACAAAAATAGCTACTGCGCACGGTCTTGCAGCCAATTCAGAGACACAAAAGATCCGTTGTGAGTATTATACTAATAGTAATTTACTAAACATAAACCAAGGTAATCTAAATGTAATAAATGAAACTCCGCCGACGTGATAACTGATAGGTAGGTATCGATATGTTGTAATGAAAATCCTAATAAAATTCAGGTACCTACAGGGACTCCATAGTCGCAGTAGGTACTTTTACTTGGTACTTAAATAAATGTTGACCTGATGGTCAACGGCCGCCGCGGCGCCGCCGGCATTTTAGACTTTACTTGATTTGATAAGATTGACATCAAATCTGCGAAGTTTTATAGTTAAAAAAAAGTGTAGAAATATCATTCTAACAAGCTATCATGCTGTATTATAATATTATTATTATCTGTGGTTTGCACCATAAAGTTCACGTTACAGATCACGCGCCATTCGTATTTCACTGAGATTTCAATCGTCCATCAATCAAAATAAAAATATCGTGCGTAGAGTTTACGTTGCGTTGAAAATGGCAATATTTATTTTATATTATTATTACTTTTACGTAGAATTATGGCAATAATATTAGTTTTTACGTAAAATCTAATATTATTGTAATATCTAAAATTATGGCAATATTGTCTCCTCCCGCGTTAGTACGGCTTTACACTAATTTATTTGCACGTGGCGTGGGTAGTTTGGACATTTATGGGCCGATATGAAATAGATAAGAATTAGCGATATTTGTGTACTTCATAAGAATCTTATTTCTATCAGTCATCGACATGAATCGTTTAGTACTTACCGGTTTCTATATTAAAGCCAAGTTTTTATATGTTTTCAGGTTTAAGTAGAGTTTGACAAAATCTCAACCTCAAATCTTAATTCAGAAATCGGGGGTGATATATAAGTTTCCATATACTTTCTTACTTTTAATAAAAAAACTTTTTTGCATAAAAATACTACCGACTTCCAAATACAAAACTACAAAGAGTAAAATAACTTTATTTTTAGAAGTCGGTGTCTTTCGTAGGTACCATTTTTTTGCGCTATGGACACTTCTAAAAATAAAGTTATTTTACTCTTTGTAGTTTTGTATTTGGAAGTCGGTAGTATTTTTTTGCAAAAAAGTTTTTTTTTATTTTTCACTTTTTAGTTGTACCTACCTAATAGGCAATTTAGTAAGGTTACTTTAACGCCAAAATAGATTTCATGAAACTTGAACATAACCGGTGTAATGAGAGATCTGCGTATCCCTTAAGAGCGTACTGGCGTGATGTTATGTTATGAAATGGTATAAACAGACATGCGATTGCAGCAATCCCGAGAGATTTACCACTATTTATTGAAAAGTTCTGTTGTATATCTCCGAAGTTCTTTATCAGATCTTCACCAATTTAAAATGGGACCAATTTTGAAACATACTTTATTAAACAAAAAAGAATTTCGGTCCACAATTGACGGAGATATCGGTGAACATACACAAAAAAAAAACAAACATAATGTCGAACATAGAACCTCCTCCTTTTTGGAAAGTTGGTTAACAAAATATATATAGAGTATGTCTACATCGTACATTAAGAATTTTTCCAATCACTATGTCAGAACACAGAGAGTATAGTATGATTTATAAAATGAAGTTATTACTATTTATGACAAGCTGTAATTTATTTATTTGTTGACCTGTCATACTACATAAGGAAAATTATCGAATATATATACCTACCTATTTAGGTAAAAAAAATGGTTTATTTGGATTTAGAGCAGAATTCTTTTGTGAATCATTCATTATTATCAAGGCTATGGAAGTATTTGCGTAAATAGTACGAGTAGGTTTAATTTATAACACGGACAATTATTGAACATAGCCCATGTTTGATTAGATTTTTTACAAAAATCTCAAGTGGAGTTCGGCAGTGGAAGATGTATATTATAAAGGGATGAGTTTTCCAAGTGGGCGTGGATGGCCAAATCCG
The DNA here is from genome assembly GCA_964057195.1 of Orthosia cruda. Classification (NCBI taxonomy): domain Eukaryota; kingdom Metazoa; phylum Arthropoda; class Insecta; order Lepidoptera; family Noctuidae; genus Orthosia; species Orthosia cruda. The sequence goes on along the minus strand of OZ059843.1, from coordinate 25,443,389 downwards.
AAACTATGTCGAATAGCGAAAAACACTAAAACGAAGCCGATTTTGATGAAAAATAAAACTGCATCATTGAATTTTTTTTAATCTCTAATAGTATTATTAGTCGCTAATAAGGATCAAATTCTGTGGATTAGTGACTGACTGCAAACTTAAGGAAAGGGCCTATTTTTTTTTACAAAATACTTATTAAACCTTTAACTGCCGCACTCAGAGAGTCGTTAACGGTTACCTAAGGCGATCCTTAGTATTGATTTGTAGCACAAAATCTATACCTACTAAATGTTTCTGAATGCGGCAGTAAGTGATGACATAAATTTTTTGAATAGCCCGATTTGACAACTTACAACATTGTACTACATTCAGCATTACAATAATTTTGCTTCCGTTTAGAATATTCTCAAAAGATTTTTTCATGATATGAATTGCATGATACGAGTCTGCGTAGATTTCCTACAAAAAAGAAAGTATTTTGTTAATTATGAAAGAAAGTATTTTTGGTCTTAATTTTTTTATTTAATACATCATGCACACAAACGTACAGAGGCGGACTTAATGCCTTAGGCATTTTCTACCAGTCAACCTTAGATGCAGAGACAAACAGTGGTAGGAGCAATATTTTGAGTTATGCAAATCGCGTTTATTTATACCTACTTTAAATACAATATATACTCAAGTAATAAACTAAATACACAAATATACCTAAACAATAAGTAGTAGTTGTAGTATTTGTTTCCTTACGTTTACCGTATGACATTACTGCCCAGAATTTTATCCTTATTTTCCTTTAGCGACACTGACGAATAGTGTAATAATACCTACAGCATATTTCTTTTTTCAAATTCAACGTTTCCGTTCCTGGCTAGGAATATTGATTTTTTTAAATCAAATGATGCAGTTTTAGTTTTCATCAAAATTCCTGCCTCATAGTTTCGGATTTGCCCATCCACGCCCACTTGAAAACTCACCTTTACCTAAAGGTCATCCGCGCGGGGGCGAGATTGATAGACAGGCGACAGCGACACTTTTGTCATCGCGACTTCGCGAGTGGAACATCATCCAGGTTCTACCCGGTATTCGTTATGCAGTAATAATAATCTACACTAAAGTCGTCACAATCTAAGAAGTCCATTGACGTTTCTCATTTTACATGCCGCGATAACTTTCTACGTAAGAAATTGAAAAATCAAATTCATAATCCTTAAGTACACTCTAACAACGAGTATCATTCGCAAGCATCAAGTTTAATTATTTAGTATTTTTATAGCGTTTTGACAACGGGCCTTTTATTTATTGACAACTATAATAATATTATTAAGCTTTGATTGTTTGTAAAATTGTTTGTAATGAAATTATCTTCTAGTTACTCATTTTGAAAATTATTTCACCAGTTGAAAGCTAAATTATTCCTGAGTGAGATAGAATACTTTTTATTCCGAAAAAAAAAAATAATGGTTCCTGTGGGGTGGGCTACGCAGTACGCTACGGGAGCGTAGCCGCGGGAAAAAGCTAGTATAAATCATAATTTCATTTCGAAATACCCTCGAAATACCTAAATATTTTTACATTAACGGGTATTGTACCAAAGATCCCAATGGGTCGAAGTGTCCGAGTTGTTTCTCGGCCCCTCCACAAGATAAGATAAGATTGTACAAGACAACATTTGATTTTATAATATTGGATAACAGAATACCTATCGACCTCCTGGCTTGGGTGCTAAAACAGTGGCGTAGCAAGGCATGACGGGGCCCCGTTTTTAAATTCCATGGGGGCCCTTTTTACCCGACTGCAGCAAGATAAAGTTTGTTACAAGATTAATAAAATAAGAGCCTGGTTTCTGGACTGGGAATCTGGGATAACTTGAACGTTCGTGATGAACGAGGATGAAGAACGAGCAATACGAACACAAATGATAGAATCTTGTGATAGGCGAATGTTAGAGTGACAGTAGCGATTTAGAAAATTGAAGCATCCTTAATCGGATAAGGCAAATTAATATGAATAAAATAATAAAATGGATTTATTAAAATGATTTCGCAATTATGGATAATATTATAAGAACTTTTGATTCTACACGTCGCGCCGCGCGCGTCGTCGGGTCCCTATACTTCGGGGCAGTTCGGGGGCCCCGTATCATTGATATAAAATTCAGTGCAAACAAGTGTGGGGCTAAGTTAGAATTCTAATTAGCTCACGTGTATGTAAGAAACTATAGGCATCTGTTTACTACTATCGGTTGTAGAGACCACATTATTATTAACAGTAGCCATAGATAAGTTACAATTAAAGACAATAAGAAATAATTAATCCTCACGATTACACGACATGCCTCGCTTTTCCAGCGTTTTCAATTAAGTCGTCAACAGGAAAACTAGTTACAAGGTAGGTATGGCACGCAACTTCACGCAAGATTCATCTGTAGATAGATACCTACCCAAAAAAAAAACTTTGCAAAAAATACTACCGACTTCCAAATACAAAACTACAAAGTGAAAAATAACTTAATTTTTTGAAGTCGGAGTCTTTCGTAGGTACCATTTTTTTGCGTTATGGACTTATTTATTACTTTCAAAAAATAAAATTATTTTTCACTTTGTAGTTTTGTATTTGGTGGTCGGTAGTATTTTTTTGCAAAAAAGTTTTTTTATTTTCAAATAAAAATCCCTTGCACCTCATGCAAAACAAAGAACTAGACTTTTCAAATCACTCTTTGAGATCGCGATGGAGGACTACTGTGGACGCCCTTTGCCCCATCCAGGGGACGTAGGACACTAAGTCAAACCATTTTGTTTCCATTGTTTCTCTTTCTCACAAATAATGATCAACATTGATCAAAATCAGTCGATTTCGTGCACGCAAATTCACAATACGGGACAAAATGTTATTTTTAACCGACTTCCCAAAAAGGAGGAGGTTCTATGTTCGACTTCAAGTTTGTTTTTTTTTTTTATGTGTTCACCGATATCTTCGTCAATTGTGGACCGATTTTGAAAATTCTTTTTTTGTTTGAAAAAGTATGTTCCGAAATTGGTCCCATTTTAATTTTGTGAAGATATGATGAAGAACTTCGGAGATATACATCAGAACTCTTCAATAAATAACGGCAAATCACTCGGGATTGCTGCAATCGCATGTCTGTTTGTTGTTTATAACATTTCATAACATAACATCACGCCAGTTCTCTCTTAAGGGGTAAGCAGATCTCTCATTTCACCGGTTATGTTCAAGTTTCATGAAATCTATTCTGTCGAAATAGTTCCCTTACTAACTTGCCTATTAGGTACGTACAACTAAAAAGTGAAAAATAAAAAAACATTTTGCAAAAAAATACTACCGACTTCCAAATACAAAACTACAAAGTGAAAAATAACTAAATTTTTTGAAGTCGGTGTCCATAACGCAAAAAAATTTTACCTACGAAAGACACCGACTTCAAAAAATTTAACATGAAGTCGAACATAGAGCCTCCTCCTTTTTGGGCAGTCGGTTAAAAAGAAGAGTCACCTTCAAAAATAACATTTTGTCCCGTATTGTGAATTTCCGTGCACGTAATCGACTGATTTTGATCAATGTTGATCATTATTTGTGAGAAAGAGAAACACAATGGAAACAAAATGGTTTGACTTAGTGTCCTACGTCCTCTGGATGGGGCAAAGGGCGTCCACAGTAGTCCTCCATCGCGATCTCAAAGAGTGATTTGTAAAGTCTAGTTCTTCTTTGTTTTGCATGTAGGTGCAAGGGATTTTTATTTGAGAATAAAAAAACTTTTTTGCAAAAAAATACTACCGACTTCCAAATACAAAACTACAAAGTGAAAAACAACTTTATTTTTTGAAGTCGGTGCATTTCGTAGGTACCAATTTTTTGCGTTATGGACACCGACTTCAAAAAATAAAGTTATTTTTCACTTTGTAGTTTTGTATTTGGAAGTCGGTAGTATTTTTTTGCAATTTTTTTTTTTTCACTTTTTAGTTGTACCTACCTAATAGGCAAGTTAGTAAGGTAACTATAACGCCAAAATTGATTTCATGAAACTTTAACTTTGTAACCGGTGAAATGAGAGATCTGCGTACCCCTTAAGAGCGTACTGGCGTGATGTTATGTTATGAAATGGTATAAACAATAAACAGACATGCAATTGCAGCAATCCCGAGAGATTTGCCGTTGTTTATTGAAGAGTTCTGTTGTATATCTCCAAAGCTCTTCATCAGATCTCCACCAAAAAAAATGGGACCAATTTCGGAACATACATTTTCAAACAAAAAAAAGAATTTTCATAATCGGTCCACAATTGACGGAGAAATCGGTGAACATACACAAAAAAAAAAAAACTAAAAAAAAACAAACATGAAGTCGAACATAGAACCTCCTCCTTTTTGGGAAGTCGGTTAAAAATACAAAAATTTGTAAAAAGTTTTCCATAAAAAAAACGCGAGACTGACGTTTGATTATTTTGTTACAAGAAACTACTATTTTAGAACATTAAACATATCATCAACATAATTACAAAAGTCTATCTGCTCGTGGGTTGACCACGTTTTTCAACTTCCCTATACAATATCCTTAGCAAAAAAAAATTTGAAATGAAATTGAAATAACGTATAGTTCTCGCCAAACTTATTGGCCGCCCTGAAGTTGGCTACAATGGCTGCGCAGTAGAAAATCTCATACAAAAACAGCACTGTTTCGTGCCCCGCGCATCCGGTAAACCAACTTCAGGGCGGCCATTAAGTTTGGCGAGGGCTATAAGACGGAAATCGTCTCCAAACACAAAATATGATCGATCTTTTATCTATGAATCGATTGGACGTTTGTTTCGGCAATTCGGCGTTTCTTCTTATAAACTAAGAAAACGACAAAACTAAGAAAAAAAAATATCTTCGGTTTTGCCTACGAAAAACCGAAGACATTTTTGTCGTTTAAAAAGTTAAACCGATTTACGATAATAAATATCATTTATAATTTGTTTTTAAAGGTATCACAATGAATATTTATGCTATCCCTTTTATAGCTACGCTGCGCTATCGCTTCTGTTAGCAAAGCAATTTAGGGGTCAATAAATAAGATAACAGACGAAATTATCCTAGGGAAACCCCCTTTTAAGATACGGAACCCTAAAAAAATTATAAAGCCGTATATTCTGATTTTTTTATTTTCATGTTTTAGCAATCCTATCTCCTTAAAGTTCTTGAAAATCTAATAAAAGGGTTTATTGTATTACTGTATTTAACTATTTTAGTAAGTACCTAATTACATATTTAACCCAAAATGGAAACAATCAAATGGATAGATAAATATATACCTATATATATCTTAGCAATATAAAATGCATCAATATAGAGATGTTTGGTAGCAACCGAGGTTATAGACCATAGACCCCACCGAAACAACTGAGATTGCGGCGTCATCTGTGACCTTTCCGGTTTCAAGGACGGGAACGGGTGGGACGCTTCCAAAATAAACAAATATTAATCGAAAAAATACTACGATGAGTGATAGATATTGTTGGTTTATCAATCTTATTCCTATCAGTGTTGAGTCTCTCCCATAATTATTAAATCAAATGAATAGGTAGATTGTAACAGAAATATTCAATCCATTTTCCACTGGATTTATTGAAAATAGGTTCCTACGTAGGTACCTACTTAATTATTTATGAATACTTATTATGATTTACTTAATTAAATTCACAGCTAGTGTAATACCTATAAAATATTTTTAAAACCTTGTGCATTTCTTTTTTTTTTCAAATTAAATCAAATCAAATTCTTTGAATTTTATTTGAATTGTTTATTCAACGCGCTTAAAAACTAATAAACATAATGATAATTACTTACGCCACAAAACACTTTCTTTTACTGGAACCTCCATAATTCAATCTTGTTTTATTTAACAAACTTTATCAACAAATTTATTTATCACTATTACAAAACACGCGGGAACAGGAAACTCCGGCAAAATAAATAGTCCACTGAAAACGACGCGCGTTTATGTTACTGTCCAACTAATCACTGCGTTTGTATTCCGTCATCCGTGTTCTCTACGCAACGCGTTCGCATCATGGCGAAATGATCAGTAATGCTGGTGCAACGTTTGCTTTATATATGAACGAGAAGGAACGTGCTAAGCGCCATGTACCAAACGTTTTGGGGCGCGTCGCGCGTCACTCGTCCTATTTGAGCTTTCGCGCCACGAAAAGCTTCAAGGTGACCTTCAAAGTGTAATCGATGAAAGGAACTTTTCTATGAGTCTCAGAGGATTGGCGCAAAGTAAATTGTTAGATTAATAAAATAACCCTTTTAAAGTGGTAATATGAGATTTGATTGAAGTTTAAGAGGAAATATGGGCAGAGAGCACTGACTGAATTTCCTTTGTAAAAAGTCATAATTCGAGGTTTGGCTCTCGCCTATTTCCTCCTCCAATATTGGACCATTTTAAAAGATATTCCGTAAACTGGCAAAGTAAGATATATACTATGCCCCTATGTTTTCTTTTTTTCGTATAAGTTTGTTAAATTTGTATACCAAGGCTCTGTTGACAGCGCAATTTTGAGAATTTTTGAGGGTTCTAGTGCTTCTAAAGATAATGTATCATCAAAAAGAAAGACATAGGGGCATAGTATATCTTTAATTTTCAGTTTATGGAACATCTTTTATATTGGTCCAATAATGGAGGAGGAAATAGGCGAGAGCCAAATCTCGAATGTGACTTTTTACTTAGGAAATTCAGTCGGCGCTCTCTGCCCATATTTCCTCGTAAATTAGTTTGACACATGGCTTCTTTTAAAATTTGGCTCATAAGAAACAAAGTGACAACAATAAGATATCAATATCCTAACCCACCAAGTCATAATTTACAATTACAGGAACATTCCATCAAGCAAGCTTTAACGTACCTAATAACTGTAATTTTGTTGTAATTCATAATTAAGTATTGTTACGAGCTGGGGTTCAGGGATGAATTATTTAAACAGACAACAATCAGACTTCAATTAAACACACTTTATTACAAAAACAATTCTATTACTTCGCACATTTTCCTTTTCCGATCGCTCTGTGTCGCTTCCAAATCGAAACAGCCGCAGGTTTTTGTTTTTTTTGTGGTTCGTCTCGAATGTCAATAACTCAATACAAGTGATTGGCTACTGCTTAACCGGGCGATCCAGTGGAGACTAAACTATAGTCTCCAGCCAGGCTACTGTGGCAGGACGAACCCGACCACACTTTAAAAAGCACGGAAGATGTTCCTAGAACGTTCCATTCTGTTCTAAATAATTGAGAATCTTCCAGAACAATCGACTTTCGAACTCATTGTCCCGATTGATTGAAGTTTGCTGTTTGTTGTTGAAAATGCATTCGACACGAGCTTTCGAGAAGATTAGTTCCGCTATTCGATACTTGATGGCGCTACTAGTTACTACTAGTTCTTCCTCTCGTCTCTAGATGGCGTTGTCCTATCTTTTTGAACCGGCTTCAAAAAAGAAGAGGTTCTCAGTTCGACTGTAAAAGTTTTTGTATGTTTGTTACGCGATTACTCCGCCAATTATGAACCGATTTTGATGACTTTTTTATTTGAAAGCTGGGACTTCTCATGTGGTCCCATTTAAATCAAGATCTGACTCGTCAACATTTTACTAATAGTGCTTATTTTCATGGTTCTGGAGTGGCGTCCGCGAACCGGAAAACTTTGCGTTGGAAGGCCTCCCACCAGGTGGACCGATGACATGGTGAAGGTTGCGGGGATTCGCTGGATGCGAGACGCACGGGACCGATCACTATGGCGACGCTTGGGGGAGGCCTATTTCCAGCAGTGGACGTCTTTTGGCTGATTTTATAATGATGATGATTTTCATTCATTTATAACCAAAGGGTCCCTTAAACAATTCTAACAAGCCTAAACACTACTGGGATACTTTATTTTATTTTTATTACGGAGTTCCGGTGCCTACCTTACGGCTTCAACACCAGATCAATTCTAGAACCATTTATTTAAATTTGTCAATGTGTATAATAACGGATTCATTCGGACGACGACGTCATGGGCTATCCATTTGTTTTATACCAAAATCTTCTTCAGAATGTTACAAATACTTTTCTGAAAACCTCATCAAAATCGGTTCAGCAAAACGCGAGAAAATCGCGGACAAACATACATACAGGTCAAACTGAGAACCTCCGTTTTTTTTTAAGTCTACCGAATATTAGGACTTCTCCTAAATCGCGTCGCGTCATGGATTGTTTTTTGGGTGCGCGAAGAAGTTCAAGAAGCCAAGATCTAAGCAATAAATTAATAATATATTATATTCTATATATTAAATATCAATAAATACTACATTTAAATCCGTACAAGAATCACCTGAAAAATACTAAACCAGTCTCAACAAAACATATGTTATCAACACACAGCATATGTTTTCTGGAGAAGTACCTCCACTCAGGCTTGCACTTTCTTTTCCATTGTTATGGCTATATCAATGATGCTCTATTCCAAAGATTCAATTATTAAGGGGCTGTATTCGAACAGTTGACAATCGACATCTGAGGTTCTAAGCCACGCCCACTGTCATGACAGCTTAGGGGAAAACTTTAAATTGGAGCGAAAAGTATTTGAAAATTAAATTCACAAGGCCGACCACAGAGGCCCGCATCATAAACGGACTCTTCCGATAGTTTTTACAAAAACATTACTGCGCAAGTTCTTATTTCAAACTGGCGGCTGGCATCTGAAATCATATCGTTCACTGTTATTTTGCCTATGAATGCAACCTTATTGCTACGAAAATAAAGATCACTAAAATAGGCAATCTGGCTAGTGTCATACAAGTTCTTGCCGTGCAAATTGAATAAATATTAAAATTTTGTCTGATTCTAAGCGACTGCCACAAATAAGAACACAGTAGGTGACATTTTGAACCAACTTCTTTATGATGGTTTTATACCCAGATACTCAAATTTATAGCAGAGTAGACCCATCAAATTTTGAATAACCGTACTTTTGGGCTCCACCGCAGTTAGGTAAAAAAAAAACTAACTTACTAGGCTTTGAAATGGTTAGTTGCTCTATTTAGGCAAGCTTTTCAACCTAATAAAGGTTTATAAAACTACGTAAGAACATGGAGAAAATGTTTACTATGATTATTAGATAATATGTGTGTGCGTATTTTTGTATGGGTTATTTTAATATTATAACTCTATCACCATAAGTGTTATAATTTTATGTAGTTACCGAACACAAGATTATTTTCCAAAAGCCTTTTCAATTTATATAATTTTACATATTTTTTGCTTTCTCCTAGAAAATATTGTTCGAAAAAGTTATATACTGGGTTTTTGCGTATAGCGTGCAACAGCCGTGATACTGTCTGTTCACATGTTGCATTTTTACATAGAGTTAAAAAGTAATAGACAGGGTGAAAAAAAATACGAGCAATTTTATTAACATTACATTTTATTTACAAACAATTGGATAAGTACCTAATTGCAGGCGTGGTCCCAGGGGGTTATTAATCATTCGGGCTGTCGAGAACCACGACTCAGATTGTTTGAAACATGGCCGGGGCCAAAAACATCAAGACATAAAAACCCGATCGTGCCAGAATACTACTTACGTGGTAGGTGTAAAATAACTTTTTTTACTAAAAAATACAACCGACTTCCAAATAAAAACACTTCAAAGTGAAAAATAACTTCAAAGTAAAAAATTACTTCACTTTCGGAAGGCGGTGTCAAAAAACGAAGAAACGAAAACCGGAACACTGATTTCCGAAATTGAAGTTATTTGTAATATTTTATTTTTATGTGGAAGTCGGGTTGTATTTTTTGTAAAAAGTTTTTATTTTTAACTTTTTAGTTGTGGGTACCACAACTAAAAAGTTAAAAATAAAAACTTTTTTTACCTAGTGGGCATTTTCTTTAGTGATGCACAATAAACATAAATGCGGTTGCAGCAATCCTGAGAGTTTTGCCGTCATTTATTGAAGAGTTATGTTTTATATCTCCGAAGTTCTTCATCAGATCTTTACCAAGTTTAAATGGGACCATATTGGAATAAACTTCATTCGAACAAAAAAATAATTTAGCTTATTCGTTTGTTTATATATGACGGAGTGATGCCCGAACATACATAATATATATATATATGTAAGGCAGGAGGCAGGTGGCGTTCTGTAGTTTCTGCCTACCCCTATGGGAAAAAGGCGTGACTTTATGTATGTATATATATAAACATCCGAATTGAGAACCTCCTTCTTTTTGGGAAGTAGGTTAAAAACCAAAGCGAGGTGATGTTCTGAAATCTAGCGCTAGATATAATACAAGAAAACCAGTCCTATTCAAGTTCGTGAAGGAATAAGATAGGGTCACAACTGCGGAGAGTTCAGGCGCATAACTAACGGATTTCCGTGCTTTCCTAGGCCCGTGCCTACCAATAAGAGAGAACATTAATTCAAACATTAATTACCTAATGTTCTCTCTTGTTGGTAGATTTCGTGTAAATCTGGAATCTAATATTTCTGGAAGCAGGTAGGTTAGGTGAAATGATTCTAATTTTTGTTTAATTTTTTGTTCCCAAAATGATTCATCTTGTTCTATTATTTCTGTTTTTAATTGAACATCCTCTCCAGACCATACTGCAAACAAGCACTTTTTACGTCCCGTAATGTGGAGCTGGCCCTGAATTTGATAAAACCAGTTGTGATTGGTATTTATTTTTAGGCGGCCTTCTTTATCTTTTACCCAAAAATTTACTTTTTTTTGGTTTATAGCCTCTTCCAGCCCCAGTCTGTATGCAGTAATTGGGCATTTAATTTCAATCACGGTATCTTCACCGCAGGTGCCATCTGGAGTCGCTCCAAGAAAGGGCAATTCTGCGTCTAAAAACAACCCACAAGGCTCAATTTTAACACCTTCTTGTTTTGATAGTTGCAGTATAGCAAATTTTTCGTTTGCCTGGCCATGTTTTATAGAAGGAACATGATCTATATTTTTTTTATATAAAATATCTTTTACCAAATTGGCGCATCCAGTATTTGCTCTTTTCTTTATAACGCGCCCAAAATTGGAGGCAGTCAACAGTGACCTTCGCAGTTCCATCCACTCACTACAGTCTCTTTGAAGTACCGTTTTTTTCTCAATTAAACTTCTTTCCTTGTCTGTTTTTTTTAGTGAAAGTACAAAATTATCCTTCATTTTTTGGAGAACATCTTCTGGTGTATCTGGTTTAATACATTTTACTCCGTAATTTTTGTCGTTTTTCGAAAATACAGTACGCCTCTTTTTTTTCATGTATTTCCTATTTAAATGTCTTTTTATTAATCTTTTTTCTTCTAGTATCTTAAGTTTTCCTTGTGGAGCTTTGCCTGTTATTTGTTTATATAGCAGAGATAATGGCTGCTTGGCGTTAAATGATACAGTTGCAGCAGTGCATCTCGTTTGGTAAGAATTTTTCAGAGAATAATTTATTCTTTTACCCCCAACGTACTTGGCTACTATGCTGTGGTAGCGTTCAACAATGTTACTGTCCACATCATGGATGAGACTTTGGGAGTGGCCTGCTATGGTTTGAACTAGTAAACAAATTCGCTGCCACAGTGAACTCAAAAAGAACTCGTTTGGTATACTTTCTTGTCCGCTCCGTTCTTGACAAAAGTAATGTTTACATCTACTGTGATTTCCAAATGCATGGTTATGGGCTAGCATAATATCGTCGTATAAGCGTTGAATGTCTGGAAATTGATCATCTTTGTTTTTAGCGATTGCTTTTTTAATCACGGTCCTTACACTCATGATTGCTTTTTCGGTTACAATTTTTCGATGACTGATGGGGTATCTGGTATCCTTTTGTAAGTTCTGCAATTTGTTGCAAAAGTTTCTCAGTAAATGATTCCGACACTCTATTTTTTCTACTGTGATACCTTCATGTTGATAAGGCCGTGCTTGAAGAATTTTGCTATAATTATGTACTGGAGTCACCATCGGATATTAAACGTCCATAAATTAAATTGTGAATCTCCACAGACTTCCTAAATCCCTCTACAATTATGTCCCCCTCCATGTTAGTCGAAGGACCTGTGTAGTTTTTAAAACATCTGTGTTCTTTTATGGGTATTTTCTTTTGCTCTGCTCGATCACAGAAGTAACAGTATTTGTTGCGGACCCCAAAATATAAAATTTCTCCGGTTCTCTTTCCTATAATAGTACCAGCCCCTGATAAAGCGGAATAGTTGGTTTTATACGACCTTTTGGAGTAACATCCGTCTGCAATAACATCAATAATTGGGATACCATTTTTACTGATTCTTCTTTCCGCTATGGCAAGATTTCTTTCTGTAACGGCAGCTTTGTCCATTGTGTTTTGTGCAACTTTTTCCCACTGTCTAGATAAACTATCGTGTATTTTTTGGTATGTTTTATTACACATTTGTGGTAAATTCAATACTGAAGAAAGTTCATCTAAGTGTGAATGTCCTCCGCCAATTGACAACATCCCTGCTACAGCACAATAATTTACAGGTGGGTAATTTTCGTCACTACAATCACTTTCGATAACAAATTTTGAATTGCACATCCCACACAAAAAAGTGAAAGTGGACGAAAATCCATCATTTTTGTCATTTATCAAATCAATATTAGTTAATTTACAACCTAAAGGTCCATGGTTCGAAATGTTCTGTAGTTGTTTAAAAAAATGTGATAGACTTATAATTCGTCGTCCGAAGTGATTTTCTCGTATTGGGAGGTTACTCGTAGCAGTCTAAAAAAAAAAACTTGAAAATGTATTTATGCTATCTATACCAGGGATGTTATGGATATAAAATTTCAGATCTGGATACGGACGCGGATATAGAAATAACATCATATCGGTTTCGGATACGGTTCATTAATCTTCATCAACAGCTTTTTAATGTTACCACTGCAGGGACACAGGCCTATACGGCCTCGGATACGGTTACAGATATGAAATTATTTCGGCTTATCCGTTAATTTCGGATAGGTTCGGTTACGGATATAAGATTTTAAAGAAATTGAAATAGTATAACAGAAAGACTAGTTATGACTAAGCAAAATACATAATAAACTAACATGCAAGTGACGCTCGTGGCTAGTGTGTCGCGCAGAAAAACCCGTAGAGTCATTCGGGGTAAGAGCGCGCGGTGGGTAAAATTTCGCAGTAGCTCGATCTCTGACAGAGGAGGCGGGACTGAGGTCTGTTTTCGCGGAACTTAGTGACGCACGATTCGCCGTTGCGAAGCCACGTGTCGCACCGGCGCAATCTGTGTACTTGTCGCCACAGGTCGCCGAATACGTAAACTGCAAAAAAATCCTTCAATGTTTGTGCTGGGGAAAAGTGTCTGGAAGTTAAATGCTTGGATCTAAGACAGTAAGTCTATTTCATTTCTATTGTTCGATTATCGTAGTATTTATGTAAGTTGATCATATTCTCTAAAATGCATTGACCTGTGTATTGTGACCGATCATTTAATATTTGTGTCGATTGGGGTAAGAGTGCGAGGTTAAAAGTACGCACGCGTACTTTTACCCATATTGCGTACTTATACCCCAATTTGAATAAAAATAGCAAAAGTTATTTAAAAGTGCTTTATTCTTTTAGAACACATCAAAATGCCGAGGAACTACGTAAGGAAAGCACCACAACGAACCCTGATCTCAGATGAGCAAATAAATAGAGCTAAAAGACTAATCCAAGAAGGGAAAAGTCAGAGACGTGCTGCACTAGAAGTTGGTATCAGTGAAGGTGCTTTGCGAAAGAGGCTGAAATCTACCCATGTGCCAACCTCTTTGGGTCGTTTTAAACCTACATTTACCAAAGACCAAGAAGCAGAATTTGCAGTTCATTGCCAAGATATGGACGATAGGTTTTTTGGTATTACTATTAATGATTTACGACGATTGGCATATGAGTTTGCAACGGCCAATAATATAGAACACCGTTTCGATACATCGTGCAAGATGGCTGGTCGAGATTGGGTGGAAGGGTTTATTAAAAGAAATATTTGTCTAAGTTTGCGACAGTCAGCGCCCATCAGCTTAGCCAGAGCAATTGGTTTTAATAAAACTCAAGTTCAGCGATTTTACACTACGCTCAAAGAAGTTTATGACAATTATAACTTCCGGCCAAATAGAATTTATAATATGGACGAAACTGGAATGAGTACTGTTCCAAAAAAAACACCTAAAGTTGTATCGGTCAAAGGCAAGAAAGTAGTCGGTAAAGTTGTGTCTGCTGAGCGAGGTACTACTATCACTGCCATAATGTGCATGAGTGCTACAGGACATTATATACCACCAGCATTTATATATCCACGCAAAAGGATACGGGCTGAATTACTAGATGGTGGTCCAACACAGAGTGTATGTATGGTGTCGGATAGTGGTTATGTAAACACAAGCCTGTTTGTCGAATGGCTTCGTCATTTCAAGGACTTCATCCACCCATCAAAAGAAGACCCAGTATTACTAATTATGGATAACCACTCATCACATATCAGTTTGGAAGGAACTAACTACGCACGAGAACATCACATCGTATTGCTAACTCTGCCACCACATGGTAGTCACAAGTTACAACCGCTGGATGTGGCTCTTCATGGCCCCTTGAAAACCAAGTATGCTATAGAATGTGAGAAGTGGATGAATCAACACCCTGGCAGAGGCATAACTCAGTTTCAGGTGGCTAGCCTCTTTAACGCTGCCTTCAAACATGTTGCCACAATAGGAAATGCTGAGTCTGGTTTCAGAGCAACGGGTATATTTCCTTTTGCAGACGATCTGTTTGATGAGACAGAATTTGCTCCTTCGTCAGTAACAGACCAATATTTGAATAAGCTCACTACACCAAATAATAATGACGTTACTTCAAGAGACCAATTAGAGACGCAGCGAAGCAGAGACGTTTCATCACCTGTAAGCCCAACTATATTTACCATCTGTGATGAATTCACAAATCGAGCGGCTGACTCAGATGCTACTACCTTAGGAAGTGACATTGAAGATAACTCTGGGGTTAACAAGGAAAACATATGTGTTGCTTATGATTTTAATGAAAATCTGACCCCAGAAAAACAAATTATCTCTTCAAAAGATGATTCTAATGCCATCATTTCTCAAAATATACCCTCAGATGAATCTGTGACCAACAAGGAAAGCATACTTATTACTCAAGGTTCTGAAAAGACACAGATTAAAGAAAAACGAGTGGATTCTTTAAATAACAAGGCTATTGCCTCGACATCAAAAATTGTAACAGTAGCTCAGTTAAGCCCACTCCCAAAAATGACTGATACAAAAAAAAGAACTAGAGCTTGCTTGAGATCCGAAATTATAACTTCAAGCCCTTACAAGGCACAGTTGGAGGAAAAGCAAAAATTAGAAGAAGAGAAGCGATTGAAAATGAGCAAGAGAGTTAATAAGAGGGTGGCTTTAGAACCTCAAGCTGGACCATCTGGAATAAATAATAAACTTAAAAAGAAATCAACACAGAAGTTAAAAAGAAAGCGAATTGAACAATCTTTTTACTGTCCGATTTGTGGCGAGAAATACAAAGTTCCACTGACAGAAGATTGGATCCAATGTATTATTTGTAATGACTGGTTTCATGAGGCCTGTACTGCGTATGAAAACGGCATATTTCAATGCGACTTTTGTAATGAGTAATATAAATTATAAGATGATTATACTACTATACTTACGTAATTTTGATCTCTAGTCTCGATTTAAGACTATTTAATTAATGTCCAAAGTAGTATTTTTAAGTAACAGATAAATACTTAAGTTACTATTATAATTTTCTTAAAGATTAATAAATGTTGATTTTCCATAATCTTTATTTTATTTTACCATCCATTTAGATTTCTTTAAATGCGTACGTTTTCCCCGCACGCGTAATTTTACCCTAAGGCTTGCGTAATTTTACCCGCGTGACGGGACAAGAGTACGCGTTCGGCACATGTTACTTTAAACATATGTAGAAGAAAATCTAATTAATCTTGAACGTAAATTTACTTAAAAAATAAAAATATATTAATATCACGACCAACTCTGTATGCAATCAACTCTGAAATCACATCTTTTATGGTTAATTTAGGCCATAGAAAACAAAGTGCGTGCTCTTGACCCGAATGACTCTAATAATGTTTTTCATTTAGACTCCGCCCCTATCCGAAGTTAACCAAAACTTTAAATCGGTTTCGGTTACGGTTACAAAAAAAATGTATTTCGGATAACTGATAGCTTCAGTTACGGTTACGGAGCTTCTTAATATTTCTGATCTATAAAGTATAAATGTTACCGGCCAAACCCGATTTCAGGCTAAATTAGTCTGTTCTAGGCTAAACTTGTTGTCATTCGCGTGTCAGGATATACTAGTTTGGCCTAGGCCAAAGTGACCTATTGAATCGTTGCAAGCCTACTAGTAACTTACATTATCTCTTCCATATGTTTTTGTCTGTTAGAATACAAACGCTTTTTTGCTGGTTTGAGACATTTTTGTTTGTTCCCCATTTGGCACGGAATTATAATATCATTTACACGGCTTAGTTTTGTACTTTACAATTTATACCTACTAACAAAATAAAATATAAACACGACTTACTAACTTAAAAAAAAACGAAAATAAATAAGTAAACGAAATATGGGAATCTGATATTATCTAAAACTATATTTTCTCGAATTAATCACGCCTCAACGTCAACGTGACGATCATTCCATGTTCTGTGTTTTTTCCTTCTATTGTTTTTACATCAACGAAGAAGGTTGAAATCGTATTCGACCTTCCACCCTATTTTAAATATTTTTAATTCAAATTGAGATAACATAAGTTGTATTTTCAAAGAGGTTTAAATACTTTTTAGTTATGGACTTAGTAAGTAAACTAACCGACGTAAGTTGTTTATAATACAACAAAAATATAGATGCCAATGACGGCGGTAGTGCCAGAAAATAAAAATAATACAAACTTTGACAATATTACTTGTGATTTCTTTAGTTCCAATTAAAGCCACCAGGCTACATGATCTGACTGCATTATACCTGATATTTTTTTGACAGATTGAATTGACGAGAAATAAATTAAATATTATTTTTGCTTTTTGCGGAAAAAAGCGACATACGTCCACCTAACAACGCCGCAAAGCGGTCACTGTCGAATTGCACTGGATGGAAAGAGAAGCACGATGGAATTTGTATAGATTTTTTTATAAAACATAATAATATGAATTACTTAAAAATAATGAATGAAACTTCAAAATCTACGACAATGACGTTTTGCGTCCTGATAAAGAATAGAATAGAATACTCTATATTATGTACACCAAATAAGTTACAGAAAGTATAGATAAAGAAAAAAAAATACACTGGGTGACACAATGGGCGGCCTTATCGCTAAAAGCGATCTTTTCAAGACAACCTTATTATGATACCTTGTTATGATACGTTATTGTTGTTAATTGTACAAACGTACGCTGGTCAGTATTACCGGAAAAATCTTTTGAATATCACGGTAAGAGGTTACTTTGCCATTCAATTGTATCGAGGTTTTTGTGCGTAAACGTGTTTCGGCCACAACAAAGTTTTCGGAAATATGATCAAGATTAACATATCTTTTTTCCGCTGCCACATCTTCAATAGATTTGGCTAAAAAATGTTTAAAAGAAAGCCTATTTTGAGTATTCAGTCCCTTAAATTAAAAGACTAGCAATTTTGAGTGCGTTCGTCAGTAATACAATACATAGATATAACCTTGCATAATTCGGCTACGCGACTTTACTGTGTGCCTACAGTGCCTGACACCAAATTGGATGCAAAAGAACTAAATAATGCTATCATATGTGCTGCAGGCGCTTTATCAGAAATTAAATTAAATAATGCAGTAAACGGAAGTATTCCAGCTCAAAATTGGCCAAAGATAGGAAAAATAGCGTCTACTATTGTGGCCCTGCCAGCTGTATTTGGTGAAAAAGGTTGTGTATGATTATTTTGCTAAGTTTTGTTCCTTCTATAAAAATATTAATAATTATAGACATAGTACCATAAAGTACGTAAGGGGCGGCACCGGTACTGTTCTTTTGAAATCTAAAAACAGACCAATAGTTGTTTTGACTCTTTCATTCGCCCGTCTCCTCCTTAATCCTTTCGGTGCCGTTTTGTTATTAAATGAACAAACACATTTTATTTCCCTCTATGGGCATTTAGATAACAATATTTACTGCACCATTCGGTTGGTTAAGGAAAAAAAACTTTTTTACAAAAAAGATATAACCGACTTCCAAATAAAAACACTACAAAGTGAAAAATAACTTAAATTTCAGTAGTCGGTGTTCCTGTTTTTTTTCTTCGTTTTTTGACACCGAATTCCGAAATCACTGGTTATTGTTTATTGAAGTGTTCTGTTGTATACCTTCGAAGTTCTTCATCAGATCCTAATCAAATTTTAATGGGACCACCCGAGAAGTACCAGCTTTCAAATAAAAAAGAATCATAAAAGTCGGTTTACCTAGTAAATAGTTTTGAAGAAAAAAAAATACAACCTCCTCCTTTTTGATGTCGGTTAAAAAGGCGTGTGTTTGTTTACATGTACTCGTTTACGAATATACCATTACTTGTTGACACAATTTAGTTAAGAATTTGCCAACGCAAATTCTAAAGATCTATTTTTTTAAGTAATTTTTATCAATGCTTATAGTTATCGGCACGTAACTTGGCAAGAGTCGTTGGATGCGCTTGCGTTTCGTGCGTTTTTAGGTCTCTTTGGTTACCAAGCGGGTCATGAGGACTGGGGTACGTTATTACACTACACGGTATTCAGGGCCCTGAATGACACCATCATTCCGGGTCGCTACGGTCGCTATTTCACAATGTCATCTAGACTGCCCTGAAGTTTTTGAGAAGCAATTTCGGGGTATTTGTGGCTAGCCAGAATGGCTGTATCATCTGCATATTTTGCTGACGTAATGTCCGCAGTATGTGGCAGATCTGCTGTGAATATGGTGTACAACACTGGTCCTAGTACCGAGCCCTGGGGAACTCCTGCAGTTATCCTGTGGAAATCCGAGGTGGCCTCTCCTTCCTTGACTTGAAAAATTCTGTCAGAGAGGTAAGATTCCAGCAGTTCGTAGTAGGCGTGGGGGAAGGACGCTTTGATCTTATAGAGTAACCCGCGGTGCCAAACCCTATCAAAGGCTTGTTGGATATCAAAAAATGCAGCCGAGCAGTATTCCTTATCTTCCAGAGACATTAATTTTGTCATAGATCCTGTGGACTTGTTCTGCCGTAGCGTGTTTCTGCCAAAAACCAAATTGTTGGTCAGATATGACAGACCTTTGGAGTAATTGTGGCATCATACTATTTAACAAATGCTTTTCGAATAGCTTAGATATTACGGGGAGTTAACTGATGGGTCTTTAAGACGATACCACATGCTCTGGTTTGCCGTGTTTATGGAGCATTACTATTTGAGAAACTTGCCATAATTCTGGAAAGTATTTGGTTCGTAGTATACTATTGTAGAGTGCTGTTATGAATACAATACCTTTCTTCGGTAGTTGGTTTAGCACTTCCTTAGTGATAAGATCAAAGCCTGCAGCTTTTTTGCCATCAAGTTAAATTATCTGCCGAAGTACTTCCTTGGGTGTTATAGGTCGGATAGGTAGATCAAGTTGGTAGGGTTGATTTAATATGGCTTCAATATGAGAGTCGTCAAAACTGGACTCTGCCTCGTTTGGTGTGAAGACTTTCTTTAAGTGGGTAGCGAAAGCATCTGCTTTCTGCTTGCTAGTTCTCGCCCATAGTCCATCATCCAATTTAATTGGCGCTTTTACACATTGGGCCGATTCATGCTACTGGTAGCCTTCCAAAAAGAATAATCAGTAGCTTTCATGGCTGTCAGAGACTCCAATTGAGCTTTTATAGTTGAATTCTCAGCATCGACAATAGCGTTCTTAAGGTCTACAATCACCTTGTTCAGAGCAGTCTTGCTCTTGTCCTCTCGAGCCCTAGACGTCTGCCAGACTCGTCACAATCGTCGATTTTCCTTGATCTTCATTCTAATTTGCTCGGGAATAGTAGGGTGAGAACGTGACTTCAAGATGTCCGAAGTTAATCGCCAGCACGCATTCTGTATTGTGTTTGTCAAGTGTTGAGTTGCTGATTCAATGTCCTCTTTAGTTCTTAAGCGCATTTTCAGATCTAATTTGTCCTCAATTTCATCTATAAAAGAGTCCCAGTCAGTGAGCTGGTTGTACAATTTCGGATTGGTTTCATGATGCAGAACAGTGGTACTAACACTAAGTAAACCAGGAATGTGATTTGAAGAGCCATCTAGGCACGATTCTACCTTGAAATATAACCACTCTCTAGATTACAAAAAAGTCTATCAGGTCCAGGGGACCCTAACTGAATAACTGTTATTACACCATCCAAAATTAGAGTTTAGGGCTCTGAATACCGTGTTAGTCAGTTGACACAAGGATTGACTGACTAATCGCGTCGCGTCAACGTTCCGTTCGCTTTATATGATGGTTGGTCAGTACGCGCACTATGCGCGAACTTACCCCCGTCCCCCACTACGCCAAAACCTTGCCAAGTTACGTGCTGATCGATTACTAGTTCCGTTCATAAACATAGATAAATTTTTCGAAAGCACTATTCGTAAACGTGGAGAATACTGTAGACTGTCATTGTGACATGGAGTTTTTGGCGGGCTTTTTTCGGGTGAAGTTCAGCGACTGTTAATATTATTTGCAGATTGATTCCTAGTGGTTATTGTGATATAAAATTGGTGTAGTTTTGTGTCTCAATTGTCTACGCAAATGGACAATATGTGGAAATCATTGATAGAAGTGATCTCGGGATAGTGGAGCGGAGAATTTTATTGTAGTATTGACTACCTCCGCAAAGCTTACTGGGAAGCCTGACTCGATATAATTTGCTGCCAAATACTCCAAAAAACATCAGAATATGTTACATCCGCATTCTAATGCATAATAAAGAATATTAAAACCCATTTATACGTGGCTAAAAGGTCCTAGCAACCAGGACATAAAACTTACAAGAAACTTACATTAAAAAAAAAAACATTGTGACATTGACAAATTCAATTGTCAAGTCAATCCATTATCCAAGTCATTGAATCTTGTCATTACGGGGAAATAGTGCTTCCAACTTTTCAAGGTTCCGGAAAAAATGAAAATATTGTTGATTTCTTATGCCAGATTGTCGGCCACTTTTCCATATTTTCAACTACATTTTTGAATGAAACATCATACTAATATATTCTATAGTCGCTGTAAGATAAGAAAAAACAAACATTGCTTTTGTTTGGAAGAGCGCATCAACAGCTGATGGCCTGACACGTTCAGCCGACAAGCAAAAAATAAATACGGGCGAATTTTGAACATTCAAATTTGAGTCACGTTCGTCTCGTGAAGCGTGGCGCTCCGCTTGCTCGGCGCTCCTCACTCGGTCGCTGACTCGGCAGGCGGCTAATGTGTGTATAAAAGTATTCTGTGTCGTGTGCTAATAATCGGCGGTGAAAGTCGCATCAGATGTAGCGTGAACAATCGTCAAGAAATGTCCACTGTCCGCGTATTTGAATAATTTAATCGGAAAGTTTCTAAAGCGTGCCATGGTGTTAACTGGTGATTTTCTATCGAATATTTACGTACAAATGTGAAGGTCCAATGAATGCAGTGCTATTTTGTTTCTGTAAATTAAATTTTTGTGAACTGAATATAAAATGGCTTTAACCGTGGAAAAGAAAAATGATCTTGATTTTATACTCAAGAACTTGTTGGCTGGAGGTAAGCAATTAACAGTTTTATTAATCCTTGACAGTTGAAAGTAGTAAACATACCAAACCAAAGAAAGTTCAGTAAGTAGGTAAAGAGGTCAGAATATATTGAACCATATACCTAAGAGTATTTAAGGCTTTTTAATACATTTGTATAGTACTTAAGTAAAATTTATATACTCCCAAAAATTTTTATTCGCAAGTACCCTCTAACTTGGAATTAAAATTTTATAACCCGTCTATAAATTAGGTATTTAATCCAAATATTTTTAAAACCTGACTCTCCCTAACCCCCAAATTATACGTGCTTTTATTAAATTTATCTCCTCTAACAATATTAAACTCTAACACTAGCATACATTTTATGTAATAGTACATGGTATAAATATATATATTCTATTATTCTTACTACGATTAACCCCAATTATTTGTGTTTGTCTCAGTCCCAAAAGGACCGCCACAAAAACTTCTAGATAATTAAAAATTTATTTGCAAATTCTATAATACACATGAGTCTCCACTACATGACATTGGCAGGAATTGTCTTCAGCAAATTGCCATAAAAAAAAAAAGAAAAAAAATATAAAAAAACATAATAATAATAACCTGACTCCATTTTTTTAAGTACCTAGATCCATCCATAAAAATCCTTTTACTATTATAAACGTGAAAGTTTGTAAAAATGGTTGGGTGGATCATAGATTGATGTTTGTTTGTTACTCTTTCATGCAAAAACTATTGACCGGATTTAGATAAAACTTTACAGAAGTATAGCTTATACATTAGAATAACACAAAGGCTTACTTATAAAGATTTTGGGAGAAGTACTAATACTATGCGGGCGGCAGCTAGTACTATAAATGCGAAAGTAACTCTGTCTGTCTCTTACCTTTTCATGCTTAAATCGCTAAACCGATTTAGACGAAAATTGGTAAGGAGATAGTTTGGGACCCTGGGAAGGCCATATGATAGTTTTTATTTCGGTAATCATCCATAAGGGAGCGGCAGTCCATCTGTCTGTGCTATCTTTTCACCATTTAATTTAGATGAAATTTGGTATGAAGATAGTTTGATACCCTGGGAAGGATATAGAATAGTTATAATTCTGAAAATCATCCTTAAGAGGATATAGATTAAGGTAGCAGTTTGGACAGTGAATCAAATATGCCTTACTTTGATTCACCATATAAACTACTACACACACCTTCAATACGCACACATACACACCTACAATATTATAGTGCTATATAAAAATATGCCATTCAATGTAGGTACTAAAATTTTATGCAGAAGTTGCAGGCAACGGTTAAAATTTTCTTTTATGGGCCACTGATTTATGGCACGGGGGGGAGGGGGGAGGGTGAGGGGAAGGGGTTTCTTCCCCCCTTTACCATCCCCACCACTCGGAGCCCCATGGTTATGGAGATATCCATGGTTAAAGTTTTTAGTTTCAAATGAAAATTTCTATCAAAGTCCATCGATTTTTGGGGCGGGAAGGGGGGTAGGGAAGTGGGGGGTAGTGGGGCTACCCCACTGTAACATCCCA
Organism: Orthosia cruda; assembly: GCA_964057195.1. Taxonomy (NCBI): domain Eukaryota; kingdom Metazoa; phylum Arthropoda; class Insecta; order Lepidoptera; family Noctuidae; genus Orthosia; species Orthosia cruda. The sequence goes on along the minus strand of OZ059843.1, from coordinate 25,420,048 downwards.
ATCCCGCTGAACCCCATGGTTAAGGATATATTCATGGTTAAAGTTTTTACAATTACTATTTAGCAACAATGTCGACGGAGCCCCGCTGCGCGGGGCTCCTATTTCTGTCTGAAGGGTCTAAAGTAACCTAACACGAAGAAGATGACGGGAGCTGAGTTCGCTCGCTTTGCTCGCTCACTTCAGCTCCCGTCATCTCTTCGAACCTAACCTGTCCGTGTCGGGGTGCCCTAAGCTCCCGAGCTCGCTTCGCTCGCTCCTGGACCAATTCTCATATTTTTACCTCACGAAAAACATACAAAAAAACATAAAATTTCCGAGTCTTGAAAATTTGTAAAAAGCTTTCTATTTATGAGTACAACCTATAAAAAAAAAATTAACTTCCAAATCAACGGCCCATAATGGAAATTTTATCCCAGGCAACAGCTAGTAATAGTACATTACTGCAGAATCCAGTAAGTAAGACTTCCTGGCCAAGTATGAGTTAACCGGACCGAACCGCAGGTGAGGTCCGGTTATATACGAGGCCAGGATGTCTTTCTTACTGGTTGAGGCTTGTATAATGCTTTTCTCAAAAATGAAAGAAAGTTTAACAACAAATTCGTTTAATTAATATTTTAGGTTACATTCATATTAGGGCAATTACTGATAGATATTGTGATCGATATACCGGGGGCATTTATTTATATTTTCTCAAACATGCTTAGAAATTTGAGCATTATTTTGACAACCTTCTTCGAGAAAAATCGAAATAGCAGTACAGACCAAATACATGAGAGCAGCGGCCGGCAAAAGGTGTATGAAAATCCATATCTGCCGTGTGTAGCGGCCAAATAAATTACATAGTAAACTCATATCTGTCGTGTAATTTAAAAATGGAACGATCTTTTTCACCGAAACATGGCAACCAAGGAGGTAACTTAAAAAATGTTTTATTTAAATTTCGAACTCGCTTGCTAATAGAAAGCTGTTTATTGAAAAAAAAAACAAATGAACACTTTAAGGCTTAGCAGACACTGCGATTTTATTTGCGCGGATTTATGAGGTTTTTTACCGCAATGCGTGCAGCTTCATACAATTCCATAGGCCGCAGAATGGGCGAAAAATCGCGCGAATAAAAAGGCCTAACGCGGGCATAATTATTTTTGTTCGTCATTGATTTTGAAAAGTAAACGGTTTTCAGATATCGGTACTAGTAGTACAGTTATATTAGATATAGTTTTTGTAATATCGGTTATTTTGATATAGATATCGATATGATATGATATCTAACACATATCCGATATAAGTTACGTTTTGATATATCGGACCTATCCCTACTACTGTCCAGTAAGTAAATTACGTACTTACTTACTGGACAGTAGGAGATTCCAAATTTAAAATCCCGCTACTTACTGGACAGATGTGAATAAGTCTCCGGTAGAATTCACTTTCTGGAGACTTTTTAGAGATGTTATGGCAATATTACATACCATTTTTGAGAAAAATATAAATCAACCACTATGTTCTGGTCACTGTTTTTGTGTACATTAATTTTTGTAGATAGAGTCTAGTACTCTTTTTTAGTATAGAAAGAAGTCTCAACTAATTGGATAATTTAAATTATTCACAATGGCAAAAATTTATTCATTCTCATTAAACCTGCAACAATTTTTGCCATTGCACAAGTCTTCAAAACATTGTTACAAAAATCTATGTAGGTATAATCAATCAAATGATAATGCAGTAAAATACTACTATTTTTAAACTCAATTCTTATAATTTTATCTAGTATATATCTGACTATCTTGTATTATCTCTTATTATTTCCTTGTTCTTACCATATCTGCTATTAAATCTTGACACTGAAACATATTAATTTGACAGCAATAAGTAGGTATCTGTTTAGGCTTAGCACGCACTGCGATTTTTATTCGCGCGAATTTTTTTCCGCGCGTTCTGTGGCCTATGGAGTTGTATGAAGCTGCACGCACTGCGGAAAAAAATCGCGCTCAAATAGTACAAAAAAATTCGCGCGAATCGAAATCGCAGTGCGTGCTTTGCCTTATACTCAACTGCCGAGGGAATGTTATTCAGTGCATAAAATCTTAAATTGTAGGTACTTAGGTAGTTTTAGTGCATAAGATTATAAAATGTGGGTAGGTATTTCCGCCTACCAGTGGGTAGGCAAAAACCATATGCAGAATTTACACACAAGTTTTTATTTATTTTCTAGAAATGAATAAACAAAATTTAAAAATCCAAAATTCATTTATTGGTGTGATTTTTCAAACATTTTACATGAAATCTTAATAATAAATAATTAGTTCTTAAAAATCTACCTTAAAGTTGTACTCTTTCACATAATTAGTAATTATTATAAAAAAGAATAATCAACATATTAAAATAAAATAATTAGGTACGACGAAACACAACATATCTTAGGACAGAAAAAACAAGCAAAACATTAACATTTGATGGAAATAAAGACAAATAATACTTTGTCAAAATTAAATAAATATCAAAAAAAAAAAAATATACATAGGTCATAGGTAGGATCTTACAATTTATCATTAAGCAATTTATCAATATCATAATTTCTTCAAATGTCAATTAGCAGACAAAATAGAAATTACCATTGTTTTAATCCAATTCAGCAATATGGACAGTTAACAAATTCATTTTTAGTTGTCCTTTGTTGATACGACTAAAAATGTTCAAAATAACCTGAAATTACTCTATTAAAATCTACATTGCAAATTTTAAATTTAAATTATAACAATACCCATTTACATTGCCAATATATGTGGTAATTTTTTTTTATTGGTGTCCGATCAAGTATATTCTATTCTATTGGGCAGTTTTATCAGAATCTCCAATTCCTTGCAGGCATTGTTATCAGTCAAGGCCAAAGAAACAGTCCAAGCAGTGTTTTCCTTATCACACAAATATAGTACCTATGTACACATATAAATATAGCAGTAGAAACTTGCAAACATCCTACTTAATAATATTCATACTAGGATAAATGCTAGAGACAGTGTTATCTGTCTGTTTGTTAATTTGTCGTGCCTAAAACGTTATACCAATTTTGATCTAGGGATAAATTGGAACTTGGAGCACTTATTATCCCAATAAAATATTTTCTGACTTTCAAGCGGGGATAACCGCTGGTAGAAATTGTTTTTTTTTTTTATCTAGCTTTTTTCGTATTCTTCTCATCAAATCCTTTCATTAGATTGCCATATCATGGCAGTGCACAAAACATAACTAGTCCGCCATCTTGGGCTGTCCGCTATATTGGATTTAGAATGACGTCACTTAACTAACCGTGCTTTGTCAACGTGTAGGTATGCAAAATTTCATCTTAATCGGTGGAGGATAACTTTTATTAAAATCAGTTTCAAGATTTGACCCGAACCCGAACACACTTACATACATACACTGCAAGTTAAATAAAAGCTTATAATATTATATTATAATAATATATTAAAGTATGTTATTGTGAGCCTGATCTATATGCTACTCACGCAGGGCCTACCTTACTTGAAATGACATTGGCAAGAGTGGTCTGAATATACTTATAAGTTCTTTGTACTTGACCACAATCCAATTTTAGGGTTTCCAACTGCACGTTTCTAATGTTAATACTTACCATCATATCACTAAAATATCCATCTGTGAAAGATATACAGACGAAACTGCACCATAAGTTTGTACGAAACCCTAATAATATCTTATCAAAACTGAAAAGTTCGTGTATGTCTCACGAGTCACGACGACGAGATATAAGAAAAATATTATCTGATATGCCATTCTCGGATAACTGCAGAACACAGGAAAACGCGTGCTCAATGCCCATCCTCGTCATGTTATACCTTTGTCGTCATTGCACAACCAACTCTAGAGGAAATACCTATGTAAACCGCCACATAAGCATGTAGACGCAGCGGATAAATCCTCTTTGGCCAACAATGCCACATTTTGGTCTACGGTACGGTCATCTTCCAAGATAAGGTACAGTGCGTGCAACGAAAGATGAGACTTGACCGCGCTTGCCGCGCTCTTTCCGCCGCCCCAATGACGCCCGGTTTTTCCCGCACTCAGACCTCATATCGCTAAAGAGACCTGTAATCTTCTACTAGGCAAGTCAAACAACGTGGTGTGTCAAATCTCATATTTCGTGGCTTGCACTGTAGCTATGATAACAATTATTGCAATAAGACTGTCAATGTAAAATATCATACGATTTGTTATCTGTGTAATAAAGAGATCAAATAATACATAACTTTATAAGACAAGTCAAATACTGGTGACTAAACAAAAAAAACCGACCAAGTGCGAGTCGGACTCGCGCACGAAGGTTTCCGTACCATTATCGCAAAAAACGGCAAGAAAATCACGTTTGGGAGCCCCACTCAAATATTCATTTTATTTTGTTTTTAGTATTTGTTGTTATAGCGGTGTGACAGACAGACAGACAGACGGACCGCGGAGTCTCAGTAATGGGGTCCCGTTTTTACCCTTTGGGTACGGAACCCTAAAAATGTGTCGTATATAGCTAACATCCTTGATAAAAACATCGCCATCAACCTTGTAAAAAAAATTGTTATCACTCCAAAGCTAGCTAACTTCCACATTCCAACCCAACGTTATTCGTAATTAGTTGTTGACTGGGTTCGCGCTGATTGCTGCTGATTGGCGCGCTGAGCCAATTTTCATCCAGATCCTTTCAGCCGTTCTGGGGTGATTAAGTAAACATCCACCCATCCAAATTTTGGGATTAATTTTCGTACGTAAGATGCTATATGAATGTACCATTTTCTCCATTCTAGGTGTGGCTGGCATGTGTGCCAAGACCACAGTGGCTCCACTAGACCGTATGAAGATCCTGCTCCAAGCACAGTCATCACACTACAAGAACCATGGAGTCGTCGGTGGGCTGGCCGCCATAGTCAAGAATGAGTCCCTAATAGCCCTGTACAAGGGCAATGGAGCTCAGATGGTGCGGATATTCCCGTACGCGGCCACGCAGTTTACCAGTTTTGAAATTTATAAAACGGTGAGATTTTTATTTACTTCAGCGCTAATCTAAAACCTAGTAAGCTAGCCAATTATCGTTTCTAACTCCTACAAATTCGGACGCAAGGGAATGGAAACAAAACTTGTTCAAAGCTTCTTTTCGCCCAAGTTCGTGATCTCTAAATGTACGAGTAGCTCTTCAATTCCATGGCAATCTTTAATTTACATCATATCTTACAGCTCAGAAATATAAAAAAAACGAAAAATCCAAAGATTCTCTGGTCTTCGCCTAAATATTTCGGCTATTGGCTGCGAGGATTAAATATTTCGAATTTACCACTTCCAAATGCGTTTTCGTTTTTCTACCGGTCATTTAGGATCTTTCTTGGCGCGTTAACATATTTTTTCCGATTATTCCTCTGAAAACCAGACTTTAAAAACACGGATTTCGCAATACCAAACAATATTAAACAAATCCCATCTGTATACCTAATTAACCCCTCGTCAATATGCGTTCCGTATACATTGGGAGATTTATTTTATTAATTTTGCCCAGATGTGCTACGTCAATGCAAATTCCAGCATACTGGCTTTTAAAATTCACAAAATGTTGTAGCATTTTCTAACACGCGTTTTTTAATATTTTTGGAAAGAATTTGAAGCTTTGACGATTTTGCTACGCTAATTACATATTCTAACATAACCGAACCGAACTGTGTTAGGGTCATTTCATAGGCGAAATTGACATTGTCTCTCTTTTTTTCTGTTCAATGCTATCTTCGATCAGTCTGTCAGTATTTTCGCCATGGTTTCCCCTGGGTTCATTATACTTAATTTTGCTCAATATTCATCATCTTCTGGCCCTTGGATCATCGGGTCGGCGCAACACGTTTTCTTCTTTCAAACCGTCCTATCAACCGTCACGTTATCACTGACTCCCTTTTCTTTCATACATTCTGATTTTCTCAATATCAGATCTCTTTGATACAATACTGCGACCTGCCTGTCTTTATATACTTGTTTCCGATTTGCTATCTGTGAAATTATCTTTTTTGGTAAACGAGTAATTGATTCAATCAGTAGAGAACTGAACAAACAAACTTATCAATATTGGAAATTCAAGAGCGATACGGTGGTTTTGATTATTCGTGGGCGTTTGTTATCACCTCAAAGTACGGAGACGTTATTCCGTGTTTCGTTTCGTGGATATCACAAAAAAAACTTTTTTACAAAAAATTACTACCGACTTCCAAATAAAAAAGCTACAAAGTGAAAAATTACTTTCGTTTTGGAAGTCGGTGTCTTTCGTAGGTACTTACCAATTATTTGCTATAAGGGTATGCTACAGTTTTTAGTTGTACCTACCTACCTAATAGTCAAGTTATTTAGTAAGATACATATAATGCCAGAATAGATTACCCGAATATCATGAAAATTTAATATGACCGGTGTAATGAGAGAGAACTGTACAAATCTGCGTACCCCTTTAGAGCGTACTGGCGTGATGTTATATTATGAAACGGTATAAACAATAAACAGATATGCAATTGCAGCAATCCTGAGAGATTTGCCGTTATTTATTGAAGAGTTCTGTATTATATCTTCGAAGTTCTTCATCATATCTTCACCAAATTAAAATGGGACTAATTTCGAAACATACTCTTTCAAACAAAAAGAGAATTTTCAAAATCGGTCCACAATTGTCGGAGATATCGGTGAACAACCAAAAAAAAAAAAAACATTCATAAAGTCGAACATAGAACCTCCTCCTTTTTGGAAAGTCGGTTACTAAAATAAACAATTAATCAGGCTAGATCCTACTATATCTAGATCCGTCTGCTGTTCAAGTTACTGGACCAACAAACTCACTATAGGACCAGTGTTTTGATTGCAACACTGCCCACGCATTTTTTTTTTGTAGCATTCATAATACCTATATTAGAGAAGGCAACTTTTTTTCCACGTCAGCTATTCCACCTTGGCAGTAGACATGATAGTGTCATTTCTAATCGATAATGTTAATGACTGTATTCACCCTTGAAAGAAAAGTGGTTAAACATGTTTATATTGCTCAATTTTATTGGTCGAGTGATAAAGAACATAGGTTGGAGTTGTTTACTTTGTCTAGAACGAATGAAAGGAAAGAGAGAGAGAGAACAGAAAGAGGTTATATTTTACACGAAAACATTGTACCGTGAGACAAGCTTTTCCATTTTTCCAAATGATAAATTCCTCCTTTATAGCGCCTTCACGAGTACATTCATTTATTTTGCTCGAAAAACTATTTTTTCTCTAGGCACTGATTTAGTAGCCCTATCACCGTTTTTAACCCCCGACGGAAAAAGAGGGGTGTTATAAGTTTGACGTGTGTTGCTGTATATCTGTGTATCTGTGTGTCTGTCTGTGGCATCATAGCGCCTCAACGGATGAACCGATTTTGATTTAGTTTTTTTTGTTTGAAAGGTGATTGTATCGAGAGTGTTCTTAGCTATGTTTGAATAAAATCGGTTCAGCCGTTCAAAAGTTATGCGCGTTTTACTGTTTAGATCGTGATGTTTTCGCAAGATAAATGTGTCGGGGGTTTTTAAAATTTTGAAATTTTACTTGTGCAATGTATATTGAACGTGGGTCATTCTGAAACGAATGAGGTTTTCTATTCTATCACACGTATAATTTCCACTTCTTTGTTGTTTTGATGCTCTTTCGCTAGAATTCTATCATGGCTAGACTTTATATTGATCGGTAAATAGTTCTCTTTTGTGCAAATAGGACGTTAGCGTGTTACACAACACAATAACATGTATCTTATATTGTAGGCATTATTTCATCATTATGACGTATCCTCGATTAATAATTTCGGATAGTCTTGTGATGCGGAGGGATGAAACACATTTGTGATTAAAAGTATGATGAATGAATGTCGAGGAAGGCCATAGAAAAGATTTATTTATTTATTTCACACCATTAAGTACAACATCTTACAGTATTCCAAGACGATGTTATACCACAGAATAAATAATAAAAAAATTACAATACAAAACAAAAATAAAATTAGAAAAAGAAAATTCAAATTTGTATGCCTCCTTCAATGCACCTTTGTGCTCTTGACACAAATTTCGGCAGGCTATGGAACTGGAACACATCTTCCGATTGCATATTATATATAATACGCGCGGCCCTTGACAAGGGACAAACTTTAATTTTGTCCTAGCCCTTGGTATGAGTACATCTAACAAAGTGGGGCGGCGGCGCGCATCCACATACCCCTCTAGGACATGCAGCCGCAACGCCTCCAGTACATCTGGGTGATGCACAAGCTCGCGCAGCACTCTCCACGCATTTTTCTAAAGCGATGTCCCTCCTACCGCCAGCCTCGTGTACCCGACCATTCCCAACACAAACACACTCGAATACATCAACGGGTAGAATGGTAAATCCCATATTGCTTCAAGCTAGCTCTAGAAGATGGATGGAAAGTGTGAAAAAGATATGAAAAAAAGGGTCTTAAAATTGAAATCGCGTTGCACTGACTGCAAGTAACATGGACATGGGGTAAGGGCAGGAAGATGTTATTATTTTCCGATAGGGTCTTAGATTTCTGGTAGCTTTTACAATACACGTAAAATGGAAGACTTCAATAGTCAATGGTATCAAGCATGATGAGAAGAAATATAATCTGGTGGTTCAAAATGCAGAGATCAAAAATATGATCAATACCATGGCCATGAAAGAACTCAAACTAATAAAGGTATCATATATCATAATACCAGCCAAACATACTTCATTAATAAGCCTATTATGTATCTTCAGTCTGAAATAGTTATGCAAATCATGCTCATCAATATTCGTATTTGCACTCCAAAGAGTATTGGTTCTACTGTTCTAGTGAAGCTATTTAACATTCCGCAGTGACTGTGGGCCTTTGAATTCTTAGAAACTGTGTGAATACTGTATTTATGTCACTTATACCAATAGCAGTTTGGTTTTGACTCATTGGTTATGCCATGCCATCCATTAATTTGAAGATGTTCATCAAAAATATTTTTATCCATCATACCGAAGAAAGTGTGTGTGAATATTGTGTGAATGATGTTCTGACTATGTAGAGTATTAGAACCAACCAATACTAAGTTTATGAGGATGTATGGATGTTTGTTACTCTTTCATACAAACGGTTATGAAAGAAAAGTGGCGCAAAGATAGTTCATCCAGATTGTAAAAGCTAGTTTAACTAAAAGCAAGAAAATGACAACGAGATTGCATCAAGAGTCAATAGCACAGTTATTTTACAATACGTTCTAGTCGTAGTATGTGTTCTTATGTTTTACTTTCAAACACAGACAGACACACAGAAATTCAAAGTAGATAGCCTTATAATGTATTCCGGAGTAGCAGACTAAACATCACCTTTTATCTAGATCAAACACCATTATACATATAATCCCAAATAATGCGTTTATCGCGTCTTGAAGTTTTTTATTATCATACCGAAAAAATAGTTTTTTTTGATGAATATTATGTGAACGAGGATATGGCTTAAAATAAAATTAATACTGATGTAGAGACTAATAGAGATGAATGAAAAGATGATGAAGACATGATAGATGCAACCAAAACAAAGTATAGAAGTTAATAGCAACAGTATGACGATCTCATTGCATCAACAGTCAATAGCACCGTTACTTTACAATACGTATGTTCTAGTTCTTAGTATCTAGTAGTATGTATATATTCTAGTTCCAGACAGACAGACTAACAAAGATTCATAATCGATGGCATTATAATGTATTCCGGCCATTGCCGGCGTAGCCCCAGCAGACTAAATATTACCTGTATCTAGATCAAACACCACTGTAAACCATGTAATCTAGATTATTTACGTATACCGCGTCTTGAAGATCATGGTAATTTTTTTTTTATTGAATAAGCTATTGATGAATATGTGAACGACGATATGGCTAGAACTAAAATGAAAACTAATGTATCGACTGATAGTGATGAATGAAAAGATGATGAAGACATTATAGAAGTAACCAAAACAAAATAGAGAAGTTACAAGCAAGAGTATGACGACGAGATTCCATCAACAGTCAATAGTATATGTTTTAGTTCTTAGTAGTAATATGTATATGTTCTAGTATCAAACACAGACAGACGAACAGAGATTCATAGTAACAGTTCATGACATTATAATGTATTCCGGCGTAGCTCCAGCAGACTAAAAATTACCTTTATCTAGATGCAACACCATTGTACATCATACAACCTCGATTATTACGTGTATCGCGTCTTGATTCTAGATTTTTTTCAAAATTTGTGTTTTTTTTCAGACCAAAGAAACTTAAGGATTAATATTGTGTTAACGACGATATGGCTAGAATCATAATCATTCATAATCTAAATAAAATTAATAATGATTTTGTGACTTAACAAAAGGCACATTTATTATTTGTAGTACTGATACAGATAATGATATAGCGACAGATAGAGAAGAATAAAAAGACGAAGAAGACATGATAGAAGCAACCAAAACAAAATATAGAAGTTACAAGCAAGAACATGACAACGAGATTCCATCAACAGACAATACCACCGTTACTTTACAATACGTATTAGTCGTAGTATGTTAACAATATGTTCTAGCTTCTAACACGGACAAATGAACAGAGATTTATAGTTGGTGGTGGTAATGTATTCCGGAGTAGCAGACTAAACATTACCTTTTATCTTTACACCATTGTACACCGTATAATCTCGATTATTACGTGTATCGCGTCTGGCTGTGTCGTCATGGCACACTCAGTGCCAAGACTGGTCTCTAATTCAGCGTGTTTTAAAATAGCTCTCTATTTTTGTTGCATTTCCTAAAGACGGTTCCAAGTTCAAGGCTGTTGCTCCGCGGATGTTTACTTCATTGATTATGCAACACTGTGTTTCAGTGTTTTGCTTTTATCGATCGCCAGTATTGTGGTCGTGCAGTGTCGTCAAATAAATGTTTATCTTTCTTTCTCTTGTATTCATCTATACTAATGTAATGTTAATGTAAGTTTGTGAGATTGGGTAAAGGAGGGAATCTCAGTAAAAATATCGCTGAGTGATTTAGGGTATTTTTAATCCCAAAAAAGGGTCCTAGGGGGTGGGCCACGGTAGCAAAGCCGCGGGAGAAAAGGTAGTTATTTCTAGGGAAGCGCTTTTCGTTTTCCAGTCATTGTTATCGTAAACGAAGTTCTGGAAACTGAGATCTCGTTTCTTACCCTATTACACGAACACGTAAACGTTTTGTTTTAAATTTTTGTCTGGTTTTTGCTGTTTGGTTTTTGTACTAATTTTGCAGACATTCATTCACACAGTCTAGGTTCGTCACAATAGTTTCATGATTATTGAAGTAAGTAACAAAGAGCTTTTTGTACTAATTCTCTCGTGGGAGAATTGCGATGTCTGGCCGGATGTGGTCTTCGTTTATTTCTAACCGACCTTCCAAAAAGGTGGAGGTTCTATGTTCGACTTTTTTTTTGGTTTGTTCACCGATTTCTCTGGTAATTTTGGACCGATTCTGAAAATTTTATTGAAAGATTATATTCCCAAATTTGTCCCATTTAAATTTGGTATAGATCTGATGAAGAACTTCGAAGATATACAAAAGAACCCTTCAATAAATGACAGTAAATCTCTCAGGATTGCTGCAATACATTGATATATGCTGTTTATTATTTATAACATTTCATAACATAACATCACGCCAATACGCTCTAGGGGGCACGCAGATGATTACAGTTCACCTTGGTACATTCCCATTTCACCTGTTATGTTCAAGTTTCATATTTGGGTAATCTATTCTGGCATAATACATTATAGAACTTGCCTATTAGGTACCACAACTGACCCTGACTTCCTAAAAAGATATTAAAAAAGTTTCCTTTGATCAGCACAGCACACCTCTTGACCTGCCTCATTGTCGATACTCTCTATTGCGCATGCGAAGATCAAAGGCTTACAAGAGAACTCGTTATTTTTTACTATAGAAGTCGGTCATAAAGGCCCTTTTTCGGAGAAAAGATTTCCACTGTATTACTTGGTCTTGAGTGTGCAAAACATAAAATAATGTGGACCTCAATTAGAAGCTACTACACTCCATTTGCGATAACATTAGACGTTTAAATTAGGCTATTTTACTGCCCGATCAACCGAATTTGACTTCTATTGCGTTGGTGATACAACAAATGATAGCTGTAGTAAACAGTTGGTTTTGGTAAAAGGTTTATGCTTTTTATTTCATCCTTATGTTTACAGGATAGAACTCAAAATCGGTTGAACGGGCTGTAAAAAGATTTGGAAACATGTCCAATGTTATTTCAAATGGAATATAGTGGCCCACTTTATACTCCAGTAGTTTTAAAACAACGCTTGGAAAAATACACTAGATACGTACGGTACAAACTAAGGTACGGTACTACTACAAGTGGGTTAAATAAGACCAGTTCTTTACTAGGTATTTTATATCTATATATTATAATCTCTTGTATTTCTTACCTCCTTCACAACGTACACATAGTTTGTTCAAGAGAATCTACCGACCCAAAATCAATATTTCGGAACTACGCACACGGCATTCTTGACCACCATACTTATATGGTTCCAGTTCCAGCTTCACTTTCATAAGAACCGGTGTTAGTCCCGGTGGGGCCACCGACCGTTAACTGGCACAGTGCGCGCGCGCCGGTGATCACAGTGACAGATTTTATACCGACAAGTGCTTTAGTAGGCTGTACCTAGTGACCTTGTATTAGTAAGGCTTACATTGATTGATTTATTATGAACTTCGCGACCCCTTTTACCCGACTGCCCCAGAAGAAGGGTAATGTTTTTCGATAGTATGTATTTACTGTTGTATAACTGTTTTTTTCATCAGTTTGCCAGTTGTTTTTTTTAATTTTCATATATTTAAAATCAAGCCTTTAGATTTTCTTCTCTATTAGTATTGGTAACACTGGAATTTCAAGCCCATAGTTTGTAAGAAGTAAAATTTATTTAGATTTTAGTTTATCACTTGTTGCAGTGACAGGTTCTACTGACAAGTGCTTGATTGAGTACTTGACCTTGTATTAGTAAGCCTTATGAATGGATTGGATTGTTAAAGATATAATAGATAGAATTCATGAACTTTTTAGTGTGGTGTATAACTGTTTTGTACATCAACTTTCTAGTCGATTGTGTCGAAACTAAGGAGTGAAATTCTTGCTACTTGGGGTCACCGGCAGCGGCGGCCTTATACCTTTTCCTACCGTTCAGGGTAGGGCGAGATTGTCTTTCAGCGCCCTTTGTTTGACGAGTTTATTCCACGTAAATTCGACTTTGGTTTTATTTTAAACTAGCTTCTACCAGCGACTTCGCCCGCGTGTATGTCGAAAATTATCCTAAGGGAAAATATTGCCGGGATAAACAGTACCTAATGTGCTATTCCAGACAATAATCTATTTCTGTGCCAAATTTCATCCAGATCCGTCCACCCGTTTGAGCGTGAAGAAGTAACAAACATACAAACACACACACACTCACAAACTTTCGCCTTTAGTATATTAGTGTGATTAATAATAATTCCCATATTTTCCATTGAGATCATTATTACCTCAATGATATTTTCAAAAAAAAACTTCTTTATGGCAACTATCAACATTAAAAATCTGATCTGGCAACATTGCTTCCACGCCCTGAAATGGCGCCATCAAAATTTTATTTTGCGATTCAAATTGTTTTTCGCATTTGGCGCCCCTCGTCATCTGATGCCTAGAGCGTCCGCCCCCTCGCTCTACCCCAGGGCCGGCGCTGGTCCCAAATTTTACATCCAGTGCAGTACATTTGCTTTAGAAGTAACCTAGTTCATTTTTTAATTAAAGATATTATATTTTTCAAGGTTACTTCTTAATCATGTGTAGGTACTACTCCATCTTTGACCATATCATCGCTTACCATCAGGGGAATTTAGGGGTCAAACGCGAAGCCGTCAATACAAAGAAAAGCTTTATGTAATAATGGATCAAACCTTATATTCTTTTGATAAAGCTGATATTTCAAGCCCATCCATACTTCATTTTATAAATGCGAAAGTAACTCTGTCTGTCTGTCTGTTACCTTTTCACGCCTAAACCACTGAACCGATTTAGGTGAAATTTGGTATGGAGATAGTTTCAGACCCTGGAAAGGACATAGGATAGTTTTTATTCCAAAAGCATCCTTAAGAGAGGGGTGGCAGTTTTTAACAACTCGCCAAGTGCGAGTTGGACTCGCGCACGAGTGGTTCCGTACCATTATCGCAGAAAACGGCAAAAAATTACGTTTGTTGTATGGGAGCCCCACTTAAATACTGTTTTAGTAAGTACAGAAATACATCATCTGTGAAAATTTCAACTATGTAGCTATCACTGTTCATGAGATACAGCCTGGTGACAGACAGACAGACGGACCGTGGAATCTTGGTAATAGGGTCCCGTTTTTACCCTTTGGGTACGGAACCCTAAAAAAATTGGCTATTCAGAGTATTCCCTTTCGGTATGGACACGTTCAGCGCAAATTGTCTTTGCACTTATTTTGCATGTTTGTTGCTGTTGTCTTGTGCCTGTGTCGAATAAATATATTTCTATTCGAAGTACTAAAGCTGCGCAGACGAAGTCGCGGGCAACAGCTAGTATTCTATAAGAAAGAACTGGAATTTATTTTGAATACAGATTATCACCGTGTCAAACTTCAAAGCATATCCTATGGTCAGCCATTGGAATGCCACTCCTATCGCGGTTGTATTCTATCACAGTTGAGTCATTATGAGCCTCTTCGTCATCGGCGGCACTTAATACACAACAAAGAACGAGTTAAGTTGTCGCCACACATTCCAAGAGACACCGTTAAATTTTAACCACAGAGTCAATAACAGTACTTGCTCGCTCTCTCCTAGACAAACTTTGTATAAAACTGGTCCTTCGTTTGTCTTTTGCTTGACCTGGCCAAACTGACCTAAAGCCATAAAGATTTTATTATATTTTTAGGGTTCCGTACCCAAAGGGTAAAACTGGGACCCTATTACTAAGACTCCACTGTCCGTCTGTCTGTCTGTCACCAGGCTGTATCTCATGAACCATGATAGCTAGATAGTTTAAATTTTCACAGATGATGTATTTCTGTTGCCGCTATAACAACAAACATTAAAATCAGAATAAAATAAATATTTCAGTGGGACTGCCATACAACAAACGTGTGTTGTATGTAATGTTGGCTATGCCTAAAGAAAGCGCTCGGCTCAAAGACAATAGTTTTACTTAGTTTTTATACTAAAACGGCATAAAAATGTGTGGATATTTATTTTATTCTGTTTTTAGTATTTGTTATTCTAGCGGCGGCAGAAATAAGTACATCATCTGTGAAAATTTCAATTGTCTAGCTATCACGGTTCATTAGATACAGCTTGGTGTTTTTTGTGTATGTTCACCGATATCTTCGTCAATTGTGGACCGATTTTGAAAATTCATTTTTTGTTTAAAAAAGTATGTTCCGAAATTGGTCCCATTTTAATTTGGTGAAGATCTGATGAAGAACTTCGTAGATATACAACAGAACTCTTCAATAAATAACGGCAATTCTCTCGAGACTGCTGCAATCGCATGTCTGTTTATTGTTTATACCATTTCATAACATAACATCACGCCAGTACGCTCATAAGAGGTACGCAGTTCTCTCATTTCACCGGTTATGTTCAAGTTTCATGAAATCTATTCTGGCGTTATATTTACCTTACTGACTTGCCTATTAGATAGGTACAACTAAAAAGTGAAAAATAAAAAAACTTTTTGCGTTATGGACACCGACATCAAAAAATAAATTTATTTTCACTTTGTAGTTTTGTATTTGGAAGTCGGTTGTATTTTTTTGCAAAAAGTTTTTTTTGCCTTTGTGTACGGGACCGAAGGTAGTTTATATTATAATAAATAATACATGTAGGTTACATTTGCACTATACCAAGCCTATACCGAACAATACGTCATTTTCTTAGGGAAATCGACCACCATGCGGTTTTGGCGTCCTCTTTCTTATTTCTAGCAAAAATAACGTGAATACAGAGAATTTGTATTAAATGCGTCATAATCGCATGAGTCATGTCATACTATAAAAATGTTCTGTGCTACTAATGCACCCTTTCAAAAACTTGACATATTGTACGTGTGAAGGTTTTATGTCTTCTGAAAGTAATAACTGACGCATTTACCAGCCTCGAGAGACCTTTGAGTGTACAGAGGTCAAAAAAGTCAGAGGTGGAAAGTTATTCAGGGTCGTTTTTAAAAGATCCCACGTCCATTTTGGTATAAAAACACATGACCATGAGTTTTGATAAAGTGAACCAATTGCGATGAAACAAAAACTATGTAATACTTCAAGATGCGCAAATGTTATCTATATTGGTTTCGTATATTTTACGCGATGCGCGCACAAATAAACAGACAAACAGGCAAAATTCCAAAAATGCTGGAATTGTGTTCTGTTGGTTATCCTTTAACAAATTGCAATTTTTTTTTTGGAAATGTTTTCTATGTACAGAAACGACTTTTCTACCGATTTATTATATGTAATTGATTGACAGCATAGATATAATGATCTCACCTGATGGTAAGCGATGATGTGACGATCAGCACGCATACCTAGAAGAACCTACTTCCCTATAACTCTCAGTTCATTATATTTCATGAATAAACATGAGGTTTACAATCAGCTAATCACATCATTAAAACATAAATAACGATAGCTAAAAACTACAAAGCATGAACGAAAACGAAACTCCGATGACCTTATGAAAGAGAAAGTATGCAAGGCGCGGCCTGCGATGACATTATGACACGGTCCGACCCAGTAATGACTGTAGACCACAGACATAAATCAAACTAGATAACGCATGTGCCTCCCATCTGTATGAAAACCAAGCGTACCACTTTTTCACACACAATTTACAAACAAATTTACTTACCAATGAACGAAAACATTATCAATACCTCGGCCAACTTTTTCTATACAGTCTTTACAGCTCAATATGGCATAAAAAGGCATTTTTCTAGATTTCGGTTGTTTTCCGGTGCCGATAATGCTAAATGAAAAGCTCTGATTACGAGGTCGTAATTTTACTCCGTTTTATGACACGCGAAGTACATACAATCGAGTTATCTAGTTAGATTTATATCTGTGCTGTGGACACATACATACACGGAAGTAAGTTATTTATATAACTTGCCATATAAAACACTAATTATGAGTGATAGTCAAATTAAAAAGGGTATAATTACGAGTGTAATGGCACCGTAAACTGCCTGAGTTGACAGACACTAATTTTGGTTATTTGAAAGACCATATTGTGGAGAAGAGACATTGCACTGAATTTTCTAAAAATGTATTTAGAAGCCCATATTTCGGAGAAGCTACTGTCCTCCTGGCTTATCCAAAAATGTGGTACTAATCTCCCATGTTATTTGAGTACGGCGCAACGCGTTGTCTCCTTTGATTGTGTTCTAATTATTTTATATAATTCAGACTTCCACCGTATAATACGTAGGATGCCTGAGCCACATCCAGAAGCTAGCTTTTTAAGGGTTTATATGTGCTATACTTTTGTCCATTACCTTCTTATTTATAATTACATGCAGAGCAGCATACGTCTATAGTGTTAACGATTTTCACGTTATACTGATGTTAGCTATTCAAACAGTCTCTCATGACGTCTGTTTATATGTAGAAGCAAATACACGTCAAGATTCAAAACCTTACACATATGTTTTCAAATTGTCTCTTTTGTTCTTTTGCACCTTTTGGACAAAGTCTTTTTATTAGGGTCGCAGAACGTTTGTTTGTACAGCCTATGATACCTAACACGTGTATAAAACTCAGATAAAACCCATCTCCATATATATCAAAATTTATAATTAATTATTATTCTACTTAACTAAGTAATCGTCATGTATAGTTAATTTAACCGTCTCTAAGGTTATCGAACCGTGTTGTTTGCTGTATCTAAGGCAGAAATTTGTATTTGTATATTCCTGCCCTTGTCCCATATTACTTTTACTATTGCAGTTACAAATTAATATTCTATTTATCAAGCACTTCCCGACATCCGATTATGTTTAAACTTAGCATACTTATGTGGCTTAAGGAAAGAAAAAGTGTTTTTATGCCACAAAAACGACATACAAATTTTCCAAACTCCATATTTTTGCATGATCGTCGAAATCATGCAAAAATATGGAGTCTGCGGGTGGCTACAGGAAATCCTCAATCATAATACACGTAGCACCATCGAGTTTGGGCTCATTGGATTTTTACTGAAAAATTATTTGATTAAAAGCATGTTTTATAAAGATTTTTCCTTAATTTTAAAGATTTATTTCGATAGCTATTTATATCAGAGCAATTTTTTTTTTATATCATAGTTATTCGATAGCTATTTTTATTTAGAGATGGATGGGGAGGGAGGGGACGGCCAAAGAAAAGATGGATGGACCGTGTGAGGAGTGATATGAAAGAAAAGGGAGGGGGTCACGCTATCACTCCTCCCTTTTCTTTGTGCGTGAGGGGGACAGGACGTTATGGAAGAAGAAAACGTGTTGCGCCGACCACAAGTAACAGGGGCATGGGCAGGAAGATGATGATTTATATCAGAGCCAAGCCCCCAAACTGATTACGTTGGTATTTGAGTCTGCATATTGAAGTATTGATTCACACATTATTACATATTATTGTAGCGCATGTTGACTTATCATATCGCTATCTTGTTTGCGAACTAAATAATATACATATTAAGACGTCGACAACGATCGTGAGGGAACAAAATGAGCACTCGTTTCACACCCGCGCGACCCAAAATTCATTAGTTTTTTGTACTTTCTTTATTAATCTTAGACTTAAAAAAAACGGTTCAACTTCATTGAAATACGCCTGGTGGTTTTGGTGCAGTTGTCGTTTTTTTGTCCGTGTTATACATAACTTTACAAATTAATTACACTATGTTATACGAATATAACTCAAAATTTTCTGATATAAAGTTATTCAGAAAATGGTCTAATCTAACATATATTTTTTCCAAAAAAATACGAGTAGCCGTTTAGATTTGATTCTCATTTTAAAATCAGCTACTCAGAGCCTTAAGTAAATATTTTGACATAAGCGTGATAAACGCATGATCACGATTTGAGTGTCCATTGTTATTTGCCTATGATGATGTTGTTGAATAGATCTTTTGCCGAAATTCTCGTGTTTGGAAAATTATTATCGGGTCGTTTCTAACTGCCATATTATGGTATTACCCACAACCACAGATAATATAATACTAGCATGCAGATGACTCATCCCATACAAAGAAACCTTGTAGCTGCCTGCTAGTATAAACAATTGTTTTCTATTTTGTCTGCTAATTAGTGCTCAAGGGGATAACAAAATTGCAGTTACGAGGTACCTAATTCATTTCGTATTCAAGCCCGAACGCGGAATCTTATCACAGAGCCTAACAATTCAGTATCTATATCATCCGTATTACGAGCGAAACTCTAAAAGAGTTCAATGCTCCATTTCTTATTATGCTTGTATAATATTCTTTCCTTTTACTTTTTAATTGTTGCTGTTGTGAAGTGTTTATGTCGTTTTTTTTTCTATTTCATATCCTAAGTCTATGAAAATTTCATAAGCATAACCTCCAGTCTATGTGATTGGTCGATTGATGGCGGTCAAACCCTGTTCCATGCCGAATTCACTTAAGCAATTAGGCTGCTGGGCATCCTGGCAACTGAAAAATTCTTAGTGCCGCGTTAGGAATTTCGCAGCAGCACTATGGTATCTGAATTTGTGAAAAGGTCGCACCCTGGAAGAGAAATGGGAATAAAACGCCCGTTTGGCAAATAGGAGACAAGCATACTCTTCTGCTGAACCCATCGCCATCGAGGAGTATAGGAGTATTATAACCCGGATATAAACTAACTTTCTACTTCCACCTTTCCAGTACCTAAGCGGCATCCACCTGCCGATAGTACAGCACGGAGACAAGTTCATCGCGGGCGCCGGGGCGGGAGTGACGGCCGTCACGCTGACGTACCCTCTGGACACCATCCGCGCACGCCTAGCCTTCCAGATCACGGGACAGCATCGGTACAAAGGCATCGTACATGCAGCCACCACTATGTTCCGCACGGTAAGCTGGTTTGAACTTAGTTTTATATCACAGTACCCGCAAAGCCTGTGATCCCCGTGGAAGCTTCAGTGTTTTTGCGCGGAGCTAGGCTGGCTATGTTAGCCAGTATCCCTACGAAGAACGGACCGAATGAGAGTAAGTGCGGATAATGGAGTCCCCCACTGCTACATGATAGTGCAGCTCGGAAAAAGGTTTATATCGGGTGCCTGAGCTGGAGTGACGGCCGTCACACTGAGGTACCCTTTGGACACCATCCGCGCGTGCCTCGCCTTCCAGATCACGGGGCAAATCGGTATGAGGTCATCGTGCATGTGGCCGCCACTATGTTCCGCACGGTATTTTAACCTGCTACTACCATGCCAGTACCTAAGCGGCATCCACCGCCCGATAGTGCAGCATAGGAACAAATTCATCGCAGGCGCCGGGACTGGAGTGAAGGCCGCGCTGAGGTGGCACTCGACCTCAGTAACTTCTAAGCAAGCGTGCTCCATCGTCAACCACATCATCGCTTACCATCAGGTGAGATAGAGACCAAAGGAACCGTAACGAAAAAGATCTAAGATGGAACCTAGAATGTGCGTCCGGCAATAGTCACCGACTGAAAATGATCTATTATTTTCTAGCTTGATACGTAATTTGCATCTTCTACTGGTCTACTTATATGATTGCTGCATTCGACTACGCTATGGTCTATACATCTAAATACACAGGCAAGAAAACAATGCAGCATAAATAAGAATAATATTACAGTGACAAGTAGTGCTCCTTTACAAGTTTCTTAAAAACAGGCAGGGATTGCGCGCTTTTTATGGTCACAGGCAATGCATTCCATAGCCGAGTGGCCTTGACAATAAAAGGTTTGTCTAGGAAGGTAGTGGAATGCATTGGCATTTTAAGTTTCATGTGATTCGATGACCCATTGTTTTAATGGCTTAAAATAAAGAGAATGCTATCTACGTAATGTTTTTGATGCATTCGCTAATTCTTGGTCCATTATGTTATTCCAGGAGGGCGGTATCCGCGCGCTATACCGCGGCTTCGTGCCCACCATGTGCGGCATGGTGCCGTACGCGGGCTTCAGCTTCTACTGCTTCGAGTCGCTCAAGTTCTGCTGCATGAAGTACCTGGCCAGCTCGCTCTGCAAGAAGTGCGATCGGAATACAGGTATGGTGCACAATAGTTTGGTAGAATAAAAACTCCTTGATTAAGTTGGAGGATAATTAGACAAGTTCAAATAAAAAACTAAAATTAAATAAATCTTCAAAAGGCTCCTGGAGTTTTGGGGGAAATGACCAGAGAGTGTGGGATTTTTATCTCACTATAACCTACCCGGTGACCACCTTCAGCACGTAGAAAGGGCCCCGTGACCGCTCAAAAGACTACCCCGGAACCCTGGGGAGACTGAAAACGTGCCTCCCCTGAATGTCGTATCGTCGTAATCCTATGCCTTAAATATAAAGTTTATTTGAACTTATAATTCCAAGTTGAGCCGAAGTTACATCAGTTCCAACTTGTAAGTAACCCGTTTCAAAACACTGCAATTTCATTTTTATTTTCATAATTGAATCCTGTGCCATATTTGTTGTCGTAGGAAACTTGAGTCATAACAGGTGGATTAGTTGAAAAATGCCTTCCATCATCACAATACTGCCATGAAATTTGGGTTGAGCTCAAATGAAACTTGTAAGCTAGAGTTTAGACGACGACTATCGCCAACGACCTTGAGGGAACAAAACGCGCACTCGTTTCACACCCGCGGGACCCAAAATTTTGAAGTTTTTTGTACTTTCCTTATTATTCTATGACTAGAAAAAAAAAGCATCGAATCCAAATGTACCTAGATAATTAAATTTTCTTTGAGATGGTGACAATTTACCAATTTACTAAAATAAGCTTATATATAATAAGGTTTTGGCGCGATTGTCGTTTTTAGGGTTCCGTACCCAAAGGGTAAAAACGGGACCCTATTACTGAGACTCCGCGGTCCGTCTGTCTGTCTGTCACCAGGCTGTATCTCATGAACCGTGATAGCTAGACAGTTGAAATTTTCACAGATGATGTATGTCTGTTGCCGCTATAACAGCAAATACTAAAAATAGGATAAAATTAATATTTAAGGGGGCTCCCATACAAAAAACGTGTTTTTTTGCCGTTTCTTGCGATAATGGTACGGAACCCTTCGTGCGCGAGTCCGATTCGCACTTGGCCGGTTTTTTTGTCCGTGTTGGACATAACTTTACAAATTAATTAAGCTATGTTATACGAATAAAGCTCAAAATATTAAAAAAATGGTATAATGTAACAATTTTTTTAGACTAGCTGTTTAGACGTGATTCTCATTTTAAAATCAACTACTAAGGTGTATTGCGCCTTAAAACGCAGTATCACAAAGCTACTACACTACTACATGCTTACGATAAAATAGTTGTTGCATTTCAGTGCATCCGAAATCTGAATAATTTTCTACTTTGTAAAATAAACACATACATGGGCTATCATAATATAAGCCTGTGAAACATAGGAAGAATACTAACCCTCAGTGTCCCACCTTAAAATTATCGGAGATTTAATGTGACAAATTGTCAAGCACGCGTTATCTGCTGTGATTGGTTGAATGAATTTTCGACAGCCAATCACAGAAGATAACGCGTGTTTGACAATTTGTCACATTAATTCTCCGATAATTTTAAGGTGGGAAACTGAGGGTAACTGTGTTTCTTCTACAGAATTCTAAATTCATACTATAAAGACGCTGTTCACCAAGTTTAGAGCTAAAAACTGAACTGCATACAAATCTCCTTGCATTTAATGTATGTAAGTAGGTATAACAACAATATCCATGTCTTATAGTGCATCTACACGTTCAATATAAATATTAATGAAAAATTCCAGATTCGTTCCGTTTCGTTGCAAAATAATTTGCATTCAACATGCTAGTCTTAATTATAACTACAGTAGGTATGTATTTAAGACTAGTATACGACGGGCAAAGCTAAAGGCAGCAAGTTTGCCAAGCAAATATCGTCTTTGTAGACGTTAATATTTATAAAGGACTGATGTGTATCAGTCCGGGCGAAGAGGCGAAGCTAAATGCAGAAAGTTTTTCATTGCCAAGCAAATGTCGACTTTGCTGCTGTTGAAATAAGGTCAAAAATAAATTATAATATTAGTTATCTGCGTGCCTTTAATGCTTCTGTGGACTAGGCTATACGCTATATATATATTTAAGACAATATTGTACAAAATTATATTATCGGCGCCCTAACAATGTCATTCAAACGTCAAATGATTTTTGTAACACTGTAGGAGTGGAGTTATGCTATGTCGACCTTATTTCAACGTACATTTGTTTGATATTAATTTGACAGTTAAATGGCGCTACAATACATATCGCTAAGCTGACTAAGCGTACACCCGGTCCTATCAGATTTTCGTTAGGTACTTTGTTTTGTTTATGTTAGGTAGCAAGATTTATTATTTTAAGTACGTAATTCTTATAAATAGCAGCTTTGAGGTAAAAATATGACGATAGGACAAAGGCTGCAGACAATTTATAATAATGATGTGATGCTGTTCTGAAATATTCTCTTAAGTACTAGGTACCTAAATCATTTACTACATTCGTTAAAGAACTCTTCTTTAATAGAGTTTATGCAATGATCATATAATAGGAGTTATTAAAACACGAGCGTGCGTTTACCACATGAGGCGAAGCCGAATGTGATAATAATAACACGCGAGTGTTTTAATACCTAATTATATGCCGTTGCATACACTACTTTACCTTCACTCATACAGTTGAAATAAAACAAAAGTGGAAACGGAAAAAAAAATGGTATGGCGGCCAATTTAGATTCCCACTGTGCATGACTATGCAGCGCGCGCATCCATAGAATAATGACACTACTTTTCTACATTAAGTCAAAGAGCGAAAGAGCACAGCGCCAGTAAATTAAAAAGTAAAAGTGTGCTATAAAATAAAAAGTTATTTTATGATGCAGTTGTTTGAAAATTTATCTATGTTACTCACCACGTTATGTTTCAAATATGAATTCAAATAAACACGTACTTTATATTCGTGGCTAGGGAAAATTAAAAAGAAAACCATTACAGTGCAATATTTTCCTTCGATTTTCAAACAACTGCATCATAAAATTACTTTTGAATTTTTATAACACACTTTTACTTTTTAATTTATTGGCGCTTCCATAAGGCTCATTGACTTAATGTATAAAAATAGTGTCTATGGATGCGCGCATTATCACATTCGGCTTCGCTTGTTTATGTTAAACCGCGCGTGTTTTAATAACCCCTATTATATGACCATTGCATAAACTACTATTACTCTTTGCAGAAAAGATACATCCAATCGTCCATCATCCGACCTTCATAAAATTGTGGTTCCATGTTCTTCAAAGTATTCTTTTAGTACTAAGTACTAAATATTATAATAATTTAGGTACTAGGTACCTAAATTATTTACTAGATTTTTTTATAGACGTGTACCTATCTTCGCAGTAAATATACATCTAATAGGGATGATTCTTGGGTAGGAAAATGATAATTCTATTTAGTCTATTTAGTAGTAGTAAAAATTGACAAAGATAAAGCGCATCAAAGTTCAAGAGTGGGTGCTTGTGACGTCATTGTCAGTATAAAGTGTAGCACACCGTGACGTCACATCACACGATATTTCAACACACTGTATTGTCGTAATTTTTTGTTTAAGTGGCAAAAGAAAATACGTGTCCAATATTTTTAGGTAATCTAACTAAGGGATTAAATAGATATTTTTAGTAAATGTATTACCCTATTGTCCTTCTACCAACCTTCATAAAATTGTGGTTTCATTATAAAAGGCGTCTACTGCTGGACGAAGGCCTTTTTTTCTCAGGTAGAAATCTACATGGATATTAAATCTTTTTCTTCGTCGGCACTTTTCTTTGGTCCACTATGTTGCAGTGAGACACCGGGCTGCCATAATTTTCCTTACGATGCGACGCCATTCCTACGCCTACAGCAGGCTTGATCTGGTCGTCCATCGCATGTATACCAGATATGTGAGGAGAATAAAGGACTATTATTTAGTTCCACCAATAAAAAAAATCATATGCCTTCTCCTTTAATCGCCTCAACAACTACCCCAACCCCTACTCCATCCTCATGGATATATTGCGCCCTGGGTTGGGCAGAGAGGATTGCCAGACTCTTACTGACTAAAATCACCCCGCGGTGTTCACTCGCACACCTACGTCGGGGGCGGGCGTGTAACTTCCGCTGGCCCCGACGAGTGGAGTGGAGTGTGCTTACCTCCTTCTTCTCCTTCCCCTAACTTGAATAATTGCGTTGATTTTACAACATTTACCAGCCCGCACTGGGCCCGCGTGGAGGATTTAACCCCTTTAAAACTTGGATCCATGCGAAACACAATAACATTTTAATTGTTTCGGTAATTACGACATTCAACCGGTAAAGGCCCTTTCTCACAGAGAGAGGCGTGTGTCCCAGCACAGCAATGGGAACATTAAAAGGCTGATGGTGGTGATGAACTGATTTTAATAACTTATCTTTTATAATTCCAGGAGGTCTAGTATTAACAGTGCCAGGCAAGTTGGTATGCGGCGGTCTAGCGGGCGCTGTAGCTCAGTCGATATCCTACCCGCTGGACGTGACCAGGCGTCGCATGCAGCTCGCGTGCATGGACGCGCACACGGAGAGGTTTGGGTATGTCTGCATGTTTATCAAGTTTGTAATGTACTCGGTAAGATGATAAAGGAACTAAGCAATGGCCGCTCTGAAACTTTCAAAGAGTTCTCTAGGTTTCTAGTACCTTCTAGTAGTCAAAATATCTGTGAACGTCAAGTGTCAAGCGACCCCAGTCCCTGGTACCCGTGCGCCGCCCCGCGTTCCCCTCGTGCGCCAATAGCGAGAGGATCATGGACATGACGAAGAAGTGAACTGGGTCTCAGATCCGGTCTCACCGGGAGGCCAGTGTTGAGCGCTTGAAACTGTCCTTGAAGGCAGTCTCCGAATGGGGCGATTCACCGCGATTCCAATCTGGTCAGTTTCAATGCTGCTAAGCGTGTATTGTTTCCGCAAAAAGGAGGCAATTCCTCCCGGCTCCTTCTTTCCGGGGTGTGACCATTCCGATAACAGACCATCTTTAGCTTCTTGGCATTACGTTGACATCGACCCTCAATTTTGGTCCACACATTGAGGCAAAAGCTCAGCAGGCCGCCAAGAAGTTGGGGATCCTTGCGAAGGTGAGACGGTATTTCACGCCAGAACTTAACTTGTATCAAGCGCAAGTTCGATCATGTATGGAGTATTGTTTTATACACTTGAGTCAATAGAAAAACGGCAATTTAATTCCTCCTAGCCCGTTCCATCATTGGACCACAAGACAAACGGCGATGCGTCATCGGTATATGGTGGACATCACATCCCACCTGTACGCACGCACAAAGCGTTTTGGGAATACTTTTTATTATGCGTACAGCTAAGGAGTGGAATTCCCTGCCGGAGTCTGTATTTCCTGATAGCTACAACCTCTTTAAGTGAAAAGTGAATAGGTTACCTCTAGGCAAGCGTGACCCACCGTCGACCACATCACCGCTAACCATAAGTTGAGATAGTAGTCAACAGTGAGCCTAATCAATAAAAAAAAACTACATTAAGAACAGCAAATGAGATATTTGTCAGGCTATTAAAATACTGATCTATAGATAGCTGGCACAAGACTATCGGATTGCACATTGTAATTAATGCATGTCGATACACGTTGCACTCAGACAAATATGCATTTGGCTATATTTATATCATGTCTATGCCACTAATCTATTTTATTTGCACATTATATGTTATCTATGTGTTCTTCCTCAGAGCGGCCATTGTTTTTGTAAAGACTAAAATTATATCGTATAAGCACTAAATATCTGATTATAAATTACCAACCTAAGGTCCGCTTGGTTATCTTTCTAGCTCTGATTAGTAGCTAACCCGGCCAATTATGTATAATATATTTGTTATCTAACCTCGTGTTAGCAACTAACTCAGAGTTAAGATATTGGTGCAACTGGGCCTTAGTGGTGTATGGTAAACAGGAAATACCTAGATTTACTAAATGGCAGTGAAATATCTTCAAAGAACTTCGCAATGTCTGTTATCCACTAACTTTCCATAACCTATGTAAACAAAATATTGCACTTCTTCAATGTATTAGCACCGTGTAATTAATGCATACAAAACGATCATAATTATTTACCAAATGGTAACTAATAAATAAAATACACCGTTCACCATTACCTTTTAAAATATCATTTTATAATTTAATTGTGACAAGACTACGCAGATTACTCAGCACGAACTTGAGCTAAGCTACACCAGGCCTTCCAAATATTTTTCCTGTACATACAGGAAAAATACCATTATCCCTTTTTACAACCTTTTATTTAACTTGCAATGTATGTATGTAAGTGTGTTCGGGTCAAATCTTGCAACTGAATTTTAAAGCAGTTATCCTCCACCGATTAACCTTTTGAGCGCCAAGCGGTACCGAACGCGATGTGTCCCCCAGCGCCAAGCTATATATGTATAACTAATATATAGTAAAAATTAGTGATGGGGTAATTGTAGTATCGATTAATTTTACGTACATGTTTTTTTTTTATAAATGTACATGAAAAATTGAATTATTGACGTATTTCGATATCTTAATAAATAAAATAATGACAAATTTCGATATCTTGGTTTATTAAATTAAATGATTTTGATTAAAGAAAATGACCGAACAGATACATAACTCAATTCAGCCATAAGAAGTTGGCTATATCCCTATTTTCTTTTGGCGTCATCTAGTTGTTTTCTTATAAAGACCGTGGCGCCCGTAGCACGTAAAATTTCATTTGTTATAAGGGATGGGTATGTTCAATTTTCTTATTTTTATTTTTTGTTTGTGTTTATGTAAAACCCACATTAATATTATTATTATAGATTTTGTTTGGCCACATTACGCGCTTCTTTTCTGGATACGGCGTATCGCATTCAAAGTAAGAACGCAATTTTTGGTATGTTCTGTATTCTGAGATATTATACTAATTTCGAATGTAGGTACTTACGCCAATCTAATTAGGTTATTGATCGAAAATATTTTATTTATTTTTTCATACCGTTAAGTAATTTACACTAACTCAAAATCTTCGTCTGATGTACTCTCGTATTTATCGGATTCAGCTTCCTAGTCCACACCTTGTAGGATTTTAAGTTCTTCAGGACGTAATTCATTAGCTTCACTCTTTTTTTTTATATCGATATCAATCCATAACAGCGCTGCACTATCTCACACTGACCTTGATTCACTTACGTCTATGACGTCACAGGTTGTCTTCTATTGATGTCCATGGCGCACGAGGCACAGATATCAATTAGTTTCGTAGTGGCGGAATCTTTCAATATCGATATCAGTATAAACCAAAGTCCGGCTTTGTGTGTATTAAAAGATTTGAGTAAATACATGTGTAAGGGCTAGCATAATTACGTACATTCTCCATAAGGATCGCATTTATTTCAAAACTCAACATTTTGATTCGAAATAAAAGTGTTTTTTTTTCTTTTGTGTACGACACTTTAGAAACTTAATCAAGTAACCACAGCACTAGGTGACAGGGATGGTAATGTGATTTTGTCACTGGGTTGATTATGATTGGGTCACTAAGATGACTGCTGTAGCCAAGGCGTCTTCCTATGAAGACTACGGCGCCTGGGACACAGCAAAAATTTTGTCTGGTATTATTTTTCTGTTTTTTATATAGACAAAGACCCCTAAGAAATAAAACATTAAGTTTAGGGTTTTAGGCAATAGTAACAATACGCACAAAGCATTTGTTCATGTATTTTAATGTAATAAACGATAAGATTATATATTGTCTTCTAATAAAGACTGGACCGTGGAGGGCACGGAAACGGTTGTCTTCTATAGAAGACCGTGGCGCTCAAAAGGTTAAGATGAAATTTAGCATACACGTTTAGTTTGGATGACAATGCATGGTTAGCTAAGTGACGTCATTCTAAGTCCAATATGGCGGATGGCCCATGATGGCGTACTTGTTATTTTTAGTGCACTGTCAAGATATAGGTATCAAATAAAGGGTTTGCTGAGAAGAATACGAAAAAAGCTTTTTTCAAAAAAAGATTTTTATGAGTAATTTAATTTACGTTATAGTAATGGGGCAGCAGGAATATTGCTTACTTTTCTTACAACTGTCGACTACAAGTGCAAGATATAGAAGGGAAAATAATTATTGTTATCTGCTCAAGGGGATAATCAAAGTTCTTAGAGCAAGGCTATTTCGAGTGTGAATAAAGGACAGATGTATATGACTTGTATACATCTGTCCCTTTTACCCAGTCGCATCATGATAGTTTGGACACGTCATGGTACGGGGGCAGAGCCAGTGCAAAGTAATCTTTAATCAATCTCAGCCATATTTTATTTCTGCTCCAATTTGGTTGAACCGTGTATGTCCTAACGATAAATGCATTTGCACCATGCACTCTACTCTATGTATTGTAATGTATATGATTCTATTCCTTACTAATGCAGCGATATTTCTGATTGCATGTTATTTTCACGTGGTGTTGGCAACACTTACAGGAGGTTGGTTAATCATATTTTTTGTATATTTTATTATTTGTAAGATTTATTTTTAATGTTTTTAACCCTAGTATCCCCTTTAGGAACAAATTTAACAGTGAAATAACCACATTATTGAATGTAGATTGCTAACAACATAACAAAACTGTATATTTAGTACTTTAGTAAAGGTGTTGGATTAGCAGAAAGGGTCCGGACTATTTGGGACTATTCTGCCCTTCGATCAATAATACACTAGATACACAATCCCATACAAAACTTCTCTTTAAAACGGTCACCTATTGTGTTTACGTTGTTCTGAGAATTCTAGCTGAAATAAATATACATTAATGCAAATTCAACCTTAATTTGCATTGACAAAGCTATGTACAAAAATCTTTTTACAAAAAATACAACCGACTTCCATAGAAAAACAAAAAAGTGAAAAATGACTTCAATGGAAGTCGGTGTCAAAATACGAAGAAAATAAAACAAGAACACCGACTTCCGTAATTGAAGTTATTTTTCACTTTTTTGTTTTTCTATGGAAGTCGGTTGTATTTTTTGTAAAAAGTTTTTTTATTTTTTTCTTTTTAGTTGTTTTACATAATTTATATAGGCTAGGTACCAATAATGCCCAAAGTGAAACCAGAATAGTGTTACCCAATAACATGAAACTTAAACAAAACCGGTCGAATAAGGGTACACCAAGGTCAACTGTTTACACCTGCGTACCCGTTTAGAGCGTACTAGTGTGATGTTATGTTATGAAATGGTGTAAACAATAAACATAAATGAGATTGCAGCTATCCCGAGTGATTTGCCGTCATTATATTGATATTGAAGAGTTCTGATGTGTATCTACGAAGTTCTTTATCAGATCTAAATGGGACCACATGACTAACACCAGCTTTCAAATAAAAAAAGAATCATCAAAATCGGTTCACCCAGTAACAAGATCTGAGGTAAAATACATAAAAAAAAACAGTCGAATTGAGAACCTCCTCTTTTTTTTTGAAGTCGGTTAAAAAGCAATACATATTTACGATATTTCTTCGCTGCTCTACATCAAAACAAATTTAATCTTGCACGCATGTTTTGAAGTCTAAATTACAAGAACAGTCGATGTTTGTTACAACAATAGATGGTGCGTTCGCTTTGTCGACGCAAACGTTGGTCAAGCAATCATAATATTTGGCAATTGATTGATATCTTCTACTATATAAAAATAAGTCGGGGTTTCCTTCCTGACGCTATAACTCCAGAACGCACGAACCGATTTCCACGGTTTTGCATTCGTTGGAAAGGTCTCGGGCTCCGTGAGGTTTATAGGGTAGGTAGGGTAGGGAGGGTAGGGTAGGGTAGGTAGAGTTGGGTAGATAGTGTTAGGTAGGGTAAATTAATGTTTGGTATTTTTAGGGCAAAACAAAGTTTGCCCGGTCAGCTATTCAGTTTTTACTTTATAAAAAAACACCTAATAATATAAACTTATCGAAAGAAAGATATTCCTGCCAAAATCTCGGTGTTAGGCATAGCACGCACAGCGATTTTCATTCGCGCGAATTTTTTAGTACTATTTGGGCGCGATTTTTTTTCCGCAGTGCGTGCAGCTTCATACATTTCCATAGGACACAGAACGCGCGGAAAAAAATTCGCGCGAATAAAAATCGCAGTGCGTGCTAAGCCTTACGGTGGTTATTTGCACAATTTTTTAACGCACACGGCGGCATTTTGTCGTCTTAATGTTGGCTATGATTGGACCATACTAATTTGAAATAAGACTACAACCGTATTTATGCTCTTATTTTTTTGGCCCGTTTTTGAAGCGCTTACCGGGCATCTAGTGTATTATTGATCGAAGATTCTGCCACACTCCACAGTAACTTTATTTAATAACCACATGGTGGACCCCTAACACAGCTCGAAGGTCTCTACTATCGCGGGAGAGCACTAAATTTCGAGACGAGCTGGAAAAACTAAAATGCAATGGTTCATTCGTCATCTCTGGACTGAAATATTAGGTCTTCATGGGGGAAGGCCTTTGTCCATCCAGTAGTCAGTGACAAATAAAACTATTCTCTCTTCTCAGTTTTTGTCTCCCTGCTGCATATAACTTATTGCAAGCTGCTTTAAACATTTTCTATTCTACCTTTAACAAATTTATCTTGGTCAAATATCACTACAGACGTGACTGACTTTGCTTCTGAAGGATTTGGCAATGACAGAGAACGAAAAAAAAACAATCAACAAATTCAGGATGCATTCCTGAATTTGTTGATTGTTTTTTTTTTCATTCGACAGAAACCAATACCGCCCACTAATATTGACCTCTAACGTTTCCAGTACTGGTATGGTGAAGACACTAACCCTCATATACCGTGAAAACGGCATAGTGAAGGGTTTGTACCGCGGTATGAGCATCAACTACATCCGAGCGATACCCATGGTCGCCACCTCCTTCTCTACCTACGAGCTCATGAAGCAACTGCTGCAACTCGACACAGGAATGAAAGTCTCGTAACGACGACAAAACGGCGACTTTTCTCGGTGATTCATGCCTTTGCGCCACTGTTATATGAAGTTAGTGGCTTTTGCGCAAAATGAATTGGCTTTGTGAAAAGTTTTAAGGTACCCCATGACTATTTTAATCTTGTAGCTAATTTAATAGTTATTATTGTTTAATTGAAATGACAAGGAAAATTGCGCACACTATATTTTCTTCAGTACTTATATAAAATCAGTATTTGAAACTTGTAATGCTAACTATAACTTGTATTTGTAATATGCTTAGATATAATATAGTATACCCTATATATGTTCAGTAAATAGATAGAAACCAGTTATTATGTGTCGCGGCTTATTGTAATGCTGAGTACCCAACTTCAGGCTTCTGCAGGTACTTTGTATCACAAACAAAGTTGGAGATAGTACAGACCCCTGAGGGACCTCGGTATTCAATTAAATCAGTTCATCAATACAACAGCTCATTCAAATATCTCGAATTGATCGATCTCTCAGGAAATCCGCTTTCCAATCACATAACCCGTTAGGTAGGCCGTAGGTCGATAAAGAAAGTTTGCTGGCAGGTGAACCTATCAAAAGCCTTTGAGGTATCAAGGGCTAGCGCTTCGTATGTAATTAGCATATGCTAGATCCATTCAGTCGGCCGGTTCTAGCGGACGCCATTGAAGAGATCATTTGCTTCAAGATATTTTAGGAACTTACTGTTAAGAACACGGTCCAGATGGGTCTGTAATTGGCTGAATTTGCTCGACTGCTTTTTTGCGAGTAGGGCGACGAAATAGCTTGTTTCTAAACTTTAGACACTGCCTCATAAGCAAAGATAGGCGAAACTAGACACATTAGGATCGATAAAGTGATGCATCAAATAATAATTATATTAGAGAATACTAAGTTTTAATGTTGGAATAATAAGTAATAATTCCGTGCCTTTGCTGCTTTTTATTCTATTTAGAAAAATATTTTATTGATTTTTATGCCTGTTTGCACTTACACCATATAAAATATAGCAAACACCATTGTCAATAAAAATGCGACTTCATTAAATCATATTCCGATTAGCTTAATTATTTCCTATTAATATTCCTAATGTTCTATTCAATAAACTGCTAAGCAATTAAAAACGTTAAATATTTGAATAGACCTACAATTCCAGTGCTAGACAAAAGTCATACCGAGTTCAAGGAACTGGTTGGCCTGCTACAACTATTTAAATATTCATAGTGTTATGACTTACATGGATTCCAATGGATATACCGGTAATATTATCTACTTTGGACCCAACTTTCGTGTTTAAGCGGTAGAATAGAATATACTTAATTACACCAAAATAGTTACACATCTCTTTCAAAATTGGTAACAATATCTATGACGATCTACAATAGGTTGGTAGTCACGAAACACCTAGTCAATTATATCAAGGGTGAATCCAATGTGTTGACTATTTGGGTTGGACGAATACTCGACAGCTATTGAATAGCAGTATCTATTGTAACATCGAACCCATAGCATAATAATGCCAGCTTTAAAAAGTTGACGTGTTGTGTTTCAAAAACAGGGTGACAAGGTAGTATTTAAGATGATTCATTCCACGTATGAGATGCGTCTTTTATTGTTTTAACGATAAATAGATTATACGTAAAATTAAGTTTTTAACGCACATTAAATGTGACATTAATATTCTTAAGACAACAATGGAGCAGTTTTTCTTGTTTCCAAAGCACTGATAAGTTTGGTTGAAATGTTATTCTTAGATTCAATTCGAAGTTTTTATTATCCGACTACCCCCAGAAGGAGGGCTATGTTTTTTTTTCTAGTAAATTACTTCCTATTATGTACTGTTTCACACTGAACTGCTGTAGCACCAAAGATGCTGGTAAAACTCAAACAAAATAATAATTACGTAATTCTTGTATATTGTATAAAGTGCACAAATGGACTGCAAACAACAACCTAAATAATAAATTATTTTCATGTAATGTTGACTTTTATTTCTACTTTGGAATGGTGAAAGAAAACCCCTTATTTTTATAATTAATTTTATTTATTATATCTAATTCCTATCAACAGGCATAGTACACGTTGCAAGAATAATTATTTTACCGTACTGTGTTTACATTTTAAATTATTGCCATTGTGTAGCGAATCCAGATGGAAGTATGTATATTTGTCTTGTCGTCGGCGCAATATCAAGTGTCGAATCCCACTTATACATGAACATACTATGCTTACAAAAGATCAAGGTTTTCTCAATAGATTAAATGTCGATCGCCTATGCAGTTTGCCAGGAAAGCCTTAATTTTAAATTTACACGAGCTTCGATTGGGTGAAATAACGGCAAAAGCAGAGAAATCAAACTTGTGCTACAGTTAATGTGTTTTATTTCACGCGAACGAGGCTCGCCATACATACTCATTTTTTTTGTTATTTTTTTCTTTTAAGGATATTATATTTTATTTTTTATCTATAACTTACATACTTAATACTTAGATCAACGAAACGTGTGGCTTCAGGTGTCATTGGTGGGTAAGGTCTTTGTATAATTAGTACGCACGCGTTTAATTTAGGAAATAAAAACAAATATTACAATTATTTTATAAATCTGAAATTTTATTTTTAAATGAATGATGGCACTGACAAAAGAAACTGTCCACTGTTCAGATTCTAAAATAAGTACACGCTTTCTACATGGAAATGGAATACAAAATTGCTTTTGCCAGTTATTCTATAAATAGAAATGCTTTGTTTAAGGAAACCAGGGCTTATCAGTGAGTAT
The DNA here is from genome assembly GCA_964057195.1 of Orthosia cruda. NCBI lineage: Eukaryota > Metazoa > Arthropoda > Insecta > Lepidoptera > Noctuidae > Orthosia > Orthosia cruda. The sequence continues at coordinate 25,384,915 of OZ059843.1, read as the reverse complement.
GTAATCTTAAAAAACATGCTTTAACACTTTCAATATAACCCCCTGTTATAAATTTCTATCCTAAGATGTTATAAAACAATTTCCCAGTTCGCAATGATCTCATATAAAATTGTTATTAATATATTTAGTTACTTACCTCCTTTACGAAATGAGTACAATAATGGGAAAATATTCGACACTTAGTTTAAACAATAACAACCTATCGGGCGCCTTGATCTTTAGGTATTTACAAAATTACCTAAAATTATTTAAAAATCAAATATAGAATAAAAAAACGAACTTAAAGCTCCACTCTTGTGAAACACTATTCCATGTCATACAGGTACTGTGGCACAAGAAAAGGAGAATTTTGAATAATAAATCTCGAAATGCAAAACTCGTTTTCTCTAGGCATTTTATGACAGAATGATTGCACTGGGGTATAAACAATAAGAATTCCTAATACTTTATCGCAGACTTACAGCCGAACTAAAGATATTATATGTATTAAAGTAATATAATAAAAATAAATACATAATGCCATTCTGTCATAAAATTAAATGCTTGCTATTGCTTTGAAGTCCTCGATCAATACCCCCGCAGTATATGTAGTATTGTGTAAGATAAATATCAAATTGTAAAAAAAATCTTTAATATTTTATTTTTAAATCAACTAAAAATACAAATTTATAGGATGCGACTCGTAATAGATTTTGATCTACAGTAACTTAACTCGAAAAACATCATTATATTTGCTAGGTTGACAATAATCATGTTGTTTTCACTAATTATAAGTTCCATTACTGCACATTAGATGTAAGATCATAAGCTTTATGGGAATCCAATAGGCGCACATTTAGTCACCAAAGATTACATTATGATGGTATGTCCATTACTCGCCTGTCGATCTATGGTGACACGAAATAAAACTACCGTTTTTTAGTAAATGTACGAGTTTAATGAGGTCCAATCGTCTTCGATACATAATATATTGTATAGAATCATTACTTGAGGGACGTCGCGTTCCGTCGGGTCGGGGGCCATGAACATACCAGCATAACTAGCGCGGAGCGAATGCACAGTAAACGGCAAGAACCTAACGCAGGGACCGGCGACAACCACTTACAACGTACGCGCGCGACCAGCGTCACCCGTGCGCCAGCGCCAGCCAGTGCGCCACCCGCACCAGGCTCGCCAGGCGCGCGCGCGCACTGCGGCGAGCGCCCAGCCCAGCGCCCAGCCAGGCGCGCGCCGCCCGCCCGCGCCCGCCCCGCGCCCTCCGCCCCCCGGCCCCCGACGCACTGGCTTCGCCCCGCACACTCTCCGCCCGCTTGATATGCGCCTCCTCTGCAACAAATAAGCACCACTATACTAAGTACACTGTACAGTATACATCTTGCCCCAAGGGCAGACCATGAATGATCTGTTGAACTCTCACCATAATCATTTACAACCAACAGTAAACTTAAAACGCCCATAATATTCATCTCTAAGGAAACCTACTTAGGTCACTCAGGTACTCACTACAAAAATATAATCAATCAACAATTTAACTACACTGAAAAGTAATATAGAAAAACTGTTACTTACGTGCAGCCTACATGAAATAATCTGGCGTCCGTCGCGTGACGTGCGGCTCACCGCGTCGCGGAGCCGGGTCGAACTGAAGGCTGAAACATGACAAATACATTACTACCACATTCTAGGACAAACTTACGTTATTACGCTTTAATGATATTAGGTCATATTTTCCATTATCCATGGTTGGTAATCGACTTAGTCAATTTTAATTTGATGTTGAATATCAAATTTTAGTCATCACTTTGCGCTTATAATCATTCCAAAACCTAAACAGTAATATCTTTATCTACATACAGAAAGGGATGCCTAGTCTATGAACCACACACAGCAGATTGTTTTATATTCAAGCTACAATAGTTTCCAATTAGATGGAAAAACTTCTTCTTTCATCGACAACCATGAAGTTTGCCAAGCAACTAAAAACCACTTTTATTGACAATTGTTACAGTACGACTAGTTCTTTCTATTGTTTGTATCGCCCCTCATTATCTACAAGGTCAAGTTCGTACTTGTGACAATCACAGCACCTTGAAGTGGAGAAGCCCTACAATATAAACTAAACATGCTTACACCCACTTATGATTGTCCAGTATTATATTGTTCTAGAAATCTTTACACATGCTTTTCATTCATGTTTTTAACAAACATATGAGTACAAAACATAAATAAAGAATCTACAGTAGTATGCCATGATCAAGTAGAAAAGCTGGCATCTAACTAAGCATATGAGTGACCAAAGAAGTAGGGTACGTAATCATCAATTTACTTGCCAAGCTTCATAAAACTGACACAGTTGCCCAGAATAATCTATATCTCTTGAGACCAGACTCTTTGTCATATTAAATAGGGGTGGGGACGGTCATTGAACTTTTAATTGATTGCATTACCTAGACCATTGATGACCCGAGACAAGTATACCTCGCCAGGTTATTTACTTGGAGGGGCGGATATTTATCTCGGATCATTGACTTAGCAAAGAAAGGTGTCGATCTAGAATGCTATATATATAATAAAGACATAGACAATACTTACAATGAGTACTTAAGCGCATCATCCAATTCCATAATGGCGGCTTGGTTACCGCATCTGAAACAATCGTGTTTACATTTTAGAAGGTTGCGTAAGAGCATACTGTTCGAGTAGCTAAGGTAATCTAATCGCATTATATCTCTGTGCTGTGATTAGGAGTGTCCACGAAGATACTTTCTCCTGTTATTGTTGTAAACTATCGCATGTCTTGACAAAATAAAATTGTAAAAAATGAAATGCGGAGTATAATATAATATTATGTCGGCATGAGCTACATGACAGTTTTATTTTCCGTGTTAAACAGGTAGTCAGTAGAATAGGAAGCAGCGAAGGGTACAATACGCCGTGTGATCTGGAGAAGCTGCTTTGAAAATATGTACATATTGTACGCAAAATCTTATGAAAGGCTAGCCTATCAAGAACAAAAATAGCTGACAAATTGACAATGTGTTCTGTTATATTATCAATAATCCAAATATGTATTCAAGAATAATTTCTACCAACAACAACGGATCAATAAGAACCTTAATAAGTTGACTTCATAGCATTTAGAAGCTTTTATTATTGAAACATGCACAAGCACAAAAAAAAACAGTTAATTATCAAATTAACGTTGCGATAAACGTGGAAGTGTTCTATTAATATAATTTTACAATAAAAGCAAACATTTCTTATCAACAAAATATTGGCAGCGCAAAAAATAACTCGGTTTTATAGGATTATCGGGGTATTTTGATTTTGCTTGTAACAGTACACTTTTTAGATAGACAAATATGTAGATGTACAGTATCACAGTTCACAGTTGTGTTTAGTACATTTCGCACTTACGTTCATAATTTGTATTGGAGGACTTATGCAAAATAGTAAATTTTGTTCATTGTTAAGCTTCGGGCGACCTCATTGGGCGAATCATGTTGGTGTACCGTTCTCCAAAACCTTTATGAAGGTTAATAAGTTGGGGCCAATGTTTGTTACTGCAGTTTTCTACACAGAGTTCATGACAATGAAAGTATTTAGTTTCTACTGAATATCTTACATGAATAAGCAGAGTGCATTCACACTCATTATGCACGGTATAATTAGCGTCGAAATCAGTGTTGTCTGTGTATACAATTGTTAAGGAAAAGTAAGATAGTAATGACATAGCATTGAGTTGTTTTTCCTTAGTATTATGACCAAGTTTCTCTCAAATAATGAAAAACCAGACAATTTTGTTTACCATGGTGTGAGGTAACGCCACTTGAATATGTAGGCTTTGGCACAAAATCAAAACATCAATCTCAACAAAGATTCTTAGAGGCCCCATGTCATTGATTTTAAAAATGCAACATAATTTTCATCACTTTCGCTATAACTTTATAGCTTATTCATCATCACAGAGAGGACTCACAAAACCCTGCATTTGTCTATTATCCACTGATTCAGAACGTCATGATAAATCATTTTATCGTACGATTCGATTCACATTTGACATTGAAAACTTGCAAGATTTATCGAAATTGACGTCCTTTCGAAGATTCACTTGGCACCGAAAAGTATAGGGCCGAGATTAGTGTTTCTTCTCGAATTTAACGGGCATCCAAACTTAGACGTTCGGGTTACCCGTACCATTAGTTTAGTTCTGCTACCAAACTGCTGCCTGGCAAATTTTTACCACAACAACCAATATAGGAGGTGAGTAAAAGGAGGTTTGGAAGAAGCAGCAGTGGGCTTCTATAACACTGGGCTCAGTTAGTTGGTTGTTCAATGTAATATTTTGTAAGTCTTCGCAAATCGAGAATACATAAGGCGGCTCTAAAAAGAATGACTGCATTTTAACTGCAATCCTGCGGCAAAAATACAGATTTTGTACACTTGCCAACGGACTGGGCAGCACACAAGCAGTCGGCGTGCAGTTGGCATGTGATAGACTGCCCGGTTTAGACCCAAGTGAAGGAGTAGAACTTACCTATAGCAGTAATTGGGTGCTGAGAAAATAGTGACGACATTTCTATCATGGCACCAGTTGTAGCCTTCCATGACAAGCTGGTGAGCCCTGGAGACCAGAGTCAGCCCGTTGCTGTGGTTGAACGTCTCCGAGATGTCCTGGCCGAAAGTGTAGCCGGCGCCACGCGGCGATATGCCCCATCCGCCTCTGTGGGAAACACGAAATACATCAGTATGTTGTTATAAAATACTTAGCTGTTGTTGTTAAAACTTCCGTTTGGACGCTGAAGCCCTGATTACAAATGGAATCGGGTATTGGCACTAGTTCTTAGGTCAGGATTAATAAACGATACTCAGCTCGTGTTTTGGCTCAGTTATTTTTCATCTTGCACTTATGATTTGAAGACTTTGAAGTTTAGCAAAGTATTTGCTAAGTAGCGTCTATTAATATCGGCCTTAGAAAATCCTGTGCAAAATTTCAAAAGGCCTTTAAAAGAATATGAACACTTGGCTACGGTCAAGGAGGTAATTCACAGTATAGTTGAGAGCAATGTCGTTCTTTTTAGGGTTCCGTGACCCTATTGCTGTCACTTACGTGTCAGTCTGTCTGTCGTCTCTCACAAAATTTTGTTCCATTGACCTATGAACTTGAAATTTGGTGATAATTTTTACTATTACCAATATTTTACTAATAAATACCAATATATTCTACATTTGCCAAGGAACACTAAATGTGCGAAGTCCGACACGCACTTGGCCCGTTTTTCTACTAACCGGAGATATTTTTCGAATAACAAAGTGGGTAGTGTTATTTTAATTTCTCTTCTAAACTCTTGGATTTAAACCAGGCGTTTTCCAAAGAACTTCAACCGTACAATTAATGGTGGTAATTTTGTGGTTTTTTGTTTACTTATCCTTTCAATACGAATGCAGTTCCATGAATTTAAAAGTCACGCAAGGTGCAAATGACGCAATAGCAAATTAAATAAGTTTTACACAAATTAACACCTCATTGGCACTCCTACACAGCCTTGTAATGAGCTAAACGACTAATGTTATTGTAAATCCGCTTAAATGGGATGGAAACAGGTAATAAGGGGCTTTGAGGCTTATTTTAATTTAAAGTTATTTAGAAATATTTGTTAGTAAAGCCTCGATGACACTGGGCTAGTTTTCAAGCTGCTAGTCGGCGAGTTCGCGAGTAGCTTGTAAACTTGCTCCGTGCAGATTGTAAAAAGCTCAATGACACGGAGCAAGTTTACAAGCTACTCGCGAACTCGCCGACTAGCAGCTTGAAAACTAGCCCAGTGTCATCGAGGCTTAATACTACAACTGTCCAAATTACATGAAGTCACAAGCTGCTTGTGCGTAAAATGCTTTATTTAATAGGTTTTGTTTTACTGAAGTATTTTCAAGATCGAATTTTTGAAGCTTATAACATGATTTTTATTCAAATGTGTGATGTGTCAATACTGTTACAGGAATTGGCAACTATCTATCAGATACTAGCTGTCCCCCGCGGCTTAGCTCCCGTCAACTGCCTACCTATCCTACCCTACCTATTTTTTTTCAACCCTTCCCTGTATTCTGGCGAACAAAACAAAAAAAGAATTATTCCAATCGGTCAAGCCGTTTCTTAGTTTTTGAATTCTGGATAAAGTCTAAAGTCTGCAAGTAAGATATATCAAGTTAATACACAATTTAACTTGTACGATTAACAAGATAAAGAGCCGCCATCACCCCACTCGCAAAACAACAACGATAATAAGTTACTTCCCTGAATAAACTGACTCGATAACTTTATACTTCTAGTAAATATAATTATTAATTATCTTTGCGGAACTCAAGCGGTCAAACGATTACTCATTGAATCCCAGACATTGCGTGAAAACAGTACCAAGTTAATCGGAGACGAATCTACCATGCCAAGGTTAAATTCCGAATTAACATGGAAACATAATACCGCGCCTATTTTCCCTGAGGAGGTAGACAGGGATGTAAAGTATCCACATTTATTTAGTAAAATCCCACGTATGATGTAATAATAAAAGAGAGCGAGCCTACTGCCATTAGTGCCTTTTCAAAAGCTCCGGTTGCCGGGTACCTGGGGATGATGTGTATAGCCATGTACGTTAGATTTCACGCGTGCCGGCGTAATTTGTCTGGCAAGCGATCGCCGGGTATAGTTCTTGCTAAACTTCTTGGCCGCCCTGAAGTTGGCTACAATGGCTGCGCTGTAATAAATCTCATACAAAAACAGCACCGTTTCGTGCCTTGCGCATTGGAAAGCCATCTTCAGGGCGGCCCAGATGTTTGGCGAGCACTATCCACACTGTGCGTCCGGTCGCCGCCTACCGACTAGCTTCCAAACGCACAGTGGTGTATGGAAGGAAGACGCACATGCTTTCATACACGGTGGCCAGGCGACCGGGTACAAAGTATTAGTCTCGCGTTGACGGTCTAGACGCTACTGGATACAAAATCGTCTCGTTTGTATGAAAGCTGAATGTGTTACCGGACATTCGGCACCGGCTACCCGGCAACCGGCACGTATGAAAAAGGCACTTAATCACTCCGGATTGCTACTGTGATTATCCTGTTGGAAAACCCCAATAACACTTTGATAGACAACTAGCGGATGCCTCGCGGTTTCACCCGCGTAGTTTTCGCTCCCGTGGGCACACAGGGTAAAAGTAGCCTTATGTCACCCGGGGGATAGTGTAGCTTCACAACGGTGAAAGAATTTATGAAATCGGTCCAGTTGTTTTTAAGTTTATTCGTTACATACAAAAATACAACTCTTTATAATATTACTAGCAGACTCCCGCGGCTTCGCTCCCGTCTACTGCTACCTACCTACGTACCCTGCCTACCCTACCTATCTACCTAATATTTTGTATCTATCATCAATAGTTTTCTCAGCGCACGCCAAAGAATGAATTTTATAGGCAACAATTTGCTATCTTGGGTTACATTATTGCAATTTTCATAAGGATCTCAATTTTTTTTTTTTGAAAATATATTATAGCCTATGACACTCAGGAAAATGTAGCTTTCTACTGGTGAAAGAATTTTCAAAATCGGTTCCGTAGATCCAGAGATTACCCCTTACAACGTCACAAACTTTACCTCTTTATAATAATTAGTACAGAAGTGTAGCTGAGAATCGAACCCAGGGAGCAATCGTACTTTTGATAATTACTAGACTGACGAGGTCGAATATCAACTTGTAAGAAAATAATATGTAGAACAAGTAGTCGGTATCGGAAAATCAATAAAATAACCTAGTTAAAGTCACCCACTTAGGGAGATAACGCTTCGGACGCACGTGTCGTGTCATCAACGGAGCTATAATTAGTTTGCGGATGATACTATGCACGTCCTTGACTCCAGAAGTATGAACGCCTCTAGAGTCAAGGACGTGCTGTCGTACAAATAATTTATTTTTGTTATCGAATGCACGTTTACATCGGTCGCCCATCATCGCCGTTCTGGGTGTCTGCCCAGTGATCTCACTTAAGCTTCAAAGTTACGAAAAGTTAAGTTACCTTAAGGTTCCCCTAGTCAACGGCACGAACTATATTGTGCGCGGGGTTATAATGCATGCTGTCTCATCAGACAACACGTGCGAAAGAGATTGATGCTGTGATGAGCAGTAAGAAGCTAGTTCTCGTACGAATTAGCACTTTTGCAAATTTGTAGCGAAATGGATGATGATTTAGGACGAAAACGTGCGCGCGAAATTTTATGAACAGACCTTTGTGAGTCTAGAACTCTAGATATCATGAAAAAACTACTAAATGTATATTTTCAAAATAACATTATTTGCATTGTTGAATTACTAATCTATCCCTGTATGGCCGTTTTGCAATTTTCCTTCGTCTCATGGTATTTATTTCCGCCCAAAGATGCGTTCAAATTAGTGTTGAAATATGGAACTTTCGACGCAATTTTTTTTTTCCTCTTTTGTTTCCATACAGGGCCTAGATAATGATGAGACAAATTTATATCATTTTTTATTTTGAACGTACACCGTCAAACAGTGGAGTAATCGCCAGATTACGTTTGTATGGAAGAATGTTCGACTAGTGTAACCTTAAGAGCCTTCCAACGCTTTAGTGCCGTAAAACGGTTACTTTCTAAAGCATACTCCGTTATAGTAACGGCTAGGTTAGAGGACTGAAAAAAATATATTATTGATTCATGTACATTATTTGTGAAACATGGTTTTTTCGTGTAACTAATAGTTCTGCTATAAAAAAATAATTAACAACACGATATTTTTTCGCTACTTTTGGATACTCCTCCAAAACGACTTATTTGTTTATAAATATTTTTACACAGTAAAATTGATGGCTAGAATTTCTTCATAACTGAAATAGCATATGTAAATCAAAGAATATTTAGTTAACAAAACTGTCCAAAAGGAGGTTCAATATTGATATTCTGGCTCCGAGCGGGCATACGGCCAATACTGCGTTAACATTGGGGAATATATACACCTTAAGTTAACTTTTACGTTTTGTGAGATATATCCACGTAAGTACTACTCGTTATAAGGTTTCATGACGATTTCCTGTTATGCATCCTTGCTTTGTTATACAATTTGTGGTCTACTAAAATATTTACAGTATTACGTCAGGCAATTATAAACTGTTTACTTAGACTTAGTGACTAAGGCGAAAATATTTATACTCCGTAGGTTAGGTACAATATTGACTGCACTCCGACTTGTGTACTGAAAATACTTGGCACTTTTCTGGCGTAATTACCGACACGATAATAAAACAATTAAACAGAAGCCATAAATGGTTTCGCACCGGTTGAGGAGGCGGAAAGTCAAACCAAATATCCTCTGGACAGAAGAGTCTGTCCTGCCTGCCTGCCTTTAGTCCGTCAGTGAGATTATCAAATAATATTGGACGCGTATTTGACGAAGACAAAGCGCATCAAAGTTCAGGAGTGGGGGCTTGCGATTGCGACGTCACTTTGTCAGTATAAAGTGTAAGCACACCGTGTCGTCACACGAAATTTCAACGCACTGTATCGTCGTAATTTTTTGTTTACGTGGCAAAAGAAAAAATACGTGTCCAATATCTTTAGGTTATCTAACTGACGGACTAAATAGAAATGTCATCAACCCTATTTTCATCCGCAAACCGCCGCCGTATCTTTATTGAGGCAACACTCACTTTTATCAAACTTTTTGTTTATAAATCTAAGGCACTGCCAGCATTTGAAAAAAAATCACCGATGCCCACTTATAGAACATGTACACTCCATTATTTGTTAATGATAAGATATTTTCTCTAACGCCATACGCCTCAATGTCATATACTCGTCCTTGTATACAAACACATCGCCGACTATATCATCGCTTACGAACAGGTGAGAAAATGGACAAAAGCGAGTCTAAGGCCGCGTTTCCACCTGCAAGAAACTCGCATTTAAGTTTTATATTGCAGGGCTATCGAAAGATTGATCACATAACTCTGCTTGAAGTATTGAGCTGGTTGCGGGTGGAAACGCGTCCCAAAAAATAATAATAAAAATCTCACCTATCATCGGGATCACTCCACAGCAGATCACACATGGGACCTTCATGAGGCACCTCCTGCAGGCGGTCGAGGGCTCGGATGTGATCCAGGGTATCAATGGAAGGACTGAGTCCTCCGTGGAGGCAGAAGATCTGGCCGTCCACCAGCGCAGTCAGGGGCAGGAAATCGAACAGGTCGGTAAAGTGCTTCCATACGGACGCGTTGCCGTATTTGCGAAGACATTCGTCGTAGAAGCCGTATACCTGGGTGATCTGTCTGGACTCGTGGTTTCCGCGGAGGATTGTTATTCTCTCGCGGTATCGAACCTGGAAATTTGTTTAAGGTTTTAGCTCAGTAAGGGGTTTTTGAGTACACCTACACATACAGCCATTATCTCAATTGAAAATTGTAAGTTAATTCTACTATATTGCTTGAAGTTTTCAAGGTTTTGGCGGAGAGGTTGACATATCAGAAACCGGGGGATAGATAGAAAAGGACAGCTTTGCGAGATATTACGACATATATGTATATAATACAAGCGGACGCGTCGCGGTTTCACTAGTGTAGTACCCGTTCCCGCGGGAATACAGGGATAAAAAGTAGGTTATGTCACCCGGGTATAGTGTAGCTTCCCAACGGTGAAAGAAATTTTGAAAACGGTCCATTAGTTTTTAAGTTTATTCGTTACATACAAAAACACAAACATACAAATCTTTCCTCTTTATAATATTAGTATAGATATAGACGACAGACTAGAGCTTTAGAAAGAGAATGATACACAATCAAATGAGTGACAGAGATGACGAACTACTTTTCAATATTACCCGGCTCCCCCAGAATTAGGGTGCCATAGGGGCTGTACTACAATTAAAGCTAAACATGTTCCATGGTATTTCTTAGCTTGTTGCTACGCGAGTTTACATAAAAAATTCAGGTAACACATTTTTCTACGTCTGTAAGTATCGTTGAACAGTTTCGTTTTGAAAGTAAAATGGTTTCATATGATTACAACCTCGTTTAAAATAGTTTTGTCCTTGTAGTCACGAAAGGAGACTAATTTTGTAAACGCATGTGGAGTTTTGAATGTTGCTCACTGAAAAACTAGTTTCAGTATTTCCGAATGGTAATTTATTTCTAAATTTTACATTTTGCCAAGGGTATTCCATACATTTGAACAAAAAAAGTACATATTTAACAACGGAATATTATGACATCAATTCTTCAAAGTGGTCGTTTGACATTAGCTGCATCGTTCGGTAGTCAGCAAAGGTCAATTACAATACCTATTATACATTCTAAAGATGACCGGCTCACGTAAGTAGAAGTACTGAACATTTTAAAATATATTTTGTAACTAACTATCTCACGCGGCTTCGCTCCCGTCAACTGGCTACCTACCCATCTGCCCTACCTACCCTACATACATCATTGTTGCGTAACTTCAACCGTTTACGCAGCGCACGCAACGGAAGCTCTCAAAAAGGAATAATTTTGCCCGTTTTTGCAACATTTTTCATTTATGCTCCGCTCCTATTGGTCGTAGCGTGATGTTATATAGCTTATACTTATAACCTTCCTCGATAAATGGACTATCCAACACAAAAATATGTTTTCAATTCCAACCAGTGGTTCCTGAGATTAGCGCGTTCAAACAAACTCTTCAGCTTTATAATATTATAGTATAGATTCATTAATAAATTACTAGCAACTTTAAAAACGTAATAATTAACAAACTGCCTTGTACAAAGACCCAAAAGAATAATTAATTAAATAACAAATAAAACACTACCCACATGACAATTATCGCTATTGTTTTCTGTGTAATTGACAGACCACCCAACAAAATTATTAATTGGAAAGTGGGTAGTTGCCCAACTTTCAGACTTGCCGCTACCCATTCCATTATTTGCACACGCACACTCGAGGTCGAACCCTCGTAACAGTAAGTCGTTTCCTTCAAAAAACTCGCTATAAATAATCCCTAGTTCTGTCTAAAATAATATGTAACATCATTACCTCTGATATAGAAAAACATTGTTATTTCAGGAACTTCCGCTGTGGATATCCTAACACAAATAAAGACAAGATTTTATTCTGTTTTTAACTCTCATCGTTACTTTTTACGTCGAATTTCGACTCTCATTGCTATATAATAATGTGCCGCATTTAATAAAACTCTGTTGATAAGGATATGTAAACAGTGACCGAACTTTATCAAAGATACCGGGCTGATAACCACTCCCCATCCACTCTCTCACGTGACAGACAAACAAAGAAATTGTTTACGAAATTGCCTTTCACAATTTTGAAAAACGATATTTCGATCGTGTAGGATACATATACATACGCGAGTATTCCACGAAATCGAATCGGGAATGAATCTACATGTTTTTATTTTTTTGTCGATGCTAAATCGATTGAGCACAGATTCTTCTGAATGTCTGATCCAATTAGAGTTGTGTTGATACAGGCGTGCGTCGGGAGGATACCTAGTTGTTTTTATACCTTTTATTGCGTTTATCAAAGCAAATTAAACGAGTCACGTAGTTCAGAGCAAATATGTTAATTTCTTTTTTTGTGAAAAATCACGACCAAATCGCTAGAATTGATATAACTAAAGGTGACTTTCAAGATATTAGTTTTCTGTCTACATAGCCACAAAATATTTAGTAGAAAAATATATCAGGTCGACTAAGAGCATTGGCAGCATACGTGTGTATCCAATGTCTGTATGTAATATACTGTTATTTCCACTTAAGAAAGTACGTTGACTGATTGCAGCAGGTTTTTTCATTGTCACAATAGCTGGCTCAGACACTAACAAAACCAGATAATGTTCCGAACAACCCGCGTTGAAGCAAAGGAGTATAAAAGTTATTTATAGAATAAGGTTTCCGGTCTATGGAAATATGGTGAACTGTAAGCGAATTGGATACGTTAGCCAAGCAAAATAAAACCGTTTGGATGCACACATGACTGGTGTCGGTGCTTTGTTTAATGTCCTTCATTTTCTGTGAGCCTAGTCACTTCAAAGCGCTTGCGGCTTTTGATTGGTTGACCAAAATGCCAACAACCAATGATATCAGCGATATTTGAATTTTTTTTTAAGACACCGGGATGTATGTCAGAGGGTTTACTAATGATTAAAATATATTCCCATAATTTACATTGGCATAACGAAATGCATCATAATGAGCATTACGCATAATGTTATTAGGCATAAATGATTTTCCATAATGTATATTGCCATAAATACTGTTGGCATAATAATAATTATGCATAATCTTGTAAAGCATAATGTTCTTTGGAATAAAACAAACATGTTGTTCACCTAATTAATTCGAGTCCTTATATCAAATTTATCTAATTAGATATTTTAAGCTTAGGTAAAACAATTTTCAATCGATTAAAATCGATAAAAAAAATCGATATGTAGTAAATATACATTTTACCCGTAGGTATTTTAATATTCGACGTTCAAATATTGACCCATAAAATTATACTGACGAATAAATATTATGCCTTTAATATTTATGCAACTACAAATTGTGGCAAAACAAATTAGACCAAATGACAGTTTGCATTATGGCAAAGTATTATTATGCTGATAAAAGTTATGCGAAAACGTTATGCCAAACAACATTATGCCTAAAAATATTATGCCAAGAGGGTGATTTCCGTCAGACAGAACTAATCCTGTCATAATTCCATGTCGTCACTCATCATCAGTCACTACATGACCAATTACGGCAAGTCATAACCCTAGTTTCGTCACCAGCCAGTCATATGCACTTACGGCTAACAACCGTCACACTTTCGCTGAATAATCACTTACGTCACAATATCGATTGTTTTGTACACAATGGCAATCTTAACATAGGAGAAGACCAACGAAACGTTGCTAGAGGTTGTGTGGAAGATGATAATTATGACCATTGAACTGAATAGTTACAGCACTGATAACAAAATTTGTGCAACATGTTAAATTTAGTCTTGTTATACTTATTTTTATTATTTTTTACCTTTGTATAGATTCTTTTACCGATTGTTTTGTGAATGTGTGAACATTGTAGGCCTTATAGATGCTAGTTAACATTTGTTAACCTTTTTATATAATATTTTTCTTTTTTTTTTAGTTTCTTACGATTTATTGTCATAATTCGAACCTACGTTGTCCCCCCATATCTAAGTACTAATGCTGTAACATGGAAATATTGTAAAACCAAACCATTTTTAAAAGAGTAACCATGGAGTTTCTTGCCGGTTCTTCTCCATAGGAAACGACCAATCGGAACCGTGCACATTTTGTCGACGTTTTATAAGTGCCCATGTAGGCCTATGTGAAATAAAACAATTGATTTTGATTTTGATTGAGATGGAGGCTTATAGCGAAATATCAAAATAAAGTGTTTTAAGAGGTGATGTCAAAAATATACAAATTTTATATGTTTAAAAGTAAAAACACTGGTTTAGGTCAGCCAGCTCGCGAAAATGTATCCGCCGACTGCACAGCATGATTTTCTTCTTGTTTAGGTATTTTTAATTCGCTTCTTATGCAGTCGGGATTTTTGATTTTATGAATTAACTTTTTTTATTTCTAACTTTTAGTTGACATTTTTTTAATTCTAAACATATGAGATTTGTATATTTTTGACATCAACTCTTAAAACCCTTTATTTTGATACCCCACACGATGGGATTGGGAGAAAAAATAAAATTGGGCTCACACAATATGACGCCCAAAATCAGTAATTTTTCTATTTCCCTAATATAGCCAGTGACACGCGCAAGGTTAAGACGAGTCGATTGACGTAAGAATCATCAAAATCGGACAACGCGATTGCTCTCTAGAACGCCACATAGGAACAAAAATACATACATAGACTGATAAACACATTACCCTCCTTCGGCAGTCGGGTAAAAAGGGGGCAGGAAGATGATTATTATTCAGGTTATTCTTACCTTAAGAGCGACGAGCAATGTGACGGTCTCGACGCTGTAGTATCCGCGGTCGACGTAGTCGCCCATGAATAGGTAGTTAGTGTCAGGGGAACGTCCTCCAATACGGAACAGCTCCATCAGATCGTGGAACTGTCCGTGGACGTCCCCGCAGACGGTCACGGGGCATTTCACTTCCTGGACATTAGACTCCTTCGTGAGGATCTCCTTTGCCTGCAAAAAAAAATAAAACAAAACGTCAGCGAGGGATACGAAATTTAATTTTGCAAATGACACTGAACAGTTTTGCAATTTAGAAAACACCTTTTATTTAATAAGGTCTCCGATCCTTATAGTTGGATAGAGGACATACCACAATAACACAGTACAATAACCATCGCAAAAGACAATAGGCCAGACCAAAGACACCAAACATACTTTTGTCCTCTTACAGAAGACTATTCTCATATTGAGGTATTTCACAAATCAATAACAAAAAGTACCAACGCAAACATTTCATTATTTACGTGACGAATACTTGACCCAATCTTGAAGATTGTCCAATCATCTCAGTTCAAGGTCGTGAAACGTCAGCTTTGAATCAATACCCCATACAGAGATACAATAAACAATCCTGGGGAGAGAAATTGCTAAAATTGCGCGATAGATTGATCTATAAACAAATATATTTTAGAACTGTTATTGTGGTTACTACTGTCTTTCTTAATGGCTTTTTATTGTTAAATGAGGGAGTGTAAGAAAACTTCGAACTCATTTATTTAACCAATAATGGTACACACACATGATAAATAGACAAGAAGAAGGCACAGAAAATAGGCAAAAACGTGTGCTAAATTCTAACGAAACCTCTTCCAGCATACCTGCGAGAGGAGATTTATCCTTAGGGGTATTGGTGCCGTTTAGTTTCAAAGGCCCACTTGTACCATAAACTTCAAAGTTAGTTGCTAACACGAATGGTTAGCTACTAACTCGGAGTTCGTAAATCGTAACAGGTTCAGGTTGGCGTAAGAATACTTTCTAGATAGACGGGTTTTTTATAGCTCTAAACCGGTTAAAAGGAAAAACACAGGACGCCGTCCTTCAAATAACTTACAATATATAAAAATTCATATCAGCGGTTGATAAATGTTTCATTCATTACTAAATTATGTAGATAAGTCCATCGATCGATTAGTTTTACATTTGTTTCGTGTCCACCATTTTGGTTTTCTAACAATATTCTATCCCGAATTAGAACAATGGCAATTGCCAACAATAGTCCATTTATCCGAAATGGGCTTAAGGCTCGTTTTGAACACATTCACTCTCTATGGTTTGGAGTTGGACATTCTGAATAACGGACATGGTTGAATAAAACGGTTTATATTTCTATGTCGTATTGTTTGCACTTCTATTCCTGAAGGGCATATAACTGGTCACTTTATATGCCCTTCAGGAATAAACAAGCGCTATAAACGTTAGATATCTATGTAGAAAACGTGGGTATCCACTATGATCGCGAACTTCTTGTACTCCGCGCTCCAGCAACTGCTTCAATGGATACGGGAATTTCTCCGCGGAGCGAACAACGTTGCAGGAGCCCAGACCGCAAGAGGTTCGCGAACATAGTGGAAACCCATCTTTAGAGCAAGCGCGCACTAGCGACTTTTTGTTGACCGATAGTTTGATCGTTCAGGTAATCAGTATGATAGCGTATGATAGATGAACGGCGTATGATAGCGATCAAACTATTAATCAAATAAAAGTTGCTAGTGTGCGCTGTCTCTTAGCAATCATCTTTCTTTGAGTGCGTACTTCTGCAATGTCAAGATTACTTATTTAATTGCGTAATGGCTGCTGTAATTTCTCTGTACTCTATATCCATTGCTTCTTTAGCACAACTCCATTGAAATAGATGGACAGTAAAACGTCGATGGAAGATATTCAGCTATAATATTATGGTCAGTATTCTAAGGCCATGAGAAAGATAGTGACTATCCGTGATTAACGACGAAGATAACCTTTCCTATAATAGACGAGTATACATTACGTATGACTAGAGGGCAAATCCGCTACCTGCATGGGGCCTTTACTGGGAACTTTGGAACCAACGACATGATCATGAAGATGGATCTAACGGCGACACGCATGTGCAGGTTGTGTGTGGAACATACGGAACACATGGAGCACCTTCTGTGCACATGCGATGCACTGGTAGATAAGCGAATGAGTCTCCTAGGGAATGAGTAACCAGAAGACTATAGACTCATATCTCCTAGTCTCGTTGTAAAACTCATGAAAAGAGTTTTTAACTAGATTGGGGAGGAGTAGGTTATCTAGGGGACCACAATAGATTCCAATGGGTCGAAGAGTCCCAGTTATTTCTCGGCCCCTCCATAAGATAAGATACATTACGTAGATTAACTCGTAATAAGCAGCTGAAACAATGTTTTTATTTCAGTGCGTCAGCATCCAAACAGATAATACGGATTTGTTTTAAGGGAGGGTAAATTTGATGCGGGTTGGACATTTTTTGACCACCGACTGAGAATATTACGGTTATTTTACATAGTGTATAATGTCTCTTCATTATTTTATCAGACTTGCCGACCTTTTTAGAAGACTCATAATGACTTTGCTAGCCTTAATTAGTCATCCAAGATACACATAAAACCCAACCCAAACTGTACCGAGTGTGGTGTTGTGGAGGACATATACCACTTGTTAGTGGAATGTGTAAAGACCTGAGCTGGGAGAGAGGCTGGTCTGATGAATAGATTTAATATTAAATTAATAGATTTAGGAATTCTCCAAAGTATCCTATCAGCGCCTTTGACGAAAGCAGCCATTTTATAAAATAATAGATAAGTCTGAATAAGTGTATATTTATGTATGTGTATAAGCTTACGTTATGATGGGGCTGGCATGGTCTTAATCGTGACTAAAAGCCGTAGATTAAAAAAAAAAACAGATTTCTTATAGTCAGTACAGTACACGTGTAAGTACAAGTAAAATTTAAAAAACCCCCGACACATTTATCTTGCGAAAACATCACGATCTAAACAGTAAAACGCGCATAACTTGAACTGAACGGCTGAACCGATCTTATTCAAACATAGCTAAGAACACTCTCGATACAATCACCTTTCAAACAAAAAAACTAAATCAAAATCGGTTCATCCGTTGAGGCGCTATGATGCCACAGACAGATACACAGCAACACACCTCAAACTTATAACACCCCTCTTTTTCCGTCGGGGGTTAAAAATAAATAAGAAATGTGTGTCAGTGTTACTTTCTTGACACAAACAAAACAAAATGGCACCTAGTACACAATACTAATGATACGCTTTATAATGATAAAATTACCACGAGTGCTAATGACATTTAATTAAGGTACAAAGGATAGGACTATGTTGAGCGTTATAACGTGGGTTTTCTTATAATAAGCACGCTCACTAAACATGAAAGGACTATTTAAATAACATGATGTATAGGTATTATGTTCCTTTTCTTTTAAACACGTTGTGTGTATGTTGTCTAAATGTCAGTTTTGGATATGGATTTTACTCCCAAGTGAGGTTCCAGAGTTCTATCCGAATTAAAAATGTTCTCATTGTCATGCCATGATGCCACTTGATAAAAAACTTATCTGTCGACGAATTGGCTTTCCTGTTTGTGAATCGGTCCAGTGTCGTTCTGCACTAGCTCGACGTCACTATCGTGCCCAAAGCTCCAAAATTTACAATAGGGCCAACAAGAACCTCGCAATTTACAGACTCACTGTGCATAAAGTCAAGCAGAGCCTTAAGCCATGGTTATTGTCTCTCAGCTACGAAGAAACAGAGCAAATACTAGTAACCATCTCGTGAGACAAATCCGTCCATTATTACAATACACGTAGACACATTATCACATACGTACACATACACACGCTCACACACAAACACATCTTTGATTTTTTATTAGTTTGAATATGTACCTTAGTTTTAATTTTACCTAGTTAATCTGCATAAGAATAAATTGTAATTGATCCCCGGAAGAGGGCACTGGCTCCTGTAACACAGGTCAATCACCTAGCACAGGCGTCAGGGAATCCATGTATTTGTATGTTTCTTATATAAAATAAAGTTATATTATAGAGTTCGGATCTACTGCGCTCCTACTAGTAGTACTACTACTACGACAACTTCGGACCGACTTTTCTCGGATTCGGATGCAGTGCGGAATCGCCCTTTAAGTACAGCCGAAGAATGTTAGTACAACCACGGGGTCTCATTGCTAAGAAAGAAAATTTGGTTCAAATAGATCTCACTAGATGGCGCGACATGTAGACACAACTCAATAGAATTGTGTGTAAAATTAACATTTTCTGGAATTGAACATAAAAATTGTAAGTTGTTTAATCAACTCTCCTAAGTACAAAATTAAGGAATATTGGACTCTTAAATCACATTTGAAAGATTATTTGAACGGATCATTTAAAATTGATGCCAATAGATGGCGCATTTTTAAATTGCCGAGGTATTCCACTCGATTGTTAAAATTTGCATTGTTACACATTTTGGTGCAAAAAAAACTGTAAAATGTGCAAAAAATACTATAAAACGAACCTTCACTGTATTTAAAGAAAAAAATATTCACGAACCTAGTAAACCCTTTTACTTGCAAGTTGCTGCTAACACCATCTATTGCCGTGAAACGGGATCGAACGCGATTGATGTACTTACAAAAATAACAAGATTATAAATCAGATGAAAAACGCTAGTTACGTCGGCACGGTTTCTTTGTATGGGATGAGGCATCTGTATTCTAGTATTATATTATCTGTGGTACAACACAAATCTCTTTTCAAAACCCGGAAAACTGAATACTCGGGCGGAACCCAACATCATAACATAGAGTTATAACGCTGTTATTTGGGTTGAGGCGGCAGGTCACGTGTAATCAATATAAGGGCGGAAGCTCCCGCTGCTGAAATAACGACAGTATTGACTGGCTATTCGGCTACAAGATCGCCAGTATTAGTGCTCACTGAAATATGTAAGCATTGTGCCTTTAGTTAGGCAATTTGTTGTGTAATCAAACTACTTATGAGCTGAATCGTCTAAGTTGGAGGTCCACGTTTATTTACAAGAGAACCACGGAGTGTGAAATGTTTCTACGAATTTTACGGTCTAATAAAAAAATTGGATTATGAATCAAAACCGGCCAAGTGCGAGTCGGACTCGCACACGATGGGTTCCGTACCACTATCGCAAAAAACGACAAAATGATGTTTGTTGTATGTGAGCCCCGCTTAAATATTTATTTTATTCTGTTTTTAGTAATTGTTGTTATAACAGCAATAGATATACATCATCTTTGAAAATTTCAACTGTCTAGCTATCACGGTTCATGAAATACAGCCTGGTGACAGACGGACGGACAGTGGAGTCTTAGTACTGATTTCAAATAAGAATGACAAATAAGGCTTGAGCTAATTAATTATTCATTTGGTGTGCCGTCGTCCTTATGTGTCCGAAAATATTTGGTCTGAAATAAAATATCTGGCGCCATAATAAACAAGCTTAATTTATCACGATTACATATCCACAAAAGGAAGGTAGGCAGGTTTCCATAGCATTCGATCTGATTGAAATTAATCTCAATTGTTAACATAGCAAGAAGCTCTATTCATTCGTATTGCTATTCGATTTGTATTCACGAACACAAATAGACTCTGTTGATTTATTTTTTTACGGGTTAATACGTTATCTGTATTCCGAAATTAGCATAGTCTACGTAGACATCGAAATAACGAATCAACATACTAGATATATGTATTTAATGGTGGTAAGTAAAAGAAAAGAATTATCAATGTATTCCTCACGAAACTGATGGAAAAAAATACTTTGCATATATTATAATAATAAGGTACGCGATCAAAGGTCAACATTAGATATTTATTTCAAGGATGTTTTACGTATACAACCTGCACGATGAAATATCTCTTTATTGAAATTGTATTGCTGTGTTTGCTCCTTTTGCTTTTAATACACGCAGTGCAGATACCCCTCAGTAGCTGATTTTAAAATGAGAATCACGTCTACATGCTTGTCGTAATTTTTTGGAAAAATATATGTTTTATTAGACCATTTTTAACCGACTTTGCAAAAAGGGGGAGGTTTTCAATACGACCGTTTTTTTTTTTTTATATGTGTTACCTCAGAACTTTTTACTGCGTGAACCGATTTTGATGTTTTATTTGAAAGCTGGTGCTTGTCTTGTGGTCTCATATAAATTTTATCAAGATCTGATGAAGAACTTCGGAGATATAACATCAGAACTCTTTAATAAATAACGGCATATCACTCGGGATAGCTGTAATCAGATGTCTGTTTATTGTTTACATCATTTCATAACATAACATCACACTATCACGTTCTAAAGGGGTACGCAGGTTGAACAGTTCCCCCTGGTATACTCTAATTCCACTGTTTTTGTCGTCTAAGTTGCATGTTTCTGGGTTAATCTATTCTGGCTTCACTTTGGATAATTGGTCCATTATGAACCAAAACTAAAAAGTGAAAAATAAAAAAATAATATTAACAAAAAATACAACCGACTTCCAAATAAAAAAACACTACAAAGTGAAAAATAACTTCAATTTCGGAAGTCGGTGTCAGAAAACGAAGAAACCAAAACAAGAAAACCGACTTCCGAAATAGAAGTTATTTTTCACTTTGTAGTGTTTTTTTATTTGGAAGTCGGTTGTATTTTTTGTTAAAAAGTTTTTTTTATTTTTCTTAATAATTTGTTCTAAGAAAATTTTGAGTTTTATTCGTATAACATGGTGTAGTTAATTTGTAAAGTTATGTCTAAAACGGACAAAAAAACGACAAACGCACCAAAACCGCCGGGCGTATTTAATGATATTGTCGCTATTTCAAAGACAATTTAATTATCTACATTTTGATCTGAGGCTTTTTTTTTAAGTCATAGAATAATAAGGCAATACAAACATCTACTGGATTTTGGGTCGAGCGGGTGAGAAACGATTACCTGTTTTGTTCCCTCAAGGTCGTTGGCGACTGTCGTCGTCTTAATCGAAAGTCTATGGTAAAGGTGAAAGACCCGATGATACCAAACCGTTTTTTTTTTCTTATCAGTAGCTATGGTTTAAAAATGTATTCTATTAACGTAGAGAATAGACAATGCTCGTTTTGTGTCAAAGATGACAAAATTGCAAACTAAACACACATAAATTCCGGATACTGATGAATGGTGGAACATTTATAATATCTTCATGTTATAAATCTTTTTGGTGTTCGATACTCGGTGCTCGAGATCGGTTACATCTTTTTATTTTGTTGTCTTGTAATCAGTGTTTAATTTTAGTTTATTAGATCACTACGTATCTTTATTAGAGGTACATTGCATGCAACAATTGCATGTGAAGATGCTGGTATTCGGATGATCATGGTGTCCGAAAGGTGCCAAATACTTTTCTGCGCAACATTATCAATGTATTCTTTTAGACACGTATACTTTTACATACGACACTATGAAGACAAATGTCTTTAATTTTATAGAGTAGACGACATGTGAGCGTCTATTAGCATTTATTTATGTATTTAGTACCCGCAAAAAGGTCATATTTGTAGCTAGTATTTCCTAAACCTTGACGAAATTGATAACAAAAGTATGACGAGATGGTGCATTCTTTTCGAACGACCATTCACGTCTGTGATCGGTAACATTACTTCGTACGGTTTTTCATACCGTTTTAAACATAGAACGTATCAGCTGTTTCATATCCCGCGTCAGTTTTTAAAGTTTTTTTTTTATTATGAGCACGTTGTCTACATGTGCACCATTCAAATAGCTTGCCAGAATCACATTTAATTTAGAAGAATTATTGGCAGTGCGGAATCACTATGCAATGGATAGGTGGTTTGGGATCCCCGTATTAGAAATTAAGAAGTTGGCAGACTGTCATACTTGATACGAATACGTCAAATCTTATTGTGTACTCACGATAGTGAAACAGACGTCATCTGACGTATGCTAATAGCCGCGTACCCACCTAGCGCACAGGCTCGCGCGGCAGCCTCGGTGTCCGGATCGCGAGCGATGGCTCCCGCGGCAGCCTCAGTAGATTTGTTCAATTACACGAGGCCGCCTCGCGAGGCAGGCTGAGCCATCATAAGTCCGCGAGTATTCGTAATGGACAGTCGTGTATTTTCAGCTGCTGCTATTTTCCTAGCTGGTTATTGTTTAAAGAAACGAAAACAGTCACGTATCAAGAAAAAACCTAGACGCTTCTGGATTAGAAAAATTTATGAGCGTCGCCACCAATATGGAAATAGATTATTTGGAGATTTAGTATATGATCAGACTGTACATAATTTTACAAGAATGTCCGTACAAGAGTTCGAAAATTTGTGCTCATTGTTGTCTGATAAAATCAAAAAGTGCGATACAAAATATAGAGAAGCAATCACTGTGAAAGAACGAGTTTTAATAACTTTAAGATTTTTAGCAACCGGAGATTCTTATAGCAGCTTGCAATATTTATTTCGAGTATCGAAGCAGAGTATCTCTAGAATAGTTCCAGAAGTTTGTGACGCTATTATTGAAGCCTTAAGGGATTATGTAAAGGTAAATAAAAATAATTTGACAAATTTAAAAATCAGTTGTTTATTTTAATTACAATTCAGTGATAGTTTCGAATCCAACATTGGCATTAGGTGATTGTGTAATGGCATGAGAAGACGTAGCGGTATGTGATGCTGATGATGAAGTGCCAGATGAGTCCATTGTAGAGGAATTAGTGTACTGCTGTGTATAGTATCCTGTATTAATTTGTTGTTGTGTGTATTTCCCTAAATCGGCTTCAAAAATTATATTATTGATAGCGTTCTTAACATACGCTAATGTGTGCGAATCATATTTTCTTAGCTCGTTGGCTATGTGTCTTCCAAATGAAGAGTATGGATCATTGATGTCGGTCGTAGACTTTTGCAAGTATTCAAGGGCTTCTGCGAGCATGATATCTGCCGATTCTTCCTGTGGCTGCGTTTTCTTCGGATTATGTCGTTTTTTTTTACGAGCAGGTTCTGATGGTGAAGGCATGCTAGCATCCGAGGTTAGGTCTTGTTGTTGTGGTGGCGCTTTCTCGGTGCTAGCCTCCGGCAATTGCGTCTTGGTCGGAGCGTTTTCAGTCTCTGTGTGTCTCTCTACGTCAGAAGTGTGTGAAGATTCCGGTATTGCCTCCTGAAAACATAATTTTAATTAAAAGATCAATTTGTGGTGCAGTGTGAATATGTATATAATGTGGCAGGACCCTACGTTTAATCTCATTGATTATGTTGAAGCTAAAGTTTAACGTCCGTAGTATTTAAAACCTTCAAGTAGCTTAGTAGCGATATTTTTTTATGTACTCTATTTTTTTTTTACAGATCCCATCTACAGAAGAAGAGTGGCTTTCTATATCAAAAGAATTTGAAAATAAATGGAATTTTCCCCACGCTATTGGAGCGATGGATGGAAAACATGTTATGTTGCAGGCACCGATTAACAGTGGCACTGATTATGATAATTACAAACAATTTCCAAGCATCGTGCTTTTTGGATTAGTTGATGCTAGCTACAATTTTTTGTATGTAAATGTTGGTAGCAAAGGGCGAATCTCTGATGGTGGTGTTTTTAAAAACACAACGTTGTATAAAAAGCTAGAACTGAAAGAATTGAACTTGCCTAAAGAGAAGATATTGGAAATACCATATGTAACAAAAGTTCCTTATTTTATTTTGTCCGATAAAGCATTTGCACTCAACGAATATACCATGAAACCATTTGAGGGCAACCCAGAAAATGGTTCTAAAGAAAGAATATTTAATTATCGCCTTAGCCGAGCTAGACGTGTCGTTGAGAATGCGTTTGGTATATTAAGTGCCATATTTCGCGTTTTTAGAAAACCTATCTTACTAGAGCCAAATAAGGCAACAAAGGTCGTCTTAGCAGCTGTTTATTTGTACAACTACATCCGAAAAAATACTTCAACTAATCTTATTTCACCGGAATTGTTTGACAGGGAACTTGATGGCGCACTGATTCCTGGCCAATGGAGAAATGAAATAAATGAAGTTACATTCGCACCAATTGCAGCGGTTCCAAGGCGTAGTTGTAATAACGCAAAAGAAATACGGTTGCACTTGGCAGAACATTTTATAACTAATGGTTCTATACCATTTCAAAATCATTATGCATAGTTAAAAATTCTTACATTCGGCATCGTTTCCTGAGTGTCACCAGTTTCATTTTTATCCTTAAGAAAATGAAAATAAGGATATCCAAACCACTTCGAATTATAAACATCTGAAGCGCCTGAAACAGAACAAAAATAAAATTTATATTTCCATAATTTAAAATATTTTATTGTATAAATAAATTTTCTTCAATTTAATCATTCGTATATAATAAGTAATTATTTTATCAAATAATTTGTAAGTTCATATTTTTAAGTATAAAAATGCATACCTGAACCTGTTATGCGACTTTTTTTCTCCCTGCTTTTCTCTCGACGATAAGAACCACACAAGGACACCATTTTGTTTTTCACTTCCTTGACAGGCATATTAATTTGAGCAGATATTTGCCGCCAACTGTCTTCCCGCTGATTTTTATTTAAATATTTTGGATCTTTGGGGTCCCAAAGCGCATTGTACGTGCTGTACAGTTGTATTAAGCGAATGGACTCCTCCTGACTGCCCATGATATCAAAATTACAAAGAGACAAAACTTGTAGTAGCTTCGCGCGCGAGCCAAAACATAACCGTCCCCACCTAATGCACAGCGCACACTGAGGCACCTTTGAGCGCGTCAAGTTTACCGACAACAGATGGCTCGGGGCCGAGCCGTGCTCGGTCGAGCAAACGCGCGCCCGAGGCAGGCCGAGGCACGTCCACACCAGCCGAGCGTTTGGCTCGCGAGGATGCCGCGCGAGCCTGTGCGCTAGGTGGGTACGCGGCTAATGATGATTCACCGATGGCTCACGGAATCAGCGTGCGTGATTTTTAACGAGAAACAAATTAATTTAATTGTCAGTATCTGTTTCGCCTGTGGGGAGGCTCAAATGCTTAATGTGGTCCAATGCTAAGCAATTCTGCAGTCGACAGCACACGTGTGGGCGGATATAAAATAAATATGTACAGAGCACGTGCAGTTTAGGTATAGAATAATAAGAAATGATTAGCATGGTATGCGTATTTTCCAATGTGTTATTTACACAGATATTAATCTAACTAGATGACGCGATTGTATGTACTATGGGCCAATGCTACATCTGATCACTTTGAAAACAAAATCCCGTGCACAAGATGACCACAGCTGCGTCCGCCCTTTTTGCGTCGACCATAGCCAAATGAGTTGTTTGATTTTATTACCGTCTTTTTTTAATTACAAAAACAAGGGGCAGGTAAACAAGGTACTAGAGAAACAGCCACCCGATGCTGCGATGCTATTGGTTGATGAGTATGTCGGCGTTAATTTAGCGGACGAACCTTGCAAGCCAAAATAGGCCTTACGGTGATCAGATATAGCTTTGGCCGATTGTACTATGGGCCAAAGCTATATCTGATCACTTTGATAATAAAATCCCGTGCAAAAGATGACTTGTATATTTATTTTGCCATCTTTTAAATTACAAAAACAAGGGGCTGACAGGTACTAGAGAAACAGTCACCGGATGCTGCGATGCTATTGGTTGATGAGTATAAGTCGGCGTTAATTTAGCGGGCGAGCACTGCAAGCAGAAATAGTCCTTACTGTGATCAGATATAGTTTTGGCCGATTGTACATCGCGTGTCAAAAACGATCAATGATCATACTTTGAGCTTTTCATTTAGCATTATCAGCACCGGCGATATAACGAAAATTATAAAAATGCCAAATTCTGCCCTATTGAGCTGTAAAGACTGTAAAGAAAAAGTTTGGCAGGGCATTGGAAATGTTTTCATTCATTGATAAGTAAATTTGGTTAGTAACTATGTGTGAAAAAGTGACACACTTGGTTTTCATACAGATGGAAGGACTTGCGTTATCTAGTTAGATTTATGTCTGTGGTTATTTATCTATTGGGTCTGTTAACTAGCTCGTCGTTTGCGACGCGTCGTGACTAAAGAAACAAAGAAAGAAAGAAAGAAAATACATCTATTTAGCACAGACTAAAAGACACACAATATACTAAAAGAAAACACAAAAAGGCACTACATCTTTTCTAATGCTGTTAACATAAGTTCTGCTATACACAACACAGCCATAGACTAGAGAGTTATGATTTTATGAATGAATGAAAATTGTATCAAGAGTAAATTTCAATTTTATGTTCTTGATTTCAAACTGTTATGAATATTCATTTACTGTGTGAATTAACCTTCAGAAACTGATGTTTGGAATGCAATTTGCAACTTAAAACAATTTTAAATCTACATAACTACATATTATAAAATGATGTCCCCCGCTGAGTCTGTCTGTCTGTTCGCAATAAACTCAAAAACTACTGAACAGATTTTCATGCGTTTTCATCTATAGAAAGAGTAAGAAATGAGGAAGTTTCTTGTATATAAGTTGTCACGGGCGAAGCAGGGGTGGGTGGCTAGTTAAGTAAATAAAGACAACTTTTTAACCGACTTATCAAAAAGGAGGAGGTTCATGTTCGACTAAGAGATTTTTTTTTTTTGTGTTCACCGATATCTCCGTCAATTGTGGACCGATTTTGAAAATTCTTTTTTAGTTTGCAAGAGTATGTTTTGAAATTGGTCCTGTTTTAATTTGGTGAAGATCTGATGAAGGACTTCGGAGATATACAACAGAACTCTTCAATAAATGACGGCAAATCTCTCGGGATTGCTGCAATCGCATGGTTACACCATTTCATAACATAACATCACGCCATTACGCTCTAAAAGGGTATGCAGATGTGTACAGTTCACCTTGGTACACTGTCATTTCACCGGTTATGTTCAGTTTCATGATATAGGGGTAATCTATTCTGGCATTATAGGTACCTTACTTAACAACTTGCCTATTAGGTAGATACAACTAAAAAGTGAAAAATAAAAAACTTTTTTACAAAAAATACTACCGACTTACAAATATGAAAACTACTAAGTGAAAAATAACTTTATTTTTGGAAGTCAGTGTCCATAACGCAAAAAAATGGTACCTACCAGAGACACCAACTTCCAAAAATAAAGTTATTTTTCACTTAGTAGTTTTCATATTTGTAAGTCGGTAGTATTTTTTGTAAAAAAGTTTTTAATAGTCATATATGAATAAAATGAACACTGAATGCTACTAGAAAATCTAGTTTGTGATGTAACTGATAGATGCAGTTTGAAAAGTCAAAGTAGTTTGAACTGGTATTAACCAGAATTTTATGCATGTTCCTGTTATCAATAACTTAAATTTTAATTAATTTCAAATGTCATAACAAGGATATGCAATTCAATCATTCTAATTGCCTTCCAAGGCAACAAACAGTGAGTAATTCAGAAGGAAAACTATAAATGGAAATACTGAACAATTTCCCACAACCGCAAGTACATTCAAAATAAACAAAAAACATACTACAGACTTAATTGCTATGAAGATAAGAACTGAGAGCAAAAATAAACCATTAATGAAAGACGAATATGCCAAAGAAAAAATCTTGAGCTTACACTCTGAAGATGCCATTTGTAACTGAAAAAACTAAAACTCCTAATAACAAAAACATAACATAAATAAATAGAAATATGTGACGGATGGTATTTGTACCAATTTACACTTGGTAGCGTAACTTCCTTTCAGATAATTGTCAGTGCAGTGTCACAATACTATGTTGTTGTATCATACAGCATACAGATTGTCAATATCCTTACATTACAACCAAAGAGGATTTAATCACTACTTTTGTAATCATTGATGACTATCAAATAGGCAAACTAAATACACTGTTTATGTATGAGTGTGACACACATACATAACGATATCATCTACCTAGATTTCAGGTACTTCAAAACCTAATTAGATTTGATACTTTTGATACTTATTATAACAATTATAAATAAGTCAGCTCAGGTATCTGAATGGGCCTTGCAAATGATAATTGATATAAAAATGCTGCAAGTTGATTTCATTGTGTCCTTGCATTTACTTTTTTGCATAAATTAAGTTAATCATGAATGCCCTTCATGAGTCATTCACAGTAATCTACCTTACTCATCATTACCACTATGAAAATGTATGTTAAATGAATTTCTAGGACAAAAATAACTGCTTTGTTCAGATTAAAGTTCATAGCACAACTAACAAGATATGGACAATGTCTTCAGTGTTTATAACTCTTACAAGTCAAGACATATTAATGTTGTTTTTCCTTTGAAAAACAAACAAAAAATAAACAGTGAGTAATGAGTCACATTTTGATAACAAACATTGTTAAATCATTCTCATATGTAAGCATTTTCAAAATAGTAATGCTCAGCAATTAATTGTTTTTATCACTATAAAAGTTACATTCCTGGCCAGCTATAGTGTGATAAAAACAATTAGTTATAGAAAATGGCCTAAATCAAATACTTGCATTAGATTTCTACAAAAATATTAGAAATATATTGAATGTTGATTTTGAAAGATGAAAATAAAACAACTATCCACATTTCAGCACAATAAAAACTTCCGAATTGTTAATGAATAAAGTACTATGTGTGTGGACATTTGGAGTAAAATATTAAAACAGTGTGTCTCAGGATTATCTAATAATAATATCAAGGAATGTTTGATTTGATTAGGTGTTTTATCATTGAGAAATATAGATACACCTTACTTAGTTTGTAACATCAACTATATTTTTATTGTTATTGAAGTTTTCATGTAAAATATATTTAAATAATCAATAAATAAACCGATTACTACGTGTTTTGCTGCAGAATCACATGAAAAGAGGGTAATGATTGGTATCGCCGCCGACAGACCCAATCTCCCTTGTAGGAAAAAATCAATGAAAACATCCATGATAAACATGTACAAACCAACAAGCCTATGACTTTGGATATAAAACTAGTGTTAATTGATTATCAGTTTCCGCGCCGCGTCTAAAAATATCTTTTGACCAATTAGCCTAATATCAACCTGGAAGATTGATAGCTGGGTGTGGTAAACACGGTTTGAACTAGTTGGACTACAGAACTCTCTCCATCCCCCGACATCCCGGAACGATTAGCGTACCAACGGCGGACAGCCTCTACCACAACCTATAACGATGTAGAATCGCGTTCTGCACTCGATATGTAGGTACATGAATCATACAACATATAGCTACTGACCCGATAGAAATGTATACAAAACGTATGGATCGGCCACAAATATACTAAAAACATTATCTAATATGGAATTCAAAGGTACATTACCTTGTCGCATAACGTTTTTACTTGATTTTCTGTCAATTGCTTGCATTCGTTTAGTTGTTCTATCCACTGATCCAGTTCTTTTAACGACGCCTTGTCCTCCATACTTTGTGTCTGTGAGATTAACGTACGAGACGTTAACTGTGATTTTGATTGTCTTTATGTTTTAAATGTACACAAAACCATGCGAATTACGTATTTTACACTGTGCCCAGAAAACTGACTACGGCGGACACTTTACAAAATGGCGTTTGCGTGACGTCAATTTTCGGAAAAGAAATCCACCAAGCGGCTTTTATGGGAACTAGATGATGATGCCACTATTGGATGCGTTCAGAAAATATTAAGTTCATGGTTTGGTGTGAGAGAAATGTTATGAATATTTTTGAAATAACGTTCTGCACCATTAAAATGTACATTAGACGCTAAAATAAAATAATTAATTATACTTACTGGATATACTTTTATGGAGCCTGATGGTACAATTTTTGCTTTAGCCATTGTTTGCGGTGCTTCGACAATAAAATCCATCGAGATAAAAATATTTTATCTAGTAGATAATTTCTGAAATAGCTTTCAATTATGCACATAAATTCAAAAATTTTCAGTCAGGTCTTCTTTCAGCTTCTTATTATGTCGAGACAAAATAATATTTCAACTTCACAATTTTCTTTTGAATTTTGTTGAAAACTGAACATGACTAGATTTGACAGTTTGTCACTTTCGTTTTTCAAATATTATTCGGCTGGTCCCGTTTACGTTTAGTAATAGTCATTTGCGAAATCGATACGTGTCGATACGTTTGTGCATGGTTTGTGCCCTTGATATTCTTATGTCAATGAATGAAGGTCGACATGCGGCAATAAGTTTCTCTGTGACATGAGGTTGACCCGTGAAACACATTTCAATTCGGAATCGGATCAACAGCGTATCATAACAACTCGAGCCGTTCGGTATTCTTTGTATGAAATTCCCCTACTGCAACCTGCAACGTACACTTATCTGCATTGTACGGCCGGCATCGCCTCGCCTCGGGACATACTCGTTAACCTCGAGCGGTGCGTGAAGAACTCGAAGTCCCCGCGCTTACTGCAATGCAAACTGCTTCACCGTAGACCACATCATCGCTTAACATCAGGCGAGATGGTGGTCAAACGCTAGCCTATAGTCGATAAAAAAAAAAAAATACAAACTGCAAGTCGCCAACATGAGGCCGTTCACGACGCGACACACGACACCGCAAAATGTGGTCACGATGCAGATCGCCATATATTTGTATGGACCGTTTGTTCATTGCACGACTCCGCACCACACGCGACACGATTTTCATTCATTTCTTTGGGTAGCTTGTTGACGACACGAAACACCACACGGCTCACGCGTGGTTCGACATTCACTCGCTTATAAAATAATACAAGTGCACTGCAGTGTCGTTGCAGAATCGTGTCTAGTGAACAAACGAACGGACGACTGACTGTATCCAGTGTGTAGTGTGTTAAAGATCGTAACCACAAAACGTGTTGTGACTCGTGCGGTGCCTCATGAACAAACGACCGTGTCTAGCCGTCCCAACACTTACATTATACGTCACTACGCTTACGTCTATCCATCAACGCACGATTTTCGTCAAGACGCGACGCCACGCGTCGACACCCGACGCGAACCGTGCACGTATACATTTTAACACGCCGCGTTAAGTTGGAACAACACTTATGTGGTGGGGCGTGGCGCAGGATCCACCAATTAATCGACTCTGTGCCAGCCCACCTTATAATGCAACGTGTTTTGTAGCCAATCAACTGCGTCATAACGCGCCACGACACGCCACGCCACTTAAGTGGGGTTCCGACTTTAAGATGGAAACATACTATTGAAACCCCACCTGACGCCACGCCACCCGACGTGTCGACACCGACGCGTAACGTACACATATAAAATCTTTGACATATACTGACTAGTATATAGTTATCTGTGCACATATACAACACCCACGTGATCCTAGAACACCCTTCGCTAGTATCATAGCCAGTATTGCCAGGTCTCGTTTTTGTTTTATCCCAAGTCTGATCTCAATGTACCCTAGATTATAAATTATATGAAAAAATAACATTTTTATTTAAATTTGCTTTCCCTCATCGTTCTATATATATTTGATACATTTCATGCAAGATCATACATAAGACGAGACATTATAATCTATAATATAATTACAGACCAGTTTTACTATAACAATAATAGAAACCATTAAAAAAATCTAGTTATTTTGGAATTTGTACGATACCAAGTACTTGACTAATTCATTGCGACTATGATAGGCGTATCGAAAAAGGAGTTTTAAGAAATTGCGGATTCAAGGGAAATATTTAAACTTAAGTCCATGTCATTACAAATTTGACTCAAATAAGTTACTAATTTCTATTATAGCATAAACATAAAAATTACCCTCACCGAGTTTGTACCCTAAAAATGACCGTGCTGATGAAACTTTACTCTAAATTAGGGTAAATTACCCTATGTTGGCACCACTGATGTTGCTCTCGACTGACTGACGCGTGGGATCGGGTGTTAACTAGAAACACACTGTGTGCGAAGCGTCGGGTGGCGTGTGTTCC
This sequence comes from Orthosia cruda, assembly GCA_964057195.1. Classification (NCBI taxonomy): domain Eukaryota; kingdom Metazoa; phylum Arthropoda; class Insecta; order Lepidoptera; family Noctuidae; genus Orthosia; species Orthosia cruda. The sequence goes on along the minus strand of OZ059843.1, from coordinate 25,351,879 downwards.
CGGCAACACGCTGATCCAAACCGACTGCGTGTTACCGCGTGGGAATGCGTGTGGTCACATAGCGTGTTGACTATGTGTTTCTGACCATACTAAATATATGGGATTGTTTAGTACTTCAATGCGTCAGAAGACGAGGCGTGGCGAGGCGTCGGGTGGGGTTTCAATAGTATGTTTCCACCTTTATGGATGCTACAACACGCTTCGTTAGTTAAGGGTTGCCATCCGACCGGGCTTCCCCGGATTTGTCCTAGTTTAGAAGGCGTCCGGGTGGGGTTTTATTTGTAGTTCGGGTTTTAAAGTCTTCAAATCAACAACGGCAATTTTCACCGATTTCTCGTCAATTGTTGACCAATTTTGAAAATTCTTTTTTGTTTGGAAGGTTATGATCCTGAATTGGTCCCATTTAAATTTGGTGAAGATATGATGGAATTTGGAGATATTCAACAGAACTCTTCAAAATATTACAGCAAATCACCCGGGATTGCATGTCTATTTAAGGTACACTAGCTTCTGCCAGCGGCTTAGCCCACGTCAAAAGTGTTTTATCACCCAAGGGATTTAGGTTATACCGGGATAAAAAGTAGCCTATGTGCTATTTCTGACTATAATCCATCTGTCTGCCAAATAAAATCCAGATTCGTTTAGCCATTCTGGCGTGATTGAGTAACCAACATACATCCAAGAAGTTAGATTACTATAGAAATTGACCACTAACTGTGCCATACAATTTGTACTGTAATGTGCCACAACAAAAAAGTGAAAAATTTAAACTTTTTACACAAAATACAACCGACTTCTAATTAAAAACACTTGAAAGTGAAAAATTACTTCAGATTTTGGAAGTCGGTGTCAAAAAACGAAGAAATGAAACTATAAACACCAACATCCGAAATTGGAATTATTTTTCACTCTGTAGTGTTTTTAATTTGTAGTCGGTTGTATTTTTTTTTGTAAAAACATATTTTAAAACTACATTTAGTTTAAAAATAATATCAAAATAAAATCTGTTTAAACGTCCGGGTTGTAAGCTCAAAAAACCGGGGTTTTTACGATCCTTGTCCTGGTTGGCAGATTATAGAAATGACAACTTGGCAACCCTACGTTAGTAATTAGTCTTCATATACGATAGCTTGATCTCTGCGACAGCTGTCAGTATCAATACACTAACAATAGCGCTTGACATTATATAGTATTATTTCGAATACTATGGTCAATTTATTGGCCTGAATTTATATCACATTATAATGGGAACCGTTTTACTAATTCTATAAATTGTTTATCCGACATTTTAAATAAAAACATACAAAAAATATCTTTACGCCAGGAATGATCTCAAGTGACTGACGCGTGGCGTCGGGTGTTAACTAGAAATAAACTGCGTGCGAAGCGTCGGGTAGCGTGTGTGCCCCCTCTCCCGGCTACACGCCGATCTGGACCGACTGGCTGTTACCGCGTGGCAGGGGCGTAGCTACCGCCGTATCTGCCGTATCAATTATACGGGGCCCCTGGGCCACGGGGGCCCCCGACGTGCGTAAGCAAAAATTAATAAAAACTTCCCAATTTTTTTTTATCCTATCAAACCTCACTATTGTTCATAGAGGCAGAAACTTTAGACAAACTAAAGAAAATGATTAAAAAAATCAGTTTGCCGACATAAAGGCAAGGAGAGTGTGACTTTTTTTTTCAATTTGAATTGTTTGTAAAAATTTTGGAAAAGTGACAGATAGATAATTATGATGAATAAATATTAATTTTAATTTTATGCGATCTTTTTTTTTCTTTTGTGAGAAATCTTTACCCTTCATAAGGGCCCCCAAACAAATTTTTATACAGGGCCCCGCCAAGTTACGCTACGCCACTGCCGCGTGGGATTGCGTGTGGTCACATGGCGTGTTTTCAATGTGTTTCTGACCATTATATATATGGGTTTGATTAGTACCACTAATTATGGATTGGGTTTATAATAAAACAAACAGGTTTATCAGTAAGTGGACAGCACTCAATCGGACGTCCGTGCACCGCTGGTGCGATCTAATAATGAATAGATGTGAACATTGAAAGTACTGCCACATTTATTTAAATTAATTTTAGTGTATGCCACATCATTTTTGTTTTTGCAATTCAATGCGTCAGAATGCGTCGCGTGGCGTCACGTCACGTCGGGTTTTAATAGTATGTTTTCACCTAAGGATTTTAATAGTGCATACACACGTCCGGATTTGGTCCGGCCGGACCACGAATTTGTGGGCGGAGTTAGTCCGGCCCGGACCATATCCGAGCGTGTGTAGAGTGGTCCGCCGGACATTATTATTATTAATTGATGCCGTCGCGGTCATCATAAGCGTGTGTAAGCGAGAAAGGATTTGTGGGCGGAGTCAGTCCGGCCGGACCAAATCCGGACGTGTGTTATAGTGCTAACTCGGAAACATACTATTAAAACCCGACGCGACGTGACGTGTTGACACCCAATGTGAACCGTGCACATTTACAACACGCCACGTGATGCTACAACACGCTTCGCTTGTATCGTAGCTTCGTTTCTAGTATTATTTCTCATATTATGATCACGGTATTGGCTTGAACTCATATCATATTATACTGAGTACCGTTTTACTAATTCTATTAATTGTTCAAGCGACATTTTAAATAAAAACTAACAAGAATATCTTTGTATCAGGAATGTGTTCGACTGACTGACGTGTGGCGTTGGGTGTTATCTAGAAACACACTGCGTGTGACAACACGCTGATCCAGACCGACTGGACGTTACCGCGTGGGAATGCGTGTGATCACATGGCGTGTTGTCTATGTGTTTCTGACCATATTAAATATATGGGATTGATTAGTACTTCAATGCGTCAGAAGGCGTCGCGTGGCGTCACGTCGGGTTTTATTAGTATGTTTCACCTTTATTAGTACTGCAATGCGTCGGGTGGCGTCGCGTGGCGTGGCATTGCGTCGGGTTTTAATAGTATGTTTCCACCTTTTCTCTTTATCAAGTGCTATTATTGCTAAGCCATCTGACTTATTATTAAATGGGACATCAGTGGGACATAATAACACGCGCGCTACCCTTTAAGTTCGACTTCAAACTGACTGAAAGTATCTGTATATTCGTTGAGATCAAGTTGTCAACCGTCCGTATAACTACACGTTGTTGATTCGCCTTATGACTGGTGAAAGTGACTGCGAGTTGACCACGCACCGCTTGAAGTTTACGACCTATCCCGTGGCGAGACGATGCCGTTACCATAGACTATACACTTAATACAGAAAGCCGTTACGATGCAGATTAGTGTGCGTTGCAGTAGGGAATTTCATACAAAGAAAACCGGCTCGAGTTGATACGGTAAAGATCCGTTTCAGAGTTGATATTGTGTGCGTCAAATTTATGCGGCTGGTTTGCCAAATATTCACGTAGTTGGAATTAAATGATTATTATTAATGATTTACGCGCACCTCTCTTAGATGTAGATGAGTAGATGTAACGAGGTAACACCTACTTCCCCTAAGGAATGAGACCCCGATGCGGCACTGAAAGTCACATTCACACCTGCAGCCCACGACGCAAGTCTGCATAGTGATGGGAGAACTCCTTTTAGTCAGTATCTGACAGACCCCGCCACCCAACACTGAGTGGGTGGCACAGACATAAATCCAACTAGATAACGCAAGTCACTCCATCTGTATGAAAACCAAGCGTGCCACTTTTTCACACACAACTTAAAAACAAATTTACTTACCAATGAAAGAACATTTCCTATGCCTCTGCCAACTTTTCTATACAGTCTTTACAGCTCATTACGGCATTTTTCTTGCTTCTGGTAGATTTGCGATGCCCATAATGCTAAATGAAAAGATCAAACTACGATCATTTTTCGTAACTTTATTCCGGTTTTTGGCACGCGATACTTCGCGTCATTATAATCAGATTTATGTCTGTGGTGGGTGGATTTCTCAAATCTGTCTGTAACTTCATGGTCTCGACAGATTTTGATCGTTTACTACAAATTATCGAAGTAATTTGAGGTGAACCAAAAACCTCGTGTAATAGTCATTATAATTTATAATTAGATTTATGTCTGTGGTGGGTTGATTTCTCAAAACTGTCTTGGGTCTCGACAGATTTTGGTCATTTACAAGTTATCAAAGTAAGTTTGAGGTGAACCAAAAACCTCGTGTATTTATAAAATCTCGTATAAGTTTCCTATTTGATTGTTTCTCCTAAGTATTGCCTAATTGCCTTTGTTTTGGTGTGTATATAAATCAAACCGTTTCACCGTCTCGGGAAGTTAGGGGCCTTTGGCCTATAGAATTGGCTCCTTAGACCATAGAGTAACATTGTGTGCGTCTGTGCGAAACGACTCCTATCCGTACCATGAAAGCTCATAAAAAAAAAACAACATCTTTCTTGCTGCCAAGTGCCAAAACTCCGGTCTTTTACTTTTGAGTCGGAGGCTAGTGTGTTGGTCCTTAGCCGCTCAGCAAGTTTTCGTAAAGATGACTGAAACTTTGAAGCTTAGAGGAACCCTCTGTGGCCACAATGGCTGGGTTACGCAAATTGCAACAAACCCCAAATACCCTGACATGATTTTGTCTTCGTCTCGAGGTAAGGTTATATTTGACGCTACCATCTAAATCCATGTTCATCAGGTCTTTGACTTGAGAATACTCCTTAAACTTAGCAGCAAACTGCAATAAATAGATTCTATTGTATGAATTTCTAATTATTTATATGATGACAAAAAAACCTTTGCCACGCGAGTCCTGAGCGGCAAGCGGATATGGGGCTGATGACAACGTTGACATTGCAGCCAAGTCTTATTATTTGAATATGTCTAACACGTTCCGAATGACTTTTCAGACAAAACCCTCATCGTATGGAAGTTGACCAGGGACGAGACTAACTACGGTGTACCGCAGAAGCGTCTGTACGGTCACTCTCACTTCATCTCGGACGTTGTGCTATCCAGTGACGGCAACTACGCTCTGTCGGGCTCATGGGACAAGACCCTGCGTCTGTGGGATCTTGCCGCCGGAAAGACTACCAGGCGTTTTGAAGACCATACTAAGGTGTGACAGAACTTATCATTTTGGTAGGGTTGTAGTATAAGTGCCGATGCGCGGCAGAAGAAACAGTGTATTTGCGCCTATGCGAGGCAGAAGAATTCTATTGCTGCTGCTAGCATTGTTGTGATCCATCTCTGCAAACCCCTGAGGTAAGAGTGTGGTCAGTCACATTACACACCATAGGAAACTAACCCAAAAGAGCACATGCACTTTATCATAATGCTAATTTTGATATTATTATTGTAGTTAGTAACTGTTGTAGTAGAGATAGACCCACATGTGTAATCATTGCCTTGTGGTCAAATAAATTCATAAAAATGAAGAACCATTTGTAAACAGAAATTATAACTTAGTTTATGCTATACAGGATGTACTCTCCGTGGCATTCTCAGTGGACAACCGTCAGATTGTGTCTGGTTCTCGGGACAAGACCATCAAACTGTGGAACACACTCGCTGAGTGCAAGTACACCATTCAAGATGATGGCCACAGTGACTGGGTGTCCTGCGTCCGCTTCTCACCCAATCATGCCAACCCCATCATTGTGTCTGCCGGATGGGACCGCACCGTTAAGGTTTGTAGTATTTGTCTATCATATATTGTTGAAAACAAAATACTGGAAATCAATATTTATTTTTCTTCAATTCGTTTATGTTTAAATAATCACTGTGTTTAATTTCATCTTACAGGTCTGGCATCTTACCAACTGCAAGCTGAAAATCAACCACCTTGGTCACTCTGGTTACCTAAACACAGTCACTGTCTCCCCTGATGGTTCTCTGTGCGCTTCCGGTGGCAAGGACATGAAGGCTATGCTCTGGGACTTGAACGATGGCAAGCATCTGCACACCCTTGACCACAATGACATCATCACATCATTGTGCTTCTCACCCAACAGATACTGGCTGTGCGCTGCCTTTGGACCCTCCATCAAGATCTGGGTATGTAACATTACTATTGAACTTCGTGTTGATATCTACTTACAAACAGCTTATTTTAATTTGTATCTTTTGTTCATGGATGTGTTAATAAATCTAACTTACTAAATTTACAGGATCTGGAAAGCAAGGAGATGGTTGAAGAGCTCAGGCCTGAGATCATCAACCAGACCCAGACCTCCAAGTCAGACCCACCCCAGTGCCTGTCCCTGGCCTGGTCCACAGACGGTCAGACCCTCTTCGCTGGCTACTCCGACAACATCATCAGAGTCTGGCAGGTGTCCGTCTCAGCACGATAAAGAGTTACAGAAACTTAGTTTCATTTATTTTTGTGCTACTTATTATGTATCCTGCCTGACTGTATGGATAAAAATAAATGAAATTGTTTGACTTAATTTAGCAGTTTCATTGTGATCTCCTTGTAAGATTAGAAATAAGTTAGGTTTATTCATTAGAATAAGTTATTCCAATAACAGTTGGTTACATAATATGTAAAGTTATGTATCAGTAATGTATGTATATTTTATGTAAATAATAAAAATCATTGAATATACAAAAAACATTTTTCTTCCTCCTACAAAATCATTATATAAATATTCGAGTAACAATAATAATCTTATTATACCTAAGTTGTGATGATAGACACAACACTGGTACATAAATAAAAACCACACCCTGATTACAAGTACATAATCTACCCATAAAATATTTACCAATACCCTACTAATACTGTAACTTCAAGTCTTGGACTGAACAGTTTTCTATTCTTTACAAACAAGAGCCTTCAGCAGCTATGATTGCCCACAACACAAAAGACCACTAGATTAATGTAAGTTTGCCTCCTCCAATTTTCACGATGTCCCATACAATTGTTAGAGATATTTTCAACGCGCCAGGCGTGTTGGCTCCTGAAGAAATTTTTTTAACAAAACACGTTTTATTCGGCGTTATTGTTGTTTTTGCTCTATCTTATCAAGTGCAATTTAAAAAACCCCCCGACACAACTTGCGAAAACATCCCGATTCAAACAGTAAAACGCCCATAACGTTTGAACGGCTGAACCGATTTTATTCAAACATAGCTAAGAACAATCACCTTTGAAACAAAAAAAAACAAAATCGGTTCATCCGTTGAGGCGCTATGATGCCACAGACAGATACACAGCAACACACGTCAACCTTATAACACCCCTCTTTTTCCGTCGGGGGTTAAAAACATTCTAATTGCGCCAGTTTTGATAGATTAAAATAACAAATTACTCCTCAAAAGCTTAAGCAGCAAAAAGAGCAAGGAAATGCTGAAGGGCAGTTGTTTTTTTTGTTTATGGACTTAGGTTGCTGACTGTACCTATGAATATAAAAATTCAAAATTTGATAGGTAGCATTTGAGCCTTCATTACTATGTAAAATCAACTACTGCTTTGGTCACTGAATGAAAGTAACAAAATTCTAAATTACAAAGATTCTGTAAAAATATCAGTAAATGATCTAGCAACTTTGAATAAAACATGATACCATTGTTGTGATGAATGCTTTTCAAGTGAATAGAAACCTGCTATTCAAACACAAACCCACAGGATATACATAATGCTCTTGAATAATTAATACATTCATGATTTGATCAGTGATAGCATTGAGACTACTTTCAATAGCTTCTAAATATAGCAAGGTTTTGTGTTCAGTTTCTCTTTTATCTATTCAGTGTTCGGCAATCCTGCTTCGTTCAAAAGATGTGACCCATCCAATATCTCTGTTGGCCCCTCACCTACTTTAGTATGTATCACATATTTGATCAAATCTTTTGCTTGAGGTTCACAGATACTCATAAATACTGAATTCAAAGCTTCTTCCTTGCTTTGGAGTCCAGTAACAAACTTATCTGGCTTCGATGAAGGGAAGATATGCTTGATCAAAGAAATCACTTGTGGTACATCCTTGTCAAGTAGGTATAAACAAGCATTTGGTCCAGCATCAAATGTGTATGCTACTTTTACGCTTCCAGAGATCTCATTGTACTTGTGAATCACATTACTAATAAGATGAGACACATCAGTCATGTACACACATGGTGGGTACGAATCTAAACCTATTGCGTGAAACTGATTGCTGTCTTTCATGGTAATTTCAGCAAACTTAGGAAAGTTTTTTTCTTTTATTGCCTGAATAATCTCCTCGGTTCTCTGCGGTACACAATACTTAGTCCGATGTTTCAATAACTCTGAAGTTTCGGTTGCTATCCTCATCCCAACAGTTGAGCTAGTTTTCTTTTTAGTGTCTCCAACAACTAATATTAAAGCTTGCATTTCAGGCCAATGTGTTTGATCTGCGATTTGAGTTGCTACAGAGTCTGAACCATCTGGTTTGGTGCCTGCATGCCATCTTACAAAGCCTCCATACACACTTCTGCAGGCGCTGCCTGATCCCAGTCTGGCAATAGAGCTGACATCAGACTTTACCTTGTATAGTTTGGCCAGTGCTGTTACAAGGCAAGCGTATCCTGCAGCGGAAGACGCTAATCCTGCCGCAGTAGGAAAATTATTTTGTGAGCATACATGCACTTTCCACTGAAGGAAATCTTCATTGACACTCTTTTCAGCCGCAGCTCTGGCCTTAATTTCTCGTAGACAATTTTGTAGTCTTGGGCTATAAAATGATTCCTGCTTTCCATTCAACCATATTCCATCTTCTTTAAACTCTGGTCTTGCACAAACGGATGTTTTAGCGCACATAATACTTGTGTCTAAAGTAGCACTAACGGAATCATTTAACGGTAAAATTAAATCCTCGTCTCGTTTGCCCCAATATTTAATTACGGCAATGTTTACAGGCGCTATCACTGTTACAACTTCACTCATTTTAACTACTGTGTAAAACAACGATTAAAATTAAAAACTTCTTCAAATTATTCGCTCCCGCGTCTATTTCGTAAAGCGACAGCTGGCGACGACAGGGACAGCTAACGCTCGCTTGGGGGGTAAATATAATAATGTTCTGTGGAGAGCGCCACCCACCAGTGTTGCCAGTGGCAGATAGTCAAATGTTACGTGAGACATCTCAAAAAGTTGCGTTTTCATAAGAAAAGTTACATTACCTTATTTTAAGTGGAAAACGACCCTAAAATAATAAAATGCTAGAATTTGTTTTTTTTTTTCTACTTTGAACGTAGCGGAACGCGCCCACTATTAGAATTTTCGCACAGGCGGGCCCTCCTCCGCAACTACCCCGGGTAAATCCGTTGCGTTTAGTTTAGAAAATTCCAATTACAGAAACAACTATGTAGCTAGGGACCTACTTGGTCGCATTAGCGAAAAGATCGATAAACAAAATCTAATCTAGGCTACGCCGGCCGGCTACTCACCCCACACTAGTTCTTGTAAACGAAACCAAGTCAATTTCAGTTGCAAATACGACTTTGGTGTTGATTTACTGATTCCCTAAATAATTACTTATTAAATTAAAACTAGAATAAATATAACATTTACTAACCAAGTATTGTTAGCACAAACAATTCGAAAACAAACCAATCGCTCACAATTCTATTGACGAAATAAATAAAGTTATATCCACAGATATTAACTTTCATATTTATTTACTGTACTTTGGAGATAATAAAACTTTAGCAAACTAAACACGACGCTCACTCATTCCCCGGAGTAAGTGGGAAGGAAGATTAAGAAATACACGTGAGTGAGTGAGTGAATAAAGTCAGGTCACAGTCACAGGAGCGACAACACGACAAACAAAAGCTTTCTTAGATGCGTTCCGTTTCGCGATTATTTTTTATTTGCGAGCAAATATTTCAATAGTTTTAGTAAGTCCTCAAAGTTACATTTAGAGTCGTGTTACATGGAGGTTACATGAGACAGTCAAAAGTTACGTACAATGTAACAAAAGTTACGTTCTGGCAACGCTGCCACCCACACTCACCCCATGACCCCACCCACGGCACACAAGTCACATTTCACAAATGTCAGTCAGTCAATGTTGACATTGACATTGTCAAGCAACGAACGAACAACGAACCACCAACGAACGAAAAGGCCGGCCGGCGAACGGAAGTAGTCTTCTCTTTTCTTAGTTGGGAGATGAAAAGGGAAAGAAGAGTCAACCAGTTTGGGATTGGTGAAATCATGATGACTACTAACGTTTCGTAGTTAAGGATGCGTTCGGCGTTTAAGAATTATTGATGTTTTATGCTGTGCATCACTCGAATCGAACCAAGACAGATCTCTCGGTACTTCGGTAGAGTAACTATATTCTTTGAATCGAATCAAGGAGGCATAAAAAGGATGTACATGTGGAGTATGTACATCCTTTTTAATTTAAATCGATGAAGAACACTTCCTTATTTGATGAAATAAATAAGGAAATATTGGAGCATTTGAGTTAATAATTATGAAAATGTAATTCATCCATATGTTTTCACTTTTCAAGTTTTCATGAAATGTCGTGAATGCTACCATTCCAAAACCCTAACCTACGTTTTGATACTGCATCAACTCAACATTATGTTTTATTTAATCATAATATTATGTGTTTCTTGATGGTTTTAAGACATAATTTAGAACTAAGTTTATCAAAATGTATCTAAATGTTAAGTTCGAATATATTTTATCAAATTCTTTGGTGTTACTGAACTTGTGGTTGCAACTTCAATCAAGTTCAATCCTAGCGACGTCTTCGGGAACTACTATTACCCGGCAAAATATAGATGGTCAGTGGAAAACGCTTGATAAGTTTTGATGCGGTTCACCGTTGCTGAAGTATGAATATATGAGGGTGTGGATGTAGCATACTTGTGCAATTTGACGGATTATACTACACATTTCAATCAACGCTGCCATTTTCGTTTTGTGGCACGGTTATAGCGGCGGTCTAAATGTGAATTTGCTAAAATATCCTGCATTTATTTATTTACAAAGTGCGGAAAATATTTTGTAGTGCGTTTGTTTTCTCGTAAAACATCAAGAAGTGGCGATTACAGTGTTTAAACCACCGGATAATTGTTGACTTCTTTGGGTGGAGAGGGTGAGTAGGTACTTTATATCAATATTTCGGGGTTTTACGGCTTAGTAATCTTTCCTTATACTCCGACACCTTTCTCACAACATTGGCTATACTTACCTCATTGCCCTGGTTAGAGATATTAGCCGTTTGTGTATACTTTCTGGCATTCGCAATTGGCTTGCTAAAATGGGCGTTGTGATGAAGAGTGAAGGTTTATCATTAGTAATATCGTCACCGCACCTTTTAATGATGATATTTACTTAGTCAGGATTCGTAAGCAACGTCTTCTGTTATCACATAGTTGAATTTGTGCAGTTCTTTGACATCGTTTTGGGTTTTATCAGTGGCAACAAAATCAGGACGTTGTCGTTTATGTCGCCAATAAGGTTTACGTGTGTTTTAACTGCGGGAGTATCCGTATTCAAACAATAATTTTGCCCACAAATGAATTCATAAAACAATCAAAATAAACAAGAATCCTGAGGTCTCCACCAACCATCTTTAAAAGGCACATTCTCACTATTGTAAAACTCTGTTTAATGAACATCTTAGCTATGATTCACAGATCTTCTATCTCTATTAGCCATACTTAAATCTGTTTACATTATTTTTCTTGCTCTAATGATGACTAAATGTATTGTCATACACTAATAAAATTCTTATTGCTTTCCTATGAGCAATATCAAAATGAATATTGTTGAAGGTATTACTGCCATACTGGTGAATGGCAAAGTTAAGCTACCTTTATATCTATATAGTCTGAAATATTGTACTGTAATCAATTTAAATGTGGAACACTAGATCAAAGATAAGGGAGAATTTAGAACTAGTGAAGTACTATCTCTTCAATAGACTACTTTATATGAAAAGTCATTAATATTCTTTGTAAAAGTTTGTACCCTTACACACGGTGTCATGTGCTGAATCCCTTGTTTGTATCATCTAGTTACCACATAGACCATAAATATTTAAACTTGAAAAAAAAACTTGTTATGACCATAACTCTGCTACAGTTAAAACTGGTCAGGTATTCACTAGAAATATTGTAAATAGAAAAGATTAGTTGATCACAATGTTATATTTTTCTTTTATTAATCACTTACTATTATCCTCAAAGGTGTGTGTTAGACATCCCTACTTCGCCACAGTTTCCTTAATCAAGGGAACCTTGGCAATATGCCAGTAAACAAGTATGAAGAAATACTCAGCTGCTAAACTTAATTTACTTGCATGTTCTCAAATGCACTTGCAAGTTGCAACTGACCTTGAAAGGCGTTAACTGATTATGCAACAATTGTGTATATGTGTGAAGATCGTAATTGCATAAGTTGTAGAATTTATTGATATTCTTTTGTTTATGAAACAGCTGTGTTTGTTTTCAATGTATTATTTTTTTTATTAAATTCGTTGTGCAGTCTGTGGTTGTGTAAAGAGTTTATAATAACTTTTATGTACAAGGAATTACTTGTACTCAAGGTTTTTCTTAAAATATTCTTATATTATTTTCCTATTCAGTCATTTGGTTTTTACCAGTAGTAATTTTCTTGACTATATTGTGTGCATAGCAACACCACAACAACAAGAAAGAAGAATTTAGAACAGTTTGACAAAAAACTCTTCAGTCTGAGTATTATATTGAATTCACCATCCTGTCTCTGCCATCTCTAAACAATTGATTGTGACGGAATGATGTATAAAATTTGTTAAGCATTAAAAATATTTAGTGATTAATTTTGATGTCAATGGAACGGGTCTTCCATCTATAGCTATACTTCTATACTGTCTGGACTCTAGTACTGGACCGATTGCAAAAATTCTTTCGCCCTTGGGAAGCTACACTATCCCCGGCACATAGGCAACTTTTTCCCTGTATTCCCATGGGAAAGGGCCCTATGTGGGTGAAACCGCGAGGTGTCTGCTAGTAAATTGGTTATTGACTAGCATCCTGTAAGTTTTCTTGTGTCTTTTGTAATCATTTATTGTTCTAATTACGTTAAAAGTAAGTATGCATAGTGATAGTGAATATTTTAATTATGCGATTGACTGGCACTCATGATTACCCATTAACATGCAATATGCTTGTTAATGAATATTTTTACCCAAGCCATTAGTTAGGAACATGTTTCCCATGCTCCATTAAAATATACTATACACTTTTTTATTATTCTATCGGAGGGTGCAACTGGTATCAGTTCATGTTTTCTCGGGTGACTACACTGCCCATACTTGTTATTTAACGATTTATAAGAGCAATTAAACAAAAAAGTGGTCAGTCTTCAAGTTTTCAGCTAAAAGAGGCTGAAAAGTTCTTGAAGATTTTTAGGTTTGTTTATCATTATCTGTAGTTCATTGTTGCTAGGAAGCAAGGGTATCCTTGGAGTTTTGATGCTTACTTTTTTACATCAAACACAAGTTATCATGAAGATAATCTTAATTAATCTTTTAAATCAAATCCAAAAAAAGGGCCCTTGGTTTTTTTTCTAATAAGTAGGTAAGTTCCATACTATTATCCCGATAAATAAAGAAGTAAATTACTATTCCATGTAAATAAGTCCACCGGCGTGTCCACACGGTACTCATTATGCGCGAGTGACATCCTCCCGCGACCACGTGACACGGGAACGGAAACTAAGCGTTGACGAGCCGAGATGCGCGCGGTAACGTGGGGAATTTACTAGACGGACTTGCTTGCGGGCAAGCATGATCGCCATGATCGTCGTACTTCACTATTATAGGTCTGTGACCGATTGTGACGGTCATACACCAAACAGACGTAGGATAGACCTACCAGGTAGGACGCACCGGCCGGACGCACTAAGGGGAACAATCCGCACACTTAGTCGACATACCGGCTCGTGATTAGTTGAAGAAGTCTTTCTTCTCCATCTGCTAAAGTGTGGAACTCTACCAGCATGTGTGATCTCTGCCATCTATGTCCAGTAAGGCCCGGTATCCACCAAAGCGGAGACGAGAGGAGACGAGAGGAGATGTGTTTGAATAAACCAAACCGATTTCATTATTTCCACATCTCTTCTCCGCTTATCATGAATTAGGCCCGGTATCCACCAAAGCGGGAGGAGAAGAGATGTGGATATAACGAAATCGGATTGGTTTATTCATGATAAGCAGAGAAGAGATGTGGAAATAACGAAATCGGATTGGACATCTCCTCTCGTTGGACTCTTCTCTCCGCTTTGGTGGACCGTGGCAATACCGGGCCTAAGCCTGTAAAAGAAGAGTAAAAAGGTCATTTTGTGGAATCGCTCCTATGTAGACCTAATCCAAGGCTTATCAACATTCCAACAGGCGAGATCAAGGTTAAGAGCAAGTCCGTCTATTGAATTCCCCGCTCGCGTAGCCAACTCATCCTGACGAAGATATCTCTAATGCGGCAGTTTTAATTTGATAATAAAACATTGTTTCCGTTCGTACTTCAAGGTCGCGGTGTTCCCGCTTAGTTACAAAACGCTAATATTATTGTATTTGAAATATAATTAATGAAGGTCCTTCCTAATGATGTAACAATAAATCACGCATGGCCTAGAATAAGCAAACTTTACTTCAGTATTGGTTTCGTAAAATTAAGATGAACAACTCTCCAATTCAGCTTTAAATCCTGCCCAACAGTTTTACGACAAACGGGTCTACACCTACTACGCTACCGGTAGCCCACAGAGAATACAGTACCGCAGGACTAGAAAATGTCGACTGCAGACTCAAACTGCATTACTCAACCGCAATGATCTATTGATTTCCGCAGACCCGCCTTCACTGTGACACCTATTTCGTTAGAAAGTTACGAAGAAATGGCCTTAGAGACAGCTCAATGGGCTTTATAATAAAGCTGTCGTAACTGAGATGGTAATGATGGGATGGCGTAGGGTTTCCGGCGCATAATAAGGCGCTATTTCTTTGGCGAAGGCAAAATATAGCATTTTGTAAAAATAATGAGTACTAGCGCCTTCTTGCCTTATTTATTGGACGATAAGATGATCTAATTAGTAAGTTAGTCCAACACCCTGCCGACAGCAATATTATTCCTCCCGTCTTTTTATTTTAGCCGTCAATGGACTAATGAACTGGGCCCGCGTGGTGTGTTGTGGCCCACTTCCTCTCATATCTCAGAGGAGGCCAGTATCTCAGCAGTGGGAACGTTATGGAATGGTTATTCTTAACTATGGAGATCGCCTTTAGCTACTAATAGGACTATTTGGTCGTAGGACGTTTTGCTACTAAACTGTGATTTTTAATTTAGTAGACTAAACTGACAGCTGTCAATGACCTTATTTTTTTATCTACTTCGGTTTCATTATATTCGAATTACAAAATTGACAGCGGTTTCATTATGATACCCATAACGATATCGGGTTGCATTATGCGAATCGTCATAAATTCTAAAACACAAGCAAAGACATTCTGAACATACTGCCAGGTACCTAGAATATAACCTAGGGGTCTTTAAGTCAAGAGTGAATAGGTTTCTTCTAGGCAAGCGTGCTTCACCGTAGACCACATCATCGCTTAACATCAGGCGAGATGGTGGTCAAACGCAAGCCTATAGATTATAAAAAAAAAAAAAAAATTACTTCGAAATCGAGACAATGTAAATGATGTTTTTAAAAATGGAACAAGTTTAGAACAAAAGTATCGTAATACTATTTGGCTGTTGCGGCTACAAGATCTTTGCATTAAACCTAATAAAAAAAAAAAAACTAAATAAAGTAGACGCGCGAATAATTTTCTGAGAGAAATTTTATTTCAAATTTTATTAAAAAGGTCTTCAACATCAAGTGAAAAGTGTGTAAATACTCCACCAGATATAACAAATAGAGCAGTTGCGGCTACAAATAATTTACTACCAGAAAAATCAAGACTACATGTCTTGATTTTTCTGGTAGTAAATTAATGAAATACTTAAACACACTTCCTGAAATACTTATTTGTTCTTAACTGTACGTTATTGGTCTTTTAATAACTCGTGGCCACCTTTTTCGGTACGCGCTACGCTTGTACCGAAAAATGGCACTCGTATTAAAAGACCGTCCATAACGTAACAGTTGCATAAATAGCTATAAATGTTGCATGCGCGTAGCAGTGTTGTAGGTAAGGTTCAATCATAAGTGATTCATCGAATCGATGTGACATGACTCCCCAATTTAATTTTATTAATTGGTGTAAATAAATGTTTTATGAATGTAAACGTAATATATTTAAATAAAACAGTATTCATACATATATTAAATAAACTTTTATTGTGTTATTTATGAAATCAACAATAATATAAATGCGATCGATAAAATTAAGTCTGACATAAATGCGAAGAAACTAAATAAGGGCCGCTAGTTTCTTGCCAATGTAGTTTTTTTGCGGTGAAGTAGTTCCATTTTCGATCAACTTCGATTTTCGATCAACTTTCAATCATTGAGGTCAGGATACAACACTATTTTTATGTAACGATAAAGTGACAACCCCCAAATGTCAGCTTAATCTACGAAATAAAAAATCAGAGTATAGGATGTTATGCGAATAAGACGTTTTGATACGGAGAGGATGGTGGAGGAGAGGTGGATGGTAACATATTTATAGTGACAGTTAACATGCTGCTATAATTGACCAACACGTTTTAATCATCATCCAGTTCATCACTGGTCTTCATTACTCATACAGACAGCTATGTAACAGTATCACAGACGAATCACGCCACTTATTGTCGAAATTATTCACCATCGACGCGTGAAATCGTGAACGATGCTGCACGCCGATTAACGTACCGCAAGAGTGAATGAAATGTATCTCGACGACCTTATGCGGTTCTTGACTGAGTTTGCAATTGATTTTCACTCTTCTGCTCCTCTTCAATCACTCACAACTCAATATTGCTACGATCCATCGCTTCTTTATTCGTCTCCTATTTTAGCCACATACATTCTCAAAACTATTTTGACGACATAGCCAGTTGGGTAGGTCTAACCGGCAACCAACTAACTGTTGAGTACGTTTTATTCTGCAATCAATCCTTTGCGCTGATTGCGGATCATGAAAATCAAAATTAATATCAATGAACTTTTAAGGATATGTCGGCAGTTTCCTTAAATGCAATTGATGCAGTATACACAATTAGATCGAGCAATAACAACTTTTCAAACTCAGACCAGACGAAAACCACAGCTGCAGCTGCTAATAGAACTTCCGCTAAAATATGAGCTTCCTCATTTCCTTTTCTGGTTCTTGGCCGTAGCGATGTCTACAAATGCATGCAATAATCGTCAATAAATAATTTTAACCGTTAAGGCCGTACCCTGACCAAAAAATCAGCGTGAGATATGAGCATTCCTATTGGCCTAGCGGCACCGGTGTCGCATTAATTACAGTAGTGAATACGCCCAGATTTTAGAATAAAATCTTTATAAAATCGAATATTGGTCTTTTGAAAAAAATAAATCTACTAAAATGTTCGTTATGAAATTGTCTATCCATTAGTGTTAGTACAAACAAATATTAATGGACACTTTACGAGGAGATGCATGCTATCGATCATTATTTCTCATTTTTATGGTTTTGTTGGAAGGAGATTAGTGAAATATTTAAACTACATAAAAAAAAAAAAGAAATCTACAATTTTGGAATCAATAATATGTAGAAATTTAATGTATTTTTATTAGTTGATATTTTATTTTAAATAACGAGTAGATAGCTCCTAAAAACTGCACGAAAAACGGCTAGCGCGGCGTTTTGCTCGGGGTACCGCCTTAACTCATTACCCGTGCAAATTCAAATTGACATCCTCATACGATCGTTGGCTAAAAGTGCGTTGAATTAGTATTCAAGATTGCATTATGAGTGGAATATTGCTCTACCCGCCCATTATCTAATTGGGCTATTGTATGTAGTACATTTCTTGTTGTTACGTGTGCTAAATTATCTGTGGCCTGAATCTTAATGAGATTATTTCAGTTGCTGTCCGTTTGTTGTACAGCCATCTTTGTGTCTATCTGTTGAGACTGGTTTTGGCTATTCTGTTCACCATATGGCCTGAATGTCCTAAAATTATAATATTGTGTCTTTAATTTTGTTCTAGGTTGCGTAGACAGGAAATTATAGACACGTTTGTGTGACACATGTTTCGTAGTCAATGAACTTTCGTAGTTAATATTTTTTGTTTGTCTGCACTGGCGTTTTTCACTAAGGTCTATGTATGAGGGCTAATTGTTCCATAAGATGGCCATGGTCATCTATTTATCTTTTAATGGAATTGTAGATTTCTTTTATACCATCACCATCTTGCCCTTCCTCTTTTGTATGACCAATATTTTTGATACTTCGACCGTTCAATTACGTGTGTGTAGTCCGTCTAGAATTCTAGATCGTTCGTGTCGTGAGTTCTAAATAGGCGTACTAACTGAATAATTAGCTAATTGCATCCTAAAGTAGGATCATTACTCCCCAGAACACTTACTAATCCAATTTATTCTTGGAAATGCGACTAATTGCACAAGCAGGTATACCTATATATGTTTTATACGAGTTCCTATATCATACTACCTACCATGGTATATTTATTCCGTGAATGTGAAAACATACGTAATGGACCATAGAATGAACATTGTGGACTAACCAACATCCTCTATAGACCTAATTATTAATTAATTATGTTAATGTTAGCATGCTGTACTACGTGAGTTTTGTTTTTTACCTTGATGATGTGCTCATCTTTTCATGAAAATCGTGTTCCAAACTTCGAAGTTCTATAACTTTTTATTGGTACGGATGGATTTCATTTGTAACTCTGATTTGTTTCACATTGTTTAGAGACAAAGGGGATTAAGGAAACTCCTGAATTAAATTACATATTAATATTATGAATCAATGACTAAATATCTGTCTTTTTTTCCTGTAGATTGGTTAAATGTGAGACTGGAAGAGGTATCATTATTATAAGCTAACAATGACAGCATTATTCAGGTTAAACCGATAGATATATGCTTGATATTCAAACTTTTGATGTGTCTAACATGTCACCAAATTTAAAACGTCTAAATTTCGTAGTGTGAGATTCGGATTTGATTAACAGTATTAACTGGGTTGGGTACTTACTACTATCCGTTAACACGCCATAACAATGGTTATTGACGGAAATTAATATGAGTACTTTGATAAAGACACTTCTAGTTCTCACGACTCAAAGATAATAAAGACACGGTAATGAACTTCAAAACCGTTCGAGGTATTTCAAATTGCTCGTTACCAAAGAGCTAACGACTCTTTCATTCGAAGCATAATATGAAGATAGACAAGAACACATGAAATAAAAAAAAAAAATATGAATTCCTCTGTACAGGAGTTAAAATGTGCAATGGTACGAGACGGACTGCTCTAGTTAGTCACGTATCAGAGCGGTATCAAACGCACGCCATAGCGCAGTAGGTTATGTGTTATCTGCATCTCTTGTTCACTCAACAATAGCCTTTATTTACGTGTAGACAATAGCCATAACGCTTGGTCTACTTGCCATGGCGCTAAGTGTAGAGCTACAGAGGAAGCGACTGGCTTAACGGAATTGCAACGCGATAGTACATATTATATTTGCACTTTGCAGTTCTAATATTCGCTTCTTGTTGTTGGTGGAATAACTGACTAACATAAGCATAACTTTCTCCAATAGAAACTTGAAGGCTAATTGAGAAGCTTCTCAAATAACAGATGTCAGGCTTCTGGCTTCGACTGCTTCAGAAGATCCCTGTCACCACGCACCACGTCTTAAGGCATACGGAATCTAGTCTCCCAAGATTCCTCGCTTCTCACAGTACCTCACACTAATGCGTTCAGAGAAAACTGGTCAGTAATTCGATCTTGTCAATTACTTTTAGTCAACGTCAATGGATTTGCACGTCACCTCAAGATTTGATTGCGTGCCGCACCGTTCGTGCCTTTAATACGTTAATTTTCTATCTGTTGTGACAGAGAACTTTCGACTTGGTTATTTCAGAATCCTTAAGTGGGTGACACACTGTCTTAGAGGTCCACGGATTTTTACTCCGTGTATAGGACCATCGTTTTTCTGGAACCCGTTGCCTTTGCGGTTTTCTGGTGGACGCCACAGCCACAGTAGTTGGTTTGTCTGATAGGTGTCTGCCTATTTGTAGGGTTGAATATTTAATTTGTGTCAATAGTAATGATAATGTTGTTAAGATTGAATACAGTGTTATATGTTTGTTAATTTAGTATTTAACCGACTTCCCAAAAAGGAGGAGGTTCTATGTTCGACTTCATGTTTGTTTTTTTTTTTTTTGTATGTTCACCGATTACTCCGTTAATTGTGGACCGATTTTAAAAATTCTTTTTTTGTTTGAAAAAGTATGTTCCGAAATTGGTCCCATTTTAATTTGGTGAAGATCTGATGAAGAACTTCGGAGATATACAACAGAACTCTTCAATAAATAACGGCAAATCTCTCGGGATTGCTGCAATCGCATGTCTGTTTGTTGTTTATAACATTTCATAACATAACATCACGCCAGTTCACTCTTAAGGGGTAAGCAGATCTCTCATTTCACCGGTTATGTTCAAGTTTCATGAAATCTATTCTGGCGAAATAGTTCCCTTACTAACTTGCCTATTAGGTACGTACAACTAAAAAGTGAAAATAAAAAATCTTTTTGCAAAAAAATACTACCGACTTCCAAATACAAAACTACAAAGTGAAAAATAACTTAATTTTTTGAAGTCGGTGTCCATAACGCAAAAAAATGGTACCTACGAAAGACACCGACTTCAAAAAATTAAGTTATTTTTCACTTTGTAGTTTTGTATTTGGAAGTCGGTAGTATTTTATTTGCAAAAAGTTTTTTTATTTTTATTATAACTGTTAAGTGGCAAATCGATTGTGCTATACTCAAAATAGACAAGAAAGTAAACTAACGAGGAATTAATGAATAGTATTTGCAGTTGTAATGATAATGTTGATGTACCCTCCAAATTCCGACAACTGTCAACTTGTTAATATGACATGTGACTTGACAAATTCAATGTGTTTTGCCGCCAATTTAGCATTGTTAAACAAGAAAGGAAGAAAGCCGACAAAACGACAATTAGTAAAGACAGTTGGCCTAATCGTTTCGTATAAATCTTTTGCGGAAAGAACACCCGAAGAGCATGAAAACTACAAGTCTATAAAAAATGCATCGTGCAACTGTTTTAATAGCCCATGAATGCGGTTCATGCTTTAAAATGCAAATCGTTTTTTGCGGCCCAGTTGCAAATCAATTGAATTGTTTTTCACAATGATATCTTTCAGTTATGCCAATAACTATGCAGTTTGAGGTGAGAGATCGTTTAATTTTCTTAGTAATTTTATTTTATTCAGTGGTTTTAGTATCAAGGTCGGGGATCCATTTTCCATTTCAGAAATGTCGTCTTGTGTCTCGTTCCGGTTTTACACAAAGGATTGCCCCTTGATCTCCGCAACCTTCAAGGAATGCCATCTTATATAGGCATGCATGCCATTATAGCAAAATCCTTTTAGGACTGTGTTGTAACTCGTAGAGGGCAGATCCCATTCAGTATAGAAGTATTTCGTATTTATATCCCTGTTTAAGTTTCAGAAAAGCTTAAAGTCATAGTGACACGTGCAATGTTGTTTGCAAAAACTGACCAATGGAAAACGTTGCTGATATCGATTTTGCACTTATCAGATACCCTTGTTTATTTGCCACCGAAAACGACAAAATTATCTAATTAGGTACCTATGTAGTAGATAGTATCTATTCGCAAAAAATATTACAATGATGAAACTCAATTCACAAAACAGTCAAGCAAGAAGAATGCCTTGAAAAATCTTTCCAAATTATCATCTTCGTGCCCTTGTCCCATGATACTTGGGGTCGGCGTAACACGTTTTGTTCTTCCATACCGTCCTGTCCCCCGTCACAACATCACCGACTCCCTTTTCTTTCATATCACTCCTCATACAGTCCATCCATCTTTTCTTGGCCGTGCCCTCCCTCCGTTCCGTCCCATCCACATTTATATTCATAACTTTTTTAGTAACGTGCGTTTCATCCATGACCATACCAGGACAAACGGTTTCCTTTCAACTTTACTGTCACTGGCGCCACTTTCAAATTCCTCTAATATACCTACTCATTTCTCACTTTTTCCATTCTCGTCACTCCGCACATCTATCTCAAAATTCTCATCTCTGCTCTCTCAAAATGCAATCTCTTTTCATCCATCTTTTCCACAGCCCAACATTCTGATCAATAATCTGATAATAAGAAAAACACTTTCCAATTTTGATATAAAACTTCTGTCATCCTTCTACCGTACCGATTCAGTCTTATATGGGTGGTATTGTCGATACTGGCTTCTTGTTGAACTCTCGTATTGATGGCTTAGCTTTCAAAGTTTCTTTCCACAAATCTTGTTGTTACACTCTTGTTACTCTCGGATTTTGTAAATCTTCAACATCATTTTCAAGTATGTGCGAATTTACTTCGCCATTGTTACGGACACTCGTCTCAAAAGCTGAAGAACCTTTTTGTTTGGGCGTCTACTTGGATTTCAAAATGAAATACTGGAAATAATTTCTAATGCGTTTACTCTCCAAGGACTAGTCATTACAAAGGTTTTGAATCGAATTCTAAACATTAAATAATTAAAATTGAAACAAGAAGAAGAACGATTGAACAGAATGATCATGATAGAAAATATTCACTCGCGCGCGACCGGGTTGCGCGCGCAGGTTAAATTTCTTCCTTTCGCCGCGTATAGGTGTCGCCGCCGTTTTCACCGTTGTCTTGTCGCGTTGCTTGGAATCGACTAGCTCGCGAGCTGCCGCATATTCATAATAGATGGCGCTGTAGGTACCGAACATGCCGGCCGCCTTGGAATCCTCTGGTTTCAAAACTAATTAGCTACGTCGCCGTCGCCGTGCGGTGGGTGTGCGCGCTGGTGTCGACGACTTCGCGGATATCCTGTGCTTCACTCGCCGACGGTACCGGAAGCGGACAGATTTTGGAGAAAGCTCGCTGCACCAAGCCCGTCGCTGTTTGGAGTTCAGCTACACGGCTCACACCATCAGTTCCTGTGAACACCTTTACAATTCTGCCCATGCGCCATTTTAGAGGTGGTGTTTACAGGATTTAACTCCTGCCTCCCATAATCCCCCAAAATGAGGAGCGTAAGGCGGTATAAATTTAAATTCTATATCATCATTACTTAAGTTGTCAATAATTTGATGTGATTGCTCGTTGAACATTGACTTAACTTCTTTCATGGCTCCAATAAAATTTGTCCCATTGTCTGAGAAAATTTGAGCCGGCTTACCCCGACGGGATATAAATCTTTTTAATGCTAATATGTAATCTTGTGCAGAAAGTGTACTAACTAACTCAAGGTGTATAGCTCGTGTTATAAAACAAACAAATAGGCATATATACCCCTTTTCAAGTTTAGACCCCCTACCTTTGCGGTTCAATACAGATACGGGTCCAGCATAGTCAACCCCACAGCGAATGAAAGGAAACCCCGCTTCTAACCGCTCCGCAGGCAAGTTGCCCATGATTGGAGAAACGGTCTTTCCCCTCAGTCGCGTGCAGCGGACACACTGATGAGTTACTTTTCTGACTAAATTTCTTCCCCCTAATGGCCACCAACTCTCCCGCATGGTAGCTAGTAGCAGTTGGGGACCAGCATGGAGAAGCTTATCATGAAAATGCTGAACCAATAATAATGTGAAACGGTGTTTACAGCATAATAGGCTAGGGTGTTTCTTGTCATAATCAAAGTTAGGCGAGTTACTTAAGCGTCCGCCTACTCTTATTATATCATGGTTATCTAAAAACACGTTAAGGCTAGAAATTGCACTAGTAGTTTGTAATGGTAAGTTACCTTTTAATTTACTAAATTCTTTAGGAAAAGATTCCCGTTGGGCGAGTCTCGTTAACATTTGCGTTGACGCACGTAACTCATTCACCGATAATGGGCCTACGATGCGATCGTGTCGTTGTGTGCGTGCATTGTGAAAGAACCGCAGTACATATGCACCTGTACGCCTTATACGATTAAACGAAGAAAACCGTTCAAAATTAATAACTGTATTTTGCGTGACGTCACAAACCATTGCTGTAGCCTGTGGTTTTAACTCAGGTAGGTCAGTGGCGTAGTCAGAGTGGGAGACTGTGCCCTGCTGCGACTCCATCAGTTCATGACACTGCAAGAATGGTGGACCGTTCCACCACAAACTGCATTCACTGAGTGTGTCTAAGCTAACTCCACGTGAGACTAAGTCCGCTGGATTATTTTTAGTACCTACATGCAACCATATAGCATTACTCGTCAGTTCATTTATCTCTACTACTCTATTTTGAACGAAGGTTTTCAACGAGTGAGGTGACATTCGAAGCCACCCAAGGACAATGGTAGAATCTGTCCAAAAGAAGATTTTATGAAAGGTTAAACGTAACGAGTTAATTATTTTTCTGTATAAACGTGCGGCGGTCAGCGCTCCGCACAATTCTAAACGAGGAATACTAGTCGGTTTTAAAGGCGCAACTTTGCTTTTGGCACACAGTAACTTACAAGTAACAGCTGAGTTATCTGAATATGTACGCACATACGCGCAAGCACCGTATGCACTCTGAGAAGCGTCACTAAAAATATGTAATTCTGTATATTGTGAATGCGAACTCATTACACAACGCGGAATGCGTAATGTATGTAAACATTTTAAAGCACTAATGAATTTATCCCAAGATAACATGACATCATTAGGAACTGGATCGTCCCAATTTATTTTACACAACCATAACTTTTGCATAACAATTTTTGCTGTTATTATTGCCGGTGCCAACAATCCTAGCGGGTCGTACACCTGCGCTATCACTGACAACATACTACGCTTAGTTAATGGGTTCGTATTATTATTTACGCGTGATGTGAAATGCAATTCATCATGTTTAGTAAACCATCCCATACCTAAGGTTTTATTTTGACACTGATCTCCCAATGCCAATCTTTTTGATATATCATGGGCAGTGATGTCTAAATTAAATATCCATTTACGTAATGGAAGACATGCGGATTTTAATGTATTCGTGACCTTATCACACATATCAAATAAACTATTTAAGTCATCATTACCTATCAACACGTCATCCACGTAAAAATCATCCCTAATCACGCTAGCTACTGGTTCATCCTCACACTCACTCGCCAATTGGTTCAGACACCTCATGCTCAGATAAGGCGCCGATGCAGTGCCGTAAGTCACAGTGTTAAGGCGATATATACCTATTGGGTCCGACGGATTTTTACGCCACAAAATCAACTGTAAGTCACGTTGATCTGGCTGTACTAAAATTTGACGGTACATTTTTTCCACGTCGGCACACGCTACGTATTTAAACTGCCTAAAACGCAATAATATGGAAAAAATGTCGTTTTGAAGCGGCGGCCCAATAAACTGTATACTGTTCAACGACTTGCCTGTAGATGTCACTGCGCTAGCATCGAACACCGTGCGCAATTTGGTGGTACTACTATTCTCATTTATTACCCCGTGGTGAGGTAAGAAATAGTGAGGTGACCCGTATGTATCTACACGACTCATGTGACCGAGACTTTCGTATTCATTCATGAAATTAATATATTTTTCCCTAAATTCGGGGAAACGAGTGAACTTACGTTCAAGCGACAACAAACGTTTTTCAGCTGCACTGTAACTTTCTCCGAGAACCGTGGGCGATTCCTTAAGGGGAATACGCACTGAGAATTTACCTTCCTGAGTACGTGTTGTCGTTTCAACAAAAATATTCTCACACTTTTGCTCGTCAGGACTAAGAATATTCCCAGCGTTGGGAATCTCTTCGAGTTCCCAAAATTGTTTTAATTGTGCATCTAATGTTTGCGAATAGTTACACTGAACCTGATTAATGCGCAGGCCATTATTAGTATTATACAAAGGTCCAGACATGATCCATCCTAGCTTCGTATTTTGCAAATAAGGTCCATTTTTCAACCTAATTTTACCATCAATCAATAAATCCCAAAACTTATCCGCACCTATCAAGATATCAATATCCGACGGCGAATGAAACGTGGGGTCAGCCAGTTGAATATTGTCCGGAATACTAATATTATTTATATTCAAATAAAATGCGGGTAACTTATTAGTAATACACGGCAACACTAAACATTCAATATTAGTGTGATATCGCTTATCTTTCGAGCGTAATAATATTTTACAAGTGTGTGTACACTTCGCGATCGAATGGCCTACACCTGTAACTTGACAATTGGATTGTATTAAACTTGCATTTAGTTTATCGCATAACGATTTTCTAATAAAACACTGTTGGCTACCATTGTCAAGCAGCACGCGCGCGGTGTGATACTCGTTGTTATTATCTGCGATATCTACTAGCGCTGTGGACAGCAGAACCGTAGGTAACATGGAATACGTTTGTTTACAAAGCGAATCGGTACCATCAGCTGCTGAATGCAACGAAGTTGACACGTTAGTGGTTGTCGGTTGCGACTGCGTGTTATTATTACCTAACGTAACGTTGTCTCCATCAATATGAAGCAAGCTGTTGTGCTTCTGGTGGCACAACCTGCACGGGCCGAACGTACATTCCTGCACACCATGACCTGAACGCAGACAGTTTTTGCAAATATTCGTAGTATTGATGAAGTTAATCCTGTCTTGAATAGGTAAGTTTATGAACTTAGTACACGCGTACAGAGAATGGTTGCCTTTGCACATCGCACACACACGCGGACCGCGCTTGCTCGATTTCGAATTTTTGTTATTGTTATTATCGCTTGCGTTCGTGGCGACGTAACTATGAGTAGCTGATGATTTTTTGGTATTTTGTTCACTACTTTTATGTGTATTTTGGTTTACTTTAATTATATCTAGCATGTCTGCTCTGTCCTTGAGGAATTTAAGTAAATCGCCTAACTGAACGAAGGGTTTATTGTTAGAATTATGAAGTGTACCTTGGTACACTTCCCACTCGCGTTCGGTACTGGGGTCTAATTTTGACGCGACCAAATAAATAATTAAAGTGTCCCATGCATGCGTCTGTTCCCCCAGTGAAGACAGCGCACGTAGGTTACGTAAAACAGTGTCTATTAGTTTTCTAATTTGTGAAGCTGATTCTTTATGTAACGAAGGAATTGTAAAGAGCGACTTTACATGGTTGTGTTGCAAAAGCCGTATGTTATTATAACGATTTTCTAGAAGCTCCCATGCGTGAGTATAATTTTCGGCCGTAAACTCTAACGCACTAATTACATGCGATGCACTACTCGTGAGTGACGATTTTAAATAATGGAATTTTTGAATGGTATCTAAGTCCTCCCGTTCGTGTATCATACTGCAATAGGAACTTTTAAATTCTAGCCAGCTATCGTATGACCCATCAAAGGTAGGTATTTTAATGTCCGGCAACTTTACACAAACTTTATTTTTAACGACAACATTATTATTATTTACAGGTACGTCGTTCTGCAGCAAGAGTTTGGCTGAAGCTACTGTTCTAAAGTACTGATCTTCGAAACGGTCTCGGTCTTCCAACTGTTTTGGAAGGTCGAGCTCGTCTGCGTTTTCTTCAATTAAACTTTGCAACTCGGTGTAATTACTTAGTAAACTCGAACTGTTATCTACGCGTAACTGTAACTCTAATATTTGTTGATCATCTAATGGACATTTACATCTTTTAACATAATTTTCAAATAACGTTAACCGACTTTTGACTACTGCTCTTTTCTTAACAAGTTCCGACATCTTAGCTTCACTCATTTTAAGGGAAAATAAGAACGCAAGAGTACTCACTGTAATCCTTCCTGTGTGATTTAGACTTGCGCCCCGTGCCGCCCGCTCAGGCCCGCGAGATTACAACTCACGGCGTCGGGTTATCACGCCGGCTGGGCACCGCCGCTCAACAACTAGGAAACAACACCAATATTAAACACAGATCGAGGATGGGATGGGTAATGAAAGGAAAACCAGACCTGCCACTCCTCTAGTCCACTCGAAGTCCTGGGTATGTAGGTAGGTACTCGTGCACGTGTTCGCGTTCTCGTAATGGCGGGCGGGTGAACTTCTTCGTATTCGTAATAATGCGACGAATTCTTGAGTTTTCACCATGAACTCCTCTTGTGGTTCTCAATTTGGCTACGAAGGACCATATGTTTGGGCGTCTACTTGGATTTCAAAATGAAATACTGGAAATAATTTCTAATGCGTTTACTCTCCAAGGACTAGTCATTACAAAGGTTTTGAATCGAATTCTAAACATTAAATAATTAAAATTGAAACAAGAAGAAGAACGATTGAACAGAATGATCATGATAGAAAATATTCACTCGCGCGCGACCGGGTTGCGCGCGCAGGTTAAATTTCTTCCTTTCGCCGCGTATAGGTGTCGCCGCCGTTTTCACCGTTGTCTTGTCGCGTTGCTTGGAATCGACTAGCTCGCGAGCTGCCGCATATTCATAATAGATGGCGCTGTAGGTACCGAACACTTTTCGTATCTTGTTTTAGAAGTCCTGCACAGTAACTTTATATTTCACGAGGTGTATTGTGGAGTCCTACCGGTAGTTTGTACATTATTATTCCATTCGCATTTCCGATGGTATTATTGCAAAGCTAATATCGCTGGCCTTCATTAGTGGCTACAGGCTTGTGTATATTTTGTAATCGGATAAAAGTATCATGTATTTGCCCATTAGGATCAAATTAGGTCTTCAAATATGTTTATTTGAAATTTTGAGTAATAGAATTTGTCACTTCATTACCTCCTCTTATTGACACCCTCTGAAAAGCTCTTGTAGGCGAGATCCTATTAATAATTTACAAATTGATAGACTAAAGTAATCAGTCAATGTCTACAGGGATAAATGAGTCTCTCAAATCGCAAATAAAGGGCGCACGGTTGGCGCAGTGGTTGAGCGATTGACTGCTGCACTGCGTGTCGCGGGTTCGATTTCCGCACGGAACAAATATTTATATGACCTACAGATAGTTGTTCCGGCTCTGGGTGTTTGTGTATGTGAGTTTCTATGTTTGTAAATGCACCCATGATACAGGAAGAAATTCCTAGTGCGGGGCTGTTAAAAAAAAAAAGGAAATTTATAAGCTATGCCTTGGGCGATGGTAAGATTCTCAAGTAAAAAATAAAAATCACAAAAACCTCCGACATTTTTTTTATTTCGTACTTTTAAACGACATAATTTATCTAGTAGTACACGCTTCGATCAACAATCTACTGAACACGTAATTATGACATGATATCTTGCGAAAATACCCCGATTCATACTTTTAAACTGCTGAACCGATTTTCATCCAACATAGCTAAGAACGCTCCCGATAATGTCACATTTCAAAAAAAGAGACCTAAATCAAATACGGTTCATCCGTTTAGGAGCTATGATGTCACAGACAGATATACAAAAACACAGATGCACATGGCAAACTTATAACAAACCCCTTATTCCATCGGGGTTTAAAAATACTGTAAACTTAAAGATGGCTGCTGGACCAACCAAAGTCCGTACATAAAATGAACAGTTGCAATGTTGCATAGAAAATCTTGATCTTCTCTGAGGTCCCGACCTCCAAGAAAGGTGAACTTTCCTTAACCCAGAGGCCATATTTCAATACCAGTACCCGTAATCAGACGTGTGAGTCTGAGAGTGTGAAGTATTCCCGCCTGTGTCGGGTGTCCCGTTCATGAATGCATTAGTAAGGCGGATATGTCAATTTGATCCCGCACTCGTGCCGAGTTTAATGTCGCCATGCCGTCTGTTAAGGATTACTGCTGTACGGTTGCTAAAGGGTTGTCGGTCGTAAAACTTGTTGAATTATTGGAAAGATTTAGTATTTTGTCGGCGGGATTGGTTGATTAGCGGACACGTCATCGAGATCCTCGCAGAGTTCGCTTAATTGAGTTATAGTTTTAACCGTGCAGATAAATGTGTCATCTGTTAGTAGACGATTCTTTGATCTTGGTCTTTACCGTTACATTTTTCTTCTTGGGAAACACTAATGGTTTATAGAAGAACCTAATCAGCGCCTGTAACCAGATGAGAACATGTTTGAGGCAGACAAGATAATCTATAGCACAAAGGCACAAAGACAGTTAGATTGTGCTGCCTAGTTTTTTTTAAACCTGCTTGAAATACCCTGCTGCACGTTTTTTAGGGTTCCGTACCTCAAAAGGTAAAAAAGGAACCCTTTTGAAGATCACTTTCTTGTCCGTCTGTCCGTGTATCACCACCGATTTTCTCAGGAACGGGTGGACCTAGTAAGTTGAAATTTATACCCTATTAGTTGTACCAAAATTTTTCGGAATTTTTCTTTTACTTGTACTGTGAGACCTTGCTTTTAACCAAAATTGTCAATTATAGGTCAACCGGAAGTACCCTATAGGTTTTGGGTCGAAAACATATATGGTAGATCCCGTTGACCTAAAATCACGAAATTTGCCCATATCTTTAAAACTCGCCACCAATAAAAATGATACCAATTTTATTATGGCGGTATAATGGGAAGGTACGGAACCCTCGGCGCACGAGTTCGACTCGCACTTAACCGGTTTTTTTTCTATTTCTACAGTAAGTCTACTCATACCACGTGCTTTTAATATTTGACCGCGATTGTTCCAACGGACGTCTTGTTAATTTTATTTTCGTACATAGACTCCCTCCTTCATTGTATCGGCTCAATTGTTTACAATTAGCCTAATTGTATTCGATGATCTAACCTGTTCACTATGCGCTTGTATATTGTCCTCAGATGTTTTTATATACTCTGTATAATATTTCAAGTGTCATAGCTGACACTCGTTTGCAATGGACGACCAGACAGACTAATGAACGCCAAGTCTTAGAACAAAGCGAAAATGATTGTTAACATTTTTCGCTGTGCTCAAATAACTCGATCTTTGAAGACTAAAACCACTGGCTCACTTTTACTTTTGTATTGGTCCTCGTAATGATTCTTCAATGTAGCACATGGTCATTTTACCATATGGCTAAGCTGTAAATAATATCGTTAAGTTATCCTAAATATTGGTATCCTTATTGCTGGAGAGATCGTTTTTAACTTCTTTTGGTGGCTCTGTCACGTTAGCGACCTCGTTGTACCCACCACATGATGTCCAATTTCTTGAACCATGTTCTATACATTACTAATTCGGCTAGCCTTTTTAACCCCCCGATGGAAAAAGAAGGTAGTAAGAAAGGTATATAAGTTTGACGTGTGTACCTGTGTGCGTATTTGTGTATCTGATTTAAATTTAGTTTTATTTGTTTGAAAGGTGACATTATCGGGAGTTTTTTTAGTTATGTTTGATGTGCAAGTGCTAAGCTTAATAAGGCATCTTCTTTTTTATTCGAGAAATTCTCAATCTAAGTATCTTTGGGCGTGACAAACGTTCGATTTTCTTTTCTATGACCTTGCACCGCTACAAAATGGCTCCCAGTATGTCCCTAAAATACAAATCCATGAACCGGCGTAATGTGTCAGTTCCGTTAGTTTCGCAAAACGCAGGATAATCTAATCATGCGCAGGACATACGCGTCATGCACAGAATATAACTGGTGTGTGAATAACTTGAATTAATTTGTTATTGTTCGAGTTGTCAATCATGATTGTAAGTATTTGGTAAAGTAATGGCTTGATAACCGTTAGAACAGTGAAATAAGTAATTATTGTAGCGTATCTTTGTTTAAGTCTAAACTAATAAAGAGATTGAATCTCTGGTAGTCGATTTTTCCAATGATAGTGAGCTACTGTATCGCTGAGTACCATTGGCTTCTTTAATCACGGAAAATGGATGCTTCCCG
Source organism: Orthosia cruda (assembly GCA_964057195.1). Classification (NCBI taxonomy): domain Eukaryota; kingdom Metazoa; phylum Arthropoda; class Insecta; order Lepidoptera; family Noctuidae; genus Orthosia; species Orthosia cruda. The sequence goes on along the minus strand of OZ059843.1, from coordinate 25,320,012 downwards.
AGGAGTGTCATTCTGAATTTCGACAGTTAATTATTTTGTATTTTATTATGTCGAAGTTATGTTCCGTCGAAATAGAGATCCGCCGAACAAGTGCATATCGATGAAGGTTTCTGTCGAAGTAATGTATTTCGAAGATGTGTGTTGTCGAAGTATAATCTGTCGAAGTATAATCTGTCGAACTAATGCTAGTCGAATGTATGTTCTGTCGAAGCAATGAGTTGTCGAACTATTGTTTTTCGAAATTGAGACTGTGTCGAAATAATTAACTGTCAAAATTCAGAATGACACTCTTTTCGAGGCAGCGAAGCAGCGGGAAAAAATCTCCAGATATCTATGTTTTATATATTTTTATGCTTATATGTGTCAGCAATACGATATTTGTTCTAGTATAAGTGTGGCTGTGCACATTCCATGTATAATTCAAGGGAAATACTTTTAAGGTGATGAAATAACGTAGTTAACACACGATAAGAACCGTTTGCTTACTATAAAATATCGTCGTCATCTTAGCGAGAATAATAGAAGAGTAAACTAGGATTATAGAGTTATAAACTATTTAAATATGTGTAAAGTATTTTATTTAAAAAAAACCGGTTAAGTGCGAGTCGGACTCGCGCACCGAAGGTTCCGTACAAACAGCTACATTCACCAACATAATTAGTTAACTAGGTCTACGGGCAGTCGAGCACTACCATATAGGTTTTCGACCCAAAACCTATAGAGTACATCCGGTTGACCTAGAATAAAATTGTCAATTTTGGTTAAAAGCAAGGTCTTCCAGTTACAGCACAAGTAAAGGCAAAAGACCGGAACAAAAAAGAAAATTAGGTAGGTACTTACAAGTTTTCGCGAAAATCTAAATTTGCCCATATCTTTTTATCGTGTTGACTCAGAACCATGATTTTTATACACCTAATAGGGACTATAGACCTCAGTATCTGCCATAAATTTTAACTTGCTAGATCCACCCGCTCCTGAGAAAATCGGTGGTGACACACGGACAGACGGACAAGAGAGTGATTTTATAAGGGTGCCTTTTTTACCTTTTGGTACGGAACCCTAAAAAGATAAAATCGAGGCCAATCTGTACCGTAAAGCAAACTTGAAAGGTGGGTATCCACTATGTACGCGAACCTTTTGCGCTCCGCGCTCCTGCAATGTTGCTCGCTCCGCGGCAGGCGATCCTAGCTGTTCTTAGTGCGAACTGCGAACATAAAGCGCATCCTGTATCCATTGAAGCAGTTACAGGAGCGCGGATCGCAAGAGGTTTGCGTACCATTATATCGTTCCACGTTAAGAGACTAATACAGCATTATTATTTTAACTAGCCTATACTGTCTCTCTTTTGGGCAGTAGCGTTCCTCCATTATTTCCATCGTTGCGGCTTCTGCGTGACTTCTTTCCAATTCCTAGGGGCAAGACATCAAACAGCATAGCATGTTCTGGCTCTTTTGATACATTCCTAGCACAAGAGATGCGACGAAAATAGAAAATCTCTTCACAATTTTTACTGCTTGTCGTAGAAGTCTCTGGCTTTCAAGTATTAAAACAAACTTGACATCGAAGCCTTTCCAATGGCAATAAGAAAAACGATTAGTAGCTATGCGAGGGTACATTCAAAGGCAAGCAATTACGTGCAATAAGTAGTTATGGGACAGGCGACCGGTAGAACAGCTTCTCAAGCATATTTGTTTAGTTGGCGTAATATGCAAGATGCAACTCCTCGACTAAGCGATGTGCGTGAGCAAATAGCAATTAGTGAACTTAGATTTTTATTTATTTGTTTTATTTTATTTAATGGCTTTCTTTCTTAACTACCAGAGGAACATCCGGACATTAGGACGTGTGAACGTGTTTTCAGGCTAGAGTTTGAAAAATACTCAAGTGCAAAGTCTTAATTCAGATATCGTGGTCAGTCTCTGTCTGTCAAAAATACCTCGAATTTTTCTACCTTTTTGACATTGAATGTAGCTGAGATGAGATAGCGACTAGATTTTAAACTTTTTAACCGACTTTCCAAAAAGGAGCAGGTTCTATGTTCAACATATTGTTTTTTTTTTTGTATGTTCACCGATATCTCCCTCAGTTTACGAAATTGGTCCCATTTTAATTTGGAAAAGATCTGATAAAGAACATCGAAGATATACATCAGAACTCTTCAATAAATAACGGTAATCTATTCTGGCGTAACTAAACAACTTACTTGTTAGGTAGGTACAACTAAAAAGTGAAAAATTTAAAAAATAAAATTACATGAAAATACCTACTACCGACTTCCAAATAAAAACTACAAAGTGAAAAATAATTTTATTATTGGAAGTCGGTGTCCATAAAGCAAAAAAATGGGACCTGCGAAAGACACAGACTTCCAAAAATAAAATTATTTTTCACTTTGTAGATTTTTTATTTTGGAAGTCGGTAGTATTTTTAACCGACTTCGCAAAAAGGAGGAGGTTATCAATTTGACTGTATTTTTTTTATTTTTATTTGTGTTACCGCAGAACCTTTTATTGGGTGAACCGATTTTGACGATTTTTTTTATTTGGACTTTAATTTTTTTCAAGATCTGATGAAGAACTTCGCAGATATACATCAGATCTCTTCAATAAATGACGGCAAATCACACGGGATAGCTGCAATCGCATGTCTGTTTATTGTTTACACCATTTCATAACATAACATCACACTGGTACACTCTAAAGGCGTACGCAGGTGTGAACAGTTCACCCTGGTATACTCTCATTCCACAGTTTTGTTTAAGTTTCATGTTATTGGGTTGATCTATTCTGGCTTCACTTTGGGCATTATTGGTAGCTAGTCAGCTAGCCTTTAGAAATGGTCAATTATGTACCACAACTAAAAAGTGAATATTTTTTTTTTTTTCTAAAAAATACAACCGACTTTCAAACAAAAACACTACAAAGTGAAAAATAACTTCAATTTCGGAAGTCGGTGCCAGTAAACGAAGAAAAGAAAACAGGAACACCGACTTCCGAAATTGAAGTTATTTTTCACTTTGTAGTGTTTTTGTTTGGAAGTCGGTTGTATTTTTTGTAAAAAAGTTTTTTTTGTATAACGTTTTTTTTAATTACGGTAGCAGCCTTTTATTATGGAGTTTAAATCCACTAGTGAGAGATTTATGGCACACATACCTGTCTTAAAAGTTTGAAACATATGTTTCCCTGGTAGCTCGTCCTTGTACGATGACTATACGATGTCGCCTTTGGGATCCATTAAATATCTAATACGTCTAGTATATAATTGCCAAACACATCATATCAACTAAATAAAGGTCATTGACATGACCCACCACTTTTGGCGAAACATGGCCGCTATCCAATTTAGAGCTAGCCCGATAAGAGCATCAACTGCCAAGTTAGTTTGATACTTAACTATTAGATTACTTGTCTAACAATTAACTTTGTAACTCTGTTTGTATATAAGGTCTAAAATCGCGTGTTGTGGTTATGACGTAAAGATCTTCAAGAAGCGATGATGTCAATCCTAGTTTGGTAGGATAGGCAAGTGTTGGATGCAGTTCCTACATACTGATGTTAGGAGCATTGATTATGCATAGATTATCTTCTCGCTTGCATAAATAACTAGATCCATGTCGTAGTGCTTCGTGATTTATTGGAAGTTATGCTTTTGCTACTTTGGGTCACATTATTCCAATTTTCATAAGGAACTCGAAATTCTTTTGAAAATAAATTATAGCCTATGTTACTCGGGCATAATGCAGCTTTCCATAAATGAAAGAATTTTTAAAATCGGTTCAGTAGTTTCGGAGCCTATTCGGTACAATCAAACAAACAAAAAAATCTTTCCTCTTTATAATATTGGTATAGATTATATGTATTTTCCGCATGTAAATACCTATTTATACAGTGTCAATTTTATGAATATCCGATCAGTGTTTTCCGGCTTTAGTTGTCAGAACAATTGAGATTTGACGACCAACGCATTAAATCTAAGCACAAATAAATCTTACATCGAATACGACAAGAATCATGGGGTGAAGGTGAAGATAGCATTGTATAACTGTCTCTTTCACTCGCTAACGTTTGTCGCGTCGTCTTATCTCGCTTACTCTATGCAGTATACTCGATGAAAACTTTTTCTTGCGCAATGGTTTTTGGAATTTGATATTCAGTACTTAGTAGACCCAGAATTTATTTGATATTCAGTACTTAGTATACTCGTAATTTAACCTTTATCTGAAACAATTTAGCTACCGTTGCGTTAGTTTGTTCCATTAACTTCATGGCTAATCAAAATACTTTCATGACTATTGTGTTATCGATCGTTTCTTGTACAGCTCTACAGCTTGTCAATCTATACTAATATTATAAAGAGGTAAAGTTTGTGAGTTTGTGACGTTGTAAGGGGTAATCTCTGGATCTACTGAACCGATTTTGAAAATTCTTTCACCAGTAGAAAGCTACATTATTCCTGAGTCAAAGGCTATAATTTATTTTCAAAAAAATTAGAGATCCTCATGAAAATTGCAATAATGTAACCCAAGGTAGCAAAATGATGCCTATAAAATTCATTCTTTGGCGTGCCCTGAGAAAACTATTGATGATAGATAAAAAATAGTAGGTAGGGTAGGCTGCTTAGGTAGGTAGTTAGCCAGTTGACGGGAGCGAAGCCCCGGGGGTCAGCTAGTATTATACAAACATATTCGAACATTGTTCATTTATTTATTGTACTATAAATAGTTAAGTATACATCCACGATTGTTTTTCTTTACTGGTTGGCTAGGACGTCGAAATAATATCGGGAATAGGTCACGTTCGATATTTAACTCACATATTGAGACCATAAAATGTAGATAGGCATTAAAAATATTATTTAAATAGTGACTGAATCGAGAAGTAATATCATCGTAAACGTTTTAATTCCATCGTTCTAATATAGACCAGACATAATATAGACACTACTGTTAGCTTATGTATAGTTGATTTATTTTTCATGTCGGTATTCAATAGACAAGTCAACAAGTCATCAAGCATGACAGTGACAGTTGTCAACAATGACAACTGTCACTGTCATGATACTTTTTGATTTTGACGGATGAGTTAATTGATATTCAGCGAGCGAACTAAAAGGATGAAATTCCAATATTGCTAAGCATTCTGTATTTCATTGAAGACAACCTGCACTGATCCATTACTACCGGGATAAAAACTATCATATGGCCTTCCCAGGGTCTCAACCTATCTTCATATAAATTGGTACAGCCGTTTCGTCGTGAGGATATAGCAAACAGAATTACTTTCGCATTTATAAATAATATTAGTTTGAATGTAGTTAGGTATCCCAAAAAACTATTATCTCCCCGGTTTTCCTGTGATTCATTCAATGCAAATAGCGGTACAAATCGTATGATAACATGTAATCACTGCTGGCATTGTGATTTAATTGTTAATATGTCTAATTACAACCATTGTACGATAGTAAATGTGGGAAGCTTGTATCACACGAGCACCGAACACATGCCAATTACGCTCGATTCTTACTGATCTTACCAACAAAGTAAACAAAGCGATGTTGTGAACCTTTCAGATAAATTCTGATCGATGTTTATATATTTGGAAATGGAGCTTGTGAAGATTCACTTATAAGAAGTGAATATTAATTTATAACGTACGGCATTGTTTTAGTGTTTAACGCTGTTTGCCTGTTTCCATAGCATCAACAATTTGATAAATTCGTTGCCTATTTTTTTTTTAATTCGATGAGTACCTACATCTTCCAACCCGCAACTTTTTCGAGTGGTAGCCTTACCCTCTCCTAGTGAGGAGGCTTATATCCAGCAGGAGGAACGGTCAACGGTACCTATAGACTGACCATGCTGTTCCCAAATCAATTTAAATAAAATGAACATTTTTTTTTTTTTTTCATACAAGCTTTTTTCGTATTCTTCTCAGCAAATCCTTTTATTTGATACTAATATTATGGCAGTGCACAAAAATAACTAGTCCGCCATCTTGGGCCGTCCGCCATATTGGATTTAGAATGACGTCATTAGCTAACCATGCATTGTCATCCAAGCAAAATTTCATCTAAATCGGTGGAGGATAACTGCTTCAAAATTCAGTTGCAAGATTTAACCCGTACACACTTACATACATACATACCCCAATATAGTTGAGAAAAAGGCTAGGCAGATGAACAGTTACCTACATACATTGCAAGTTAAATAAAAGCTTTTAAAATTAACTTCTTCAGCAAGAGCTTCGCATTAGCATTTCCCTATTTCCTGGAAGAAAAAGCCTTTCAAACTAAGACAGTATACGTCTCAATACATTATTATGCTGTTACAGTTAAAGCAGTAACAGTTAGCATTATGATTTAAATCTGCATTGCCAGGTTGCCGGTGTTGCCACATACCGTTCGGCTCCGTATTGTTTTGATTCGGCACGGCGCACGCTACTGACATTTCGAAACGGCGCCATTCATTTCAAGCCAGTATTCTTGATGCAGAACCTTTTGTTGAGGAGACATAATCGGTGCTGTAATACTCAATTATGTTTAGAATGCGTGAACTGGTTTTAGGCTAGATTTAAAAGGTCATCTACGAAAACGTGGGTCTCAGCGGTAGCTGGCGCAATGCGGATAGTTTGGAGCAGATGCAGATGAAATTTGTGCAAGCGACCATGACAATTAATTCAAAAAATCTAAAAACCCGACTGGTTAAAAAGACGTAAACAAGAACAAAATCATGCTGTGCAGTCGGTGGATACATCTGGTTTTGGTCAGCCAGGTCGCGAATACGTATCCTTTTTTGATTTTTTGAATTAACTTTTTAGTTTTTTTTTTTAGATTTAGATACATTTCAACATATAAGTGATATATATTTTTGAAATCACCTCTTAAAACCCTTTATTTTGATACCCTACACGATGGGTTTGGAAGAAAATAAAAATGTTTTCCCCCACAATATGGGGTCCAAAATCAGCCATTTTTTTCTTTTCCAATTTTCATGTAGCCAGTGATACTCGCAGGGTTAAGACGAATCGATCGACGTAAGAATCATCAAAATCGGCCAATGCGTTTGGTCTCTAGAACGCCACATAGGAACAAACATACATACATACATAGACTGATAAATACATTACCCTGCTTCGGCAGTCGGGTGAAAAGACACCTGTAAACTAAAAGCCACTTTAAAATGGTACAGTAGTGTTGGTATACGAAAGTCTAGATATACCGAGAGCCTTCCATAAAGAATCTTTAAAAGCATTCCATTACGGTGCGAGAATATCGGACAGAACCAACTTTAATTGCATTGACAGGATTCCGCCTTTCACTGTTCCAGCCCCTTTAAGTGAAGGGGAGGGCTGGGAACAGAATATGTGGATAATAGAACTGAAGTACTTCACTCAGTAATCCAACATTTTCTTGAAGTATTTTATCAAATGCGAAGGTCATGTTTCTAACGAGGTAGGAATGTAAAGTATACTAAGCACGTATTTATTCTATGGAGCGTGTCTTTTAGTAATGCCGCAGCTATTTTATTTATTTCAATAACAATATTTACGATCTTCTGTTAACCAAAACACGCATTTCCAATGCTGGACAAAGGTTTTTAATATGGCCCAGTTCTCATACAAATGACACAGCACTTTAACTCCGTAGAGTACCTACTGATGTTTTTATTAGTTCATTCGAACTTTTTAGGGTTCCGTAACTCAAAAGGTAAAAAAAGGAACCCTTATAAGATCACTCTCTTGTCTGTCTGTCCGTGTGTCACCACCGATTTTCTCAGGAACGTGTGGACCTATCAAGTTGAAATTTATACCAGATTCTGAGGTCTATAGTCCCTATTACGTGTATAAATATAAAGGTCCTGAGTCAACACCATAAAAATATATGCGCAAAAATAGATTTTCAAGAAAACTTTTAAGTAACAAAATTATCCTTAATTTTCATTACTTTTTATTTGTTAGTATTTTCCTTTACTTGTGCTGTAAGACCTTGCTTTTAACCAAAATTGACAAGTGTAGGTCAACCGCAGGTACCCTATAGGTTTTGGTTCGAAAACCTATATGGTAGTTCCCGTTGATAAAGAAACACGGAATTTGGCAAAAAGTAAGGTCTTACCAAATAAAGGAAAAATAACAAAAAATAAAAAAGCGTGCAAATTAAAGGGTGTCCCCATACATACATAGTTGACGCCACCCTGGGTACGGAACCTTCGTGCACGAGTCCGACTCGCCTTTGCCCTTTTTTTTTTAAAAGTCGCATTACTATACAATGTACAGTATATTTTGTTATACCTACTATTAGACTATTAGATACATCAAATTCGCGCCCAGGAAGCATTATAAGGTGGTTGACCCCTGCTATTCACATGTGACAACTTCAATTTGTGCCTCTATAGCATTTTATCACGCTATCCTAAATATAGGTCGAATAAAAGGCTCATTACGACCAATATACCTATTTTCGGCAACCTTGGTCCCTTCGTGGGTGACGTAAAACCCGATTAAGGGTTTTTCCAGATGGATGGACCGCCTTGGTTAAGTACCTGGAACATAAATATGACATGATATTGAGATAAATTAATTATCTAATATGACCTAACATGCGTTGTAATATTTATGGCTCTAAAGATTTAGTTGATATTATCTTTAGGGAAGGCCCATTAGAGAGGATTCTAGTTCGCCTCATTGGCATAAAAAAAAAACAAATCGGTTTATAAATGACAGAGTTCTGAGGTAATTTGTAAATAAAAATATATTTTTCCCAAAAAAAATGCACCGACTTCTATCGTTCGATGATTCCGTTTTTATCAGTACCATTAATGTATATGTATTTGCTTCATCATAGTCGCTTAACTATTCGAGATATCTACCTACTTTTTAAGGAGTTCCAGTAGCAATCTGTGGTCTTTTTCATCAGTTCCACTTCAGCAAATATTACTTTCTGAGTGCAAATGCTTGTCATAGTCATGAACATACCAAAGCCGCTATATGTCTCATATTTGAGGAGTTCCCTTGATTTCCATAGGATCCCATCTTCAGATTCTGATTAGGTGACAATGGGAAGTATGGGAACACCTCGAGAGGTATCCATTCAAACGAAAAATTATTTTACAAATCCGTCTACATATGGAACATACATTAAATAAAATATATATTGCAGGCGTAAGCGTGGGCGTAGCGATATTATGGGCATCTTCTTCGTTTCTTGGTATATGTTCCATGATGTAGGGGTTCACTCTGGCAACCAGTAAACAGTTTTACTTACAGTAGATTGAAGCACAACAGACTCACGTATCATCATATCAGCCGAATGACGTCCACTGCTGGACATAGGCCTCTCCCCAAGCGTCGCCACATTGACTGGTCCCGTGCGTCTCGCAACCAGCGGATCCCCGCAACCTTCACCAGGTCATCGGTCCACCTGGTGGGACGCCTTCCAACGCATCGTCTGCCGATTCGCGGTCGCCATTCCAGAACTTTTCGGCCCCATCGGCCATCCGTTCTGCGAGCAATGTGCCCTGCCCACTGCCACTTAAGTTTGGCAATTCTTCGGGCTATGTCGGTAACTTTGGTTCTCCTGCGGATATCATCATTTCTGACGTGATCACGCAAGGAAATTCCGAGCATAGCCCTCTCCATTGCCCTTTGGGTGACTTTGAGCTTTCTGATAAGGCCCATTGTGAGCGACCACGTCTCGGTCCCATAGGTGATCACTGGCAACACACACTGGTCATAGACTTTTGTCTTGAGACACTGCGGTAAATTGGACGAGAAGATACCACGCAACTTCCCGAACGCCGCCCAGCCGAGTCGGATTCGACGGTTGACCTCTTTCTCGAAATTGGACCTACCCAACTGGACCGTTTGTCCCAGGTAGACATAATCGTCTACAACTTCGAGAGTAGAGTCTTATCAGAAGGCTTAAATTCACCCAAAGGGCAATGGAGAGGGCTATGCTCGGAGTTTCCTTGCGTGATCGAAACAGAAATGGAGACATCCGCAGGAGAACCAAGGTTACCGACTTCGCCCGAAGAATTGCTGAACTTAAGTGGCAGTGGGCAGGGCACATTGCTCGCAGAACGGATGGCCGTTGGGGCCGAAAAGTTCTAGAGAAGCGACCGCGTACCGGAAGACGCAGTGATGGAAGGCCTCCGTCTAGGTAGAGCACAGAGAGAGACGAGCGACTGCGGGCGTCTGGTGGATGCGAAACGCACAGGATCGATCAGTGTGGCGAAGCTTGGTGGAGGCCTATGTCCAGCAGTGGACGTCTTTCGGCTGAAATGAATGATGATGATGATACTTCTTTATCAAGCCTATTGTACCAATAATCACATTTGAGCCAGAGTTGCCCACTAACAACACAAAGTACAAGTTCTTAGTGAAACTATTAACGGAACTAAAACCTAATTCTAATTTCCACAATAGCCACACACGCACGCTCGTCACGCCACATAATCGAGCGGATAACTTAATAACGACTAATTACTTACTAGGAACAAATGACGGAAAGTGGCGAAAAGCCGGAATTCGCACTCGACTACAACATCGCCTGACGTACGGCCATAGTATGCCATGCTACAGATTTTTTACTGCTTTAATTATTGGTGTATTATTTTTATTACTGATAGGCTTACCGCTTGAACAGGCATGGTGATCAATGCTCGTACCTTTACTGTCTGAGAAGAGACCTTTGCCCTGCATTGGGGCAGTAATAGGCAGTCAGGCTGAAATTTGTTTTGTTATTGATAGTCTTGCTCTCACCTCCTGATGGTAAGCGATGATGTGGGAACAGACGGAGCAGGATTGCCTAGAAGTAAACTATTTTCTCTTTTTTATGGTATGCGTCACACCTGGCGCAAATCGCGTACCCAAAGGGTAAAATTACCTATTCCTAAGAATCCCCGTCTGTCTGTGTCTGTTTGCTGTCAGTCACCAGGCTGTATATCATGAACCGTGATAGCTAGACAGTTGAAATTTTCTCAGATGATGTATTTCTGTTGCCGCTATAACAACAAATACTAAAAACAGTATGAAATAATTATTTAAGTGGGGCTCCCATACAACAAACGTGTTTTTATTTTGCCGTTTTTTTGCGATAATGGTACGGAACCCTTCGTGCGCAGGTCCGACTCGCACTTGGCCGGTTTTATTTATTTCATCCCTGACTAAAAGACCTCCGGTTACAATTAAAATATTACCAAAACATTTAGTGCGTATGGGTGGGTGCTTCATATCTTTAAGGTATTCTAGACTCTAGTATTATGCGTTTTTGAGATTTTATTATCCGTGTTTTTGCAGCAAAGTAGGAATTAGAGAACTTGATCTGTCATCTTGTAACGGGAATCGCAAGAAATAAATGAGGAAACAAGTCATTTGCGATATAGCTAGCATTGGTTTCTAGTGTCGGTTATTGCCTGTGGAAACTTGACATACCGTAGTTGAATATATTTTTAACCCCCGACAGAAAAAGAGGGGTGCTATAAGTTTGACGTGTGTTGCTGTATCTGTGTGTCTGTCTGTGGCATCATAGCTCCTAAACGGATGAACCGATTTTGAATTATTATTTTTTATTTGAAAGGTGATTTTGTCGAGAGTGTTCTTAGCTATGTTTGAATAAAATCGGTTCTGCCGTTCAAAAGTTGTGAGCGTTTTACTGTTTGAATCGGGGTGTTTTCGCAAGACATCGTGTCATAATTATGTGTTCATTGAGATTGCTGATCGAAGCGTATCTACTATGTACTAGATAAATTATGTAGCATGAAATAAAAATATGCCGGGGATTTTTAAAATTTTGAAATTTTACTTATAAATAATTATTATACCAGACTAGCTATTCCCGCGGCTTTTCTTCTGTGGCTTATCCCACGTGCCGGTCGTGCACTTTTTCACAATAAAAAGTAGTCTAGTACACTAGTGTCCTTTGCTATCAGAACAATAATTTTCGTAATAGGATCAGAACTGTCAGAGGTTGGTTACCTTTCATCATCATCAGCCTATTAATGTTCCCACTGCTGGGGCTCAGGCCTTCTCTGTGAGAGGGGATGGGCCGTAATTCACCACGCGGTCCCGGTGCGGTTTGGTAGACACGTCTTCGAATTTTTGGTTCTAGGACATGCCGGTTTCCTCATGATGATTTCCTTCACAGTTTTAAGAGCAGTAGTGATGAAATAATTTACACAAAGTTAAGCGTCTGCCTGGGTTCGAACCCACAACTTGTAAGTCGCGGCCGATACCACTGGGCCGCCACTGCACTGCTGAGGTTACCTTTTACAAACAAAAAAACATACTATAAAGGTATATCGACACATATCAGGGCCGTGCCCGGGACGTGGCCGCGCCGTGCCCCTTCAGGGGCTCAAAAAATATCGGTGTGTACATTTTATATCAACTCATTCACACGCCCGTGCACGGGCCTGATATGTGTGGATAGACCTTTAATATTCTTAGTTTAAGTCAGGCCAAATTTCGCTCTACAATCTCAAGGTTATTTTTAATCACTTCGTTACAATTTTTACTTTTTACGATTTCTATTGTAATTAAATGCTAGTAATGTAACAGCTTGGTCAATTAAGAGTTCATTAACGAACTACCCATATCAGCAATTCTTGTTCAGGCAAACGTATATTCATTTTGTTTATTGCACGAGTATGCACAGTGTTCGTCTATGGCAGCCTGCCAAACTGACCTTATAAACAGTTAAAAATAACCAGTATTTTTTACAAAACACATTTTTCCTGTATATCCATCAATGATAAGTCCTAGTATCTTTTTATCAATTATCAAGTGTACCTATGTGGTACCTACTCCTGATAAAGATAAAACTCCAAACCACTCCTACAAAAGGCAATGAGAAAGTTGAACCTCAAGCGTTTATTTCACGGACTATTTTATTTATGATTACCAAACTTTGTGATGGGAAGTAGATCAGCACCTGTAGCCAAGTTGACAATCCGAATCAATGTATGGGAATGACACATCTGAACGTTAAGTCACGTGGTCAGACCATACCATAGATTGTAGAAAGAGATTCGATACGTAACGTTTGTAACTTGGCTAAGGGGGCCTCAAGTTTCCTCAAAATGCATCATCTTCATTTCAGCCGAAACTCGTCCACTGCTGCACATAGGCCTCCCTCAAGTGTCGCCACATTGACCGATCCCGTGCTTCTCACATTTTTTTGATTATTATTTGATATGGGTTTGCTCTTGACTCTAGTCTAGGTCATAGGTGATAGAGACAGAGTCGACGATGGAGTGAGCTTACCCAGAAGAAGCCTGTTCATTCTAACTTGAAAGATTCTCGCTTAAGGATCGTATCATCCTAAAAATGTATTTCAGAATATTAAGAATGATTTGATAATTTCTGCGTGGGTTGCCCTTCGTTCAGCAGGATAGACCGACGACCTTTAAAGCCGGGTGGGGTAGACGTGGAAACTGAAGACGGAGATCAGAATATTTTGGCGCAATTTGGTGCCTAAGGGATCGCGAAAGTCATAGCCTCACATAGCCTAAATTCATTGACCAAGTTGCAAAACAACCTGTCTTAACCAAAACGTTTCTTTCTTTCCAGTGATGTACACAAGGTAGCCGTGCCGCTGCGCAGCCATGCCGCTGCCGAAGCGCTGTGTGGAGCCGGTGCACGTGTCACGCGGCACGGTGCCCGAGCGGCTGAACGTGCCTTCGGAGCTCGAGGCCGTCACCAATGGCACCCTCGCCAACACTGTCAGGTAATGTCGGAAGAGCAATTTTGTGGCTCTCTTTTCTAGTCCTCAAGTGTAGTACTATACACGGCGTAGTCAAAATATAGCTTAGTCAATAAGGTTGGAATCTGAGCGAACTTGATAATTAAAACCGATACCAAAACATAACCAAACCCTTAACCGAAATATACACGGCGTAGTCAAAATATACGAGTAGCTTAGTCAATAAGGTTGGAATCTGAGCGAACTTGATAATTAAAACCGATACCAAAACATAACCAAACCCTTAACCGAAATATACACGGCGTAGTCAAAATATAGCTTAGTCAATAAGGTTGGAATCTGAGCGAACTTGATAATTAAAACCGATACCAAAACATAACCAAACCCTTAACCGAAATGAATGGGGTTCCTAAACTGTGACTAGTTAAGGTTGCACTAGTCGATCATTCTTCCATACAAACGTAGTCTGGCGATTACTCCACTGTTTGACGGTGTACGTGTTATCTAAATAAAAAATTACATTAATTTGTCTCATCATTATCGTATGGAACAAAAAAATAATTGAAAGTTACGAGCGTCGAAAGTTCCATATTTCAACACTTATTTTAACGCATCTTTGGGCGCAAATAAATACCATAAGAAGAAGGAAAATTGCAAAACAGTCTCCATACAGGGATAGATTAGTACACAGATACATTTAGTAGTTTTTCCATGATATCCATATTCCCAAAGGTCTGTTTATAAAATTTCGCGCACTCGTTTTCGTTCTAAATCATCATCGATTTTGCTACAAATTTGCAAAAGTGCTAATTCGTACGCGAACTAGCTTCTTGCTGCTCATCACAGCATCTATCTCTTTCGCACGCGTTGTCGGATGAGATAGCATGCATTTTAACCCCGCGCTCAAAATAGTTCGTGCCGTCGACTAGGGGAACCTTAAGGGACAAATCTTGGTATCCTATCATACTTCCTACTATCCTATTTCCTATTTGTATATCAATCACGTCAGAATGGACGAACGGATCTGGATGAAAATTGACACAGATATAGATTATAGTCTGGAATAGTACATAGGCTACTTTTTATCCCGACAAATTAGGTATAATGATCCCTAGGAATAATAAAACACTTTTCACACGGACGAAACTTGTATGTTTGAAATTTTATAATACTTTTGAAGCACGTCTTGATATCTTGGATGGAACAAAGAACAATGTTAAAATCGTCCTTTAAAAGAATGTATGAGTAATAGACAGAGCTGAATTAATTAGGTGAAGGACTCGCAGTGTGTCAGTGAATCAAGATAATGTGGCACATGGTTAATTTGTGAATAACCCTAAAGGTATTTCCGAAATAGCCTTTTAAGGCGCTACCCCGAGCAAAACGCCGCGCTAGCCGTTTTTCGTAGCAGTTTTTAGGAGCTATCTACTCGTTATTTAAAATGAAATATCAAGTAATAAAAATACATTAAATGACTACATATTATTGATTCCAAAATTGTAGAATTCTTTTTTTTTAAATGTAGTATATGTTTCACTAATCTCCTTCCAACAAAACCATAAAAATGAGAAATAATGATTGATAGCATGCATCTCCTCGTAAAGTGTTCATTAATATTTTTTTGTACTAACACTAATGGATAGACAATTTGATAACGAACATTTTGGTAGATTTATTTTTTTCAAAAGACCAATATTCGATTTTATAAAGAAGTTATTCTAAAATCTGGGCGTATTCACTACTGTAATTCATGCGCCACGAGTGCCGCTAGGCCAATAGGAATGCTCAAATCTCATGCTGATTTTTTGGTCAGGGTACGGCCTTAACCTTGAACCGTAGGGTCAAGATTCACCATATAAGGTCAAGAGGATTCATCAGAATGTCGTTTTTATTCACCTTTGTATAATTTGAGCTAGTGATAGTTTTTATACCTTTAGGAATTCGGTTTTTAACACAACAGACGATGTATACAGTATACTGCTATTTTCAACAAAGCGGGCAGCTAGTTAATAACAATTAAATTGTAATTTACACAATCATGTAGTGAATGATGTTTCGAGAGTTATTATTAGAACTAATCAATAGGATGAAGTTATTGAGCACAGTCCACATATTTTCCTTTTACGCGGCCCCAAGATATTCCTTGTTGAATTTAGTTACAAGTTATATTTTATAGTATTATCTTTGTTGCTTACCTATTCTGTTCCTTCCTGGACAAACGCCTCCTTCCAGTTTCATGTTATCTTGGATACGAAAATACTGTTCATTTTATGCAGAGTTTCTTCACCTGAAAAAATTCTGATATCTAAAAACATACACTATACATTTATGTAAATTTCTAGAAAGAAGGTAAACGTTAGGTTTTGATGAATGAAAGCCACTTTGTACACTTGAAGTTCAAGTGTACAAAGTGGCTTTCATTCATGTCATAAAGTAACATTCTTTTTTTTAAATCCTTATCCCAACTATCGCAGTTTCTTTTGATCTACGTTTTTGGCCCACCGTGTATATCTTCAGCTAAAATACTTATTGTTGGAGTGAGTTCAAGTCTTGAACTTGTTTACTTTATGACCTACTGCAAATAGCCCCAAATATCGCCCTGTTTTGTTTGATCCACTATTTTTGACCCACCATCTGTTGTATGTCCAACGTACGTGCGATGCCTCTGGTATAGCAGTGAAAACATCTTACTAGCGAGAGTCCTGTATGTATTCTTATAAAAAACAGCAACAAGAAGAAAAAAAAAACATTCTAGTCTAATTTTGGTCAAAAATATCGGGGTGAGGTAGTGCCGTGGACCCGGCCGTGTGTTTAACTTGAATATATACGTAAAGAGCATTCGGATTTACATGTATTATTTTTTTTTAACGAATTCTTTGACCTATTATAGCTGGATTTGGATGTCGATGACATAATATATGTAGCTGCAACACAAAACTTTTTTTGGCCATGTCAAAATATCCATTCTAGTCTAACTTTGTCCTTTCTATCATCCACAGGCAATTATCATCCCTGTCCAAACATGCGGAGGACATGTTCGGGGAACTGACGCGGGAGGCGACGAACCTAGCCGAAAGGACGAATGTGCTGCAGGCCAGGATAGACCGGCTGGCTATCAAGGTCACGCAGCTAGACTCTGGGGTTGAGGAAGGTGAGATTTGCTCCTTGGGTTTTTTGGCTCCTGGTACCTTTAGCTCGTTTTTTTTATTTCAAATTCTATAAATAGAATTTGAAATTCCTAACAAGTAAAATTTCAAAATTTAAAGAACCATCTTGCGAAAACATCACGATCTAAACAGTAAAACGCGCATAACTTTTGAACGGCTGAACCGATTTTGTTCAAACATAACACTCTCGATTCAATCACCTTTCAACCAAAAAAACTAAATCAAAATCGGTTCATCCGTTGAGGCGCTATGATGCCACAGACAGACACACAGATACACAGACACACAGATACACAGACACACAGATACACAGCAACACACCTCAAACTTATAACACCCCTCTTTTTCCGTCGGGGGTTAAAAAGGGGTGGGTTAAAATGAAACGAAGGATTTAGGATGCATGCAAGTTATTCCTGTTGGCTTATAGCACATTTTATTAAAAACACCAGCTATGCCCGCGGCTTCGCTCCCGTCAACTGGCTACCCTACCCTACCTACTCTACTCTTCCTACCTACCCTAACCCACCTACCCTATCCTACCTACCCTACCCTACCCTACCTACATACCCGAATTACATACCCTAACTTTCTACCCTACCTACCTACCCTACCCTACCCTACCTACCTACCAATATGATTTTTCTTAATTTTCTTTCAAAAGAACGCCTTCTCCTAACAATAACACAACAAAAAAAGAATTACCGAAATCAGTCCAGCGGTTCACGCGTGATGCCGTGACCAAGGGAAATAGGGATTCATTTTTATATATATAGATTGCTTGACACAAGTTGCTCAAATACTACGAAATGCCTCGTAAGTCTAATTTATGATTGGACCGGATAATTACCACGTCCTTGTAACATGTTATCAGTAGCGGAGCGTGGTCGAGGTGTGGTTTCCTTTATTTACTTCAAAGTTAATCAAACATTCCAAACAAGCTTAATTAATTAACTTTGTTCATTAAGGTAGTTTTCTATTGCCTTCAGTATTTTTTCTTTTCAAATGTAAGTCCACCCGAGTTTTTCTGATCATCACCGTCATTTGGATATTTTCATTGATATATTTTAGCTTTTGTTTTAACTTAGTTGCAAGCTGTGGCCCTTTAACTAAAGAGTGCACTAATAATTACTTCATTCAATTGTTTTGTGTAGTAACTACTTTTATTATTATTATGCACTATGCACTCCTGCCTACCTTCATAGACCCACATGCCCAACAAAATGATTTATTCAACACTAAGTAAAAACATCATTCTGTAACAATTATATTCAATTGGTTGACAGAAATAGAAAGATGGTTTAAATTATTATAGCTTAATGTTTAATTTAGTCCTTTGTGTTGCAAATGGGCCCTGATGATCATGGGGACTCCGCACTCCGTCTGGTTAACACAGCCAGCCTAGCTCCGCCCAAAAGTGCAGAAGCTTTCTGGGGTTTACACATGCTTCGCGGAGTGACCACACTGTTCGGAGGATTTCTTCAAGTTGAGAAGCCACGGCCTCGCTTTGGGCCCTAAGAATCGGTATAGGAGTGCAATGATAGTCGCCATGGCTCACGCACAATGGTCCTCATTATCATAGTCAGTATGTGCGGAAACCATATACATTAAGTAGATGGTATAGGAGTTTCTTGTTCGTCTTCTCCATAATAAACTATCTTGCCGAATGGACAACAATCAATTAATTTTTTGACGTTCAAAAGTTCCGCTTAATGGCCTAATTGAAATTAAGAATTCGACTTTGACGTTGAGTGAGGTAATGTCCAAAAACTTACATCGATGATAACAAAAATCCTTTCTCATTCCAGTGTCCCTTCAAGACATACAGATGCGCAAGGCGTTCCGCTCAGCGCGATCTTTCCAACAACAGTTGTTCTCGCGGAACTCGATGCCGTCGGCCATGCTATCGACATACGCGCGATGCGACCGACCGCCGCCGCTCGAGATGCTCAATGAGTTTAGGGATGACGGTCGAGACGCCAGGAAGTTCTACACGGACCCGGACTACTTCTTCGAGTTATGGAGACGAGAGATGCTGCAGGATACTGAGAGGATTCAGCATGATCGGGGGAAGAAGGTTAGTTGTCTTGAATAAGTAGGATTCTGTCACCCAGGTCAAAAAAGACAAGTACTGTCGAAAACGATTTCATAATTTACTCTCCAGGCATGCCAAACGGATGGGCGGGCTAAAAAATACGTAGGAGTAGGAGATGACCTTACGATTTCCAGCTGTAATCAATGAGGATATCTAGTCCTTTCATCTAGATGAAAAATACTCTGTCTGCAGTAGAAGACAGGTAAACAATACCTAACGATTTCCAGCTGTAATCAATGAGGACATCTAGTCCTTTCAACTAGATGAAAAAGATTCTGTCTGCAGTAGAAGACAGGTAAACAATTTTTCCGCTATTATGCTTCACTGTTCAAGGATCTAACACCTGCATTCCCCCTCAGGTACGCCAGCCACGCAGCGGCGGCAACGCAGAAGGCCGAGGTGCCCGGCGGGTGAGACCTCCCCACTCCACCCGCGACCGGCTCAAAGAGGCCGCCGTCACCCGCGGAGAGCACATCATGGCGCCTGCACAGCTGCGCCACTACAACATCGAGCCGGCCTACAAGCCTGACCCCGTCTATCAGAGTGAGTACGCCGACATACTACAACATACTCCCCACTATATTCGATGGTACTTTTTAATAGAACTGGTGAAACTTAAAACCTATATTGTCCTATTACCTATGTCACTCAGGAATACAGACATGGTGCTTTCTCAAAAAGTTGGGAATCATCATCACAGCCACTGTATAAATATACAAACAGTATGGAAACTACCTACAAACGCTCGAAACGGCACACTCACACAAACATGCGCACCGACGGGACCCCTAAGCAGTGGCGGCGTAAGGCGTGGGCGACGTGGGCCACCGCCTACGGCCTCGCGGTACAAGGGGCCTCGCGCCTCAAACATTTTTATGCATTGCTTCAAAGCGAGAATAAAATAAAAAAAGTATAAATTAATTTTGTTCTGAAATATGTTTTTTTAGTCTGGCAACATTTGCTTACGTTGCGTAACTATTATATCGCGAGTAATCCTTGCGGCCGCCGACCAGTGCGGGGAATCCTTTGTTTTATTTGTTTACTTTCTTTACTATTAATTATCGCGTGTTAATATGATAAGTAAATTATGGCAATCGGTACAAATTCATTTAAGCATTGCTCTTGATCATTTACACACATTTTGTGAATGGATAAAAGAGTATCGGGAAACTGGATTCGAAAAATCCCTGTCTGATGTTCTGCAACTTACTGAGCGAAGCTGTTATGACCTGCCAAAAGAGTTTAGGAATAAAAGAGTAGCCAGAAAGAAAAGGATGTTCGATTATGAAAGCAGCTATCAGCGACGCCATGATTGATTCTATAATAACTAATATGGAATTAAGATTTACGTCTTTAAATCAACATTTAAAAAAAATCTAAATTATTTAAGAAAAACAATGAGCCAGGAAAGACAGCTTCAGCTTTGGCTGTTTTATCAATTGAATCAGATTTGGCATCTAGGCTGAATTACGATACAATAATTAAGGAATTTAGTAAAGTTAAAAGCAGGCAATTTCTGTCCCTGTAATACAGAAATAAAAATATTTTTAAATATACACTTTAAGAAATGTATACAAGGTGGAGATGACAATACGACAATAAATGCAAACATTGACTGCACTATTAAATATAAGTTCTTTATAGCAAAAAAATTTGGTTAAAAATAAAAATATATTTTTTTCCATTCAAATTCAGCCATAATCAGACACAAAATTAAGCAACAACACGGTTTTAAGTGACGAACATTATTCTTTGGCGCAATATCCCTTTAAAAATAATCACTGAATCAAGATATCAGAAACTGTCAATATTTTTAAATATGTTAAGAGGGCCCTTGTCGAACCGTCTATCGCCAACGCGAGCACGGTCGAAAAGCTTGTTGCAGGGTTACCAACTCCTAAAAATAAAGAGCCCTAAGATCACGATGAAATAGCCCTAAATGCAATATTCAAAAGCCCCAAAAAAACCCTGTATTGGGTCCTATTTTTTTTTTTTAAATTGATTATCTCGTTTTACTAAAGTAAATAAAATATTACTTTTTATTAGAACTTACTATAACGAATTAAAGATCTATATTGTTAATAATTGTAAATAAATCGTTTACGTTCCGACTTGGCGTTTCATTTGAGCTTTCGGAGTTCTTTAGGTCATACATTATACATTTTTTACAATAAACAAACTGTAACATTTTCGGAAACGGAGTAAATCTCTTTTAAAATGAATCGTGTCATCATTAAACTTTGCAGCATTTCAAGGAATAATTGGTTTCTTTAGTAATGCATGAAATATTATTTATGGCCCTAAAAAAAGCCCTAAATATTTTTGGGCCCTAACAAGAGCCCAATGTGGATATTTTCGCCCTAAATTTGGGGCCAAAAGCCCTAAGTTGGCAAGCCTGGCTTGTTGTTTCATCCAGCGCAATGCTTGAAAAGGAGGCAAAGCGAAAAGAGAGAGAAA
This sequence comes from Orthosia cruda, assembly GCA_964057195.1. Classification (NCBI taxonomy): domain Eukaryota; kingdom Metazoa; phylum Arthropoda; class Insecta; order Lepidoptera; family Noctuidae; genus Orthosia; species Orthosia cruda. The sequence continues at coordinate 25,298,601 of OZ059843.1, read as the reverse complement.
GCGCCTGAACGCTCGGTTGTCATTCGGTAACTTCCGCCGATCAGTCGCGAGCGCTCGCCGCCTGTCGGCCGGCGGGAGGTCGCTCGAGTGAGCGAGCCATTCATTCATGATAAATAACATCGTATCGCGCGCGCCTCGTTACTATGGCCTCACACGCGCATATATGTTATAATAGTTTTGTAAATTCATCTGCATGCAGGTACATTTACCTACATTTAGTATGGACGTATGTTTGTATTTTTATGAATCTAGGTACCGTACGTGCAATATTATTTACTAGGTACATGGAAATTATCTATCAGTTTAATCATGTTGCAAGCAGCGTCCGCGGTGCTGTCAGTAGTGCCGCGTCTAGACGAGTGGTCTCGTATAAGTTTATCTCCGCGTCTACTGCGCGCCCGCTCCGACAAGCGAACGAAACGTTTTCGTCCAACCACGGCTCGCGTACGCTCCCGCAAAACTTGTCAAAGGTTACGCCTTAATAACAAAGTTAATGATCTATAATAATCTTTATTGGAATCTATAGTTCTACGATTGGTTGTGTGTTAATATTAAACTGTTCTCCGTGTTTTAAACTGTTGTCTGTTGCTAAGATTAACCGAAGCCATGAGATTACCTATTTAGATTGTATTTGTAAGCTAGTTATTTCAATTCAATTGATTGATCACTACAGAACAAAAATGTTATAATAAAATTAAAAAATACAATATAAAAACATTAACACACCCACAGCCACACCACAAAATTTTAGTTACAACCCTATTGCTTCAATGGAGCTTAGGTAATTATTTCATCAACTAGGCTTACTTTTCATACTGTTCGTATATTTGTACTGTCACAGCTTTCTGTAATAAAAATAGCACAATCCAAACATGCTGATCAAATCTGAAATATTATGTCTGTACATGGGATCATTGCAGAATTGAAATACCTCGCGAATCATTGCTAATGAAATTAGACTGGATCCAACCATACTTGCTTAAGGTAACATAATAATACTGCATATAATAAACACTGTTTCTTTTCTACAGCGACGAACATATCGGACGGCGGCTACAGAGCGTCGCAGAACCGGCCTCCATCGGTGCAGCCCGCCAGACCCAACTCCATCGAGATAGAGAACTCGCAGAACAGACAACCCAGGATAACTGGCAATGGACATGGTAACATTCTCATTACAACTTTTATTTAGCATTCCTTGTATGGCTCAAATCTAGCAACTCAATTTTAAAATAGTTATCCCCAACTGATTAAACTAAAATTTTGTGTGAACGTGCGAAGTGACATCATATCTGCCATAGATTTAGAGTCCCAGAGATGGCGGACCATTTATTTTTTTATGCACTTCATTGTAACAAATGAAAGGGTTGGCTGAGAGGAATACGAAAAATCCTATTTTTAATTAGAGGATGTCTGAAGTAGATTTTTTTGATACTAAAACTTTCCTTGTTACATTCAGTGGTGGTAGCTGATGAGAGTCCTTATGGGTCTGTGGGGGGCGAGCCGATCTACGGCGGGAGCGGCGCTGGCACGCCGCGCCGGCCGCGCCCCTCCGTGCCGCCGCCCGCGCCCCCCGCGCCCCTCCACGCGCCCCACCACGCCATGCCGCACGCCACCTCGCCGCCGCCCGTACATACACCCACCAGGTATGAGGAACATTAAGACACCGGCACTCCGCGCCCCCCGCGCCCCTGCACGCGCCCCACCACGCCATGCCGCACGCCACCTCGCCGCCGCCCGTACATACACCCACCAGGTATGAGGAACATTAAGACACCGGCACTCCGCGCCCCCCGCGCCCCTGCACGCGCCCCACCACGCCATGCCGCACGCCACCTCGCCGCCGCCCGTACATACACCCACCAGGTATGAGGAACATTAAGACACCGGCACTCCGCGCCCCCCGCGCCCCTGCACGCGCCCCACCACGCCATGCCGCACGCCACCTCGCCGCCGCCCGTACATACACCCACCAGGTATGAGGAACATTAAGACACCGGCACTCCGCGCCCCCCGCGCCCCTGCACGCGCCCCACCACGCCATGCCGCACGCCACCTCGCCGCCGCCCGTACATACACCCACCAGGTATGAGGAACATTAAGACACCGGCACTCCGCGCCCCCCGCGCCCCTGCACGCGCCCCACCACGCCATGCCGCACGCCACCTCGCCGCCGCCCGTACATACACCCACCAGGTATGAGGAACATTAAGACACCGGCACTCCGCGCCCCCCGCGCCCCTGCACGCGCCCCACCACGCCATGCCGCACGCCACCTCGCCGCCGCCCGTACATACACCCACCAGGTATGAGGAACATTAAGACACCGGCACTCCGCGCCCCCCGCGCCCCTGCACGCGCCCCACCACGCCATGCCGCACGCCACCTCGCCGCCGCCCGTACATACACCCACCAGGTATGAGGAACATTAAGACACCGGCACTCCGCGCCCCCCGCGCCCCTGCACGCGCCCCACCACGCCATGCCGCACGCCACCTCGCCGCCGCCCGTACATACACCCACCAGGTATGAGGAACATTAAGACACCGGCACTCCGCGCCCCCCGCGCCCCTGCACGCGCCCCACCACGCCATGCCGCACGCCACCTCGCCGCCGCCCGTACATACACCCACCAGGTATGAGGAACATTAAGACACCGGCACTCCGCGCCCCCCGCGCCCCTGCACGCGCCCCACCACGCCATGCCGCACGCCACCTCGCCGCCGCCCGTACATACACCCACCAGGTATGAGGAACATTAAGACACCGGCACTCCGCGCCCCCCGCGCCCCTGCACGCGCCCCACCACGCCATGCCGCACGCCACCTCGCCGCCGCCCGTACATACACCCACCAGGTATGAGGAACATTAAGACACCGGCACTCCGCGCCCCCCGCGCCCCTGCACGCGCCCCACCACGCCATGCCGCACGCCACCTCGCCGCCGCCCGTACATACACCCACCAGGTATGAGGAACATTAAGACACCGGCACTCCGCGCCCCCCGCGCCCCTGCACGCGCCCCACCACGCCATGCCGCACGCCACCTCGCCGCCGCCCGTACATACACCCACCAGGTATGAGGAACATTAAGACGACGACTAACGCCAACGACCAAGAGGCAACAAAACGCGCACTCGTTTCACACCGCGCGAACAAAAACTTTGTATCTTTTTTTACTTTCCTTATTATTCTAAGAATTTAAAAAAAGCCTCAGATCAAAATGTAGATAATCAAATTGTCTTTGAGATGGTGTCGATTTTATTCAAATACACCCAACGGTTTTGGTGCGATTGTCGTGTTTTTGTCCGTTTTAAACATAACAAATTAATTACACTATGTTATACGAATAAAACACAAAATTTTCTTAGATCGAATTATTAAGGACGCTATTACATTTTTCTACAAATAACAGTGCTTTTCAGGTACAATTTTAAGGTATATGCAATCACAGATGTGAAGATATCATGGTCTTAATTTAAAGATAATATATTCAGCTCCAGATTGGCATCAGAAAAATTGCATGACATCATACAAAATTTTCGCACAAATACGTTTTTCCCATCACGATAATCGCAAAAAAATTAAAAAAGTAGGGTCCGAATAGGTCCCAGTTTAGTTAATTTTACAGCATTTTTTATCTTCAAAATTATAAAAAAATTGCGGTATATATAGTCCTTTACAGGTTCAGATAATTATTTTTTACCCAAATCAATATATATTTTAATTATTAGCTAAAATAAAAACACTTGCCGACTTCTTCATACATTTTGCATTCGAAGCGTATCATTCCGCGCTCAGAAGCGCTCGTGGAAGGACGAGCGTATCGCTTTTTTGCAAAAAATAAATACGATAAAAGTAATAGAAAATATTGTAGTGTGCATGCGTGAGTCGTATGTCGTGATCGAAAGGAGTTGATATTTTACCGGACCGAAATAAAAGTATGTTTGAGTTTCCTTTTATTATTAGAATGTGATTTAGAAATTATGTTGGGTATGATCGGGATTTTGATAGGTATTGTTAAGCAGTTGTTGACAAGGTTGAGAAATGGATGGGTGGGTTTAAGCAGCTCTTAGTAAGGTTAGGATTTGGATGGGTAAGGTTAAGCTGGCGGCGGTGAAGGTTAGAAGTGGATGGGTGGGAGGAGATTTATGATTTGAACCGGTTTGTATGTATGACGAATACGGGGTCAAACCAAAATACAAGATGGCGGCGACGAAAATTTGACCGCTTTTCGATATGGGTGTCATTTTCATGGTTTTTGGCGTCGCTTATATCGAATATGGGGTCAAAACCAAAATACAAGATGGCGCCGACGAAAATTTGACCGCTTTTCGATATGGGTGTCATTTTCATGGTTTTTGGCGTCGCTTATATCTAATATGGGGTCAAAACCAAAATACAAGATGGCGCCGACGAAAATTTGACATCTTTGCGTCATGGGTGTCATTGTCATGGATTTTGGGGTCGCTCATATCGAATACGGGGTCAAAACCAAAATACAAGATGGCGCCGACGAAAATTTGACATCTTTTCGTCATGGGTGACATTTTCATGGTTTTTGGGTAGTATGACATTAGCTAATGGTCATTAAGTAATACTCCAAAAAAATTTGATGGTAATATTTTATATAACATGTATATAATATGTAATGCAAAATGTTCAAGTCATTTATAGGGTTTCCCATATTAATAAGACTCCGCGGTCCGTCTGTCTGTCTGTCTGTCACCAGGCTGTATCTCATGAACCGTGATAGCTAGGCAGTTGAAATTTTCACAGATTATGTATTTCTGTTGCCGCTATAACAACAAATACTAAAACAGAATAAAATAAATATTGGGGCTCCCATACAAAAAACGTGTTTTTTTGCCGTTGTTTGCAATAATGGTACGGAACCCGTCGTGCGCGAGTCCGACTCACACTTGGCCGGTTTTTTAATCCTTGTGACCGAAAATTATTTCGTTTTAGGTATCTACTTATTTTACGTTACGTATTTTTAAAAATACCTACTTACTACAATAAAGTGAAAGCTAATTCTCTTATCGAAAGTCGGTGTCGGTATCTATTGTTTTTCGTTTTTCGACACGGAAAAGTTATTATTTTTCTCTTTTTAGTTTTTGTTGGTACCCCATATTGGGTAGGTATACTAAATAAATCTGTTAACCCCCTAAAAACGTACAAGCGTGATTTTATATTATGGTATGGTGAAAACAAAACATAACTATACGATCACACTAATCGCAGGTCATTTGCTATTTGTTATTGAAGAGTTCCATTGTCTATCTCCGAAGATCTTTATCATATCCTAATATATTATACAATAAAACCTTCCCTGAAAACACATACATTAATCGACGTAAACCCGATAGTATCGGATAAGTAGTTTTAAAGAAAATCGCGGATACATACGGGTCGAATAGATAGAGCACCTCCTTTTTTTGAAGTCGGTTGAAAATAGAACCTACTTTTTACGACGACGGTTTGTTATAGTTACCAAATGCATTTCAAAAGTGGCAACTAACCTTCCTGAATCAACTTCAATAAAATTAAAAATAATAACAAGGACCAATATTATTTGAGTGATGTATAAAATCGAGCGCTCAGTAGTTTCAGTGAGTGCGTGCGCGTAATGTTGTTGTGTGCTACTAGATACCTAAATTTGAGTTCGTCGAAAATGTAACAGCGTCCTTAAGGAAATGGTCTAATGTAACATATATCTTTTCCTAAAATTACGAGTAGCCGTTTAGATGTGATTCTCATTTTAAAATCAGCTACTCAAGGGAATCGGCGCCTTTAACCATACACTATCAACTCAAGAGGATCTCGTGGCTAAATAACAGCCACACGGGTCGACCTTCAAGGTTAAGCTACGCTTGCCGAGGTCAGTCCGTAGATGGGTGACCTTTCAGTAGCATGATATCATCTTTACATATAGAGATGTCTCCGTTGCTTGGAAAGCACGTGAAGGCGTTGGTCCCGGTTGTCATTTGAAGATCTTTGACAGTAGTTATGGGTAGTCAGAAACCTGAAATCTGTCATCAGTCTTGCCAAGGGTTATTATGTTACACAGTTACTGATAAGATAAGTTAGACACATCTTATAGATTAGCTAAAGTACACACACATCTTTCATGGGGTATTGTGTTAAATTCCATAACAAAATACCTTGTGAGATATTAAAACTAAAGAAAGAAAATTTAAAACAATAGTTAAAATTAAAAGCACACTTTGTAAGCAAGCATATTACAAACTAGCTGTCTCACGCGGCTTCGCTCCCGTCATCGGGCTACCTACCACCCCCGTTTACGCAGCGCACGCAACGGAAGTTCGCAAAAAGGAATAATTTTGCCCGTTTTTGCAACATTTTTCATTTATGCTCCGCTCCTATTGGTCATAGCGTGATGTTTTATAGCCTATAACCTTCCTCAATAATCGGGCTATCGAATAGTGAAATAATTTTTAAAATCGGACCAGTAGATCCTGAGATTAGCGCGTTCAAACAAACAAACAAACAAACAAACAAACAAACTCTTCAGCTTTATAATATTAGTATAGATAGTATAGATTAGATGATTATATTCAAGTTAAGAATGCTTGGAAACATGCTGGTTCTGCTCCATAGGGCAATCTTTAGTGTAGACAAAATCAAACTTGTTTTTATTTTTGATAGGCTTGCGCTTGACTACTATCTCACCTGATGGTAAGTGATGATGTGGTCGAAGATGTAGCACGTTTACCTAAAAGAAACCTATTCACTTTTGACTTAATTTGTATTATATTTTTATTTTATTTTCGTATATTTTTGTTTAAAAAGTTTACTCGCACTCTGATCCGTCAGCTACTTTTCCGAATGCACGGTGGAATCAATTTTTATTACTTGTAAATAATTGTTAACGTTCAAAAGTGCAGCTTAATGGCCCAGTTGAAAAAAATCATTGGACTTTGACTGGTTAATGGAGGTCAGATAGGCAGTAGCTTCATGAAAAATACTGGTTATTAGCTGAATCCGGTTAGACTGGAAGCCGATCGCATAGTTGGGAAAAGGCTTGGGCAGATTGTTTTATTGATTAATTGTCAATTATACCGTAGGATTCGTCTGGATTTTTTGTATACACAATGTTGGACAGCTTACTTATCTTGCCCCCCCCCCCTCAGGTCCGCTCTGCCGCCGCCGCCGCCGCCGCCCGAGGGCACGGCGTCGCCCCCCATGATGAACGGCGCGTCGCCCCCGCACCGCACGGCGCTGGACGCGCATCTCGACCACATGCACGCCGTTATAGGTAATACACTACGCCTTGCTGGCGAAACTAATACTGAAGCCCGACTTTACAACTGTCAGATATCTTTTGTGAGGAATTGTCTTAGGTCCAATTTGATATATTTTTTATTGCAAAATTTAATTCGACTTTTTTATGCCTGGGAGAAAACATATCTGACAACAGAACAAATAATTAGAATTTCTATGAATAAGTATTATTTATTAAAAACTAAGTACCTACATTCACAAAAATGTACATTAAGTGCAGTAGTATTATTTCTAAAATGGTATAAATAGTGCATATATGTAAACTAACTAAAATATTTTATTACAACTTTAAGATTTTATACAAGAATTTCTATTTTTGGTAGGGACCTGCCTGATATAGGTTCTTTCAAACCTGTTTCAGGCCATCACTTTACATAAAGCAATAATTGGATCAATAAAATTATTAAATTATCATATTAACAAAATATATAAATTGGTACCAAACAAAAAAAAAAATAAGTAAGTAATTTAAGTATGTACAAGTAGATATGAGGGCATATTGTAATCAAACAACAATTTCTAGAAGCGTTTCTGTGTCTTTGTAATTGAGTGTCCCTAAATAATCTGTTAAGGTAAAGCAACATTTTTTAAGAAAGCATTGGGGGCGTGTCATGTCCGCGCAGGTGACTCGTGATAGGTAGTCGTAACTCGATGCAAAACCACGAAAACGCTAACATATTTGGTAATGCGCGTGCGCCACGCATCCGTCGGGGAACGGGCCTAGATTTTTCCTGATCCCGCTCTCATGTACAATACTAAAATAACGTGTGTCTTCCATATAAAAAGTTTGATGCAATACAGATTGACACCTCTGGTGTCAGAGTTAATTAAGCCGTCTCTGGGAACCCCACAAGCCTCGCAACTTGGCTATTTCAGATTTACATTAACTACATAGGTCCAGGTTTCCTCATGATGTTTTCCTTCATCATTGCATGTGATATCCAAGATAAACTTACAAATACAATGAATTTGATGATGAAAGTCACATTGTTACTTGCCCCGATTTGTTCCCAGGTTGTGGGTTCAATTCAAATCAGCCAAGCACGAGAGGAGAGGTCTTGACACTGGGCCACCATGACATACAAAAAATTGCTAAAGTTCTATGATTTTGAGTGATTGGGTGTTTGTAGTAACAAATAAATCGTGTGATTGTACTTAACCTATGATTCTATCGTAGTCATAGTGGATCTTTGCGTCTCTGAAGTTGGCTGCAAGAACCTGTGCAGTTGCTGTTTTTGTGTCAACGTTGAAGTAGAAGATAGCATTATAACTGCCTCTTTGACTCGCTTACGTTACCCATCGTCCTATCTCGCTTACTGCATGCAGTATACTCGATGACAAATTGTTTCTTGCGCAATGGTTCGCAGAGCCAACTTCAGATACACAAAGATCCGCTGTGACTACTCTACTTGATTGATTATAGACTTATTATCACGAACACTGCATCTCATTACGAACCCAATAATAGCGCACAAATGTACCTCCTGACACTCGGGCTCGTACACCCGATAACAGCATTCTGCTAACATAAAAGAAAAGTAAAATACTGTCAATATAAAAACAGCGACTTTTTCATGAATTCATTCATTCAAGAATCTGTACTACTAGTAATACATAGTCAAGTATCTGTGTAATGCAAGTTCATATGAGACTGAGTGTAGGACGTGTTCGCGCAGGTATGATGTCTTCCGAGGAGGCGGACGGGCTAGGCCCCGTGGGGCCGCCGCCCATGGGCGCCCCGGGCCACATCCCTGCGCCGCCCGCGCCCCCAGCCGCGCCGCCCTCGCCCCCGCCGCCGCCCCCTGCGGAAGACCGCCCCCGCCCGCCGTCGCCCGGGGCGCTACTAAGAGGAGCCTCAGCCCTCAAGCCGCCGCGTCCCACAGCCGAACCTCAGCCTGATCCCAGGTCTGATCTACTGAAGGCTATCCGCGATGGTATGTATTATTAATAAATTAATAATGTATAAAATTTTGGTTTCAATGAGTTCTTGCTGGTTGGTTACCTACAATCTGATTAAACCAATGAGTTTTCTGTTTTGAATGAGGGTTTCTTTGAAGATGAAAAGTCATATTCATTGTTCTGGGTCGTGTGTAAATCATTTCATTTAAAATCTCTTGCGGGTATATATACTCAAATCCATCACATACACAAGTGCATTCCATCCATCTTAACTACCTTTTTATAGTCTTGTTTATAGTGTAATTATTCACTCTATCTTTCAGGTATAAAACTGCGTAAAGTAGACAAGCGGTGCGACGAGAACACCGGGCGGTACGACACGCTGCGGGGCGCGCCCGTGTTCTTGGACGTGGCCAGCATCTTGGCGCGGCGCGTGGCCGTGGAGCTCAGCGACACCAGCTCCGGCGCCGACTCCGACTCCGACGACTCCGACCAGTGGACCGAGTCCCGCGCGTGACGTCGCGCCTCGCCCCGCCCCGACCCCGCGCCGCCGCGCCGACCGCCCGATCCCGCGCCCCCGGTCTCCGCCCCGCCTGCGCAGCCCGCGCCCCCGGCCGGCGAGCCCGTGGCCATCACTCTCAAGCACGAGCCCGTCGCGCCCGCCGCCGCCCCGGCACCACCACCACCCCCGCGGACTGAAGAGATGTGTTATGTGCGCAACTCGTCGTTCCTCAGTCGCGACATCGAGGCGCGAGCGTCCCGCGCGGAGCCGCAGCCAGCGCGCGTGGCGTCCACTCGCGCCCTGCCCGGCGTGCCCGGCGTGCCCGGCGTGGTGCGCCAGGCGTCCACGTCCAGTACGTCAAGCCGCGGCGAGCGTCCCCCCTCCCCGCCGCGCCGCGCGGACGCTCCCCCAGCCAAGTCTCCGCCTGTCAAGTCTCCACCGATCAAATCTCCGCCCCCCGTCACCTCTCCGCTGGTGAAGTCTCCGCCGGTGCGAGGTCCCGCCCCGCCCTCCGCGAGCGTCACCTCGCCCCCCGCGAGGAGGGCCACTCCACCGCGAGCAGACGTCACGTCACCGCCGGCGCCTGACCGCAAGCCGGCGCCGCTCGTGTTGAAGAGTGACGACACCTGCAATGCTCCGCGAACTGCGTGGCGCGAGTCTCCTGTCGCGAAGGAAGGGCCCGTCAAGGTTGAGAAGTTATCCCTGGCTTCTACAAAGATAGAGCGCCCGGTGGAAATAGGCGAGGTCGCGAAGATCGAAAACGTAAAAGTTGAAAATGAGGCGCAAAAGGACAGCGATAAGACGGCGAAGTCCGAGGAAATGAATGGGGTCGGAGACAAAATAAAAAAATTCGAGAAGGCGGCTGAAGATGCAAGCGGGACCATGGGGCGTCTGTCGCGGACCGGCTCCGTGCGGGGGCGCGCGCGCACCGAGCGGCTCGGCTCCGACAACAGCCGCGAGGACCTTCCACCGCCCGCCACACCTTTCAAGGACAACGTGCACTTCGAGCTCAGCGCCGCGCCTGCCGTGCCGCCCGAGCGCGCGCCCTCGGTGCTGGAGCGCCAGCAGTCGCTGTCCCGCGCCGCCGCGCCGCGCTGGCAGCGGGGCGAGCCCGACGGGGAGAAGCGTCCCGAGCCGCAGAAGATCATCAAGCCGGAGTTCAAGCCCATGCCGTCACCCGTGGACGTCACTATCCGCTCACCGTCGCTGGGCGCCAAGATCGGCGACCAGTTCCCGTCGCACGGCACCGCCTTCCGCAACGTGGCCTCGCCCGACCCCGCGCGCTCCCGGGACCCGCAAGGAGCGCACAAGGTCAACGACGATGTAAATACTCAGAATAATTTTAAGACTTGTAAATTTAAAACGAAGGACAAGTACTCGGTCAGCAAGGGTTCGAGTTACTTCACCAGAGGCTCGGAAGAGATCTGGCTCGTGAAGAAAAAGGACATCGAAGAGATCGAGGAGCGGGTGCTGGACTCGTTCCGGCGCGCGGGCGGCAACGTGTGCATGCGCAGCGAGTCCGTGCGGCCCGCGTCCGAGGGCGGCCAGGCGGCGGGCGCGGCTGGCCCGGGCGGTCCGGGCGGCCCGGGCGTGTTCGCGCACGCCACCATGGGCCGCAAGCGGGCGCCCTACGCGCGCAGCGAGTCGCTGGACCCGGGCTGGGCGGGCGCGCGCGCGCACACTCTCAAGCGCCAGACGTCCGTGGCGTGCACGTGCGGACACGACAAGAAGACGCGCTCCAAGAGCGCCGGCGCCGACGCCGCGCCGCGCGCCCGTTCGCGCGAACACTCCGAGGACAACGCCCAGCATGTGCTCGACAAGTATGAGACGCTCGTGTAGAGACGTCCCACACCCCCGCCCCGCCCGCCCCTTCCATTTATGATTATTGTGATATTTGGCATTGTGGAATGGAGAATTTGACCTTTAGGGATATCTTATTAAATTGATGTATCCCTCTCTTCGAGGGAAGTATCTTTCATATCTATGTTTGTTCCATTTTTACTGTATCCTACATATATAGTATAGGCTATTAGGTCACAGGTCGATATTATAAGTAAAACATGGTGCATTGCATGGAATATCGTTTTGATCCATTTAATACGATACATAGAATGGTGTTTATATATCAGATGAAAGGTTTATTGGCTAGTCTTAGGGAGAGTTCGGACGGACGTAAATATATATTTCATATGTAAAACCAAAAATATATACGCGATATTGATTATAACAGTAGTGACGAGAAAGGATAGATAGTAGTGTTAAAAATTAAAAATATCTACTCTTCCCTATGGAACGAATGGTGGCAGAATGGTGTTTTATTACGTTGACAAAATGTAGAAGTTGTTTGAGTAAAATAATTTAAATATTTTCACTGAGTCAGTCTAAGTGCGGAAAAGGAAGTCCCGTCTACTACTACTCTACTACTACTGCGTCAGTGTTTGGACTGAAAATGCCCACCTTAGCACAACTTACTGCATTATGGTGCTTAGCTTGTTAATAAATTCGAATATTTGTCTTGACCCTCGAAACCGCTTTCTTAAACGGTTGTGAAATTACGTTTGAGATTCTTGATATTTTATTTATGAATTTAAAGGAACGCTTTAAAAGAAACAGGATTATGAAGTTGCTAGTCGATGTTTTGTATTCAAACAATATAAGGTGCGATTATGATTTAATGAGAATGTTCTGGTTAGTATTCATGTCTTATTATAATACTTATGAACATTTATTTCCATTAGGCACATTTATTAGGTGGAGAAAATAAATTAGATGCCTATTCCTACATATAAGAATGCAATGTCTAAAGTATAATAAAAATCTTTTTGTAATTTCATATAATATGTGACCTGCGTATGTAGTGCCAATTACATATATCGATTGTATATTTTCGTCAAAGTAATAATTAACTTCCATTTTATACATTTTGTATCATCAGCTAGTGGAAAATTATATTGGAATTTGTTTCTGTACTCTCGTAATTATAGGTACAGTAGTCACAGCGGATCTTTGTGTCTCTGAAGTTGGCTCTGCGAACCATTGCGCAAGAAACAGTTTGTCATCAAGTACAGCCCCAGATCTAAGGGGGGGCAAACCGGTGCACTTGCCCCGGGCGGCAGTTTCTTGGGGGCGCCAAATCCTTGAGACAGGAATTCGAAATATCGAACAAATGAAGCCTTTTTTCCAACAATCTCATAGGTTTTTATCAAGTAATCGAATCTTAATATAATATGTTTGAAAGACAAACTTTTCTAGCTTAAAGCTAACTTTTTTAGCCATTGAAAACAATACTGCCTATACGACGAACTATGAGGAGCTAATAGATTCTTTCGCAGAAAAGAAAGCACGCCGTGTAAAGTTGTAATCTTTCTTGGTTATATATTTTTACTGTGTTTCTGTTTTATGTCACAAATGAAAGTTATTAGACAATAAAAACTTAGCCCGCGGACCACCCCAAAGGACCTCCGGGATTAAAAATTGCCTATATCACTCAGGAATAATGTAGCTTTCTATTGGTGATATATATTTTTTTAAATCGGTCCAGTAGTTCCGGAGATTATTCGGTACAAACAAATAAACAAAAAAATCTTTTCTCTTTATAATATTGGTATAGATTATTATTTTAACAAATGGTCACAAAAATGCTACTCATTGGCAGTTTTAACAGTTTTCTCTAACACTGAAGGGAGGGGGCGCCACTATCAAGGTTTTGCCCCGGTTTGAAAACATCGTAGATCCGGGGCTGATCAAGTATACTGCATACAGTAAGAGAGATGGGACGATGCGACAAACGTAAGCGAGTGAAAGAGGCGGTTATACAATGCTATCTTCTACTTCAACATTGACACAAAAAAATAGCAGCAGCGTAGGGTCTTGCAGCCAACTTCAGAGACACAAATCTCCGCTGTGACTACTATAAGAAAGGAATCTCAAATATTTCTTTCGACTATCTCTCTCTAAACAATATAATATTCTGTGTGAGCTATTTGTATTCCCTAAAATATACATTCCGAAGTGTTTAGTTGCTCACTGTTCCCACGCGACTGTGTTTACGTTTTAATGTTAAAATGAGCAACGAATGTGTACCAAATTTTCTAAATATGTAGTGTTGTACCTAGCTAGATATAAGTTAACAAATTCATTTTGTGTATGTACCTTGGTCTTATGATTTTTTTTTACATTTTTACGAATGCTTTTTTTGACACAAATAATATTAGTTTGAGCATATCCTAATTTTATAAATACAAATCATCCTATGCAATAAAAAGGTGTCTACCTGATAATTTAAATGTTTTGTAAGTTATTAAACCCGCCATTTTTGTAAATAACAAGTCTTGTCTCGTATTGAGTAATTGATGATATGAATTCAGGGAGTCTACTTCCTAAGCACGGGGTTTCGGGCGTTTCCTACTCCGTATCACCTACGGACGGATGATTCGTTCGGGGCCCGAGCTAAGCATGAATGACAACACAATTTGACAGTTGTAACTACGCCCGATGTGTTTTTACCTGACCGATTTTTTTTTTTTTCTCTAGTTTTTTTCACTCCGAAGTTTTGGAATACCTTCGGACGTGGTCCGTTACTTCGTTGACGGAGATAGGGAGTAGACCCCCAGGTGTATCTTGTATAATCCAGAAATAATGTATACTATGCTTTATGGAATCTTGGAAATGTCTACTTTGGTTGCGTATCAATCAGTATGAGCAGCATGTAGAGAATAGTTGTGTAATGTACGTAATGGTCACGATAACGTAGTAAGAAATGTAATTATAGCTGTAAGGAAATGATAAAGCATGTTTTATATTATGTAGAAATACGAACGCCTCTTTATGTTGCCGTCAATGGCAATTGCTAATTATTTATTTGCATTTTTTCTTAAATGTTTATAATTTTTAATATTAAAATCGAAAGCAAATTGTTGTAATCGCTGAATAGTCCACTAAAATACGGCATCGGTTATTGGTTACTGTGTGACATGACATAAATCTTCAGGAACTTTATACATTTTATGACATTTAAAAGCAGCTGATAGAGTTTCACGGTGACCAATGATGGTGTCGGGCTAAAATGCTTCGTATCCTGGACTACAACGTCATTGTGTAATAAGAATTATATTTTATAAATTGTTTATTTGCTAATACAATGTAAGTTAAATATGTTGTGTTTTATTTATTTCCTGATACATGGCAAACAATGCCCCCGTTGTCATCAACTCACAGAACATATATACCATATTGTAATATACTCTGTGATATAATATACCCTACCAGTCCTACACCAACTGTTGTTAAATGTTACAACTAGTCCGTAAGCCAGCGTGAATTTAAAAAGTAATTCCATATCAACTGAGCCGATTCTTCAAATCATCCTGTCTTCAATCATGTACTTAAATAAAAAAAGTTACACTGAAGCCGGGGGTTGTATAGTTCTCGCCAAACATCTTGGCCGCCCTGATGTTGGCTAAAATGGCTGCGCATTAATAAATCTCATACAAAAACAGCACCGTTTCGTGCCTCGCGCATCGGAAAGCCAACTTCAGGGCGGCCCAGAAGTTTGTGCGCACTATACATCAGTCGCATCGCTACATGGCTGTTGGGTGATGGATCATATCAGAGCTGCACATGGTTGTCAATGTGTCGAAGCAGTCGACCGTCTCGGACAACATAAAGCCTTTGTAGGTGAGCTGGCCTTTGGTAGTTTAGTGTGGGATACAACATGGTATCGACACCCTTGTGCTTCTCATCTTCTTAGCAGGGCGTCCTGGAGTGGAACGACTGATGCTGGTGCAGTAAAATCTCAAACGGCGCAAATACAACAACCTTATTGGGAGTAATAAGTTTGAGCCGTTTGGGTCTGCGTGCCGAGTGCTTATCGAGTTTTTTTGGGACATCAGTAAACGGTAAGTCGACTCTTCACGTGACCAGAGGGCTTGGCTTTTCTTCAACCAAATCCATACTAATATTATAAATTCGAAAGTAACTCTGTCTGTTACTGTTACCTTTTCACGCCTAACCACTGAACGGAATTCAATGAAATTTGGCAAGGAGAAAGATGGCAGCCTGGTCATTGGTCGGTAGGGTAGGGTCCGCGGATGTATGCTTACGCGTGCCATAAGCGGTACAGGAGGACACCGTGGAGTTTTAGTGGGTTGGAGTCCCACATAATTGCGCTCTCTCCCATGGTAGCGCAGTATGCAAGAGCACGTCGACAAGAAAAAAAATGTGGGTTAGTTATGTAGGGTAGATAGATTGGTCGGTAGGGTAGGTGGGTAAGTAGGTAGGGTAGGGTAGGTAAGAAGATGGGAGCGATGCCGCGGGGGACAGCTAGTACATTATAATTATAGAAGATAAAGTCCTCGCCAACTTCTTGGCCGCCCTGAAGGTTCCTACAATAGCTGCGCAGTACTTAGTAAACCTCATACAAAAAATCCAGCCAAGTGCGAGTCGGACTCGCGCACGATGGGTTCCGTACCATTATCGTAAAAAACGGCACAAAAATCACGTTTGTTGAATGGGAGCCCCACTTAAATTTTTATTTTATTCTGTTTTTAGTATTTGTTGTTATAGCGGCAACAGAAATACATGATCTGTGAAAATTTCAACTGTCTAGCTGTCACGGTTCATGAGATACAGCTTGGTGACAGATAGACGGATCGCGGCGTCTATCTGTCAGTAATAGGGTTTTTACGGAACCCTAAAACTATTTTCTTAATATACTATTCGCTCGTGCGAACTTTTGATTTCTGAAATCAAAAGTTAGGGCAATGTGGCCATGGAATTAATAGGTACTATTCACCTCAATTATTTTTTATATTTGGGCTAGTCTTGGCTAACCGATTCATCTAGATTATCTTATAAGTTTTGTCAGGTGCTATGCTTGCTGAAATAAAAAAAAAACACCAAAAATGCATAATTAGAACAACCATTTATTTTAGACTTAGGCATAGCACGCACAGCGATTTTGATCCGCGCGAATTTTTTAGTACTATTTGAGCGCGATTTTTTTTCCGCAGTGCGTGCAGCTTCATACAACTCCATAGGCCACAGAACGCGCGGAAAAAAATTCGCGCGAATAAAAATCGCAGTGCGTGCTAAGCCTTAGAGACTACTGAACGAAACCGTACCAAATGTTCGCGCGCGCCTGATGTTAAACTGGAGTTGCCTATAAAAAAAACATAATCAAATCAAAATCTAATATAATCAACAGATTTTTTTGTTTATTGTATTAAAGTGCTAAAGTTTTATTGATTTTATCTTGAGGATGAAAAAATCAAAGAATTGCGATACATGTCAATCTTCTAAAATCATAACATAAAAAAAAAACTCAGCGGAAAAGATTAATTTGAAGTTCGTTGTTAGGTTTTCAAACACTATTTACTCGGATGGCAACACTTTTATTCGCTTGTTTGAGCTTGAACGTAAATTGTAAAGTGCTTATCACGAATTATTAGTTTTTTCGTGTTTTTTAAGTGTTAGAATAAATTAAATAATTTAGAATTACTAGATGACTTAATTCTGAGAGTAACAAATGTAGTTTTAGTAGTGTTTTAACAGTGTAACAGTAATAGTTATTTACAGTGGTTCGCACTTTCATTTTCGCATAGTTACAAAATATTGCAAAATGACTTCTGCACTTTATTTAGAGCATTATCTGGATAGTCTTCAGCACCTTCCGATAGAATTGCAGCGAAATTTTAAATTAATGCGTGATCTAGACGACCGTGCGCACGGACTAATGAGGACAATCGACCTTATGGCTGACGAGTTGCTACCAAATATTCCTAAAATGGACGATGAAACTAAGAAGGAAAAGGTAAATACCATACAAGGACTCTTCAATAAAGCTAAAGAATACGGCGACGACAAAGTACAACTTGCGATACAAACATATGAGTTGGTTGACAAGCACATACGTCGCCTTGACTCTGACCTCGCGCGGTTCGAATCTGAGATACAGGAGAAAGTAATGAGCGCACGTGCCGCGCAGCAAGCCGCTGCCGACCAGGAGCCGAACGCAGCCACCGTCAAGAAGGGCAGGAAGAAGAGCAAAATTAATGATAAGACAGCAGCAACAACTGGGAAAAAGAAACGTGCTGGGGCGTCCAGTGAAGATGACGCGGTCGCGTCGGGCAGGTCGGCGGCTAAGAAGAAGGCTGTCCGCAAAGGTGCAACAGCCACTGCCAATGCCTCTAAAGAACAGGAAGAAAATGCAGATCTGGATTCAGTGGGCGGTATGGCACACCCAAGTGACGTTCTAGACATGCCTGTAGATCCCAATGAGCCTACATATTGCCTCTGTCACCAAGTGTCATACGGAGAGATGATAGGATGTGATAACCCTGACTGTCCTATTGAGTGGTTCCACTTTGCATGCGTTGATCTTAAAATCAAGCCCAAAGGTAAATGGTACTGCCCTAAGTGTACCCAAGACAGAAAGAAAAAATGATCCACGGTTAAACCTCCAGCTAAACAAACAGATAAGACTGTGCCTGTTAAGAAAGAAGTGAAGTGATTATGTGGTAAGCTAGAGTACTATATTATTTTAATATAGCCCCAAGATGTTTGAATGTGATGGTATTATAAGGTTAATGTCACTATTATGAGGAAACATTTTTACAACACTTGAAATGCATGTGCAATAATTGTGAAAGTTATGTTGTTGTATTTTATGTTTTTTGTCTTATTGCCATGATAACAGAAATAAAACATCATTATGTTATGTTAATTTATATAACAGTTTTATATTTATAGTTATTTAAATATTATGCCTTATTATTATTTAATTTGAGGGTGTAAGCATGGCGTTGTCACTTACAAATATTGCATGTGGCATTTCAATTATCAGATAATAACTAAATAAAAATGTACAATAGCACAAAAAAATAGTGTTCAATTAATATTGTTCTAAAATAGCTGCCCTAATTTATAATATTTAGTGATAAATAAATTATAAATTAATATATAAAATGCTAGAAACAATAATAGCAGCTTGTACTATTAAGAATAATCTTATGATGTTATCATATATGCCTTATTTAGCATTTATTCATAAATGGCATAATGACGCAGTCATAGTTTTAAGAACTTTTTTATATGTTAGACCTAATTACAAGTTATGAGATTTACTGTACATAATATGCATGCAGGATAAGTTGAGACATATCTTTTAGCTTCGCTTTGGTGATTATAAGCCTTAATTTAGCCTGTATGCATAAAATGACTTAATTTTTTATAACCATTGTATAAAGAGATAGCTTTGAACGGCTAGTTGCCTCACACATAATATACAAATAGTCTGAATAAAAAAATAGTAACTAAATGTCTAAAATAATTAATTATTAACTTAAGAAGATGGTGAAACTGATTGTCCACGCAAGAATTGATTGGTGCCAATTTTGTAGGCCACTGGGCTAGGCTGGAAATATGTCTATCTTTTATGAACAGATGCAGATGAAAGTAATTGCTGTCAGGTCAGGCTAGTTCTCATGTACCTTCTGTGTTTTAATACCTAAGGTGTCTACTACAATCTCCTTTATCAAACTTATTTGAGAGCTCTTATTTTCGTTCCTTTCATTCTATGCATTCATAAGACATAGAAATATTTCAAGATAAGCTTTGGCTCGGCCTTCCATTAAACAACCCAAACCAGTTCTTATAAGGTATAAAAGCAAGCCAATGTGAAATCTTAGCTATTCTACCATCAAGACAATCAGCAAATGAAGTAACAATAACATTATTTCTAAAATTTGTTAATAATATTGGTTGAATAAAATATGTGCATAATATTTTCTAATGTCATCTTTTAAAAACACACTTATAAGATGGTGAAAAAACATATAGTTTTAAGTATTTTCAACATCTGCATAAGTTGTTAAAAATTGTAAATATTGTTGTAGCGAAAAATGAGAGATAGACTAAGATTGCCGTAAACTAAGATTGTAAAGGTTGACAATCATTATGGCGCATATTGTGTAATATACAATCTATTTATTAATATAAGAGGATCCTATAGAAAATAAATGCCTGTAGATAGTCATATTTAGTCCTGATTTTTCAATAGTCTGATAACTTCTAACTGAGGAATAAAAATGGTAGTTGGGACAGTTTTTGTATAGAAAATATGTCAGATGGCCATTCTCAATCCTCATCCTTCATCCGGCTTAATTACAGACACACTAGAAAGACAATTAAGCAGATGCCTTTAAGGTCGCTCGCCGGTTGAAGGACTTATGAATAAAAATGGCCATTTTACTACCTATATTATCAGATTATTTAAAAATCTGCCCCTAATCACATGAAAATGATATTAGTTTCCAGTTTCAATTTCTTATTTTTAATGTTACATGTTAGTTTGTATCCTGTGAGACAAAAGCAATATAGTAATAATTATAGGCTCTATGACTGTTTGATTTAAATATTAAGATATATTATTTCGAAATATTTGAATATAATTATTGCAGTTATTGACTTTATTTGTACTAGCTGGCAATAATATTATAATCAATGAGTACACCAAATATTATTAATATTGTAACATAATATTATAGGTAAATTTTATATGATGTGTTACAAATTACTTTCAAGAGACAGCATTTGTTTTTATGAAATGTATTGATAAAACTAATCTTTGTGGCTCCTGTATACAGTGGCCCATGCCATGTGAAAAGTGCTTATGTAAGTAGTGGTTTATCAACAGATGCCAAGTTTACCACATGTGGGTGCTACAGGAATAAAAACCATAACAACCAGTAAACATTTTGCCCAGCATCTTGAAGCCTTAATTTTAATAAGACAACTATACTACACACATAAGTAAACCAATATGATAGTGAATTTGATAAGTTTGTATGTATTTGCACCATAATGTTGCAGTGATGAATTTCTATATCCAGTAAGGCTATCGGCATTAAAATGAAAAATATGAAATTATATTCATTTATTATTTTAAAATCAAATTACTAATAAATGGTTCCTCGACTACAACACCAATAGGAATTAATGTTTTTGTTATCGCCATTTATTGTGTTTAATAAATATTATGAAATATAAATACTTATTTTTTATCATTTACATTTTACATGACCACCATGATCCCAAGCCTACCCTACTACTAATAAGTAACCTAGCACTCCTGAACCGTGAGCCCCAAAAGATTGATAGAATAATCATCGTGGTTATAAACCATAGATTAAATTAGAAAAGAAGAGAGATAAAGTGAAATAGAAGGCAGAAGCTATTTCAGGCGTAAAACCGTCAACGAAGAAAATGAGTAAAACCTACATTTGTTCGTACTAGTACAAGACAAAATCATCAACTTCAAAAAAGGACGTTTACAGTTCGTTCGAATCTTCGGTGTTTTAACGTAAAAAAAAATGGTTAGTTGGTTAATAGTTTGTGCGTAACGCGATAGATGGCGTTAGATACAGTTTAATTCTATTTAAATTTTATTAATTTATCTTTTCGAAGAGAATGAATGAAAACGGAAAGATATTGCTATCTAAAGAAAACTCATTGCACTTCCTTTTCCGTAGTTTAGTAACAAGTGAGTTAGTAAATAGTTTGTGTCGAACGCGACAGATGGCGTTAAGCACATCAGCTAGCAAGTAAAGATAATAAAATATATACCTATTATAGTTAATAAGGTCTTGAGGTCCTTTTTTATTATTGATAGGGTCGCACAGTGCTGCCAACTTAGCGCTTTCCGCGCCAGATCTAGCGCTTTTTTTGTTCAATAGCGCGTTCTAGCGCCTAGCGCTTAATCTAGCGCGTTTTGAAACTTTGGATTGTCTTTAAAAAAAAGTAGTTTCGCAAACTAGCAACATCTAAATGACGTGTTGAGGCAAATTTCATCCACAGATTAATTTAAATTCAAGTCCAAAACTGATCAAGACCAACTTGACCAACCATATAATTCGGCGGCAGAAGTAATTGTAGTAGAATCAGACGATGGTGAATTAATTTATTTCCTTAATATTATGAAATAATTATATCAACACGTTATTATTTTATTTTATTATCACTAAACAAGTACTAATGTATTAACTCTTGTATATGACATAATATTTTGA
Source organism: Orthosia cruda (assembly GCA_964057195.1). NCBI lineage: Eukaryota > Metazoa > Arthropoda > Insecta > Lepidoptera > Noctuidae > Orthosia > Orthosia cruda. Next base: position 25,276,831 of record OZ059843.1, on the reverse strand, counting down.
TTCAATAACAAAAAATACGTTTATACGTCCCTGTCTCAAATTATTGGGCGTTTTGCTTGTATTCGGCGCCGAATAAAGTGTTTTTTACATAGTCCATTTAGCGCTTTCTAGCGCGTTTTTAAAGAGCTAACAGCGCGTTTTTGCTTAGACGAGTTGGCAGCACTGGGGTCGCGTTTGACCACTATCTTATCTGATGGTAAGCGATGATGTTGTGGTCGACATAGAAGTCCTATTTACTCTTGACCACAATCCAGCAGGGAATTCCACTCCTTTAACTGTACGCAATATTTAAATAAATACTTACTTACACAAATTCAGGAAAAAACAGGTTGATCATAGATTGGTATTAAAACAGAAAATAATTGGTAATAACAAAGATAATATAATACTACAGTACAGATACCCAATCCCATACAAAGAAATGTCACCTCCTTAAGTCGGGCTATTGGTCGGGCTATTTTTTCTTTATCCTTATTTTTAACAGGCGGCAGCACCAGTGCCTCTTTAATAGCCCGAGACTGTGGTTTTCCAACGCCATCTAGTAGTTTGCCTAAATACTAAATCATATGGCAAATTGAGCGCGGAATCGTATCATGTAGGTACTCAGAGACGTTATTTGCCAGTTGTCTTGTCCTTGAACGCTTACTTCGTATTCGTAATAATAACAATAGGTATGTTCGGTTCGGGACAGACTCCGCTCAGACCGCGGTAACTACTTAAATCTAAGTGGTCGCATTGTGTAGCGAATTTCACAATATTCCAAATCAATCAAAACTATAGAATTCGTTGTAGAATTAAATGTAGGTAGTTAGCTTGCTTCCGCGGCAACGGAATGACACGAAGTAGGTACCTACTTCATGTCATTTTATTATTCACTATAAGGGTTATTTATTATAGTTTTTTTTTTTTTATAAGGGTTATCCTTTTTTACCCGGCTGCAAGGAAAGGGTTATGTTTTTCGCGCGTATCTTGTATGTAAGTATGTGTGTAATATTCTTTATTACCTCGTATCTTTCAAACCACATGACGGATTTTTATAATTAAGACATCGTTAGATAGGTCTTGGCCACCCAAATATTCTTAGAGAAGTACCATTAAAAAAAATGGCGGATTTTGGGCTCCATATTGTAGAGGTTGCAATTTTTTATCTTCGTAACCCGTCGAGTGGGGTATCAAAATGAAGGGCTTTTAGTGGTGATTACAAAAATACATACCACGTATATGTTTAAAATAATTTATAAAAAAAAAACTTAAAAGTTGTAAATAAAAAAGCTAATTTAAAAATCAAAAAGGAAGCGAACTAAAAAGCTGTAAACAAGTAAAAATCGTGCTGTGCCGTCGGAGGATCAGGCAGTTCGCGAATATGTATCCTCCGACTGCACAGCTAGTTATTTTCTTGTTTACAGCTTTTTAGTTCGCTTTTTAAGCAGTCGGGTGTTTGATTTTTAAATTAGCTTTTTTATTTTAGGTTGGTACTTAGATATATAAAGAACAAGATGTTTTTACAAAAATGATTACTTTTAATACTTTAGTTAGGTACGCAGCATGGCAGTACCTACCCTACCCCTCACCCCCGCTGTCACATGAAATTGCTAGCGCGTAGTGGCTCACGAAGTGTTTCGAGCCGTTATTAAGTTTGAATCAAACTAGGACGGCAAGCGGCACACGCATCGCGTTATCTCTTATTTTAGTTCCCGTGCGATTTGAGTAGGCCCTAGCGCGATACGAGTCCTGTTCCAGCGAGGTATCTAGTTAATTCGACGTGTAAACAAGCTTCGCAAAAAAGTGATTTAAAATAATAGACCAAAACTTTAATATTTGAAATTACGCCTATAATAAATAATATCTTTTAAATTACGCCTATAATAAATAATAACTATCCTACAAAATGAATCTTACGATGGATATATAGTTTAGGACAAATTGTGAAACACGCCATCTATTGCAAAGAACTCAAAACAAAACGAAAAGTCGATAGCTACTTTCAACTAATTTAACATACAAAGTCTTCACTTATCTTTTTTGTTCAAAAAACCTGATTAATGAGTGTAAATGGATAAATTAACATTAAAGAAGCAAGTTTTGATTTTTACTAAACTTATTTCAGCCTGAATCTACTGTTAAAAATTTTTAATTGATTGTTACTTTCACATTTGTTACCTATGCTGCCATCTATGATCTTTTTTTAATACTAATTATAATTTGTATGAGTTGATACCCCATGGTAATAAAAAACGCCTAAATTATTGTGTTTTCCTGATAATCCTTTCCTTTAGGTACCTACTTGTTTTAATTGATTGATAATTAATGGCTGGACACCCAACCAATATAATTAGAGTAGTTACAATTGTTATTATTGTAAGTATTCATGGTTTGTGTATATTAATGAGCGCTAACGTTTTTGTGCTCAACAGTTGGCGCCACTGGCGTTTAAGGTCACGGAAGCAAGGTTTGAATTAAAATAATTTCTAATGGCGTAGAAGTGTAATTTAATATAAAATCGAGTAGATAAGATAGATCAATCGCAGTTTTGAGCAGCCCCTTTTTTTTTTTTTAAAGGTGCACAACATTTGCCGGAACATAAAACTCAAAGCAGTGGTTGGTATATCCTGTACCTATCTTATTCAGCCATATTTGACAAATATTCACAACAGTAAAAAAAAAAAAAAAAAACTCGCTAAAAGCCAAAAATCTATGAAATTTGACATTTTGGAGACTTATACCATACTCTACACCCCTGCAGCCTTATTGCGTATTGAATTCGGCAAGGCAAAGGGCAAAGAATACGAAAAATCGACCAATCACATGCGAGATGAAAGACGCGATGTGGATTTCCGTCTATGTGATTGGTCGATTCTAAATTTGCCTGGCGGCAAATTCAAACGCGATAGCCCAAGTGAGTTAGTGAGTGAGTACTAAGTCTATATGATTACTAAAACAGAGATGGGTTATACTATATAACTATACATAGATAAGATTGGTAATAGAAGGGACATAAGATTATTAATAACCAAAACTGACAAGTGGCTAAAACCTACCTCGGCGTGAGCTGAAACCTCTTGTCAGTTTTGGTTTGAAATAGCAAGTTTTTTTTCCGCGCTCAACGGCGAGTTTGACTGGGCTTTAATTAGGTAACTAACATTGCTTGTTTTCATGGACAATGTCCCGCCTTAACAGATGGAATAGTGTGGACCGCATGGGGGTATCTAGCATTTGCTTAGGGGTGGGGTAAAAGTAAGGACACTCAGAATATAGTAGAAACCACTGAAGCGGACTTTCCCCTGATAGTCCGCTTCAGTGGTTTCTACCCCTGGGTCCCTACCCAGGGTGGCAAAACCAACCAGGGCCCTTCGAACCTGAATGCAGAAAAGAATGAGAATGTCAAATGAAAGGGCAAGCGAAGCAAGCTCGATATTTTTTGCACTGATTTTTCTCTTGAACAGTTAATTTTCAGTTTCGGGTCAGACTGAAGGGTGGGGCAGGCTGCCCCAACTTTCCCCCCGTGGATTCGTCCAAGGTGGACCGTCGTATCTGTTATACAGACATAATTTGTTATACAGGCACTGATAATTTTATCCAGATCTGTGTCCACCAGAACCCAAAGCGTTGTGAATATTAATTGAATTACAATAATTATTAAAAAGCGAGTTTTATTAGCTCTTCCATAGTACTTAACATGCCTTTTTATCCGAACGTAACATTGACACTCATTGTAATAGTTGCTTACAATAATATTTATAACAGATGTTTATTGTCGGTATAATTCGTAATCATACACAAAACAGAAAAAATCTTTCAAATGTTTTTATGACCCCATTAACGGCAGTTACAATGCTTTTCTTATTATAAATGCTTAAAATGTGTACATTGTAACATTTCAAAAATCATACATGCAGTGGTTTTATCAAAACTGAAAGATCAGTTATAATAAAACAACATGATAGTTACCTAAAATGTACAGAACAACATATGCCTTCAGCTGCAAATAAATAATAAACTTTGCTAAAAAAATTAAATATCTGTGTTGATTGAAAATCATGCCATATTGAGTTACAATGTTATATAATATATTGGGTGTCGATATAACACATTTATTATATTCAACCTCCATTTCAGTCTTTCACAGTTTCATAACTAACTTTTAAGACCCACTTGCGCAAAACACTTAACTCAGAGTTAGTTGCTCACACTAGATTAAATTGACAGTTTGTTATACAAAATTGTCAAATAACCTCGTGTTACCAACTAATTCGGAGTTAAGTTTTTCGTGCAAGTGGGCCTTAATCAATCAAATACATCATAAATAACGCACGCACTTGTTTGTTGCAACTTGCAAAGATTACGAATATAAACAAACTAGCTGACCCTCGGTGCTTCGCTCCCGTCAACTGCCTACCTACCCTGGCTACCCTGCCTACCCTGCCTACCTTGCCTATCCTGCCTACCATGCCTACCCTGCCTACCCTGCCTGCCCTGCCCCTACCCTGCCTTCCCTGCCTACCCTGGCTACCCTGCCAACCCTGCCTGCCCTGCCTACCCTGCCTACCCTGCCTACCCTGCCTACCCTGCCTACCCTGCCTACCCTGCCTAACCTGCCTACCCTGCCTAACCTGCCTACCGTTCCTACCCTGTCTATCCTGCCTACCCCTGGCTACCCTGCCTACCCTGCCTACCCAGCCTACCCAGCCTACCCTGCCTACCCTACCTACCCTGCCTACCCTGCCCCTACCCTGGCTACCCTGCCTACCCTGCCCCTACCCTGGCTACCCTGCCTTTTCTGCCTACCCTGCCTACCCTGCCTACCCTGCCTATCCTGCCTATCCTGCCTATCCTGCCTACTATGCCTACCCTGCCTACTCTGCTTACCATGCCTACACTGCCTACCCCCCTGCCTATCCTGCCTACCCTGCCTACCCTGCCAAACCTGCCTACCCTGCCTACCCTGCCTACCCTGCCTACCCTGCCTTTCCTGCCTTTCCTGCCTACCCTGCCTAACCTGCCTACCGTTCCTACCCTGCCTACTCTGCTTACCCTGCCTACCCTGCCTACCCTGCCTACCCTGCCTACCCAGCCTACCCAGCCTACCCTGCCTACCCTACCTACCCTGCCTACCCTGCCCCTACCCTGGCTACCCTGCCTACCCTGCCCCTACCCTGGCTACCCTGCCTTTTCTGCCTACCCTGCCTACCCTGCCTATCCTGCCTATCCTGCCTACTATGCCTACCCTGCCTACTCTGCTTACCATGCCTACACTGCCTACCCCCCTGCCTATCCTGCCTACCCTGCCTACCCTGCCAAACCTGCCTACCCTGCCTACCCTGCCTACCCTGCCTTTCCTGCCTTTCCTGCCTACCCTGCCTATCTTGCCTACCCTGCCTACCCTGCCTACTCTGCTTACCCTGCCTACCCTGCCTACCCTGCCTACCCTGCCTACCCGGCCTACCCTGCCTACCCTGCCTTTCCTGCCTACCCTGCCTATCTTGCCTACCCTGCCTACCCTGCCTACTCGGCTTACCCTGCCTGCCCTGCCTAGCCTGCCTATCCTGCCTACCCTACCTATCCTGCCTACACTGCCTACCCTGCCTACCCTGCCTACCCTGCCTACCCTGCCTACCCTGCCTACCCTGCCTACCCTGCCTACCCTGCCTACCCTGCCTACCCTGCCTACCCTGCCTACTCTGCTTACCATGCCTACCCTGCCTACCCTGCCTACCCTGCCTACTCTGCTTACCCTGCCTACCCTGCCTACTCTGCCTACCCTGCCTACTCTGCCTACCCTGCCTAACCTGCCTATCCTACCTACCCTAGCTACTAATTTGTATCTATCATCAATAGTTTTCTCAGCGCACGCCAAATAATGTATTTTACAGACAACATTTTGCTACCTTGGGTTACATTATTGCAATATTCATAAGGATCTCTATTTATTTTGAAAATATTTTATAGCCTATGACACTCAGGAATAATGTAGCTTTCTACCGGTGCAAGAATTTTCAAAATCGGTTCTGTAGATCCAGAGATTACCCCTTACAACGTCACAAACTCACAAACTCACAAACTTTACCTCTTTATAATATTAGTATAGATATAGACTAGCTGACCCTCGGGGCTTCGCTCCCGTCATCTGGCTACCTACCTACCTACCTACCCTGCCTACCCTGGCTACCCTGCCACAAACCTGGCTACCCTGGCTACCCTGGCTTCCCTGGCTACTCTGGCTACCCTGGCTACCTTGCCCCTACCCTGCCTACCCTGGCTACCATGGCTAAACTGGCTACCATGGCTATCCTGGCTACTCTGGCTACCCTCGCTACCCTGGCCAACCTGGCTACCCTAGCCAACCTGGCTACCCTGGCTTCCCTGACTACTCTGGCTATTCTGGCTACCCTGACTACCTTGCCCCTACCCTGCCTACCCTGGCTACCATGGCCAACCTGCCCCTACCCTGCCTACCCTGGCTACCATGGCTACCCTGGTTACCCTACCCCAAACCTGGCTACCCTGGCTACCCTACCCCAAACCTGGCTACCCTGGCTACCTTGGCTACCCTGGCTACCATGGCTACCCTGGCTACTCTGGCTACCCTGGCTGCCTTGGCCTCCCTTGCTACCCTGGCTTCCCTGGCCAACACCTGCCTACCCTGGCTACCATGGCTACCATGGCTATCCTGCCCAAAACCTACCTACTCTGGGTACCCTGCCCAAAACCTGCCTACCCTCGCTACCATGGCTACCCTGCCCAAAACTGCTTACCCTGGCTACCATGGCTAACCTGGCTACCCTGGCTACCATGGCTAACCTGGCTACCCTGGCTACCATGGCTAACCTGGCTACCCTGGCTACCCTGGCCACCCTGGCTACCCTGGCTACCCTGGCTACCCTGCCTACCGTGCCTACCCTACCTACCCTGGCTACCCTGCCTACCTACCTACAAACTTTTATCTATCATCAATAGTTTCCTCAGCGCACGCCAAATAATGTATTTTACAGGCATCATTTTGCTACCTTGGGTTACATTATTGCAATTTTCATAAGGGTCTCTAATTTTTTTGGAAATATATTATAGCCTATGACACTCAGTAATAACATGGGGTATCAACTCAAACAAATTATAATTAGTATTAAAAAAAGATCATAGATGGCAGCATAGGTAACAAATGTGAAAGTAACAATCAATTAAAAATGTTTAACAGCAGATTCAGGCTGAAATAAGTTTAGTAAAAATCAAAACTTGCTTTTTTAATGTTAATTTATCCATTTACACTCATTAATCAGGTTTTTTGAACAAAAAAAATAAGTGAAGACTTTGTATGTTAAATTAGTTGAAAGTAGCTATCGACTTTTCGTTTTGTTTTGAGTTCTTTGCAATAGATGGCGTGTTTCACAATTTGTCCTAAACTATATATCCATCGTAAGATTCATTTTGTAGGATAGTTATTATTTATTATAGGCGTAATTTAAAAGATATTATTTATTATAGGCGTAATTACAAATATTAATGTTTTGGTCTATTATTTAAAATCACTTTTTTGTGATGCTTGTTTACACGTCGAATTAACTAGATACCTCGCTGGAACAGGACTCGTATCGCGCTAGGGCCTACTCAAATCGCACGGGTACTAAAATAAGAGATAACGCGACGCGTGTGCCGCTTGCCGTCCGAGTTTACGCGTCGCATAGTAGGTACAGTTTGATTCAAACTTAATAACGGCTCGAAACACTTCGTGAGCCACTACGCGCTAGCAGTTTCATGTGACAGCGGGGGTGAGGGGTAGGGTAGGTACTGCCATGCTGCGTACCTAACTAAAGTATTAAAAGTAATCATTTTTGTAAAAACATCTTGTTCTTTATATATCTAAGTACAACCTAAAATAAAAAAGCTAATTTAAAAATCAAACACCCGACTGCTTAAAAAGCGAACTAAAAAGCTGTAAACAAGAAAATAACTAGATATGAAGTCGGAGGATACATATTCGCGAACTGCCTGATTTATTTACAACTTTTAAGTATTATTTTTTTTATAAATTGTTTTAAACATATACGTGGTATGTATTTTTGTAATCACCACTAAAAGCCCTTCATTTTGATACCCCACTCGACGGGTTACGAAGATAAAAAATTGCAACCTCTACAATATGGAGCCCAAAATCCGCCATTTTTTTTTAATGGCACTATCTAAGTATATTTGGGTGGCCAAGACCTATCTAACGATGTCTTAATTATAAAAATCCGTCATGTGGAAAAATACGTCACACACATACTTACATACAAGATACGCGCGAAATCATAACCCTTTCCTTGCAGCCGGGTAAAAAAGGATAACCCTTATAGTGAATAATAAAATGACATGAAGTAGATACCTACTTCGTGTTTTCATTCATTGCCGCGGAAGCAAGCTAACTACCAACATTTAATTCTACAACGAATTCTATAGTTTTGATTGATTTGGAATATTCATGAATATTGTGAAATTCGCTACACAATGCGACCACTTAGATTTAAGAAGTTACCGCGGTCTGAGCGGAGTCTGTCCCGAACCGAACATACCTAATGTTATTATTACGAATACGAAGTAAGCGTTCAAGGACAAGACAACTGGCAAATAACGTCTCTGAGTACCTACATGATACGATTCCTCGCTCAAATTGCCATATGATTTAGTATCTAGGCAAACTACTAGATGGCGTTAGAAAACCACAGTCTCGGGCTATTAAAGAGTCACTGGTGCTGCCGCCTGTTAAAAATATGGAGAAAGAAAAAATAGCCCGACCAATAGCCCGACTTAAGGAGGTGACATTTCTTTGTATGGGATTGGGTATCTGTACTGTAGTATTATATTATCTTTGGTAATAATGTAGCTTTCTACTGGTGAATGAATTTTCAAAATCGGTTCGGTAGATCCAGAGATTACCCCTTACAACGTCACAAACTCACAAACTTTACCTCTTTATTTATTTATTTATTTATAGTTAATTAAAACGATACAGATACCAATTACATTAATTAACATAGAAATTGTGAATATTAATATTAGTATAGATAAACGCGCCGCGCGTCTGGCTGTCCGGTACCGGCAGCCCGCGCCCGCGCTTTTCTCTGCGCTCGCACTTCGTTCGAAGAAGACTAGTATTTAAAAAAAAAAAAGATTTCGTGGATAAAAACGACACAAATTATGAATAGTGTTTTGTTACTTCATAATAACCAAAAATACGTAAACTCTAATAACTTGCATTTTCTTTTGTGGATTTTACAGGGTGTTGTAATAAAAAAAAAAATAACTATCTATAAAAGTCGTGGATGAATTTGACACAAAATCTTTTAAACAACAGATATCAGTACTCAAAACCTAGCGCTATCGGTCTATAAGCCAAGAAATGGTCAAGCTAGTTAAGGCAACTTATAAAACTCTGGACAAGAGGGAAGGGTATCGATATATCTCTTCTTCTTCCTTCCCTGGTCCCATTATTTGGGGTCGGGGTCTCTTCACTGTGTGTGTGTGTGTGTCGGGTCGGGTGTACTTCACGTACTATGGCACTATGCCGAACCTTTCGCCCTTTCCGGGAATTAAATACAGGCGTGAAGTTATGTTGGGTATCTTTACTTTCCTACGCCAAGCTAAATGTTAATGATGGCATTGTAAGCTGTGGTTACCTGTAAATCCTGTAATTGGGTGTGCATTACAGAAAAATGATAGGTTCTAAGAATTTTTATATTTTGTGTAAGATCGCGAGCCTACCGGTTTTTTTTTTTTGTTTTGTACAAATTTGAACAGTTTTGTAACACTTGTTGGTGATCCTTAAATAAATAAATGACACCACCAGCACCCATTGGCCCTATAGTTAGCTGTAGGTACCTACTTGAAGTTAAAAGTTTTTTCTGTTTTATTGTCATAAAATATCGATCGATACCTATCCATTTCGCTAATTACTCAAAATAATCCAATTTTATTTCACTTAATTTGGTTGTTTCAAGGTTCTTTAAAATAAGAGAGTCTTGAAAAATGTCGAAAGGCCTTTGACCAGCCATAGGATAATCTTATCTAGACTCGAAAAAAAAAATATTGTTGCACTTACTTTAGAAAGGCGCCATATTTATTTACCAAAGTTAATGAGACAGCAAAATATTTAATGCCTACTATAAAGTAATGTACAATTATGTCTACGCTCATTGCCTGCATAATTACGGGTTTCCAGCAAAAAAGCCGTAGTGGGGTGTGCCCGCGCAAGCCCCGTTTGTGAGTGCAAAAGCTTCCACATTGCATCAGCCATGATCGACGAATGTGCAGACTTGCGTCAGACGGACAGGCTGACTATACAGCCATTATGGAGCTATGGCTTTCGGAGAAGGATACATTCGGCCTTGTCTTGTTCCGAGTTTGGAATCACATGTGTAGGTTACTAGTGTGAGTTTTAGACGCTCCTGCGTGCATTATATACAAACATGAAAAAAAAACAACCGTCTTCTAAAAAAAAAAAAAACTGTAAAGCAATTTTTTTTTCTGAAGTCGATGTCTTTGGTACCTATTGTTTGCCGTGTTTCGACACCGACTTCGGACAAGAAAATTGTTTTTCGCTTTACAGTGTTTTTTTTGGAAGTCGGTTTGTTAAAATGTTTTTAATTTAGGTATCTCTTTTTAGTTTTGAAAGGTACCTCCAATTGCAACTAAAAGCATATATAGCCAAAGTTATCTCATGACGATTTCAATAAGCCCAAACACGACTAGGATACATTGTTTTATTTCGGAGTGCCAGTGCCTTTTTTTTATTTTTTTCCACCTGCCGGCTTCATCATCAGATCAGTTCGATGGTACCATTTTCATCAGTACTATTTTTTATAAGTATTGGCTTCATCATAGTCGGTTAACTATTCGAGATATCTATACCCGTGACATACTTATTATTAAGGAGTTCCTATCTGTGGTCTTCTTCATCAGTTCCAATTCACAAAATGATACATCCTGAGTGCAAATGATTGCATTGTTGATAAATATACCAAAAACGCTATATGTATGCTTATAATATTTGTGTAGGTACTTCCCTCCTTTTCCATGAGATCCCAACATCAGTCTTACTTGGTGACAATGTGACCACTTCGGGAGTATATCCTTTCAAACACAAAAATAATTTACAAAATCGGTCCAAAATTGGCGGAGTAATCGTGTATCAAATATACAAAATAATAGTACATTATGGTACAAGTGTGTAACGTTGGTGATTACCGCTGAGGCGCCATTCTTAAGAGAGCCGAGGACGGTAATCATCAATACACACGTGTATCATACGACGTTTTTCAACACACTTGAGAAGAAAATAATACTAAAAAATCATTTCCAACAGTGATAACGAGTTGTGAAGTTTTTCCGCAATGGCGGGCAAAATTAATCAGTTTTCCTATGCGCGCGCATCTAAGAATGGCGATCGGTCACCACAGAACATTTTTACTCTAGCGATCGACCACAGACTAAAAATAATGAGTTTTCTTTTTTTTGGCTTTTCGCGGATAGCGTTTTAGACACGTACAATATGGGGAATTTTAAGTTTTCTTTATTACAGACAAAAACAAAAGTTATATTTGAGTGAAAGTTTTATTTATTAAACACGTACAAGTTGAAATTATCTATTTAAATACGAAGTTGCATGAAATGTGTTGCATTTGTACTATTGAGCACGATTTTTTTTGTATCGAAACTTTTTTAAGAACAAAGCAACTCAACCAATAAATAAAAAAAAAAAGACTATAACTCACTTGTGAATAATAGCAATGAAAAATTCACAGTTTGATAACAGGTGTCATTTTATGTGCCTAATTGCGGTGAAATTAGAGCCACTTCATGAGCAAGTGTGTTGAAAAAAAAGTAAATTAAAAGGAACAAAAAACCTGACTGCTTAAAAAGCAAATTAAAAAGACGTAAACAAGAAGAAAATCATGCTGTGCAGTCGGAGGATACATCTGGTTTTAGTCAGCCAGCTCGCGAACATGTATCCTCCTACTGCACAGCATGATTTTCTCCTTGTTTACGTCTTTTTAGTTCGCTTTTTTTTTGTTTTTTTTATTAACTTTTTTTTTTTTATGTACATTTAAACATATAAGTGTTATATATATAAAACACTTCTTAAAACCCTTTATTTTGATACCTCACACGATGGGGTGAAAAGAAAAAAAAATTTGGTGCCCCGCAATATGAAGCCCAAAATCCGCCAATATTTATTTTCAAATTTTAATGTAACCAGTGACACTCGCAGGGTTAAGATGAATCGATTGACGTAAGAATAATCAAAATCGGCCGACGCGTTTGGTCTCTAGAACGCCATATAGGAACAAACAAACATACATATATACATTCATACATACACACATACATGTATACATAGACTGATAAACAGATTACCTTCCTTCGGCAGTCGGGTAAAAAATAGAGTCGAATTGAGAACCGCTTCTTTTTTTTTTGGCTTCGCACCGTTTGTGCATTTAGCCAATGTTTAGAGCTGGCTGACCAAAACCAGATGTATCCTCCGACTGCACAGCATGACTTTCTTCTTGTTTACGTCTTTTTAGTTCGCTTCTTAGCAGTCGGGTATTTTGTTTTTTTTTTGAATTAACTTCGCCATTTTTCTATTTTCCAATTTTAATGTAGCCAGTGACACTCGCAAGGTTAAGACGAATCGATTGATGTAGGGGGTAATCATCAAAATAGGCCAACGCGTTTGGTCTCAAGAAACCTACTTAAGAACAAACATACATACAAACATAGACTAATGAACACATTACCCTCCTTCGGCAGTCGGGTAAAAATAAAACAATGTTTGAATTGTATTGCCAACATTTTTTTTAATGATTATGAATTGATCCAGAACGATAAACTTTGTAGCAAATTAAATTAATATGGAATAAAATGCAGTGATAATAGAGTCAATACCTACACAACAACAATGGATAATAGGTAATTCTAGTAATAACTAGGTACCTTAACCCAGTACCTACGTAATGTCTCTGTAATAAATTATCATATATTTGTTATTCCAACGTTATTGTATGAAAAGTCGCGTTGCTTACTCTGACCCTTACAGTTTTATTACTTTTATTGGTAACTAACAACTTTGTATTCGGCAAGTGCTCTTTACGGCCGTAAAAAAATTTGATAAAGTGGGAAATATAGCTTTAATTAAATGTATTATAAATACATTGATCTCGTCGCGTCGTCACAACTCGTCCTCCATACAGCAAAGGGTTGCTGTCGAGATTGCATGTGCTCTCAGAGTTTATAGTGCAGTATATCAGGAACCGCGCGCGGGAAAAGTCGCTCCGCCATCTTTTTATTAGGCAAATATTTTTTTGTTTAACTTTTTTTCGCGTTTGAATTTAGAACGCTTGGAAAATGACGATGCTCCTGAGAAAAATGTGGAAGACCCATTCAAAACATAAAAGTGAGTGTAGAAATAATAAAGATTTTAATTATAATTCGGCAATTTATTGAAATAATATTAGTGAGGAGTTAATATTCATGAAAGTAACAGATTATTTCATTAATTTAAAACTTTGATTTCTACCATATAAAATAGAAAAGAAACATAAAAATCCAAACGAGTTGGTAACTCATTTAATATTTACATATTTTATTTATTTATGTAGCTACTTGTTTATATTAATTTAACAAAGTTCAATAAGTATAGGTAGGTATTGGTAAATTTATTTTAATCGTTATTATACATAGTTGATTAAATTCAAAGTCAACAGCAGTAGACTATCTGAGGATCTTTCTTCAAATGCAAAAAATAAAAACAAACAATTTTTAAGTCATAATTTCATGAATATGAAAACCGTGCCACGATTTCCTTTTTTCATTAATCAGATTCTAAAGTGCAGTTAAACCTTGATAAAGACCATTTTGCGCTTCCTTTTTCAAATTGACGCATTCCCATTTAATGGCGTTAATCATCTGCGTTCACGTTTTTACGTCTTCATTAAAGGTTCCGAGTAAGGAGTATCTAACCTCGCTTAAGGCCGCAGTCCATCTCCGAGGGCAAGTTTCTCTAATTACTCTGGAATTAGGAGCTCTCGCTGTGCCTTAAATGGCCGACTGTGAAAAAAGTTGCCTTGCTACAAACCTCCATAGTACATTGTACTGCAAGTACTGTAAGGGACACTGTTTGATACGAATGCAGCAATGTACTGTGAAGTGATAGGTGATTAGAGCGCGCCTTACCTAAAATGACAAGTCGTTTTCTTTTTAAAGTGCTAGGGTAACGGGAAAGGATTAGAAAGTAGGCATTTTTGCGTTATTTCTTAGCAATGAGGGCTAACGCGTTTGGATTTTCCGCTAGGGGTGCTGGTGTAGACTGAGCTCTTCCAAATTTTTATTTTTTGTTATTTTTGTAAATATTTTCAAAATATGGCGGATTAAGATAGGTACGGCATTCACCAACTAATGCTTTCTATTAAAGCAGTAGTTTGTGAATCCCGTACCTTTTTTATGTTTCGGAAAATCTGTTTTATGTTTCGGAAATCTGTTTTACGTTTCGGAAAATCTGTTTTATGTTTCGGAAAATCTGTTTAACGTTTCGGAAAATCTGTTTTATGTTTCGGAAAATCTGTTTTATGTTTCGGAAAATGTAATCTCCATTTTTCGAAAAAAACGGGCTGCGCGGAACTGCGGCGCTCGATTTTATATTTAATCGCACTTTAACGGCATTAGAAATGAATTTTAATTCAAACTTTGCTTCCGTTCGCGTTATAAATAACAACCTTTCACAGCTATATTTCTGGACCTTAGACAACAGTGGCGCCAACTAGAGAGTAATAAAACGTAAGCCCCTTTTTTTGTATTGGCTTTAAACTTACATACTGACTAACATTCGGTTAGAATATTAATTAATTTATTGTTTAATTATAGTTAATTAAAACGGTACAAGTTCGCAACATATAAATTAACATAGTAACATGAACAAAAATAAAAGAAAAAATAACAATCAAACATGGAGCAGTGGACACCCTCACGCATATAATCAGAGCTAGGTTAATACGGTAAAAGTTCAAGTTATCACTGTGATAATAATTATCTATCAGCTAATTGCATGTATGTGATGAATGCCGCACATCTCGACAAGTCAAACAAATCAGGCGACAAAGAGAGTGATTATCAGGGCGGGAGATAGACAGGCAGCTTTGTTATCTAATATAAACGCGTATAACGTGCCGATCGATTCCGTAAAAGAACTCACCGTGAAAACTTAGGTGAAGTAAGTAAGTACGGGCGCCATCAGTTGGGATTGGTCATAACTTAGCTGGCTCGGTTTGTTTTTAATACATTCATTGTTTGTTTTACTCTAAACGCTTTTACGTGCACGTCTTAAAACCAACCAACAACTCTTAAAACTTTTGTATTGAAGAGCAATTATTGCTCAAAAATCGCTATCGTTTTGCTCTTGCAAAAGATACGTAATAAGCCTGCCGAACACCAAGTAGCTGTGAAATTGCGCGTGTTATTTTAAAACAGTGGGTAAACCACACAGGTTTTTTTTTATAATCTACTAGCGGACGCCTAGCGGTTTCACCCGCGTAGTGCCCGTACCCGTGGGAATACAGGGATAAAAGTAGCTTAAGTCACCCGGGGATAGTGTAGCTTCCCAACGGTGAAAGAATTTTTGAAATCGTTCCAGTAGTTTTTAAGTTTATTCGTTACATACAAAAATACAAATCTTTCCTCTTTATAATATTAGTATTGAAGTTAAAGTATAAATAGGTGCGTTGGGTGAACCTAATTAAAATTGACCGGTCACGCACAGGATAAAATTTTAAACTATACCTAAAATAGATTTCGTTTTTCCTGACGGGTTTTTACGTACAGTGCATATAGTCTTATTTTACAAACAAAACAAAATCCAGAGTATAAAAACTTACGAAAGAAAGGCCAATCAAAATCTATAAAAATGAAAGATAAAAAAGTATGTTACACGAGCCCCGGTGCTGTCTACTAAACGCAACTTCACCTTGACCGATATTTTTTATCTGTGCTCCAACTATTAAAAAAAAAAGTAGTTCCGCATCGCAATATTTCTTGATAAGTGATAAATTATTAATTGGATGAAAGGCTGTGATCAAATGGAGAACGAGCTAAACGGCCTGGTCGGCATTCTTAGTAAAACGTTGCACTTATCTAGCCCAAAGCAAACTGCGCAAAAACTAAACGTGAAAGCTAGCTGGAAAAGCGATATAGTTATTCATTTTATGGCGCTTTAATCGCTGTAAAGTGCTTGTTAATACACTAGCATTTTCGTCAAGGTTCTGGGAGGCCGGTGGATACGAGACGCACAGGACCGATCAATGTGGCGACGCTTGAATGAACAATGACCTGCAGTGGACGTCTTTTGCCTTAAATGATGATGATTTTCGTGCGTTTTTCCAGGGTAGGTAATAGTTTGGCACTCAGCGATAGGCAGTGTAGTTTTTTATCAGTGAGAGAATTTTCTAATCGGTTCTGGGGGTGACCATAAGCTCTTAGAGTAAGTTTATTTTGAGTTTGCGTTAGGGACAGATGTATACAAATCATATACATCTGTCCCTTACACACATTCAAAATAACCTTACGCTGAAAGCTTGTGGTCATCCCCCAGCACATCCAAAGTTCCCTTGTTTAGTTAGAGGCCTATAAGGTAACTTCTGAATTCAACGGGTAAAAGGGTGTTAAGCTTTATATACTTCTGGGTAGGCCCTACAACTTTTTAAAGCTTAACACTCTTTTAACTCTTTCGCCTTATATCTAACATACTATAGAACGTTTTTTTTAATGCATATTGTCACATCTAAAACTTTATGCTGGTCCTTTGCAATTTTGATTTTCTCAGCCTACTGTAGCATTGTGTTACAAGACTTATCGATGTAGCCTGTTTTTGAGTAGTAAAACTGGCCGGTTATGTTTTTTAGAATTTTCAAATTTCGACTGCCAAGAATAGATAGATAAATGAACATTTCTGATGACAGTACCTTCATACGTTGTATTGTCTTCTTGTGTGCGATCGTGTCCTCCCGCGAATATAGCGCGGTTATTGAAAGCGTACAAATTATGAAAACTGGTCTATCGTGGTTTCTTCCTAATTTTTCTTAGGAAATTCGCGTTCTCTGCTATCTTAGACTCTTTTTGAAACATGGTTTTGATTACCTAGTCATCTGTTTGTCTGTAGATTTCAGTCATTAGAAGCCGGACTCCGGCCAACCCGTATGTGCAGAGCGCACCCCTTGTGAGCCTGCAGTCTTCGTCGTTCCGTGCATTATGAAGACTGCAGCCTGAGTTTTGCTACGAGAACTGCGTTGCTTCAGCCCGTTATTCAGCACTGGAGCAGTATTTTTGAAGGCTGATTTTTTCGTCTGGCGCGTATCCCCGACGGTCGGACATATCATTTTTTATATAAAAAAAAGTTGTGTTAGAATTAACCTAGCACTTACGTAGTAGATCTATGTTTAAAAAAAACCACGGATTAAAACAGCTTTAATATGCCGTTAAGGATCTGTGCCCACCTGGATGGTTTAGCCAGAATCTATCCAGTTTCAAATGTGTGGAGGATAGGTACTCGTACGTGTGTTCAGGGTAATACTTTCAAACCTAGCAAAAATTTCATTACTAAGTTTTTTTCTTACTAAACATTTAATACTATAACTAAATCGATATAGATGACTGCGGTATTTTTTGTATTTTTTAATTCGGTGTTTTTTTATTTTGGAACTAAATTATACGTATAATAAACAAAAATAGACGTTAAGTTTTTTCTTGTATTTTTTAACGCCACACACATCACACACACACTTCACATCATCAGCCTATTAATGTTCCCACTGCTGGGACACAGGCCTCCTCTCTGTGAGAGGGGATGGGCCGTAATCCACCACGCGGGCCCAGTGCGGGTTGGTGGATGTGACATATCTTCGAATTTTTGGTTCTAGGACATGCCGGTTTCCTCACGATGTTTTCCTTCACCGTTTTTGAGAGCAGTGGTGATGAAATAATTTACACAAAGTAAAGCGCCTGCCTGGGTTCGAACCCACGACCTACAACTTGTAAGTCGCAGCCGATACCACTGGGCCACCACTACACACACCAAAACTTTTTTCTAGGTAGTGCTCACACTACCTAGAAAAAAGTTTTTTCGTTGTTGCAAAAATAAAATTACCACCCTCATAAAACAATCTTAATTACGCACCAACACAACCTACTTTCATAACTAACAACTGCAGTAAACTTCTAACGCAATGCAATCAGCCAATCAGTAGTTCAGTACATCAATTTCCTTTACACATCTAACGCGCCAGAGACTACCAGATAGAACCAGTTTTCCAGTGTGACAAGCGCATCACGACTTTATCAACCACTCGTATACGTATCGCTGGAGTTTCGTTCAACTTATTACGCCTAATAGCTGACCTATGGCCTAGTTTCCTATCGATACTACCCGTCTGGCCTAGATGAAGTATAGATATGACTTAAATAACTGTCTGATTGCTGCCATTTTGTGATTATTGTTTTGCGTATACGTCTGCGTTTTTGTGACGTGGTTTAGATTACTTTAGATTAGTGGGACACTTACTTTTCTACTTATGAATATAAAAGATTGTATGTTTAAATGGTTAGATGTTTGTTAATCCATCATACCTCAACGACAAAATCTGGTACCTCGGCTTCGGATATCAAGCGCAAGTTCGATCACGCAAGCGCAGTAGATATCTACTGTCCTCATCTCAGGGACGGATCTCGGCGACGGTCGATCGAAAAACGGGCTAAGGGCCTCATCGGCTATGAGATATTGGTCGAGTCTAGGCTCCAGTGCCTTATGAACATCGGCGCCGAGATGCCAGCCTGTCGGTTTTTTATCGGTTGCATTTCGGGGAGTGTGCGATGGAATTGCAATTGTGAACGGGCTAGGAGAGTTTAGTAATTCCGCCTAGCCTGTACCATCATCGGACTATCAGACCAGAATTGCCATCTCTAGAGTTAGAACAGCTCTCGTTAGTTTCGTTTCTTCTCGTTGGTTCTCGGTCAGTATCGCCGTCCATAGATAGACCAGGGCCTGGATAGGGATATAGGATGCCTTGTATCCGTATAATTTGTCCCCATGGGATATTTCTAGACTTTTACACGATCGAAGTCGCTGGCAAAAGACTGATATCTTCTTTTTTGTCTTTTACTCCCATGTTTGTTGCTGTTGTGTTGTACTTGTGTCGAATAAATATATTTCTATTCTATATCTATTATAAATGCGAAAGTTTGGAGGTTTGGAAATTTCTTAATCAAGCACGAGTTCTTAAGGCGTATATACGTATTATATTTCCCAATGTTAAAGCAGTACTGGCTGTGCACCCGCTCGGAGCCAGAATATAAATATTGAACCTCCTTTTTTACAGTTTTGTTAAAAAAATATTCTTTGATTAACATACGCTATTTCAGCTATGAAGAAATTCTAGTCATCAATTTTTTTTTTAAATCCAATTCGTTTTAGAGGTGTAGCCAAAAGTAGCGAAAAAATATCGTGTTGTTAATTATTTTTTAACCGACTTCGCAAAAGGGAAGAGGTTTTCAATTCGGCTGTATTTTTTTTATTTTTGTTACCTCAGAACTTTTTACTGGGTGGACCGATTTTGATGATTCTCTTTTCATTTGAAAGCTGGTGCTTGTCATGTGGTCCCATTTAATCAAGATTTGATTAAATGGGACCACATGACAATTCTAATTCTAATCCCAATTTCATCAAGATCTGATTAAGAATTTCGAAGGTATACATCAGAACTCTTCAATAAATGACGGCAAATCATTTCATCGGGATAGCTGCAATCGGATGTCTGTTTATTGTTTACATCATTTCATAACATAACATCACTTTAGCACGCTCTAAAGGGGTACGCAGGTGTGAAAAGTTCACCCTGTTATACTCTAATTCCACCGTTTTTGTTTAAGTTGCATGTTTCTGGGTTAATCTATTCTGGCTTCACTTTGGAGAAATGGTCCATTATGTACCACAACTAAAAAGTGAAAAATAAAAAACTTTTAACAAAAAATACAACCGACTTCAAAATAAAAACACTACAAAGTGAAAAATAACTTCAATTTCGGATGTCGGTGTCAAAAAACGAAGAAACCAAAACAAGAACACCGACTTCCGAAATTGAAATTATTTTTCACTTTGTAGTGTTTTTATTTTGAAGTCGGTTGTATTTTTTGTTAAAAAGTTTTTTTAAAGCAAAGCTATTAGTTACACAGCATGAACAGGGATAGATTGCGGCCTGGATTAGTACGTATGTAAAGTGGCCTACGTTCCCGTGGAATAATATATGACGTCCATGCGAGCCACTGGCAAAACCTTGTGTTATAATTTTGTAAACAAATGTCTTGTTTGCCAAAGATTTTCATCAATTGTTGATATAAGTAAGCAACTTTATTGTTTTTATTGCGTAAGCTAACTACGACTGACCGTAGTTGCGTATGACATGTGGTCTAAACCATATAGCCTAAGATCCGACTACAGAAATCTGCAGGATTCAGGGTTTATGATTAAACTTAATAATCATGAATGATGCTTGATAGTAGAATATATTGCTGCTGGGTTGCCTGGAAATATCTTGCCGCAATTAGGTACCTTAATTAAACAAATATTATTACGTGCTTCACCGTCGACCACATCATCGCTTACCATCAGGCGAGATGGTAAGCGATGATGTGAACGCGAGCCAAACGAAAAAAAAAAATAAGTTCTTCAAATCAGTTTATCGTTATTTGAAAGAAAGTGGTGTAGAAAATAGGAAAAGGTAAGGTTGCCAGCTCTCAATTAGCCGTAACCTGTGGGTTGCCCTTGCCAGTTTACCTGCTAAACCTGGTAACCCATGAATGGCGGCTAATTAAGAGCTAGATGATGCTCCATACAGCCCCACGCTACAGGATAAATTCCTAGAGTAGGGCAAAGTCAAATCATCCAATGACTTCTGCCGCTCTGGGTGAAACTGGAGCGCGTGTTCACGTGTCAGACTTTTACTGGCTAAAACCCACCCGTGTTCCTTCAGTTGCTTGTGCCTGGGCCGCGGTAACTCTCTTCTCTCTCTGAGATCTAGAATGATTCCTAGAAATGAAGTTGGAAAACAAGTAATCTGCAGATTTATGCGGTGGGATCTCATACAAATAGCACAGTTTAAAATTAAGCTCTGACTAAAGGCTCGGGTTTATCTGCATAGGTCAAGTTATTTTTGTATATTTAGAATCTATTTCATTGTAATACATGGATTTTCTGCATAGGTAAATATTTAGGTGTTTTTAATTTAGCTTTTTCCTGTTTACTAACCTAACTTATAACTGTATATATTTGTCTATATAGTATATTTATATATATGTATTTATTTTATATATAAATAGTACACCAATAGACTACCTACAGTACTTTCTTTCATTTCTTTTTTAAAATCCATCCAAAGGTTGTCTTGAAAAGATCGCTTTTAGCGATAAGGCCGCCCATTGTGTCACCCAGTGTATTTTTTTTCTTCATCTATACTTTCTGTAACTTATATGGTGTACATAATAAAGAGTATTCTATTCTATTCTATACTATAAGTACTGTGCAGTCACGCGGCGTCTACTTATGAAAATCTACATGGTATTTCCCAAATTTTGCCTAATAATAGTTTGCACATCTTTCTGACCGACCCATTATTTATAAGTACTGTGCAGTCACGCGGCGTCTACTTATGAAAATTTACATGGTATTTCCCAAATTTTGCCTAATAATAGTTTGCACATCTTTCTGACCGACCCCTCATTTATAAGTACTATGCAGTCACGCGGCGTCTACTTAGGTAAACCCTACATTGTATTTCCCTAATTTTGCCTAATAATAGTTTGCACATCTTCCTGACCGACCCCTCATTTATAAATACTGTGCAGTCACGCGGCCTCTACTTAGGTAAACCCTACATTGTATTTCCCTTATTTTGCCTACTAATAGTTTGCTCATCTTCTTCACTGACACCTCATTTATACCATAAAGTAAGGTCATCAGCATCATCATCATTTCAGTCAAAAGACGTCCACTGCTGGACATATACCTGCCCCAAGCGTCACCACACTGATCGGTCCTGTTCGTTGCGCATCCACCGGACTCCCACAGCCTGGACCAGGTCATCTCTTCACCTAGTACCGGAAGACGTAGCGTTGGAAGGCCTCCCCTTCCAACGCTACGTCTTCCGGTACGCAGTCGCCACTTTTCGGCCCCATCGACCATAGGCAATGTGCCCTACCCACTGCCACTAAAGTTCGACAATTCTTCGGGCTATGTCGGTAATCCTGCAGCCGTACTGCTTAAGTGCGCAAAGAGTTTAACCGCTATCCAATCGACCCAAATCGGCCAATCACACAAGACGGAAATCCACATCGCGCCATTCATCTCGCATGTGATTGGTTGATTTGGTCGATTGGATAGCGGTTAAACTCTTTGCGCACTTACGCAGTACGTCTGTCGACGATGTCTTCATTCTTGATTCGATTACGCAAGGAAACTCCGAGCACAGCCCTCTTCATTGTCCTTTGTGTGACTTTAAGTCTTCTGATGAGGCTGTTGTGAGCGACCACGTTTCTATCCCGTAGGTGATCCATGATAATTGCAATCGTAATTTTAATAAACTTGTTCAAGTTTCATTGCTACATGATAGCTATTTCTAACCAAGTTTCATAAATCGTAGGCATAGATCGGGTTTGCCGTTGTTAGGGTGTTTAATAAATGAGGTATTTTCTAGTTTAATGTTTCCAACATCCATTGTGATTCGATGTCATATTCGTCTATCTAGTAACAGGTAGTCTGTGGTAGGTTTGATATTTGTTTGATCAATAGTTTTGATGCGATTGGACTTCACCTCAAGTTTAATAAAATTATCAAATTGAGGCGAAGTCCATCTACTTAATATTTCAGGGGAAATTTAAGGTACTTTGCATACTGATTTGTAGAGATAGCTTCATGTTATTGATAGATTGACAGCTTGGTTGGCATTAAAAACTACTAGGCATCATTATTTAACATTTTTAGTTTCATCATCATTTTTCAGCCAAAGGACGTCCACTGCTGGACACAGGCCTCCCCCAAGTGTCACTATATATATTAGTCTATGCCAAGTGTCGTCGCCACCTCGATCGGTTTTATTTATTTTTTTAACAATGTTTGTACACACACATAATACAAGGACAAGAAGAAGGAACAGAAAATAGGTACAGAGGTGATGCTTATTTCTAATGAAATCTCTTCCAGCATACAAAAGACATATGACAAAAAAAGAGATGTGGAGGGGAAAAACAAAGACATAAAACAATACACAGTTAAGTAATTTACAAAATATGAAATAAAATATACTGTCATATACATACATATAAATATACATATCATAACAATTAATACGAAATAAAAACTAAGTAATATAATATATAAAAATATAATTATACATATTATATGCAACTATATCGGAATGGAAAGGTAGTGTTCTTTCACTCTTCTTTTGAAAACTGCAAGAGTTTGGCAGTCCCTAATGTCATGCGGCAGTTTTAGTTAAGGTACTAATAATATGTTCGTAATTTTAGCAATAATAAACATAAATCCCTCAAAAGAGTCAGTAATTACTAAACAAGAAATGAGGTTTTATTACCCTATTAAATGGCGACAGACGGCCATCAAGGTTCGGTGCAATTTGTTCACAATTTGCTGATCGATTTCCTAGCGAGTGCTGACGAAACCAGCCCAGCCTGTAATAAGCTAATGAATCTAAGCTGGGAAAATTGCCACGTCGAGTTACTTTAGCGAAATTAGCAGCTAGATATAGGTTGGTACAGTCAACCACGCATCAGTGGTAACTATTTGAAATTGATAGCGCCTTATGTCGCAGCAGAAGAGTAATGTTCGTTGTTTAACTGCGGTTCTGCACTGCATTCGATCCTAATACGAAAATGAGTTCCAAGTACAAAGCGAATTCAAAATGTGTCTACTGAATTTGGACGGGCGAAGTTCCGATTAAGTGCTTAACCTACAAGTAGGTACCGACATTATCTTTTCTTTCTTTTTATATATATACATTTAAAACGTTGCACGTTTCTTAGTGATATTATTAAATTCTATGGCCATGGCAAATTACAGCTTTTTTCCGCGAACGGATAGACGGGCAGACCGACCGGTAGGGTTCGTTTTTGCGTTACTTAAAAATGGAATTCTTAATCGACTTCTGTTGCTGACTGTACCTACTTAGACGCTTCGCGACAACGCCCGTTTTATATGCAGTCATATCAAGCCGGAGAAATTAATAATAATATTTTTTTAATCTGCGGAAAGTTCACTCTGTTTAGATAAGTTTCAAATATATTGTTTTATAAAAACACACGTAATGATTATTTCATCGGCAAGTAATAAGTTATTTTTAAATTTATACTATCTATTTACTAATTTAATGTTTCTTAAACGTATAAACAAAACAAATGTTTTTTTTTTAAAGCTTCAAAGAAAACCGTCTTATGTCGAGGGCATTTAATGTTTTGTGGACTAAAGTAAAGTGTTTGATACCGTAACACAAAAAAAATCTTATCATGATTTAGCCAGCTAATCATGATAAGATTTTTTAGAAGAATCAAAGGAGCATTTTATGTTGAAAACAAACATTTTAGACAACAACATTAGCACTATATTTAACAATAATGGAACTTTCTGCCGTTTTAATTTTATTCCATAAAGGAGTACCCCAAGGGCACATACTTTGGCCTATGCTGTTGAAACTAACTATTAAATCTAAAGATCTTCGTTCGTGTTGTTTCGTCACCAACACAGTGATTCATATATGGAAAAAGCTGCAACAGCTTATAAATATTAATATTCTTAGAATTTAGATAAACAATAATGCACTTAGTAAGAAAATTATGTGGGATCCAATAGATAGATACCTACATATTGCGTCGTTCCCTATACGTATAAGCATCAACTTGCAACAAAGCATTGTGACAATTTTCTTTCAAAAGTCTACCAATAAAGGATTGCATTTCCTTGCTACACAACTTGTAGTTTTTGGTCTGGACTGCACTTTTTTAAGGATGTTAAAACTTGTTCTAATACAGCTTTGATCCTGTTTAGCAACTTTGTTACCCATATCAATGGTACAATATATCGATATTATACCTATGAAATTTGTTTATTTATGTACACAGAATACTTACTAGATAAAGGAGAGCACACAGGTGCTGCTTATTTTAAAAGAAATTTATTCCTGCAGAAGGTTTATACGTCACAGTTTTGAACGCCATTCATCAGTAACGACTATTATGGTTCAAGATACAAGTGAATTCATGTATAGCTGCTTGGTGAAAAGGTACAAGCAGGCTAGTTTCTGCCATTACTTTATTCGCGGTGTCCTTGTTTCCAGAACTATGCGAGGAGTGGGCGCTAGCGGAGTGCGAGGGTGAGGGCTGGTGGCGCGAAGCTCGGGACTCCGGTCTTGGCGAGGTGGATGTGCGGTACGCAGGCGCAGCCCCCGTGGAGCGGGCAGCCTCCGCCCCCGCCACGGCACTTGCAGTCAGATCTGCACTGCATTCAGCTAAATGTATGTATACAGACTTATAATAGTCTGATTTTGCTTCTCGCATTGACGATTCATATTTTTCCCAGTAAGTACGTAGCAACCTAGACAGCCCTGTCGTTTACTCAATTTAAGTCGTCGAGAGTGCATGGAGTGGTAGACATAAGACGGACAGCAGTAAAAATATTTTGTAACGGGGCTCCACATTCATACTGTGTGGAGTACTATAATAGGCAAATGGAAAGGTCAAAATTGTTTTGGGAGAAAATCCCTAAATCGCTGTTTTTAACTTCTTCAAATGTGCAACTAATCACCGAATGTGCGGGCAATGGTATACAAAACTGATACACTTGATATCATCCCTAAATCCCATAATAATTGGAGTGTCCACGAGTAACTTAAAACGACGTAACAGCTAGACCATAGGTCTAGAAAACGAGCCATAGACACTCAAACACAGATGGCTGGTCCTATATACTGATAGTATTTTTTAATCATGAAGCGTTTTCATGCCTAGCAACACACGTGAATGAAGTGCCCGGGATGAGGTTACAAAGGTTTCTGCGGTCGTATCACAATAATATTATATCATATTGATTTGTAGCCTTATTTATAGAACGCTCCGAGATATCTCGACGTCGAATATTCCGGTCAAGAACACAGTGTGATCGGGGTCTAGAGGTCCCACTAGCGTCTTAGATAATTGTGTTTTGGTCAATATTTTCTTAATTTATTATGTTTATTTATCCCGTAATGTCAATATTATTATTTTAGACTTCCGGACCTATACGAATGTTATTTCGGGATCGTTATCTTGGGGAAATCAGTCTCTGATAAGTTAACTAGAAGGAAAATTAACATACCTAATATGAATACATATTTCAAAAACTCATGCCATATAGGGTATATATATTATATCTAAACTAGTCATTTGGTTTTCCCATCACCACTCATAGGATGAACTTCCATACAAAATTTTACTCCATATTAAACCCCTTTTAGGGGATACATTTTCATAAATTCTTCCTTAGTTACGAAAAGGAACAGTAGCAGTGGTTTAGTTATCTGTCAGTGAAATTTAGAATTATGTTTAGTTTATAATGAACTGGAAGATGATATGTCGTCGGTCGTCCGGCGGTTACATAAGGTAGGAAGCAACGCTGGTTGAGGCTGGCACAAAAACATGAGGATTAGTACAAAAAAAGAGAGAGAAGAAAAAAAGAGAGGCAAGGAGAGAAAGGAGGATTCTCTTCAGCTGACATTGTCAGGCTGTGGATGATGAAGAAATAATTTAAAGACTTAACGTTTATGTAGTATATTGTGACGGTATGTCTAATATAAATTGTTATTGTAGTGAGGGTGTTTGGAAATAAATCAGTAATTAACCAACAAACTAGCCTGAACTTCTTTTGGCTCTTTGCTCACTCCAGATTCTTTGAGAAACACTTCGAACAGCTTCCGCCATTTCTGCCACGCGTCGGACCGCGCGGCCGGACCGCCGTCGAGCGATAATTCCGCTGGAGGACGTGCGTGCTCCATTGATATAACTCCGTACAAACACGATATTATTGGCACACTGCTACACAATAATTTGCAGGTTCAAGTCTGTTTTAACTAGTAATATACGTTAAAAAGACACACCGCTGTCACCATGTAATGAAACGCACGCAGGTTGGTTAATTACTGATTTATTTCCAAACACCCTCACTACAATAACAATTTATATTAGACATACCGTCACAATATACTACAGTTTATATCTCTTTTCAGTGATAAACAAGAAGCTACAGCGCGTGAACTTGGACATAAGCGCAAAGGGCATCGTGGTCAGCGATGCGGACTCACAGGAAAACGTTATAAGCGTTTCTATTTACAGGTAAAAACAATGGTTTATTAAGTTATTGTTATTTATTTATGGCGTCTGGCCCACATGTGCACATGGGTATGCTAGGTATTATATTATCTGTGACATAAATAAGAGGTTACCTACTGATTTAAATCACGTTGTTCAAACGTGGTCTGTAACGAATGGTAACAATAACAATGCTAAAATCCCCATGAATGTCCTCCATGGATACAGAGGTCTGTCAGATTCTTACTGAATTAGAAAACCACAAACTGGCTCTGGCTTGCTGGTTGGAGCAAACGCCAAATCAGAAATCAAACAATACAAATCTGGCGTTTTGTTGATGTAAGCATTTTAGCACTGGTTCGAAATTTAAGTCCACAAGAGCTGACTCAAAACAACACAGGATAACCACAGTAAACCGATGATTTAATTCATTGACTATCTTTCGCGGGGTAAAAGCAACTAGGTACTCATAAACATGAACAACATTTAGTGAAATCGCGAAACAAAAATTAGCTGCTCCCTATATTTTGTCAGACAACCCGCACTGGGCCCGCGTGGTGGATTACGCCCCATTCCCTCTCACAGGGAGGAGGCTTGTGTCCCAGCAGTAGGAACATTAATAGGCTGATGATGAGGATGATATTTTGTCATGCCATGTGAACATATGAAATCATCAAAACATCATCATCAATCATCATAAGCTTTAAGTTAATTTTGGACATCACAGGCAACGGTGAAGGAAAACATCGTGAGGAAACCTGGACTTATATAGTTATAATGTAAGTCTGAAATAGCCAAGTCAGAGGCCTGTGGGGATTCCCAGAGGCGGCTTAATAAACTCTGACACCAGAGTTGGCCACACCTCACACGAAAAGAAAGAAAGATCATAAGCTATAAGAAAAAAAAGAAAAACAACTCAAACCTTTTTTATTATTGACAAACTTTAGTCCGTTTTGAACAGAATTGCCACATTTGATATTGTCTAATTAATCTTACGATTAGCATCGGAAATAGGCATTTTAGCCTTTTTAGGGTTCCGTATCCAAAGGGTAAAAACGGGACCCTATTACTAAGACCCCGCGGTCCGTCTGTCTATCTGTCTGTCCGTCTGTCACCAGGCTGTGTCTCATGAACCGTGATAGCTAGACAGTTGAAATTTACACAGTTTATGAAATTTCTGTTACCGCTATAACAACAAATACTAAAAACAGAATAAAATAGTTAATTAAGTGGGGCTCCCATATAACAAACGTGTTTTTTTGCCTTTTTGCGATAATGGTACGGAACCCTGCGTGCGCGAGTCCGACTCGTACTTGGCCGGTTTTTTGTTTGGCGAAATCGTGGTATTCATAAACATTTTTTGTCAGTTTTGCCCTTTTGACATTATTCATTTGGAGTCAGCATAGCAAACATAAATGTACAGGGGGTAACCATAATCTCTTAGAGCAAGGTTATTTTGAGTGTGTGTAAGGGACAGATGCAGATGACTTGTATACATCTGTCACTTACGCGATCTCAAAATAACCATGCTCTAAGAGCTTATGGTCACCCCCCTGAACACTTGAACAGTAGTTTTTTTCATATTTCAAAGTCGATTCTTCAGTAAAAATTGTTTAAATTACTTTTACCTTCTGAAATAAATTGCGTAAATGTAAAACTCACGCCTGTACTCCTCTGTGATAGTGTCTTTAAAGTACTTCATAAATGAAATATAACTACATAAAGTTACATAGTGAAAGATAAAGCTTACAATGTCTTAACAAAGATTACAAGAGTCGGATGCACCCTCGTGCCTGGTACGGGAAGAAAACATAACTGATTGAACATGATTAATTGTTCAAGTGTAACCTAGAAAATTATCTAGACAAAAATAATTAATTAACAAGGCGTTGACAACTCTTTGTACTATCTACACTTGTTATGTCGTATTAATATTAATGGCTGCAATAATTAATAACGGCTAAGTTGAGTAAAAATAAATATTTTTGAAGTCATTGGCACTGTGATTATACGAGTTACCTATATGATGGAGGAAGTCAGGTTTTATCCTTGGTGCACACGTTTTCCTTGATTGTAATGTTTGTAAATATTATTTTTTGTGTAGGTAGGTAATATGCGGTCTAATTATTTATTTAGGATAAGCCGTTTTGATATGCGGATGAAAGTCGTTAATTAAACGTACAATATAAAATCTATTTTCCATTTCCTTGAATTTTGAAATAGGCAATATCGAAATTCAAAATTTATAAATAATAATTTTATTCAAATTCATAATATTGAAATTTAAGGTGTTTTTAGACTCGAAGAAGAAGAATATATAGGGCTAATTGAAGCAAGGTCGTCTTCGAAAAACGAATTACGTTAGCGACTGCTGGTAGGAGGTTTTAAAAAAGGCGATTTTGTCCTTTTACATATATTTAATTAAAATAAAAGTTACATTAGGTACTTATGAATAATTAACCTAAAGACAACCTCTAGCTTCGGCGATCGAGCGAGATTGATTGTCTTGATTTCCGATCGATTCCCATGAGAACGTTATGCGCGCACGGTCAGCACTTTCGTAAGTCTTTCTGGGTATCACTCACGCTTGCGTAACACTTGCAACACTTCACTGTAAGTTATGAATTGGTAGTACTATAGGTACATAGGTATGTAGATACATAGGAAGATATCCATAGGTAACACCTTCCCCTCCAGACGAGCAACTATTTGCGCATGTTTAACGCAAATATTGCGGCTTGGCGATCCTCTGGAGCGGCTTCCCGAAGGCTAGGAGTAGCAGTAGTAGTAGTTGTAGTCTCCGCTGCGGCTGATGCTGTCATTAAGGATCGTCGGCGACGTATAAGGTAGGCTATAACTAGTGCACCTGCACTTAATAAGGCTATGCCATAAAGCGGTGTAACTATGTGGTAGGTGCTTGTAATGCCTGTAGTGTCCAATTTTACAGGTTTTTCTAATAGTATTTGCTGCTGGATGTCGTGGAGCTTGTTTAAGTCGATTGTGTTAAGGTTGTAACGGGGTGATTTATTATCAAGGCTGGATGGCGTATCCTGTGAAATGGACATCAACTCGACGGCGTTTCCACGTACTTTGTCGTTTGTGTTAACGATAGTGAACTCCAAGGTCCTTACGGAGCAATCCTTGGGGATTGTTGCAAAATAGCTACCATTCAATAGTCGATGTTCTTCCTGTCCGCAATTAATCTGAACCCTTGTAGGTTTTGGGAACGTGATGAGGTAATGCTGGCTATCTAGTTGTAGAAGTGCTTCCTTGAGGAGAGAAACCGGAGTTGGGTGACAAAGTTCACCTATTTCTTTTTGGTAGAGAAGATGATGAATGCAATCTCGATGCGTGCGCCCTTGGTATGAGACTTTTTGTTCACAGATGTACCAGGTGTCGACCTTCGGGCATTCAGCCTCCATGTATACAAATTCCTTAGAGTCAGTTGCTATGTAAGGAAAAGGTGGCAGGATAACTAGAGATTTTGCATTAGGAACGGGACAAAGTCTGAATAGACTATAGATTGTAGGTGACAGAATAGGAAACTTGAGGACAATCACTATCTTATTGCTAGTGTAATATGATCCTATGCTAATTACATCATAGTAGTACCTAGCATCTAATTGAATTATTTGATCCAAATTGTATAAGGATTTTAATTTGCTTATCATCTTGTTCAATTGCTGAACACTTATAATAGAATGATGCATAGAATTAGTGCGACTAAACGCTAAAATATTCTCTAACCTATTTATTTCTAAATAAATATCCTGAATATTATTAGTTAATGCGTTAAATATCTGAAATAAATGAACGAATCTAGCTGTATGATTATCGCTAGTAACATTCAATAGATAGGCAATCGTTTTGGTAAGTTTCTGCTGGTTAGAGCTCAAAGTATCTAATACTCGCGATTGTTGAACAGTCATATCTTTAAATAGACTGACATGCTTATCAAAGCTGCCTGTTAACTTTTCATCATTACTTTGCAAAATTTTAATAGCGTGTTCGAATCGTAGAGCATCACTATGGTCTAAGTTGCCTGTAATACTTTTTATTAAAGAGCCCAAGGGGTCGATAAGACCTCGTTTTAATCTTTTGCTAGGGCCAAAGGTTTCAAGGTGGGATGTTATCTCATCTAACTTTTTATATAGGTACAGAATATGATTTTTGAACGAAGATGAATTTTGTTTGGATAGGCTAGCAGTCAATTCGTCTAGCTGAGTTCTTAATAAGTTAATTTGGTGTTGAATTTTCTCTATGTTAATTTCTTGTAAAAAGATATGATCATGTGCAACAATTCTAGTTTTGCCTAGGTTAAAGGGTAATATTCCAGGTCCGTCAGATATGTTGTCAAGTCGGATGGTTTTGTCCGTCGGATTGTCGGCTAGTACCCGGTCCAGGGTCATGATGAGGGTTATGATCCTGCAACAATGGCGACTTTTTAATTAATTTGGATCGTTTTATTCTAGTTTTAGCAACTGGTCCAGATTTCTTAGATGTGTATATGTGTATAGGTAAGTTCGTGATAACTTTATCTTGAGTGTAACGCGATGCGAGCTTTTGTCTCTGCGCTATCGGATTCCTTACGTATACATTTTGTCCAGGCTCGTAATCTGTTTCAGGTTCACGGTCAAGGTTACGGTGAGCCATTAAGGTCTTGCGTTCGCGGTAAGATGAGTCATGTATTATTTTATATACTACGTCCATTTTATCGCGGTGGTCCTGCAGATATCGTTGGAATAATTGCTGAGTCAAGTCTAAGTCTGTCGGGTCTCTAGGGTCAAAGTGTCCAGTGATCAATTCGAATGGCCTGCATTTCGTCAAACTATGTACAGAACTATTGTATGCTATTAGTGCGTATGGTACTAGATTTTCCGCTAGTACATTTTTATGTTGTAACTTCAATAAACGTAGGTGTTCTAACAGGGTGCTATGAAAACGTTCTATCATGCCGTTTTCATGTGGTGCGTCAGCAGCAACGAGGTGGTGGTCTATTTTATGTAATTTGAAAAATTCTTGGACAACCTGATTTGTGAATTCGGTACCCCTATCAGTAGTTAAGGTGATTGGGAAACCGTGGTGAGTGCCAAAGTTTAAGAGGGCTTTTACTATATTGGGGGCAGTACAATCTGGTAATCGGTGTGCATGTGCGTATTTTGAGAATGCATCGATAATAGTCAAGTATTTTTCCTGTTCTATTGTTAAGACGTCTGCGTGAGCAAGTGCAAAAGGTTTTGTAGGTGGCGGAACTATCTGAAATTCAGGACGTGGGGGAACACGGTCGTATTTAGCTTGATTGCATATGACGCATTCATTAATGAATGATGTTATTTGTTCTTTTAATTTTGGCCAAAAGTATCTTTGTGATAAAGATAAGTATGTTTCATTAATTCCTCTATGATTGGTTTTTCCGGTGTGATATTTCGATATTATGTCTTGTTGTTCCAGATAGTCTGAGACGTTTTGAATTTCACGTTTAACTAAGATTATTTTAACTGAAGAACTTTTCAGGTTTTGCTGAATTACAGGAACAATAGTGTACATTTTTTCAATCGGCTGTACCATTATAGCTGTGCGAAGTTTGGGGTCAATAAATTTTTGAACTATGGATACGATTTCTTCTTGTAAAATATTCTCAGAAACTTCTACGACTGTCTTTCTGAAAGTTTCAAAGGGAACTGTAATTTTAGGTTTGGCTTTTAGTGATTTAGTGGTGCATTTTATGATAAGTTGCCGTCTGAATTTATTTAAGGGTTCTTCTGAGATAGGTATTTCTAGGATAGGACTTTCGTGAGATGTGTGTATTGTTTCAGAGTCATGCATGTCTAAGTCGGGGATTGGACTACTTAAAGCTCTTATAGTGGGTGCGGTGTCAGTTGAAGAGTCACTAATTATAGGTCTTTCATCAGGGGCTGTAACTGTTGATTCTGAGTTGGAAATATTGACTATTAGGGAAGGAGATTCCTCATTATAGATTTCTACCCGTGAGAGTGCATCGGCGTTTGTGTTGGATTTTCCCTTTTTGTATACTACTTTATAGTTATATTCGGACAATTTAAGTTTCCATCTAGTAAGGCGTGAACTGGGTTCTTTGAGATTCATGAGCCATTGTAGTGGCTTATGATCTGTAACTATGATGAAGTTCCTTCCAAAGAGGTACGGCCTAAAATATTTGACCGCCCAAACTATTGCCAAAAGCTCTTTCTCAATAGTCGAATAGTTAATTTCACTGTCGTTTAGTGTTCTTGAGGCATAAGCTATTGGTCTATCAGTACCTATTTGACCTTGGGACAGAATAGCTCCTAACGCTACATTAGAAGCGTCTGTCGTGAGAATGAAGTCTTTTGAAAAGTCCGGGTATTGCAAAATTGGATCATTTGTTAACAGGGTTTTGCAATGTTCAAAGCACTTAATATATTCGGGGGTAATATTGACTTTTGCACCCTTCTTTAAACATGTGGTTAATGGTTTTGTAATACGCGCGAAATTTGGTATGAATCGTCTATAGTATCCAATTAGACCTAGAAATGCTTTAATCTGTTTTTGAGTTTTAGGAATAGGGTATTTCAGAATAGCTGAAATTTTATCGGGGTTAGGCTTAACACCTTCCGTTGTAATGACATGACCTAAGTACGGTGTTTCGCGTTTTAAAAATTCTGATTTATCTAGCTGTAATTTGAAATTTGATTCCCTAAGCCTTTGAAATATTTTACGCAAGTTAACAATGTGTTCTTGAAGTGACGTTGAAAAGCATAGAATATCATCCTGGTATACGATACAGATTTCATGTTGTAAGCCTCTAAGAATATTATCCATAACGCGTTGGAATGTGGCGGGACTGTTTTTCAGACCCATAGGCATTCGCAGGAATTCATAGTGTCCGTTACCGTCGGCTACACTAAATCCTGTCTTGTGAATATCGTCTGGGTGAAGTTCCACTTGGTAGAACCCACTAGCGAGGTCTAGGGTAGTAAAATATTGACAACGTCCCAACTTATCGAGAATATCTGTAATATTAGGGATAGGATACTTATCATCGATAGTTTTTTCATTTAATTTACGGAAGTCTATAACAAGCCTCCACTTGGTTTTGCCAGAAGCGTCCTGTTTTTTCGGAACTATCCAAATAGGTGCACTCCATGCTGAAGTGGATGGTCTAATAATACCTTGTTCTAGCATTTTCCTAATTTGGTCTTGGACTTCTTTTCTATGGATGTACGGATACCTATAAGTTTTAGAATGAACAGGAATTTCATCAGTAGTATTAATTTTATGTTTTATTTTATTCGTGAAGGTTAAAGGCTCATGTTCTAAATAAAATATGTCCGAAAATTCCTTGCATAATGATAATAAATTAGCGCGTTCCTCAGCGTTAAGGTGGTCTGTACGTAAGCGTGATGAAATTTCATGGAACCGGACATTGTCTTTGCTGTTAGCGACTAATGTCTGTTCGTTAAATATGTGTGCAGTTATTGGTTTATCAAGGCTAAAAATAATATCATTATTTGTGGGGTTATAAATTTCTACAATGCATTTGCTATTTGTAGCAGTTGATAGACATCCTGTTATATTACAGCCATTAATTGATTGCTGGTTAATTATTACATCACCTTGCGAAATATTAATAGGCATCTTAATTAGTCGAGTGGACTGTGCAGGAACAATTGTCTCTAATAAGTTAACAGCTTTAGAGTCATACATTTGAATTTTATTACAGGATAATTTAGTCTTTAGTGTACGTGTCTGAAGGTCTATTTTTGCTTGCCAGTGTTCTAATAGGTTCCATCCGATTAAACCATCGAAGTAATCGTGGAACTTGTAGATGAAAAACTTTATAGGATCATGACCTTGAAATTCGGAAAAGCACGGAACGATTATCGAATATTCATTTCTAGTAGTCGCGTGAATATTTGAAACAATGAATGGGTCTTCATAAACTGGTAAGTGGGAGAAATATTTGTCTACTATTTCAGGACTAATAAAAGACTGATTAGCGCCTGTGTCAATGAGCAATTTTAGCGGGGGGTTTTTTATCTGAATGTACGGGAGTTGTCTTTTGCTATGTATGTTCAGTTCTATTCTGGGAAATTGATATCCTCGGCCTCCTGAAAATTTTCACCGTCATATTCCTCCATAATTTCAGGTGCGTTTTCGGATGAATATACCTCAGGTAAGTACTGGGAATAGTCAATGTCATTAGTTTGGTCATAGTTATCATAGTCATCGGTCTCATTAAAGTTAACCTGTCTACGGTCAGTCTGTCCAGTCAAAGGTAAGTCGCGGGCTACAGGGTGACTTATGCCACTCATTGGAACGGGACCATTTTGAGTCTTATTACGAGGTGGGATTCTAAATCCGGTTGACATGTCTGCACGAGGTAACGCTCTCATAGCCTGTTGAGTTCTAGAAGGACCTTGAACTTGAGGTCTAAACATAGGTGAAGCCTGTGGTACAAAATTAGCATTATAAGAGTTGGGAATAAAATTATGTCTAGTCTGATTATGTAATTGAGGTAAAAATTTTGGTGGATTAAATTGTTTTTGAAAGCTAGTAGGTTTTCTAGAGTTTTCTATTTGATAGTTCTTGTTCTGCAAATAAGACACATTAATTTCTTCTTGCGCAAACTCCAGAGCCTTTTCTAAAGTTTCTGGACGCATGCACCTAACACGTGATCCAATAGGTTCATGTAGTCCTCTAGTGAAGGTTTTTAGTGCTAATTTATTATATAACTGTCTCTTAGCGTCTATGGTACTTACGATTTGCTCGTGTAGTTGGACATAGGCCATGATAGTGCTAAGCATGTTTTGCACACGCTCATAGAAAACGTTAGCCGTATCGGTACCTTGGGTAAGTTGCGATAGATCTGTGTAAAGTGAACATTCATCTCTATGATCCGAGAAACTATTAACTAAAGTGTTTCTAATTCCTTGCCAGTTGTCTGGAATACCATTGGTAGCTAATGTTCGTGCGGCTTTACCTGTTATTTTATTAATAATGCCGTTAAGTAGAGCTGAACTAACAAGTTGCTCATCAGGATGGACATATTCTAAAACTAACTTATCACAAATGTGCAAAAATCTAACTAAAACGTGGGAATTGCCATCGAATTCCGGTACTAATCTAAGGGCTTTCCATATGCCATCAATTTTAGCACTATTATCAGATTGAGCCATTTCGATTTCTGAAAGCTCAGTAATACTACCAAATCTTAATCTATCTATAGTTGTGTGCCGCGGATTCGGCTCACGATCCCTATTTCTCCTTGTCAAAGAAATCTTGACTACTTACAATAAGTAATGGAAAAGGATCAGGAATAGCAACCGATTTCTAGGAATTGCATAACTTAAAATTACTCACAGTAGATACTGCATATCCAGTCTCATCGATGTTCAGACGAGGGTGGAGTTTCAGGAACAGAAGATTCTGTGGGCTCCTCCAACAGCTGCTCGTAGATTCGTAGAGATAGTCGACGCGTCGACGATACGACTATCAGGCGGTCTCGAAGTTTGATAACGCGCACTGACTCGACTATCCTACCGACTGCGCCAATTACGTTAGCGACTGCTGGTAGGAGGTTTTAAAAAAGGCGATTTTGTCCTTTTACATATATTTAATTAAAATAAAAGTTACATTAGGTACTTATGAATAATTAACCTAAAGACAACCTCTAGCTTCGGCGATCGAGCGAGATTGATTGTCTTGATTTCCGATCGATTCCCATGAGAACGTTATGCGCGCACGGTCAGCACTTTCGTAAGTCTTTCTGGGTATCACTCACGCTTGCGTAACACTTGCAACACTTCACTGTAAGTTATGAATTGGTAGTACTATAGGTACATAGGTATGTAGATACATAGGAAGATATCCATAGGTAACAAACGAGTAAATAAAAATAAAAACACTACAAAGTAAAAAATAACTTAATTTTGACAGAACTTTTTTGTTATTTTATTTGGTTCTTCGTTCTTTGTCACCGACTGTTGAAAAAGAAGTTATTTTTCACTTTGTATTGTTTTTATTTGGAAGTCGGTTGTATTTTTTTTGTGAAAACCTTTTTATTTTCACTTTTTAGTTGTGGTACGTAATAATATCTATAATGCCCACAGTTATGCCAGAATAGATTATCCAAAAAACAACAAATTGAACACAACCGGTAAAATTAGCCTGTACCTACCAGGTTGAACAGTAGACATCTGTGTACCCTTTTAGAGCGTACCGGCGTGATGTTTGTTATGAAATGGCGTAAACAATAAACAGACATGCGATTGCAGCAATCTCGAGAGATTTGCCGTCGTTTATTGAAGGGTTCTGTTTTATATCGCCGAACTCCGAAGTTCTTCATCAGATCTTGATCACATGGGACCACACGAGAAGACATCTGCTTTCAAATAAGAAAATGAATCATCAAAATCGGTTCACCGAGTTTTGAGATAAGACATAAAAAATAAATGTACTGTCGTATTTGCCTACTCCTTTTTAATTCGGTTAAAATTTGTATCGCCCATAAAAATTTTGATCATTTGACGACAATACTTCCTTGGAGAAAGATGTTCATTTACATGGACAGAAGCAGTTTTAAATATATGTCACTCACCTTTCCGTTACACTCTGTAGGTACCTATGTAGTCCCATTTTGAGCAAAATTGCCAGATAGATAGGTACCTACTATGCCGAGTTTTTTTGGGGTCAAGCTGCGAAAACACAGTATATCAATCATCAAACAATACATATAATAAATCTGTAGAAAAGTCGTTTTTGTACAACGATAATATTTCCAAAAAAATAGCCAGGTTATTAAAGGATAATCAACAGAACCCCGTTGCCAGCATTTTTGGCATTTTTGTCTGTTTAGTTGTGCACGCATCACGTATAATGTACGAACCAAATGTAGATAACTTTTATACATAAAATATGTGCGTAACTTTGAGCGTATTGTGTGTATTACTTAGTTTTTGTTTCATCGGAATCGGTTGACTCCATCAAAAGTTAGATGAATTTAAAATGTTCAAGAAGTAAAATATGACAACTCACGCAATTCAGATACCTACTCGGCCAGTTCAGGATAGTTGAATTCCATATTCGATAGATGGCATTGTGCATTTAACGTCATTTTCTGAAAGGCGGTAAAAAAAATGGTAGGTATAGGGCAGGTAGCAAGGTAAATAAATCAGATTTTCGTTCTCATTCCTAGTTTCTCTAATTCGCAGATTATCATGTTATAATAGGGACTAATAAGTTTGCGTTCGTGATGAAAAAACTAACACCTCTAGTGGAAGACCGTACTTATTGATGGACTGTGTGCGATAAGAAACGATTTGTTTGGGATCTTGAGTTCCATAGATTTCTGTCTCAACCAAATTACGATGATGCGAAGAGTGTGTTCAAGTTCATGGCCCGAATATTATCTATAGTACCTACCTAGTATATATGTAGGGTATGATGGGACTGTGATACTCATGGCGATTATAGAACTCTGTAAAAAAATTAAATACTATTATCTTTATTCCAGGATCTCGTACTGCTCAGCGGACGCAGCTAACGCTCGAGTCTTCGCCGTGGTGGAGGGCAGGCCTGCGGGGGGCTCGGCAGAGAGCCACGTCGTGCACGTGTTCGTGTGCACGCGGAGGAAGCACGCGCGCGCGCTCGCTCTGTCGCTTGCACATGCCTTCAATGATGCTTACCAGGTAAACATAAACTGCTTCTGTGCGTGCAATGAACAATATTGTACCCATTGTAATATATTAAGATCTAGGTTTAAATTGTCTACAGGTATCGTATTGCAAATTTTAGATGCCATTCCGAAAAGACTTTTACTCAGAAGAGCAGTTCTATGTGGTATACTAGATATTTTAAGTATATATGTTTTTGATTTTAGTTCACCGAATAAATAATTCAGGTTGTCATGTCAACTGTCAACACGCAAAGTCATACTGACCATACTGTCCGGAAGTTATAGTGATATTGTGCATAAAACCGCGATATTGTGTTTAAAAACATTGCTAAAGTGAACCTTATAAAGTGATTACTGTGTACAATTATTGGTAGCTCAAAGCAATCAGTGATTTCTAACAAAAACAGTGATTAAAATTTAGTAGTGACACTTGCATTTTAACTTTTCTCCATCCACCTACAATTTTTTAAATATTTTCAATGTCAGATGTCAACATGTCTTTTGACATTCGGAATAGTGTTGCCATTGTAAAAATTTGAAAAAAAATTAGTACTAAAATGAGTTGCACAGGGGTGGATGACCAGGTCCCTGTGACAGAAAATGCTACTGGCAAGACTAAAAGAAATTTTGTGCAGCAGGCGTTTCACCCAAGCCTCTTCAATCAAAGACCTCGATCTTCCTCACTGGGGAATAAATCTAGTGCAGACAGCAACGCAAAGGAATTAGACTTGCCTCTAACACCAGCGATGGTTACCGAAGGTGTTGATGACTCCAACTGCCCTCCCTCATGGCAAAGAATACCAACCCAACGCAACCCAAAAAGAAAAAAGGTCTCTAACAGCCCACCGGCAGCGGAAAGACAAAATCTAGAACAGAACTTGCAGACCTCTATCAATACATCCAATAGATACAGCAGACTTCCAGTAGACTTACCGGAATCTGTTGAACCTATGGAAAGCCAAGCCCATGTTAAGAAACCGAGCAAACCTCCACCAATAATCTTGTATGGTATCACGGATATCTCAAAACTGACGGAACTGTTGAACAGCTCAGTACCAAGGAGCAGCTACAACTATAAAATAGTCAATAGAGATCATCTGAGAGTTATGGTGCAGACATGTGAAGCATACAAAGAGGTCATAGAACTAATACGAAAGAATGGACTTATAGGACATACATTCACTCAGAAAGACAAAAGGTGCTGCAGAATCGTAATTAAAAATCTGCACCACACAACACCCAAAGAAGCCATTGTAGAGGTAATAGAAAAAACTGGGAACAAAGTGAGAGGTGAGATCATACGTGCACTTTCAAGAAGAAACAAGAAACCTCTCAATATTTTCTTCGTAAATGTAGAACCTGGCCCAAATAATCCCCAACTTAAGGATATAGAATTTATATACAGCACGAAAGTTACGATAGAAGATCCAAGAAAAACAAACGAAATCCCCCAATGTACTAGATGTCAACAATATGGGCACACTAAAAATAATTGCATGCGTCCATTCCGATGTGTCAAATGCGCAGAAGGACACAGAACCACTGACTGTCCAAAAAAAGACAGAAATACCCCAGCCACCTGCACCTTATGCCTAGGAGACCACCCTGCTAACTACAAGGGCTGCCAAGTGTACAAGGAGATTCGCGCAAGAAAAACTGTTCAGACAAATCACACGAAAGCAACTTCATCAAATATAAAGAATGCCAGAAATGACACAGTCCCATTTAAAATAGAAGACTTTCCACCACTGCCTCCGATTAGAGCTACAACACAAACACCAAACCCATCAATTTCAGATCCCAGAAACACTGTACACTGGAACAAAAACTCGGAGAACACACAATCTCAGTCCTCAAGTTCTTTAGAACAAATAATTTCAAAGCAATCAGAGAAAATAGACATTCTCATACAACAAATAGGTACCCTAATGGGACTCCTAACGACTCTAGTTGCCCAGTATAACAAATGAAATTCCTAAGAATTGCAGCATGGAACATAAATGGCCTGCCTCCTAATAAACATGAAGTGGAACTCTTCATCAAACATAACCAAATAGATATTCTTTTAATCTCTGAGTCACATATGACTGATGAAAAAGCCATAACCATCAAAGGATATAATATATATTATACTAATCACCCTGACGGAACATCACATGCTGGAACTGCAATCATAATAAAGGATAGCATCAAGCAACACGTTCTCCCAAGCTTTAGACAGGCACATCTACAGGCTACTGTAATATCAATTGACGATTGGCAGGGCCCACTCAACGTAGCTGCAGTGTACTCCCCGCCACGGCATCGTGTTACAGAACAAATGTTCAACGATTTTCTTAACACACTTGGAGGCAGATATATCGCTGGAGGGGATTGGAACGCCAAAAATACCTACTGGGGCTCCAGGCTGATCACAACCAGAGGCAGAGAGTTGAAAAGGGCAATAGATGCAAATGCACTCAATATACTGTCAACAGGGGAGCCAACCCACTGGCCAACTGATCCCAATAAAACACCCGACCTCATCGATTTCTTTATCATCAAAGGAATGTCAGGTCTGTATACAAAAGTTGAATCAAGCTTAGATGGCAACTCTGATCATACACCAGTGATATGTACACTGAGCACTACAATCATTTGGAATGAGCCTCGAGAGGCGTTATATAATCGTAAAACTGACTGGGACTCATTCCAGAATTACATAACAGAAAATGCCAACTTGCACATACCCCTTAAAACAGAGGAAGATGTAGAAAATGCTGCTTGGTTTACAACTAATCTGATCCAAAAAGCAGCTTGGTTGTCTACTCCAAGCATCAAATATAGTCCGCAGCAACAAGATAGTACACTGGAGATACGGGAGATGATTGCTGCAAAACGGAGACTGAGACGTCAATGGCAAACAAGCAGGAACACACATGATAAAAGGGCTCTCAACAAAGCACAAAAGAAACTGAAGCAAATGCTAGCAGAAAACGAAAATGCCACTCTTCAAGACAAACTGAAGACATTATCAGCTCTTAAAGTAGATGACTACTCCCTGTGGAAAATCACAAAGACTCTAAAACGGCCACAAGATCACATGCCTCCGATAAGACAACCAAATGGTAACTGGGCGAGGAAACCTGGGGAAAAAGCCGAGATCTTTGCCGAATTCTTGACAAATGTATTTAAGCCAAATCAACCCGACACCATGTACCCAGAAGAAGAAGTTGACGAAATCCTTGACAGCGATCAGCAAATGTCCCTACCACTACGACTGTGTACCCCAAAAGAGATATGGAAATTAATAGGAAACCTGAAGAAGAAAAAGGCACCAGGTTTTGATCTGATTACAGCAGAAGTACTGAACCATCTACCGAGAAAAGGAATTGTTTTGGTTACTATTCTCTTCAACGCAGTGTTGAGACTGCACTATTTCCCGCGCATCTGGAAAATCTCAACCATAAATATGGTAGCTAAACCAGGCAAACCGCCTGCTGAAGTTTCGTCATATAGACCAATAAGTCTTCTTCCGTTATTGTCTAAGCTGTTCGAGAAAGTACTGTTACAACGTTTGACACCCATACTGGAGGAGCAAAAGACCATTCCTGAACATCAATTTGGTTTCCGGGCACACCATGGAACGACGGAACAAGTGCACAGAGTGGTTCACACAATCAGACAATCACTGGAGAATAAGGAGTATTGTTCAGGTGCTTTTCTCGACATACAGCAGGCATTTGACCGAGTTTGGCAAAAGGGCCTCCTGTGTAAACTTAAAATTTGTTTACCACACACTGCATACTTGCTGCTCAAATCTTACCTGGAGGACCGACTGTTCCAGGTTAAATCTGGAAACTGCCTCTCTTCGCTTTACCCCATAGAAGCTGGAGTACCCCAGGGATCAGTACTGGGTCCTGTCCTGTACACGGTTTACACTGCTGACCTACCCACCTCAAAGCAAATTGTTACCGCAACTTATGCTGACGATACTGCAGTACTATCCTGTGATAAAGACCCTATCAGAGCATCCACAAAACTCCAAGAACACCTGGATGTTATTGGATCATGGTTGAAAAAGTGGAGAATCAGAGCCAGTGCGGCCAAGTCTGTCCACATTACCTTCGCTCTAAGAAGAGGGGAGTGCCCAACAGTTACACTAGATGGAAAGGCCCTTCCACAAAAATGTACAGTCAAATACCTAGGCATGCACATTGACAGAAGACTTACATGGCGCGAGCACATAAAGGCCAAAAGGGATCAAGCAAACAGAAAACTTGGAGACATCTACTGGCTTTTGGGCAGGCAGTCATCTCTTAGCTTAGAAAATAAATTATTGATATACAAATGCGTCCTAAGACCCATATGGACATATGGTATAGAACTCTGGGGTTCGGCAAGCCATTCAAACATGGAGATTCTACAACGCTTCCAAAACAAAACATTAAAAATCTTGAGCTGCGCTCCTTGGTTCACAAAGAACACAGAAGTACATGATTACTTACAAATCCCCACTATTAAAGAAGTTGTAGACACATCCTGCAAGTCTTACAAGCAAAGACTCCAGCAACACAAAAATGAACTCGCTGTGACACTACTGGAGTTCTCGAACTCTACTTACAGACTTAAAAGAAAACGAATAGCATCAATATAATATCACTGATGCATAACGAGATGACGCATCGCAGGATGTGAAGAATCTCAAACTGTCAAATGAAGAAACAACTAATCTGATTAAAGCCCAGATGGCTGATTGCAGATGTAAAATGGGAAAAAAAAAAAAAAAAAAAAAAAGTTCACCGAATAGATTATTATTTATTTTAACAAATACCGCAACTTCATAGATGTAAGCTGATGGAAAGGTTAAAATGTTAAACTTTTTTTAAATATGGTTTGCATGATTCAGGAACAAAGGTACCGGCAATTGCGCGAACGCATCTTTTTTGCGCTTTAAAAGTGTTTAAAAGCAGTGGCTTCTTTATTTGTGGCTTTGCCCCAGAATATAATAGCGTATTTTAGGGTTGATGATACGTAGGCATGATAGGCATTTATATGACTGTTTGTAGTTGATTTTCGCGGTAGGGCGGCTTGAAAAAAACAACTTTGGGGACCACTGCCCTATACGAGCCTTGCAGGACTGAAGCTGTCAGGGATTCTTGACAATTTGCGCCGTTTCAAAGAGTACAGTTTTCTATATCACAACCTCGATGCGTCAGCTAAAGACTACCATTCTAGTCAGGTCGGTTTCGCGGAGTGTGCGATGGAATTGCATGATCAAATTCCGCCTAGCCCGTTCCATCATCGGTCTAGCAGACGTACGGCGATGCGTCATCTGTTCATGGTGGATATTCCACCTGTACGCACAAAACGTTTTTGGGACCCTTTTATTATGCGTACAGCTAAGGAGTGGAATTCCCTACCGGAGTC
This sequence comes from Orthosia cruda, assembly GCA_964057195.1. Classification (NCBI taxonomy): domain Eukaryota; kingdom Metazoa; phylum Arthropoda; class Insecta; order Lepidoptera; family Noctuidae; genus Orthosia; species Orthosia cruda. The sequence continues at coordinate 25,232,334 of OZ059843.1, read as the reverse complement.
TGTGTTTCCCGATAGCTACAATCTAGGGGTCTTTAAGTCAAGAGTGAATAGGATTTTTTCTTTTTTGCTTCACCGTCGACCACATCATCGCTTACTATCAGGTGAGATAGTGGTCAAGCGCAAGTTTATAAACGACAAAAAAAAAGTATGTGAGGGGTAACTTTAAATGATAGGTTGAGGAATGAGATAATAAGACAACGTTGTGGTCTAAAAGAAGATGTAGTGACTAAAATTGAAAAGAGTATGTTAAGATGGTTTGCCCATGTTGAGAGGGTGAATGAAAGGCGACTAACGAAATGTATTTACAAGGCAGACGTGAATGGAAACGCCGGGAGGGGACGCCCTAGAAAGACATACATAGACCTTATAGGTGATGTTCTTCATAAAGGCCAGGTGCGCAGTACTCATAACCGGCGTGTGTGTATGACTAGATGAATGAATGTGAGTGAAGCAAAAGAAGTATGTAAGGATCGTAGCAGGTGGCGTTCTGTAGTTTCTGCCTACCCCCATGGGAAAAAGGCGTGAGTTTATGTATGTATGTAAAAAAAAAAGTCTGAGTCGCATGTGACCGCGGACCGATCAATGTGGCGATGCTTGGGGGAGGCTTATGTCCAGCAGTGGACGTCTTTCAGGTGATATGATGATGATGATGATTCTAGTAAGGTAACTAAAGTAATTTCTACTTGTTTTCAGGCCTGGCAAGCAAACCTCAACCAAGGCAGCTCATTCGGATCGGACAATAAACGCTTAGCTCCCTGGGTAAGTAACTAAAATTATTTTTGCATATTTAACCCCCAACGGAAAAAGAGCGGTGATTATAAGTTTGACATGTTCGTGTTTTTGTGTATCTGTATGTGGCACCATTGCTCCTAAACTGATGAACCGATTTTGATTTAGTTTTTTTTGTTTGAAATCAAATCACATAAAGAAAATAAGGTGACTTTATCGAGAGTGTTCTTAGCTGTGTTTGATGAAAATTGGTTCAGCAGTTTAAAAGTTATGGGACTTTTTACTGTTTGAATCGGGGTGACTTCGCAAGATATCGTGTCATAATTACGTGTTAAATAGATTGTCGATAGAAGCGTAATTATGTAGCATAAAATAAAAATTCGTCGAGGGCTTTTAAAATTTTACTTGATCTCTAGGGTTATACCTCTGAGAAAAAACTAAACTCGGAATAAATACTATTTAAAGGACAAACCGATTACATGGTTAGTGCTTGCATATTGTCAGCATGACTTCAAAATCTCTCATCAACAACTAGAACTTCTTCTTTTTATAAACAGGAAGTCAATAATTAGTATCAAGTATTAACAACGTTTTCGTTCTCTTCAAGGTCCGATTCCAAGAAGAATCAGATGAAGAAGACTTGGACGCTGAAGACTGGCAGTCTCCCGCTCCCCTAGTGTCTTTCGCGTAGTAACAATAAGTTTGTGTATTTAGAGAGTATCTGTGTCTACTATGTATATGATAATCGTCTTCTTATATATTTATAAGTTTAGCTAACAGAGCCCTACAACAAAATATTTTAGGCCAATGTTTCATCCTTGTAGGCAGATAATCTTCGTTCTATAAAATACAGTTGGGTAATTTGAGATCATGGTATTTCACATTGAAATTGACGTCGCAGCTTTTTATGATAAACGAAAATATAAAATAAAAACAATCATAGAACGAGAGTTGATCTACAAAGATGATTGACGAGGCTAATTCTCAATTCTTTAGAATTAATATTAAATATTGTAACTGAAGTTTGAGCTACTTACTTTAATGTACACTTAGGTTTTGCTTTCGCATTGGGTGTTCATCCAGCGTAGCCGTTCGCTGAACGGAAGCTTGTAAAAAGTAATTTTGATAATGTTTTATCAGAACAATCACTGATTCATGAAAGTATTACAACGCGGCGCTGTGCTACGACTATACAAGAGAGCTATACTCAGTGCTACGAAGGGTCTACGCCCGCTCTACGAGAGGTCTACGAGCTTACTGGGCAGGTCTACGAAGAGTTTTCGAGCACTATAACGAAGGTCTACGAGTTTATAACACTACGCTACGAAGGGACTCGAAGAGTACATTGCAGCGCTACGAAGGGACTCGAAGCGTGCTACGAGGCACAACGCAGCGCTTCGAACGGTCTACGAAATAGCTACGAGAGCACTAAGCAGCGCTACGAAGGGTCTACGATGTAGCTACGAGAGCACTAAGCAGCGCTACGATGGATCTGCGAAGTTGCTACGAGAGCACTATGCAGCGCAACGATGGATCTGCGAAGATGCTACGAGAGCACTATGCAGCGCTACGAAGAATCTGCGAAGTTGCTACGAGAGCACTATGCAGCGCTACGAATGAATTGCGAAGCTGCTACGAGAGCACTATGCAGCGCTACGAAGGATCTGCGAAGTTGCTACGAGAGCACTATGCAGCGCTACGAAGGATCTGCGAAGATGCTACGAGAGCACTATGCAGCGCTACGAAGGATCTGCGAAGTTGCTACGAGAGCACTATGCAGCGCTACGAAGGATCTGTGAAGTTGCTACGAGAGCACTATGCAGCGCTACGAAGGATCTGTGAAGTTGCTACGAGAGCACCATGCAGCGCTACGAAGGATCTGTGAAGTTCCTACGAGAGCACTATGCAGCGCTACGAAGGATCTGTGAAGTTGCTACGAGAGCACTATGCAGCGCTACGAAGGATCTGCGAAGATGCTACGAGGGCACTACGTAGCGCTACGAAGGGTCTATTAGGTGTGCCCAATGCGAAAGCATGTAGTATCGACGAGGCAGCACATGAACGACATACAGTCAGGGAAATTAATTATTTGCCACCTTAATACAAAACGTAACGAGGCAAAAGGAATATGTAAGGATTGTAGCAGGAGGCGTTCTGTAGGTGTGCCTTCCCCCATAGAAAAAGACGTGAGTCTATATATGTATGAGGTTGATATTCGAAAAAGTAGTAACCAATTAGTTTCCCTGAATTTCATTTGTAAATTATTAACTTAAAAATCTTTTGGAATTAAATTCGGTTTCGAATTTGTGGAAAATAAGAACACTTTTTTTCATGTAAATATATTTTATAAGCAATAATTTAGTTTAAGGTAGATTATAAGTTATTATAGAGAGTTTATTGTAGGTGGGGATTATATTGTAGAAAGGAAAAACTAAGTACATAATGTATACGTAATTGATATTATATAACTTAGTGTAATTATTATAATAAGCATTATTTGACTGACGTTATGTATTTTACGAATAAAGTTATTATTACGTTTATTTTGTTTTTTAATTGCTTACTTAATTAGTCTGTCTCTTCGGAGAAAATACAGTCAAGATTTCGACAGCTTCAGTAAAAACTGCTTTATAATATAGAATATACTTAGATACTAAGTTTAATTTTACTAATAATGCATAGTTATGTCTGGAAACAAAACTGGGATTTTTCTATTCACCCCGGTCCGGTCCCCGGTTACGGTCATAAGAATCGACCACCCCACTATATTTATGAAGGGGGCAGATGACAATAAATAAGTGCCATTGACCACCGGGGTCGCAAACGCTACTAGCTAGTGCCAGCCACCACCCGGTGGCAAGTTCTAAGGGGGCAGATGGGAATAAAGGAGATGAGTGCAATTCATCTTATCAATATCTATATTTTTTTTTTATAGATCTACAGCATAGGCACTTTGTCCCGGCTGATCACAATCATTTTTAAGGTTAAGTTCTAGATTCTTCTTGAGCTTCAATATTTTAAACAAAGCAATATCTTCATTGTATCTAAGGTCGGTAGTCCAGAACTGGTCTCCGAAGAACATAATGGTATAAGCGCTATTAGAAGTATTTGGCAATAATTATCAAAACCGACACTGCTGGTAGGAACTGAGCCATCTTCTCCCTGACTGCGTGAGGAACAGGGGCTTGGAGCAGGAGGCGCCGTGATAGTTGATCATCATGTAATCGAAACAGTCTGTCACGCCATCGTTGTTGCAGTCCTGAAATATACCCAAGTTTTATTGAATAATGATGCCATAAAATCTTAGTGAAAGTTCGAATCTAAATCATGTTTTCAGTAACAGAAAATCCAAATACCAAAATATAATTAGACTGACATTAGGTCCATGGGGTCCCGAGTGCACATCGAGTTTTTCGAGACATTAGCACAAAGCTCTACGACTCTTCACGAGACCAGAGGGCTGGCCTTTTTTCTTCGGCCGGAGAATCAGCATTGCCATCCAACGTGACAATGCTGCCAGCGTTCTGGGCACAATGACCTTTTTTCTCTTCCCCCTTTTGTATTTGTGTATAGGCTTGTTTTTTTTAGAATATTCAATCTATACTAATATTATAAAGTTTGGGAGTTTGTGACGTTATAAGGGGTAATCTCTGGATCTACTGAACCGAATTTGAAAATTCGTTCACCGAGAAAGCTACATTATTCCTGAGTGTAGGCTATAATATCATTTCAAAAAAACTAGAGATCCTTATGAAAATTGCAATAATGTAACCCAAGGTAGCAAAATGTTGACTGTAAAATACATTATTTGGCGTACGCTGAGAAAACTATTGATGATAGATAAAAATTTGTAGGTAGGTAGGAAGGGTAGGCAGGGTAGCCAGGGTAGACTGGGTAGGCAGGGTAGCCAAGGTAGCCAAGGTAGCCAGGGCAGCCAGGGTAGCCAGGGTAGCCAGGATAGGGGCAGGGTAGCCATGGTAAGCAGGGTAGGCAGGGTAGGTAGATAAGTAGCCAGTTGACGGGAGCGAAGCCACAAGGGTCTGCTAATTGTATATATATTCATATATTTGTTAAATTAAATAAATACAATCCAATATCTAAGATTCAATTAGACCGATGGGCAATCTAACAGTGCTCTTGTATTATATTAGAGCATTAATTAAGGTGCCATATGTTAGTTATAGGAGCGGGTATTTAGTAGTTTCTAAAAGCCTGATCAAGCCTAATGTTAGCAAGATTTTGTAAAAATGAAAACGAAGTAGAAAGTGAAGCCCTAATACTTGCCTTTCCAAACTTCGCCATGTAACTCTCAACGATTCTGATTGAACAGTGATAATCTTTGGCGCAGTCTTCAAATGCTGAAACAAATTATAAAAACATAATGTGAATGATTAAATACAATTAGATTTATAATTAGAAAATTAGTACTTCTCCTAATTTAGGGACGCTCCAGAAACGGGGACCCGGGGCGAACAGGGCCAGTAGTAGGCCTTAGTCCTTCAATGGCATAATATCGTCGTCTGTATAATGACGAACAAAACTCTCAGGTAACCATAATGATTCGATTATCAGATTTATTAATTAGAAACTATTTCTCAGGATTTAGGGGGCTTCCAAGAAGTGGCCTATGCAATGTCATCTGTCATAAGGGTGAATAAAACTCTCTTAGGAATGAACTTTCAAATGATTAAGCGGGTCCTTTACCTTCTTTCCTATCCGGGTCATCATCAGGCAGGGTCGGCTTCCCGGCATCGATCCAGTACACCCTAGAGATGAAGAAGGGGCCGCAGTACCCCTCACTGCAGCCCCTGTTCACATCGCACCCGGCTACGTGGCAGAGGCACCGGAGACACGCCCCGTTCAGGTTTGATATGTGCACTCCTGAAATTGGCAGGGTTTTACGTTTTAGACAAGGGGATTTTGAGCATGTAAGGAAGCACTTATTAGGCAGACGATTTATGGTTTTTTCATAAGGAATTTTTTACAAGCAGCGCGGAGCTAAAGTGGTTGAAGTTATCGACCTCGCCGCAACAATTAGAAAAAAATATTATATGCGTAATAAATGTTATATTGACTTCTAACAACAAAATCGGTCAACTGGGGATCTTCTAGCGTATGCCATTCACATCTGGAGTGAGGCCATCAAGAGGCGCGGGGAAGCGCTGGCCGTCTCCCTCGACATCTCGAAGGATTTTGACAGAGTCTGGCATGAAAGTCTTATTGGTAAGCTTCCTTCATTCGGTCTTCCCAGTGGTCTGTGCGATTGGATTGCAGACTTCCTGAGGGACCGGTCCATTCAAGTGGTTATTGATGGCCGCTCTTCTGACCTACTGGGTATTAATGCCAGGGTCCCTCAGGGGTCGGTACTCATTAGTTCATTGAGGCAACAGCTCAGCTGGCTGCCAACAAATTGGGGATCCTCGCGAAGGTGAGACGGTACTTCACGCCAGAACAGTTGCTCAACTAGAATCAATTCGATTCGATCATGCATGGAGTATAGCTCTCATTTCTGGGACGGATCTGCCAAGTACCAGCTGGATGCACTTGAGTCGATCAAAAGACAGGCCAATAGGCTCATCGGCAATAAAGTACTGGTTGAATCTAGGCTCCAGAACCTTGAACATCGGCGCCGAGTTACCAGCCTGTGGGATTTCAGGGAGTGTGCGTTGGAATTGCATGAACTAATTCTTCCTAGCCCGTTCCATCATCGGACTACAAGACGTACGGCGATGCGTCATCGGTACATCGGCCTTCCCACCCATACGCACGTACACATGTAACGTTTTGAGTATACTTTTATTTTGCGTACAGAAAAGGAGTGGAATTCCCTGCCGGGGTCTGTATTTCCTGATACCTACAACCTGGGAGTCTTCAAATCAAGAGTGAATAGGTTCATTCTAGGCAAGCGTACTTCATCGTCGACCACATCATCACTTACCACCAGGTGAGATAGTGGTCAAACGCAAGCCAATAACCAATAAAAAAAAAATACGTGCTGGCGTGGTCAACTCAGTTAGTTATTGATACGCAAATCAAAGCAGATTTCGCGTGCCATGCCAACAAAAAGTTTTCTGAACAGTATAATAGTTTTTTTGTGATGTTCGATAACAAATCTAATCATCTATCAATTGTTTTTTGCGAGTACGATGACAAATCTAAATGCACAATGATTGGATAAACTGTTTTTTAGTTTTTTGCTCCCCCATTGTCTGTGGATGTGGTTCACCCACACGTAAACTATGGTAGGTGGTAAGAGCCATCTGGCCAATGACCTCACAGGCTCGCAGAAGCTTAGATTTTACAACATAACATCACGCCAGTATTCCTCGAAGGCTTAGGCAGAAGTGCACCTAGAGAGAAAAGAAAGAAAGAAAAAATATTTATTTGTGACCCGCACAGGAGACACGAGATTAATAAGCAAAAAATAAACAATAAAAACCGGCCAATTGCGTGTCGGACCACGCGCAGTATTACGGTTCCGTAGTTGCATAATAATGCGGACTAAGAGGGTTTTTGTTGTTACATGGACATTAAAACGGTCTACGCAAAAACGGCAAAAAACGGGGGACTTTGCACACAATTTTTACGATTACAAGTACATTTTATAACTTAGTCGACTATTACTCGTAAACTTGTAAAGCCTACTTAGTTGTGATAGTTTTCCTTTTTATTTCGTTATATATACTACTGCCGTGAATATTTTCACATAGCCAAAAGCAACCATTTCGCTGGCAGGGGGGGACACACTTAACTCTAACATAAATTAGCAATTTAAAGCTTAATTTTACGCAATCGAATCTCTGAACAGAAAAATGGTTTTAACAGACCCGTAATATTTTTGAATCCCCCAGACGGACTTAGCGAAACAATAAGGGTTACTTGTTGACTTTGGAACCCTAAAAATCCCGTGCGAGACCAAAAAGGCTCCTATCTCAGCTCTCACCTATAGTACACCTATATGTGCACCAGTTATACTTAAGTCCCATGTAATTAGGGACGAGCCTATTTACTTCAACCGGGCACAAAAAAAGGCTGCTTCTGAGTAATTCCAGATGGAAAAACCCAATTACACTGCCCGACCCGGGCACCGCACCCTCTTGCTCGAGACCAGGGGTTCCCAAACTATTTCGGGCAAGAGACCCCTTTTCCAAAATGAACTGAGACCCAGTAGCCAAATTACTTTAAAAACCTATCTCTAGTTTTTTCATAAAAAACTTTGCGGTTGGTTTAGTGAGTAAACTTGACATCATTTTCTCATCAAAAATAAACAATATAAATAGTCATAAAATTCAGTAAATACCAAGAGTAATTAATAATTGTTAATTCAAATTACGTAACAGTACTTAAAAGTACAACAATGATACTTCCTACGAAAATATTAAAACAACGATTTCGACCACTTTGAGAATCCCTGTTCTAGACCAACGAGGCTGTTAGATTAGCTTAGATTTTAGATATGCAATGAGTTTTATGAACTCTATTGATATTTACAACCACTCTTTGACCCACCTTCTGTGTTTTCTACTATTTGTTGGTTGTATTCTATTTTATTTTTCAAGTATTTTCTGTTTCGGTGAGTGAGTCCGTGGCATCAACAGTGGGCCTTATCAGAATATCAGCGCAGCGTTATTTCCTTTTTGGATATTGCTGCACATGCTGAGATAGGAGCCTTTTTGGTCTCGCACGGGGTTTTATTGTTATTATTGCTTAATTTTTTGATTTTGCTTATTTCTCGTGTCTCCTGTGCGGGCCACAAATAAATATTTTCCTATATCTTACTTTCTTTCTTTACGGAACTCTATCTGGAAGATGTCATAGCTTTTATAGATCCTTTGTTTATCATCATCATGCGATCAACGATGGTCTCTAAGCCAAAGAACATCTTTAGCTGCCTGGACTCTAAATTTCTATCCACACATATCAGGGCCGTGCCCGGGCCACGACAGGGCCGGGCCCAGGCATTGAAGCTTCGTCACTAGCCCGTCCACGGCCCGTGCACGGGCGTGTGTTCATATGTTCATATGTAAAATGAACACACCGATTTTTTTTTGAGCCCCTGATCTATTACGCTCTATTTGATTTATTTATTTCACGCCGATAAGCGATTTTTACTAAACGAAATTGCAAATACGATGCAGTTCGACCGATTTGCACCTGAAATGGTTTTATACGTGCGCGATATCTCCCATCAGGAAAGTCCCTTAGCTTTTGTGGAGCTCAAGAACTGGTACAAAGGATTTAGGTATTTAGAGTACTTGATCTTAAGACAGATACAGTATATATATATATATATCAATATATCGACGATTACAAATACAAAAAACTATGATGTAGGGTGGAGCTGCGGGCAGGTAGAGCCGAATTCGACAGTTTGCTGATAGGTAGTTTATTTTTTGTGGGTTAACAATAAACCAATATCATTACTTTGGCATCTATCGATGTAAAAAGTCGAAATAACTTTAAATAATTGATTGACATGAGGTTGTATTCTTTTTGATGCATCAAAATAAATAAAATAATCACTTTAAATGTACCTATCTAAAATTATAAGTGATTCAGTCACATAGCTCTTTGCGAGTGCAGTCTTCTTCTTCTTTTCGTTTCAATGGCACATTTAATTAGATTGTCTGGGCCCAGTAGGTGGCCACGCTTATTGCAGCGTCAGAAGCACCGTACAGGTCTTTCAGGGTATAGTGAATGGACAGCCAGGACACTCCAGCAAATGGGACATAGTCTGTACAGGGGCATTACACTTGCACCGGGTGTTGCGCGAATCTATAATCTCCCATTTTGCCAAAGTGCAGTTTTACAAATATTTAGAACCCACCTTAGCTTATAACATGATAAAATAACCTCCTTGACTGTTGCAAAGTAATCACACACAGGGGAAACTTCCAACTGTTACCAGCTTATCATTACCACGCAAGGCAACGCAGAGCGTGTAGCAAAAATATTTAATAACAACACACTGATTAAGCTCTAATCTTAATATTTTCTAATGCCTAAATTGTCTATGAATTATATACACAAATCAAAAACTAAATGTAGTTTTTATCTGATGACGGAATGTACTGAAGTTCAATGAATACTAATTAAAATAACGTCTTACCAAAAACAATCGAAAGAAAACAAGAAAATCCAAGCAAAGTCACGAAAAATATATCTAACCGCATTTTCTTTAATCACTTTTCAAATTATTACTGCACACATCTTTCTATCACCAAAGTACATTCTACAATAAAGTTGTAATGTATTAAAACTACTACATAATATATATTGTAGTATACACATTACGGATGTTCTAAGCTACTAACTTACAAAGGTAATGTACGCAAGTTGATTCACGGAATCGAGTCTAAAAAAGTTTTGGTAAAAAACTTGGCATTGTCCAGGTGATTCATCGTTGTTTGCTATCTTTGAGATCAGGTTTGTTTTTAAGAATATCCATCTTATTTATAGAAGTTTACTGTTTTATGAAGGAGGCCTATGTTTGGCAGAGGCTTGGTGTTTGACTTTAATAGGCAAAAACTGATGCGGTAGACCGTGAATTTGAATGGCAGCTATAGGCTGATTATGATGATAAAATTATATGTTTATAAGATTTTTCAACACACTTGCTCATAAAGTGGCTCTAATTTCACCGCAATTAGGCACATAATGACACCTGTTATCAAACTGTGACTTTTTCATTACTATTATTCACAAGTGAGATAAAGAGTATTTTTTTTTTTAATTTAAAAACTTTTTTAAGAACAAAAAAGATCGTGCTCAATAGTACAAATGCAACACATTTCATGCAACTTCGTATTTAAATGGATAATTTCAACTTGTACGTTAAACACCTAATGGCTCGGGTCTCAAAGGCGCCTCAGCGGTAATCACCAACATTGCACACTTGTACCATAATGTACTATTATTTATTAGTTTATTCTCGCACTGGAACGCCTTGCAGCAATTACATCAATGGAGCACAATCTTATAATAAACGCAATAACAATAACTTCATAATCTCAAAAAAAAACAAAAATAAATATATTTGAAAACATGTTAAAGTTCTGCTACCCCACGGAACCCTGCATTTTCTCGTAATAAGAAGGGGTCTATGATTTTCAGCGATAGTTTAGCAAAAGTTCGTAATTGGATCAGTCATCATTATCATCATCATATCAGCCGAAAGACGTCCACTGCTGGAACTAAGCCTCCCCCAAGCGTCGCCACATTAATCGGTCCCGTGCGTCTCGCATCCAGCGAATCCCCGCAACCTTCACCAGGTCCTCGGTCCACTTGGTGGGAGGCCTACCAACGCAACGTCTTCCGGTTCGCGGTCGCCACTCCAGAACCTTTCTGCCTCATGGGCCATCCATTCTGCGAGCAATGTACCCTGCCCACTGCCACTTAAGTTTGGCAATTCTTCGGGCTATGTCGGTAACCCTGGTTCTCTTGCGGATCTCTACATTTCTGATTCGATCACGCAAGGAAACTCCGAGCATAGCCCTCTCCATTGCCCTTCGGGTGACTGTAAGCTTTCTGATGAGGCCGATTGTGAGCGACCACGTCTCAGAGCCATATTATGTCATCATTGGCAACACACTGGACATAGACTTTCGTCTTGAGACACTGGTCAGTAGTTTCAGAGATTAACTTCTACAAACTAACAAACAATATTTTATCTCTATGAAATATAGTTACGAACATATTTAAAAGGAAGGATATGGACTAATGGACAGTTAGTTTCCAATCAGAGATTCCGGCGCAAAACATCACAGAATTAGCATATAATCTGCGTCTGATCTACATTACCTGTCTACGTAGGTTTAAGATCGTGTCTTACTTCTTACGAGGGTTCCACCAATGTGTCACGAGTATATTGAATTATTCATAGTAAGTGGAATTTAAAGGTGACATCCGTGAGCTGAGATCTAGTTTCCATATCCTGTTTGATATATTACTTATACCTTATAGGGACTTTGTATATTCAATTATAACTAGCTAATTTGTTATCTCGGTTATTTAGAAATACCTTTGAATCTAAGTTTTATGTACTTATCTATCTTAGAAACCACCTGCACCCTCCAGAAATTGAACGTGACAAATGACAGAACTGTCCAAATAGGCATCTCAAATTTTTCAGATTTTGTCCGACCAGTATGCAACTACTGGTCGGACAAAATCTGAAAAAGTTGATATGCCTATTTGAGTTTATCGACATGAATGAAGATGAAGCAACCCCTCGATGACTCCAAGATGACTAGACTTCTTGTACCTGCCAGAAGGGTGACCATAAACTCTTAGAGTAAGGTTATTTTGAGTGTGTGTAAGGGACAGATGTATATGACTTGTATAAGCCCTATAAGCATGACATTCACACTAATCACACTAATATTATAAAGGCGAAGGTTTGTGAGTGTGTGTGTGTGTGTGTTTGTATGTTTGTTACTTCTTCACGCTCAAACGGCTGGGCGAATCTGGATGCAATTTGGAGATAGATTATAGTCAGGTATAGCACATAGGATAATTTTTATCCCAGGAATATGTTCTCTCGGGATAATTTTCGACTTTCACGCGGGCGAAGCCGCTGGCAGAAGCTAATTATCCATAAAATAATAGGCCATAAATATTTTCAGCCGAAGTCCCAATAAAAAGTATTGGTTATGTTGGTGATCGTGTTGATAGATGTACATTTCATCATACAATGGGTTCATTGTGCTTAGATTTAATGTTTTTTAAAACCTAGTTTATTGAAGTTTTCTTAAGAATGACACAGGAGAACACAAATGAAAATACGTTCAATGTTTTATTTCTGTTATTAAATTCCTCACGTTGGATTCCAAGAGACAACCCATAAATTTCTTTGAGAGCATAAAAAGTTATAAAGTAAATTTGTAATGTAAAAAAGGATAGAGCAATGATCTCTTCCATAATGTTCTGGTCTAAGGACAGTAGCTGACAAAGTCTTTGACATGACACGGCTTGGCGCAGCACAGGTCTGCCAAGGAAGTAGTGGTGTCTCTCTTCGTGGCCTGTCCCTTCCACTCGTGATGGTGATGGTTGTGCTGGTGATCGTGGTCGTGTTGGTGATGATCTGGGGACAATAATTTCATTTGATAAATTTCTTTGGAATGTATATATTAGCTGTATGCCTTCTATAAGATGGAGGTAAGGAGCCGCACGGGTCGATCTTCAATGTTAAGTAAGGCTTGACGATGTTGGTAAGCGGATGGGTGACTAACCACCACACCACCTCTACTAACTCATACCTACCCTACACCTTACCCTACTTTTTAACCACATAAAAGCAGATAGATGGCCAATAGATAACTGAAATGTTAATTATATAGAAAAATTTAAGTGCTATTCCTCTCTCCTAGACACTGACTGTATCTAGAATGTTGCTATGCCCGACAGGGTCCATAATTGTTTCTGTAACTTATATTTACTACCTGTATGTACTTTACATAGCTATTAATTCCTCTTTTGAAATGCTACTACATCTGCCACTGGAGTGGTGACCGCGAACCGGAAGACTTTGCGTTGGAAGGCCTCCCACCATGTGGACCGATGACCTGGTGAAGCTTGCGGGGATCCCCTGGATGCGAGACGCACGGGATCGATCAATGTGGCGACGCTTGGGGAAGGCCTATGTCCAGCAGTGGACGTCTTTCGGCTGTTATGATGATGATGACTCAACTACATCCGGTTAGACTGAAAGCCGACTCCAATATTGTTGGAAAAAGGCTAAGCAGATTGATTGGTGAGTTTTCGTTTTTTAACTAGTATCGGAGCGTAGGAAACTAACAGAAATTGAAAAAAAAGCTCTAAAAGCGATAAAGATTAGCCCAAAATGTTTCGGATAGAAGATTGAGAAGAGCTACTCAAGAATGTTGCATTGTCAAGAAAGAAAGAAGAAAGAAAAAGAAAGAATATACATTTATTTAGCACAGACTAAAAGACAGAACAGGTGTCACCAGTTACAATTCATTTGGGGTCCGTTTTATTTAATAATTATGAACGTCGCGGCTCGTAAGGTTAAATTAAAAGGTAAGGAAAAATTCGGGAGGAAACCTGGACTTATATAGTTAATATAAGTCTGAAATAGCCAAGTCAGAGGCCTGTGGGGTTCCCAGAGGCGGCTTAATTAACTCTGACACCAGAGGTGACCACATCCTCACACGAAAAGGAGAAGAACGTAGATAATTCGTCCGTTTATATTTCAATGTACTCTGTGGTGGAATCGACGCGACAGCAGTTAAGACAAAGTGCGAGATAATTAACCGACTTTCCAGAAAGGAGGCAGTTCTATGTTCAACTTTATTGTTTTTTGATTATTTTTATGTGCATTTTCACCGATTTCCCCATCAATTGTGAACCGATTTTGAAAATTATGTTATATATTTGTCCCATTTTAATTTTATGAAAATCTGATGAAGACCTGCGGAGATATACAACAGAACTATTCAATAAATAACGGCATATCTCTCAGGATTGCTGCAATCGCATGTCTGTTTATTGTTTATACCATTTGATATTGTTTATACATAACATCACTCCAGTACGGTCTAAAAGGGTACGCAGATGGGTACAGTTCACTTTAGTATACTCTTATTTCATCGGTTATGTTCAAGTTTCATGATTTTTGGGTAATCTATTCTGGCATTATATCAACGTTACTATAGAACATGCCTATTAGGTACAACAAAAAAAAAAATACGTTTTTACAAAAAAAACACTGACTTTCCAAATAAAAACACTACAAAGTGAAAAATAACTTTCTTTTTGGAAGTTGGTATCTATAATGAAAAAATTGGTTCCTACCAAAGACAAGAAAAGTTTGTAGTGTTTTTATTTGGGAGTCGGTAGTATTTTTTTGTAAAAAAAAATATTTTTTGTGATGTACTCAACGAACACAAGTAAATTATATTGTACTGTCTTCTTAAGGTCCACACAAAATAAGTCGGCGGTACGGATCCGGACCGCGGTCCGCCATTTGGTGACTCCTGGTCTAGAATGTCGCGTTGTCTATTGATCTATCATAGCACAACAAATAAACTTACGCTGCACATTTTTAAGGTTGAAGAAGTCCAGGTCTCCATCTTCACAGACACGCTTCATGGCCCTGGAGAGCTCAGCCCCGCACACCTGTATCAGCTTGCCGCGAGGATGCTCTTCCTCAGCAGACGCCATCGCCAGGATGCATACCACCAGGGCACAGATGACCTTCATTTTGATGCTACAGGAAAATGTTTGGGTGGTTTTAGTAAAGCAGAGGGTTTTTAGGGTTCCGTAGTTAACAAGGAGCCTTATAGTTTCGCCATGTCCGTCTGTACTTCAGTCCGCAGCTTAGCTCAGAGATTCTTAGTACTAGAAAGCTATAATTTGGCATGGATATACATATTAATCACGCCAACAAAGTGACAAAAAAAAAACCATGGATTAATTTTTTTCGTGCCTGTAACTGGGGTTGTTTTTAGGGTTCCGTACCCAAAGGGTACAAACGGGACCCTATTATTAGTAATACCCCGCGGTCCGTCTGTCTGTCTGTCTGTCACCAGGCTGTATCTCATAAACCGTGAGAGCTAGGCAGTTGAAATTTTCACAGATGATGTATTTCTGTTGGCGCTATAACAACAAATACTAAAAATAGTATGAAATAAATATTTAAGTGGGGCTCCCAAACAACAAACGTGAATTTTTTGCCGTTTTTTGCGATAATAGTACGGAACCCTTCGTGCGCGAGTCTGACTCGTACTTTTTTTTCTCGTCTATCCATTGGTGTGGGGTATCGTTGGATAGGCCATTTTAAAATATTACGGGTCTGTGAAAACGATGTTTCGATAGCGTAAATTTAAGCTTTAAATGCAATGATATTCAAATAAACAGATATGTTATGAGCGTGCGCATTGTGAAGACTCGAATAGATCACAATTGTGACCTTAACCCTCAGTTTCCCACCTTAAAATTATCGCAGAATTAATGTGACAAATTGTCAAGCACGCGTTATCTGCTGTGATTGGTTGTATGAATTTTCAACAGCCAATCACAGAAGATAACGCGTGTTTGACAATTTGTCACATTAATTCTCCGATAATTTTAAGGTGGGAAACTGAGGGTTAGTCTTTAGTTTTTTGTCACGCATGGCGAAGTGCGATAGGCTTTGTTGAAACAAAAACAAAATAAAAAAAATGCCATCGTGTGTATTTATAAATTGTACCAATTATGGTACCAAAGTACATAAAACAGAAGGGATAAGTAAGTACGCAATACGCATCAATTTACTAATTTATTTAATTATTTTTCCTAATTTTCTGATATTGGAGGTTAGAAAAAGATAACAACATTGGTGGTCAGAATAATGTTTGTTTACATTCACACCCAAGTGACAAACACTAGCTGTCTCTTTTTTTCTTGTTGGTTTTATCAAGCCATCCCTTTCGACTTGTAGTGAAATGTCAGATGAATGAAAATTGGTATGTGTGCTGTCGCAGCTAGCTAAATGGTTGCTTTTGGATATGTGAAAAATTCACGGCAGTAGTGTATATAACGAAATTAAAAGGAAAACTATCACAGCTAAGTAGGCTTTACAAGTTTAGTTTACGAGTAATAGTCGACCAACATATAAAACTTTTGTATATTGATATATATGACTCTCTATACTTTTGTTTATTATTTGACATTCAGGTAAAATTTAAAAAAAATTGTTTTGTATTTCGTATTCGTATCACATGTCAATTAATTTATAACCGACTTCCCAAAAAGGAGGAGGTTCTATGTTCGACTTCATGTTTGTTTTTTTATTTTTTTTTTATTTTCACCGATTACTCCGTCAATTGTGTACCGATTTTGAAAATTCTATTTTTGTTTGAAAAGTATGTTCCGAAATTGGTTCCATTTTAATTTGGTGAAGATCTGATGAAGAACTTCGGAGATATACAACAAAACTCTTCAATAAATAACGGCAAATCTCTCGGGATTGCTGCAATCGCATGTCTGTTTGTTGTTTATAATATTTCATAACATAACATCACGCCAGTTCGCTCTTAAGGGGTAAGCAGATGTCTCAATTTACCGGTTATGTTCAAGTTTCATGAAATCTATTCTGGCGAAATAGTTCCCTTACTAACTTGCCTATTAGGTACGTACAACTAAAAAGTGAAAAATAAAAAAACTTTTTGCAAAAAAATACTACCGACTTCCAAATACAAAAAACTACAAAGTGAAAAATAACTTAATTTTTTGAAGTCGGTGTCTTTCGTAGGTACCATTTTTTTGCGTTTTTTTGTTTGCGAAGTCGGTAGTATTTTTTTGGAAAAAGTTTTTTTTATTATATACTTTCATATTCTTAATCAATTATATTATGCTGTGTATGCTCGGAGTGTGTATGATGATAATTATGATATTTACCAATTTTTGTATTTTGTGTAAGTTTTGTAACACTCGTTGGTGATCCTTAAATAAATAAATAAATATACAACAGTTTTTGGCAAAGTTAATTTTGTCCCTTCGTTAGAGCAATGTTCGGTGCTTTCATTGTTTATAAAGGTTACTTATTTATTTTGGTTAATGTAGCTGTTTATACGGAACCCCCTGCGCGCGAGTCAGACTCGCACTTGGCTGTTTTTTATTTTTATCTCCGCCTGATGTTAGAAGGTTCGAAAATATTGCTGGAGAAACTTGGCTTAGCTCTATATTGCTTTTAAGTTTCTTGATTTAGACTAGTTTAGCCTAAAGCACAAATAATTGTTTGTGAAAAATTTGGTGTCTTCAGGAAATATACACTCAGAGTCCTCCTATGAACTAAAAGCAACATACTGCGAACGCCCAATCGTTTGGTTTTGTGTGTTAAACATTTGTTTGCTAATTCGAGGTTTATGTTAAGACATAACAGTTCTTAATACTATTATTATTGCTACTATTATTATTACGACTATTATTGGAATATACTTTATTGTATCGGCCTGCAATATTTTTTTAATTGTTTGTTACTCTAGACGCTTTTACGTGCATGTCTTTTTACATCGTTCTCACATATTAATTTCTTAACAAGAATGATGTACTTGTAATTAAAACTGATGGAAAAGAGTGTCCGTGCAGTTTCTTGCAAATTCTACTCCATTGACGCTAGCGAATAGACACACTACTGAACTAGAGTCATTTGTTTTTTTTTTTTGACAATTTAAAAGTGCCTCTAAGGTTTATTTGAAATAAACTGTTTAATTTTGATTTTTGGGTTTTGTACACCAAAAACATAATTATATGGGTACAATGGCGGTCTTATCGCTGACAGCGAGATCTTCTTTTTTGTACCATGTTCTTAAACAAATATTTATAATGCTATTCTATGACAATTTTAGATCAAGTGAGGCATAAGTTCATGACAAAAATCTACAAAAAAAATACATAAAAGTTTAATGAAACACATTTTGTGACCCCCTAACATAATTCGAATCGACCATTGATTTGTTGTACCTAAATATTTCAGTTAAAAAAACTAAGTAGTAAAAAATATATACGAAATTATTAATAAAGGTTTGCTGGAAGAAAACTCCATTTGGAGTTAAGCCTTTGTACAACGTAAATTTTGTTTTCACTCTGTATAAATTTGTTGTTTTGGTGTACAATAATAGCTATTTATGCAACTGTTACGTTATGGACGGTCTTTTAATACGAGTGCCATTTTTCGGTACAAGCGTAGCGCGTACCGAAATAGGTGGGCACGAGTTATTAAAAGACCAATAACGTACCGTTGCATACAAGATTTTATCTACGAACGAAGGAATAAAACAGATATAGACAAATATTGTTACGTTCCCGCCATATCACGATGTATAACATATCTCATATACATGTCTTGATTTTTCTGGTAGTAAATTATTTGTAGCCGCAACTGCTATATTTGTTATAGCTGGTGGAGTATTTTCAAAATCACTTGATGTTGAAGACATTTTTAATAAAATTTGGAATAAAATTTCACTCAGAATTTTTTTCCCGCGTCCACTTATTTTTTTATTTAGTCTTTATTAGGTATGAGACAAAGATCTTGTAGCCGCAACAGCCGAATAGTACACGATACTTTTGTTCTAAATTTGTTCCATTTTTAAAAACATCATTTACATTGTCTCGATTTCGAAGTAATATTATAGGTACCTGGCTGTATGTCTTTGCTTGTGTTTTAGAATTTATGACGATTCGCATAAAGCAACCCGATGTCGTTATGGGTATCATAATAAAACCGCTATCAATTTTGTAATTCGAATATAACGAAACCGAAGTAGATAAAGAAATTAAGAATAAAATGATTCTTACCCTTCACACTCAACTGATGCACTACTACTGTCTCCAGAAATTGGGCTCAACCTTTATAAACGTCCATTAATTACTTCCCCTTCGTTGAACAAACAGGATGGCTGCATTAACCCACAGCAAGTAATTTTACTACATAATTGGTTATTAACGGTAGTAATGAACTTTGGGATGCGAGGAAGGAGCAGTCCCATGTTTAATAGTTAAAACTAGCATTTGGCTGTTGCTTTTGTCTCCAGATATTTCACGAATATCCTGTTACATCACAGTAAGATTACTTTTCAAAACTTAGGTAAAGTTAGGCAGAGGACTTCTTGTAGTATCTACTGTCAGGGTTGGAAAGTATTTGAGTAACTTGTGATTAAAATACGTAATTCAAATACAAATTATTTCTTAAAAATGTAGATTGTAATTGGTATTTCAAATACCTGATGCTGACATATTTTGTAGTTAGTATTTCAAATACTTATGGCTTCAAAATACATTTGAACATAAATACATTTAGCGAGCTTATTAAAGGGCGCGTCCTGCAGAAAATAGCGCTCGATAGCTTTCATAGGCAAAATGGCGACCGCTAAATATGTCAACCTTTAAAGTTGGCATTGGCAACACTGCATCTGTACAGTACAGGTCACACACACGTGACTGTAATTTGTGATTTGTATTTTAAATAAAATAGTTAAAATACTGTGTTTTATATTTCAAATACCTACACTTTAAATACATTTATTTTACCTACATTTCAAATACGACTTAAAAATATTTTAAATTTATTATTTTAAATACATGTGAGATAGTAATTTGTATTTTAACTAGCGACTTGCCCCAGCTTCGCACGGGTGCATGCGTGTGTTTAAAAAATAAACAATATTGCACTTGAGGTAACCCCATTTTCTGCTATTCAATACTAAATTATGTCAGCCTTTGTAGTAGGTACCGCAGAATTATTTAGTTGCGCGAGTTATTTTAATTTTGTGATATCTCCTTAGATATTAATCCAAATTTAATGATGTAAAGGGCATTTTTGCCCTTAATTAAACAATCAAGATGATTATGACATTTAGGTATTTAGATACATATTTATACTTTGTGATGGGTTATGTCACAATAGGGAGCACAGAGTGGTGATAGACCGTATATATGATGATATCGTTTCGACTCTGTGTGAAGCAGCCATGACTAGCTCATATTCTTCTATTAAACGAAAGCGTGTTGTATTGGGGTGGAATAGGCATGTTCGCGGTGCTCACGGGGTTGCCAGGGCTAATTTTCAAACCTGGTTACTGCACGGTAGACCTACTGGTGGACCTATCTATGATAATATGGTGGAGTCACGGCGTCAGTTTATATCAAAGCTATAATGGTGTCAAAATAACTCTATTCTCGCATCACACCACGCTAGTAAAAATTTCAAAACTTTTTGGAAAGGGACGAGAAATTTTAATAGTAAATCCACTGTGCCTTTTAATGTTAATGGGGTAACGGAGCCACGTGACATTGCGAACATGTTTAGAAGACATTTTCAGACAGATCCTCCTCCCAACGGGCCGGGGATGCTCAATACTAATGAAATCAGGCAGAATATCTTGGGGCCAGCACTTTAATACCATCTTTTACGGCGAGAGATATAGCTGCCATTATTAACAATATGACCAGGGGTAAATCCCCAGGGCACGATGGAATTAGTATTGAGCATTTGCAGCATGCGGGAGTTTATCTGCCTAGAGTTCTTGCTATGTTTTATACTTTTTGCTTAAGACACTCGTACCTCCCGGTAGTGTAGGTAATGTATGAAGACTGAGGTTGTGCCAATCATTAAAAATAAAACTGGTGATGCGTCAGACAACAGCAATTATAGGCCCATTTCTTTAGCTACAACCGTAGCGAAAGTGCTGGACAGTCTGCTTGATCGTATTTTGAACAGCCACATACAGCTTAACGACGCTCAGTTCGGTTTTAGGCAGGGCCTGTCGACAGAAACTGCTGTTCTATGCCTCAAGCATACTGTCCGGTACTACACTGACAGGAAGACTCCTGTATATGCCTGTTTTTTAGATCTTTCTAAAGCTTTCGATTTGGTGTCCTATGATTTGCTTTAGCACAAAATGAGGACGTAAACCAGCCTCCCTGAAGAGGTAATTAACATTTTTGATTATTGGTACAACAATCTGGTTAATGTAATATGACGGGCTGGCGTGACCTCCGAGGCGTACAGGTTGAGGTGTGGAGTTAGGCAAGGCGGTTTAACCTCGCCTCGTCTCTTCAATCTGTACGTGAACGGACTGATCGAGAGGCTCAGCAGCACCGATGTCGTTTGTTCGATAGATGGAAAATTCATTAATTACATCAGTTACGCGGAAGTTATGGTGTTGCTGGGTCCCTCCATTAGCGCCATTCGAAAACTGCTCACTGTGTGTGTGGATTATGCCGGTGCTCATGGGCTCAGGTATAATGTGAAGAAAAGTGAACTCTTGGTGTTTCAATCTGCTGGCTATAAGTTCACGCACGTACCACTCGTCTTTATAGATGGTGTTCCGTTAACCAGAGTTTCAAGATTCAAGTACATGGGCCACTGGGTATCGGATGACCTCTCAGACCACGAGGACATTGAGAGGGAGCGCCGGGCGTTGGATGTTCGATGCAATATGTTGGCTCGTAGATTTGCACGCTGCACCAAGGCAGTAAAGGTAACATTGTTTCGGGCTTTTTGCCAGTCTTTTTACACGTGCAGTCTATGGTAGTCTATTTTTTGTAAACTTGCAATTTCACCTCTACTGAACACAGACTTTTATTTTATAAATTTTTTTAGAACTATAATTAATTTTAAATTTTTCTTAATGTATTTTAATTATTTATTTGTATTTATTTTTTTGCATTTCACAGGGCATTTTGTTTTATTTTATTGACATTAATATTAAATGATATTACATACAGTGTACCAAAATGCATAAACTAATTATTCTTTTTAGATTTTAGTGTACTTTAATTTTGACATGATGTGTATGTATTGTAAGTGTATCTTATTTTAAGTGCCTAACATAGTATATAACAATTTGTTCGTACTAACAAAACTATGGATTTCATATCTGAAATAAATAAATAATAATATACTGTATTGGCCAAAACACCTTTGCAAATAAAGCAAGTCTTTTACAAAAAATTTCAATATCATAAAAATGGTTATTGTGAGTTAACCTTAAATGATAGACATATCAAGCTGCTCACAATAACCATTTTTAAGATATTCAAATTTGGTGCTACAGGAAATCGAACCTGGAGATCGAACCCAGGACCTCAAGCTACCTGTTATGAGGAAAGCCAAAGAAAAGTGAGAGGAGTGATATGAAAGAAAAGGGAGTCAGTGATACCGTGCCGGGAGACAGGACGGTATTGAAGAAGAAAACGCGTTGCGCCGACCTCAAGTTACAAAGGCGGGAAGATTAGTGCTAATTGTTATCAGTGCTTAGTGCTCTTTTTGCCCCTAAAGATACATGTACATGATACGTCTTAGTGACCTGCTTCAATCGACGACGCAGTGGAATGTTCGCTGAGCAAGCAACAGCTGCCTAAGATGGATAGGTTATATTATTTTCTCTATAGAAATTGTATTTAATCGCAGGCAAGGCAAGGTTCAGACTAAGATAGCGAGCGAAGAGAAATCTATAGCAATCCGCCTCGGATACGTCAGATAAACTTTTTACCCTTTATTTAGACTATGGGATGGCGGTCAATCGACCAATCACATAGACGGATATCCACATCGCGTCTTTCATCTCGCATGTGATTGGTCGAATGATGGGGGTCAAAAATATTGCCTTGTCGAATTCACTTACGCAATTAGGCTGCAGGAGTTAACTAAAATAGTTTAAGACAAAAAAGAGGCGTTGCGGCGCCGCAACGCCGAAATCAGCGTTGTATTTCAGCCCAAAATGTATAGAAATGCATAGTTTACCCCAGAATTTCCAACACCGACTTCGGCGTTGCGGAGCCGCAACGCGGTTATGTGTTTAGGCCCATAGACAGTCGCTCTGTGTAAGATACTGGAGGCCGAACCCAACATATTTGGAAAAAGGCAAGGCAGATAATGACTTTTATTCGTTTACTGTTTTTGGTTTCGGAATCGAACCGAACCCAAGCGCTTCCATATGTAGATCAAGACCACCCATCATCATCATTTCAGCCGAAAGACGTCCACTGCTGGACATAGGCCTCAAGACCACTCGAGTGGTTAGTATTCATTCATAAAAGGGTAGGAGAGAAGGAAGAAATAAAAAACAAAATATAATCCTAAAGACTAGTTAGATTTTATTGTTTTTTTTTTAGAAAAATATAAATATCATTTCTGTTCCTTATCGTTGGTTAAAACTAAAGTTCTAAACATTTACGAACAAATACGTTATTGCTCCACTTATTCTTTAGAGAATCATCAGATAGGCTACCGAAGTATATGCTGCAAGGATTAAGAAGAATTTTGAAGTCTCAAAGCTGTTAATGCACTTGACACTGGGTTGTCCAGCCTGCCAAATTCATTCGGCTAATGCTACCGCAGTCAATCTAGATCACAATTTTTAGATACTGTCGAAATGCGATGATGTGTCTTAGTTTTTGTGTAGTCTTTTAGTATTTGTAGTAACTAGCCAAATGTCGATAATTTGCCTTTAGACACATCAAATATTTTGTCTCTTTTGATTACATCGAAAAAATTCAAAGACTTCAAGACACTGCCCGGGAAAATGAAAAGAAAAGGTATTCTTATGACCTAATAAAGACACTAAATTTTGTCTCTTGCAATCGTGCTCAAGATTGACTGTTCAGTGGTAGCTAAAAGCTCTTGTATCATATCCTCCGCTAGCCCATCTATCCCCTTTAGAGCCTTATCATCTGTTCTCTTTAACGTCCGTAGTGTTGGTTCTGGGCCACGGCAGCGACGCATTGGTTGAAGACATTGGCGTATTGGAAGGGCAGTTCTCCTGTGCACCCGTATCCGCCCTTCTTGTGGATCGCCATGTAATCGTAGCAGTCGACGCGGCCGTCGCCGTTACAGTCCTGGGGAAATGAATATGGAGAAGTTAGAAAAGAGTTACGTTGCATGGTGTAATCAGCCACAGAGCATAGATCAGCCTGGGCTGTCGCTGATAGAGGTATGGCCAACATTTGCTTAAGAGGAAATTCGATCACAGAGATTCCACTGAGTAAATAATTCGAGATTTGGCTCTCGCTTGTTTCCTCCTCCAATATTGGACCAAACTGAATCAGAAGGACTGCGCTATAATACATAGTTATATCTTCTTTAGTTCGGAAGATATGGCATAAGCAGCTGGTTGGCCGTCACTCCAGCTTTCACATATTTGTCGGTTGAATAACTGAGTATTTTGACCAGATATTTGAAAATTTTGCTGCCAATGGCCTTAATTTTTGAGCGGAATACATTATCATTATATCTTCTATCGTTCGGAAGATATGACATGGCAGCTGGGGTGTACGTCACTCCAGCTTACACACACGTTTTTTGATCGTAGTTTCAACACTTTTTAAGTATTATCGTTCAATTCTTTCCTTCCATGTGCATCTGTTATGCCTTATTTTTTTTACTATAGTCCAAAACTCTAACCCCACTGGTTTGCCTTTATTGAATGAGGAAGCTGGGGTGACGTCACTCCAGCTAACACATACTAAACGATTCATATTAACGAAGTTTATGTGGCAGCTAAATTAAGACTCGGAACTTTGACTGCTGCTATTGTGCCATAAATATTGGCATGGATAGAATAATTCTACCACTAGAGCATGTTATATAATTGCCTGTATAACTAGATAGGTATGTTTGTTTGCATCTATTTACTCGTGACATCTAATGCTACATCTAAAACCTCTTATTTTAGGTCAGTCACACGTAGTTTAGACGTGGTCAGTGACACTGCATATATGACCAGTTATTACAGTGACAATGTTAATTATCATTTGACGTTTGAATGAACCTCTATGACAGTAACTAACGCTGACACTGCTATTGTTTACAAAACTCCTACATAAAAAATAACACTTTTAAATCTTCATTTCTATTAGTTGTATTGTATTATTTGACTTATTCCACATTGGTCACCCGCTTTAACGGCACCTGAGGTATTCCACATACGGCACCTATCGATATTTTTGCACGTGCCATAAGTGGAATAACTTGTTATTTAAAATTTTATTCCACTATTGGCACCTACGGATCATTTGGTACCTAATAGTTTTGGGACGTTTAT
This sequence comes from Orthosia cruda, assembly GCA_964057195.1. Classification (NCBI taxonomy): domain Eukaryota; kingdom Metazoa; phylum Arthropoda; class Insecta; order Lepidoptera; family Noctuidae; genus Orthosia; species Orthosia cruda. The sequence continues at coordinate 25,207,057 of OZ059843.1, read as the reverse complement.
TTTTTTTGGGAAGATAATCTTCAACATCTAACTAAAAATGCAAAAGAAGAAGGTATATATTTATCATGTTATTAAACACTCTACTGATTTTAATCTAAGTTTTGATTTTGACGTCCTAAAAAAAATTAATGTCCCGACACAGTAACAGTACCTATTGATTCGTAGGTGCCAAACGTGGAATAAAATTTATAAAAATAAATCATCTGCGAAAATATCGATAAGTGCCATATCTGGAATACTTCAGGTACCGTTAAAACGCGTGCTCAACGTGGAATACGTCTATTATTTTAACAATGTTCTTCTCTGTACTTTATGTTTGTTGCTGTTGTATGGTGTCTGTGTCGAATAAATGTTTTCTATTCTATTCTATGCACATTATGACATATTTTCGATGTTCCATACATCTAAATGGCTAATTCAGCTATCAACTTTTCGCCTTGACTATGATTTTTCAAAAACCGTTTCGGATGCCTTACCAAAAATTATATTATAAAGAAATTAAATCATTTGTTTGTTAATTGTAATTAATCTCGGGCAGTATCGGACCAGCCGATCACGAAAATTATTTCACTAATATATCGATGAGAACCATAGCCTAGCTTTGAGCTTTTTCAAAAAAGGAATTAACTAAACATATTTCTTTACCACCACTTTGACCACTTTGCTCTTCATCTGCATATTCAGAATTTGCTCTGAAGAAAATCTCGGTAGAAATGATTCAGTGTACAAAGTAACTTGGCAACTACGGTAGAACAACCCACCGACAGAAAGATTAACTTTTAAACAGCCCATTGTATCTAGAAGTCATCAGAGTTCAGTCACGAATAGACTTAACATAATGCATGAGTAATTTTAAAGCTATCATTGTTCGTGGTGGTCCTCCAAGTTTTTCGGGTGATGTCATTTCGTCTCGATATGCAAATGGCCACGCAATGTCAACGGATTTGTATGGAACATGTTACGCCTACGATTTTATGTTCAACTTTGTATGGAAGATTGAAAAAAGTAGCACAAGAATTTGAATGTCATACAAGTACCTATATATTATGTTTTTTACGACCAAAAAGTAGGTTTTACATCAGTCAAATTTTTTAAGCCAATATTTACCTCATTTTGTTCCGGTTCAAAATATTTATAATGCTTTTAAGGGAGGAGAAAAGATATGTTTTAAGTAATGAAACATCTGAGCAAAATCTTCCGATACAGAATTATCGATCTTGTTTATAACCCCCGACGGAAAAAGTGGGGTGTTATAAGTTTGTACGTGTGTGCTTGTGCATTTGTGTATCTGTCTGTGGCATCATAGCTCATAAACGGATTCAAACTGATTTTGATTTGGTTTTTTTGTTTGAAAGGTGACTGCATCGAGAGTATTCTTAGCTATGTTTGATGCATATAATAGGTTTAGCCATTTTAAAGTTATGGGTGTTTTACTGTTTGTATCGGGGTGTTTTCGAAAGATATCGTGTCATAATTACGTGTTCAATAGATTGTCGATCGAAGCGTGATAAATTAATATCGTCAAATAAAAATGTGTCGGGGGTTTTTAAATTTTTACTTGTAGATTTTAATTTGTTGTGGTTTAATTTTTTGACATAGTTGTCAAGAAGAGGGTCTCACCAGCTGAAAATGTTGAGTTGAGAGCATCAATCCTTTCGGTATATTATGGGCACGCTCAGAGCATTTTTTTATTTTACTTTTTTATCTTATCATTCTCTGTAACTTTGTGATTCTTGCTATTGTGCTGTGACTGTATTGAATAAATATTTTGTATTCTATAATTTATGTATGAATGGATATTATGTTTGGCTTACCTGAGCGAACTTTTGCATGTATCCTTGGACAGTCAAGGCGGCGCAGTACGGGTCATTTGTGCAGTTCGGGAACGCTGGAAAACGATGGCAAACAAATAAATTATGTAACTATACAAATACATTAAGTAATCACTAATCAATCACAGTTGAGTTGAAGAAACACATTAGGAACTTTATGAAGGTCGGTATTAAGAAGTTGCTAAGATCAGTCTAGTCAACCGTGGGGCTATGTTATCGTGGTTATAAATAAATAATTACTAGGTGATCTCTGAAATCTGAGATAATTTGCCACTTGCTCGACCAATTCTTTTACAAGATTCTGAGTGCTTGCAGTTATAAAAGATGACGACTCTGGCGCGTATTTCCTAAGACTTCAGTTTATTTATCCAAACACCAAAATATATGTATGAATCTGTATCATCTATACCAATATTATAAAGAGGAAAGATTTTTTTGTTTGTTTGTTTGTTTGTACCGAATAGGCTCTAAAACTACTGGACCGATTTCAAAAATTCTTTCACCGTTGGGAAGCTACTCTATCCCCTGGTGACATAGGCTACTTTTTATCCCTGTATTCCCACGGGAACGGGAACTACGCGGGTGAAACCGCGAGGCGTCCTCTAGTCTTAAATATTTCTTCTCTTACTTATTTCTACTTTCGACAAACAGGTGGTGAGATTCTTAAGTAAGGATTTGTTTGGCAAGTTTGAACGACTTAACTGATATCATAAAATCGAATTTTATTGAATGGCTGTCTTAACACGTGATGAGATCATCATAAAATTATGAATTAGTTAAACCAAGGCCGGTCAGTTTGAACAAACAAGTTTAAATATTTACATAATTGGTATAATTAACATATTTATCTATCACTTATGTGATTTATACTAATAGATGATAACATTACTATGTCAAGCGTGCAAATTAATAAAAGAGATTTATGAATAAATGGCCAGTTGGAAACATTACGGATGTCTGCAAATAATTTGCTCTGACAGAGTTCTCTCATAGGCATATCTACACTAATAAAAGCACATATTGTCTCGTTTTCGACAAGCATATATTATTAAGGCTTTGCGTCGTTTTCGACTGAATGCCAGACACGGAACTGCTGTTTTGTTTTGAATTCATTTTAACTACGTACAAGGTTGGCAGAAAATACTAGGAGGTCTTTAGTCTCACAAATAAAAGTTGCGTAACATTGCTTCAGGAACTTAAGTCTTGTTAGATTCGAGTGTGCAACATTTCAGCAACCTGTGTTAGCAACTTCTGCTAAAGAAAGAAAGAAAAACCTTTTCGTTACGCTCATTTCTATGGCTCCATCTTTCAGGTACGGTTCCCGCAGGCTTATTACGTAAGAAACAGCAATCAGCAATTATCGCGCGATCAAACGCTTTATGTCATAAAAGTTGAAATTGACAGTGTATATATGGTAGGTCCTACACAATCGTTTGCTAATTGCTTGCTGTTTGAGCCAAAATCTCTAAAACTTATTTATTGAAGAGCAATTTTTGCGCAAAAATCGCCATCTTGCTCTTGCAAGATAGGCAATAAGTCTGCCGGTATGCACTTTCCAGATTTCAAAGACGACGTTTCACGTCAAAAAAGAAAAAGTACTCACATTAATTTAGCACAGTCTAAAAAGACATAACTTTGCGCAAATTGTTTGCTAAGAATACGAGACAAAAATATAAAGAATATCGTCTTACCATCAGGCGCATCAGGGGACTGTCCTTTCAGGGTAGGCTTGCCGGCATCAGCCCAGTAGGCCCAGGTGATGTGGAACAGACCACAGTGGTCGCCCTCGCACTGTTGGCCCTGCTTGCAGCCAGACACGGCTTGACAGATGCAGCCCAGGCATACTTCTGTCACGGGATGAGCCTGTGTATGGCCCACTCCTTGTAAGTGAGCTGGAAGTTAGGAAAACATTATTAGTCTATGGTTTGTAAAAGGTATATTAGGTTAATTTGAGCTTGAAAAACTGCAATGATATATATTATACCCAAGATTTTGAATAAAATGCTGAATTTTTCCTCAACTTTTATTAAAGCATTTACGTTTACATATTTACCAGCTGGTAGCTGCTTAATGTTATTTTATGAAAATCTCTGCCAAAAAAAAAAAACAAAATAAAAGTTTCATCGGATAAAGAAAGCGAGAAAAAGGTCAATCGACCATGGAGTTTTAAATAGAGACACGCGAACTTTTTTGAATTTAGAACATAAATTTAAATGAATAAACTTTTTAATAGTAGTGTGAAAAACCCAGATCCAAGTTGTCATACCTTTATATGTGATGATGACAAAATGTATGGATGGCTATGTAAATTATGTATGGCTATGGTAATGTGACCGCAGTAAGTGATAAGTTCTGTTTAAGGTCAAGGTGGTTCTTGTGGCCATAGCTGGGCCTTGTCATGTCCGAAGATGTATGATTTGTTTATTTTGCTTGGCCATTTAGTTTTATTTGTAGAATTACGTTAAATATTTTTTTAAACAATTCGAAGACATGACATCTACCAATCAACGCTGGGTCCGCATGGTGTATTAGGTAAGTAAGGCCCTTTCCCTCTCACTGATACGCGGTATATGTCCCAACATGGGAACATTAAAAGGCTGATGAAAAATGCTTTTACAATAATAAGTGTCATAATTAACGAAATCTATATTCTAGTCACGGATATACGTACCTGCTAAAATTGTTAACAAGAACTTCAGACAGATCACCAAATATTTCACGCACGGTTTTTCCAAATACCCCACATTTTCAAGGAAGATCCGTGTGTGTTAATCTCAAATAATATCATGAGTTATTTTTTTCTCAGTTCTAAGAATTTCCGCTTGTTAAACTGTTTTATAATATAAGTTATTATGATTGCCTATTACATAGTAACTAACCATTGTTCTAAGAAGACGTCACTTGTCGAGTCATCGAGAGATGCAAATTATTTTTTTTTTCCAAACATTATGGACTTAAATGTCAGGGTCAAGGTCATTGAAGGTTGTTCTGTAGGTTTTAACAACACCGTGTGGTTTGTAAGATACCTACTTGACTTTAATGCGAATATAAAGTCGTTTAGATTGATGGTTATGGGTGGTTTTTACGGAATACTAGCTTTTGCCAGCGGCTTCGCCCGTGAAAAGTGTTTTATCCCAGAAAAATATTATGCCGGGATGAAAAGTTGCCTTTGTGCTATTCCAGACTATAATCTATCTCTGCGCCAATTTTCATCCAGATCCGTTCAGCCGTTCTGGCGTGACTGAGTAAAAAACATACATCCACACATCCAAATTACGCATTTATAATATTAGTAAGATATCGGGTATTTGGTATTTCTTTTTAAACATTAATATAAATCATATTTTTCTGGGCTAAACGAAAAAACATTTGAACCTTATGTTACAGATAGTAACGTGAAATCGGTAAAATTGAAAAATACCTGGTTCAGGGCTCGCTTTTAAGTCCGCTTTAGAGCCCGGTACAGCAACGTTTAACAAAACGATTTTAAAATTTTAAGAGACTTTTGTTCAGATTTTTTTTGTCTTGCCTGGGAATATTTCTTATTTAGAACTGCAGAATAATTAAATCTCAAGTTTAACCTCTAATCATCAAATCATGGAGATATCACATGTACCTATTCAGATAATAAACATGGCGTAAATAAATAATAAATTAATGTATGAAAAATATTATCAATGCGGAAACACATCTATTTCTTGTGTGTACCTACTTCTATAAACCTAGAAACTGACCTATTCTAATAACAAATATATGTACCTACCACGGAAGTCATTACGTATCAGAATTACCCAAGTTAGTCCATTTGATAGACATTAGTAGCGATTTGAAGGAGAGAAAGGCAATACTTCGGGAAAATCCGTATTTAAAGTTCAAGATCGCAAGTGTCTTAATTCCTATGTTGATACGTAATGGGTGAGCAATAAAGGCATGCCTTTGTGGGTGTGGTTATCACGATATACGGGTATTTTATATGCAACAATAAACATGCAAAAAAAAAAAGGTCTGAACGTCTGGAGGCCCTAATTATTTGCGACGTATTCCACATTAGGCACCCGCTTTAACAGCACCTGAGTGAATGGCACCTTAGGTATTCCACATATATATCGATAATTTTCGCAGGTGACAAATGATTCCACATACGGTACTCCGTTAGTCTCCACCGCGTAAGTTTCTAGGCCCGCAAATACTTCTTCATGATTTTGGCTTCCTGGTAGTTTTGGTATATAGGCAGTGCCGTCTTTACCCTATGGGCACACGGGGCCCGTGCCCAGGGCCCCCATCCTCAGGGGGCCCCGAAGGACCGATAATTTATCTCACATTAAATTCTCAAAACATTGTTGTCGGGCACAAAAATAAAACTTACTTTTGTATTAAATTCAAGTCAAAATTATAACGATTTTATTTAAGCAAATTAAGGCAAAATCAAGACAAACTTTGCCTTTTTCTTTTAGAATTATAAAATTTCATAACATTTGATTTGATTTTGACTTATTTAGCTTAGTTACCCTCAGTTTCCCACCTTAAAATTATCAGAGAATTAATGTGACAAATTGTCAAGCAAGCGTTATCTGCTGTGATTGGTTGAATGAATTTTCAACAGCCAATCACAGAAGATTACGCGTGTTTGACAATTTGTCACATTAATTCTCCGATAATTTTAAGGTGGGAAACTGAGGGTTAGAATCGATTTATGACAAAAAGTCATATTCAAGCCTAAAATTGGCTTCAAATCTGGCGACTTGACCAAAAAATGCAAAGAATTTTCAGAATTTTATCATGATGATATTAATGCATGTGAGCTCAAAACAGAATGTTTTCATTTAAAACCTAATAAAGTCATAATAAAGTTGTTTCAAGAATATTCCTTTGCCTAATGGTTACCAATTGTAGGGGAGAGCGTTCATTTTCGCAGCCTAAGAGAATAAAAAACCGGCCAAGTGCGAGTCGGACTCGAAGGGTTCCGTACCATTATCGCAAAAAATCACGTATGTTGTATGAGAGCCCCCCTTAAATATTAATTTTATTGTTTTTAGTATTTGTTATTATAGCGGCAATAGAAATACATCATCTGAGAAAATTTCAACTGTCTAGCTATCACGGTTCATGAGATATAGCCCGGTGACAGACAGGCAGACGGACAGTGGAGTCTATATTATAGGGTCCCGTTTTTACTCTTTGGGTACGGAAACCCAAAAATGAATTGCGAACAACAATGTTACAAGACCGACTAAGTCATTTGTTTATAATGTGCATAGAAAGTGACATCATCACAACAAATCATTCAAAAACTTGACTCTGCTATGAAGATATAATAGAAGATTTTGCTCAACAGAAAGCCCGAAAGAAACCACTATCGTAATCGTAACCAAAAAACCAGCAGCATACTAATATCATTTATACCATATTATAAAATATAGAAAATCATACTAGAAAAATGTTAGTATAATTTGCTGTCTTTACTTTTCAAAAGGGCCCCAAATTCTTGTGTGCCCGAGGGCCCCGGCATAGTTTAAGACGGCCCTGTATATAGGCTTATAACGTTCAACGTCTAACTAAAAAAGCAAAAGAGAAAGTTATATTTTATCATGTTATTAAAGTCTCTACTGATTCTAATTGAACTTTTGATTTTGACGTCCAAAAAAATAAACGTACCTACTGATCCGTAGGTGCCAAATGTGGAATAAAATTTTATATAATTTCACATTTGGCACCTGCGAAAAATATGGATAGGTGCCGTATGTGGAATACATCAGGCGCCGTTAAAACGGATGCCCAATGTGGAATACATCTTGTTTGCGGACTGCAATTTTGTGTCAGGGACGCAAACGGTCCCGTTGTCCTCGTTAAATGCAACTTGCATTTCTTTGAATATGCTAAAACATCAACCAGTACAGTAGGTATCCGGTCTCGAGAAAACCGCTAATTAACATGTCCAGAGAGCGATAACTCGATAAAAACCCGTCTCACATCTTATCGAGAAATAACGTTCAAATTTAATATAACGTTCAATAAATCATAGATAATAGTGCAATATAGAATAATTAGTTGTTGATACTAGCTAGTGTCCGACCGAAGGCCCATTTCTGACCGAAGCCGACTAATCAACTAGCATCACTACCTTTGGCCGAAGTCGAAACGGTATTTTTTTTGGATTCAGTTTATTATTGGCTAAAGAAAGTACATATTTTTAAGTTTATAGTGACATACATTAACAACTTAACAAGATTAATAAAATTACCTTGCAACTTGTCAAAAATAAGTTAAATTGCCACAGAATATCAATTATTATATCTAGGTATAGTAAAGCCCTAAACCCCGAGCGTCGCCTGTTCCATCGCGCATTCGTAATGGTTCGTTCTTCTCACTCTCGTCTTCGGCCAAAAGTTCGGCCTATTTTGACCGAAGACGGCCGAAGCCGAAGATTCATTCAATCACTAACGCTATCTAACCACGTTGCAATATTGATATTGTGTTCTGACGTCACGACTTGACCTATTATGGCCGTTTACCATTCAGCACACGGATATCTGTGATGTCATCCATATGGAGGGCACGATGCGATTAACAACACATTACTTATTTACCATTTTTATTTCTGCTTTGTCTGTTACCTACATGACGGTTATTTATAGAATTGATGTTAAGGCGATGAGAATTAAATTAGCTTTAAGTTGTTAAACTTATGATGTCAGGGGCCTTGAATCTTGGTTTCATTTTGTATAATGGAGGAAGTGTATGGGTGGTATGGGTATTTGCAACGAATGGTGTAGTCCTTCACATATAGACAATAGTAGTACAATCATAGTAGACAATTTAACAGTTTGCAATAAGTCATTAAAATGAGTATTCACAGATCTCTAAGATGACAACTTATTTGTTATAAATTAAACATAGACATCGAAAATGAGGGAAATATCGTGAAGAAAGTTTGGAGAATGAAAGTGGATGGGGTATAAGAGCAGGAGAAGTCCAAAGAAAAGGAACTCTGTGAAGGATGATCTGGATGATGTGTCTATAAAGAGGATTACTGAGATGAATACGAATAGAGAAGTAGGTATGGCAGAAGAACACATGTTGCATCGATCGCAAATAAATTGGGCTATGGACGAGATAATGTTGATGAGAGATTGAAAACTTGACGAGGTGACAAAAAATTACACCAAATTTTTATTTCGCTTACGCTAACAGACCAGCCTTTATTTTTTTTATTTTGGCTCGCGCTTGACCACTGTCTCACCTGATGGTAAGCAATGATGTGGTCAACGGTGAAGCACACTTTCCTAGAAGAAACCTATTCACTCTTGACTTAAAGATCCCTAGATTGTAGCTATAGGGAAATATCAGACTCCGGTAGGGACATTCCACTCGTTAGCTGTACGCATAATAAAAGTGTTCCCAAAAACTTTAGTGCGTATGGGTGGGATGTCCACCATGTACCGATGGCGCATCGTCGTACGTCTGGTAGTCCGATGATGAAACGGGCTAGGCGGAATTAGATCATGCAATTCCATCGCACACTTCCCAAAATGTAAAAAAAAACCGACGGGTTGGCAACTCGGCGACGATGTTGAAGGCTCTGTAGCTTTGAATTGACCAGTGCCACATTGCCGATCAGCATCTTGGCCCGCTTTTCAATCGACTCTAGTGCATCAAGCTGGTATTTGGCAGATCCATCCCAGAGAAGTGAACAGTACTCCATGCATAATCGAACTTGCGCTTGATACCAGTTGAGCAGCTGTTCTGGCGTGAAGTACCTTCTCACCTTTGCAAGGATGCCCAACTTTTTGGCAGCCAGCTGAACATTTGCTTCAATGTATGGCAAAATTGAGAGTCGATGTCAACGTAACGCCTAGAAGCACGGTGACATCTCGCAAAGTTGGAGCCGGATTTAATTGGCTCTTTTTAGCGGAAAAAAGGCACGGCTGGGTTTAAGCATCATTAAACGTGACCAAATTAGCATCGCCCCATTCGGAGACTGCCAGCAAGTTCAAGTTTAAGCGCTCCAGCAAGGACCAGCCTATGGATTCCTGACCCAATTCTTTATTAACGACCGTTAATTAAATTGGTTAAATTATTCAAAACAAGAGGCACTTATAATTGATTTTTTATCCTTAATCAGATCTTTTAAAAACCTGTTCCTCGAAGGACTTGTGACTATTATTTATTCTGTGGTCGTGGGCATTAATGTGTGAAAGATTCATTGCTTCTGTTAAGGCGCTGAGTATCCTTAATAAGACTTTTCCTATCTATTTTTCGCATTATTCGTTGTAGTTACGAATATAAAATAGAATATAAATTGAGTCTGTGTTTATAGTTTTCTGCGATTTTTTCTTTTTGTTAGAAAGATCGTTCCAAATTGACCTCGATTAAATTGAATTCCTTTTTTCTCTTTTATGAAGATTTCAAATAACTCCTATAATTTAATTACTAATTTTGTGTTAATAATACTTTTCTGGGCTTGTTCTAAATATATTCTGCTTTTTAATAAATCGAAAATACTTTCATACAATTTTTACAAGACGCGAGGCCCATGAGATTTTACTTTTTATGTTACCCAGAGCCTTAAGTATCACTTGATCCGGTTGCAGACCGGTTCATCTACGTTGCTTACCGGACTTGTTTGGCGACATACTCCTGGAATATTGCATACAAAACAAGGTGCATGCGTTGGCGGGAACACCTTTGTCGAGCGTCAAGGTTGGTTTGGTGCCAGGCACAAAGAAAATAGTCATGTGGAGCAAAGATATTTTTATGTTTGTGACGTCTAGGGTAGTCTGGTTGTTTTAAACGACTTCTTGGCTACACAGGGCAGTAGTAATGTAGGTACTGTTTAGTTAATTAGCATTTATTTAGACACATTTTTTTTACAATAATTAAAACTTATACAGACGACTCTAGCGAGTCGGTGACACTGGCAACTCGTCCTGTTTGCCCAACTTTGACAAAAACCTCCTCTATTTCTTTCTACTCTGTTCTGTTTAGCGCTTTCTTGGTCCAAATTTTCCCTCCTATGATCTTTATTTCGTCTTTCTACCTTCGAACTTCGTCGGTACTGATTAGGAGCCATTAAGTCTAATCATTGATAGAGAGTTTTTGGGGTAATATTATAATATTGCTCTCCAGCAATTTGCACTTAGGATTTGGAAAGTTGGAAGGCCCGACGACCTGGTGACTGCAACGGGAATACGGTCTGTATATACCTGTACAAGAACGCTGTGCCGTATTTAAAAGAAACGAGAAAAATTAAATACCGGTCGATATGACGATGCTTTCCCTTGGCAGTGGCCTATGTCCAGCAGTGGAAACTTTCAAATGATGTTGATATTAGGAAAATAACGTTATTAAAAAATCTGCCGGTTTTTATTTAACTCGATCTAATAATATTTATAAAATCAATGTTTTTTCGTATGTTGCGCTGCCATACTATTCATTTCTTTGACTGCGATACAACTTGTGCGAACTCTTTGTTTGCACTTCGCGCGTTTGTGCAAGTGCTAGCGATCACATTTTTATCTTCTGTGATAGAAACGCGTCGGGTATCTAATATTTATCTAATATTATAGAATTTCGTCAAGAATATCAATAGAAAGGTGCAAATATCAAATGTTGATGCTAAACAACCATCTGTCTGGTACCTTGGTGACATTGCTGCTACATGATGCAATGTTGACCACAAATATGTCGTTGGCTCATCAGCCATATATTGCAAGAGCGAGGAATGAAGAAATTCCGATACAGTATGTCACATGGTCACTATGGTCACATCGTAAGTTTATCTTGTAAATCATTGACATCGGTAAAGGAAAAAATCGTGAGAAAAATATTAATAGGTATAAATCTGAAATCGTCAACCTGCCTTGAGCAAGGGTGATGATTTCAATGCACCTGCCTTGTCTGTATGAGAAGGGGCCTTGTCCTGCAGAGGAATAGTCATAGGTTGGTATTATTAAAAGCTTTTATTTAACTTGCAATGTATATATGTAAGTGTATTCGGGTCAAATCTTGCATCTGAATTTTAAAGCAGTTTTCATTAACCGATTAAGACCAAATTTTGCAAACACGTTTGGTTTGGATGACAATGCAGGGTAAGCTAAAAAGTTTGTTTACAATTTTTTTTTAATGGGAAATAAATATTTATATAAAACAGAATGAAGTGTCACTCAAGCACTGAAAAAGGCCAAATTCTGTTATATTTTATCAGGTATAAAAATGTAAAAGAATTCCTTTGATAACATTTTCTGAACATATCCGTCAGTGTTGAAAAGGTTACCATTCAAAAAACTTACTGTAAAAACCTACCTACCTACTTGTCAGTTTAGCAAGATTTTTGTTACAACATAATTTGAAACCTTATATTTGAATCAAGATTGCCTAACTAGTCTAGATTGGAACTCCTTGAATAAATTTTTGGCTCGGAAACCTCGATTGATTGATTTATTTTGAATCAGAGTCACAGTTAGGTTGTTTACCTAAAGAAATACGCATCTTGTAGTGAAAATTGCAGTATATTCTGTGACCGCCCATAGAGAAAGAGGAGGGCAAAGACAAAAGGAGCGATATCTAGGTACAGCTGTCTATGTCCAAGTTTAGTTTTCTACTTTCTTTAGAAAAAGACGCATATCATAGTGAAAAGGTTTTCTATAACCGACTTTACAGAAAGAGGAGTGCGAAGACAAAATAGTGATACAACTTTCTATGGTCGTGTGAAACATTGTATGTCCGACACCAATAAACCGTTTTATAAATGCTCTGTAATTGTATCTATGAGAATAATCACTTAATTGTTAATATCATTAACAATGGCGATCTATTTCCAATTAGTTTCCAATACACTGCATTGTTGTACCACTTCCTACAGTTAATTGCTAGAGATAATTATAATTAAGTATGGATAATGCAATTGTTATCGATTTTCAAAAACAAATATCGCTGATTTCACCGGGAGACCGCGTAGTTAACGCTCATTAACGATAACCAAATATAATTTATTATAATTAGCATTCAAGTTAATAAAAGGCATAGTCTTATTTTCCAATTTTTAACAGATTTTCCAAAAAGGAGGAGGTTCTATGTTCGACTTTATGTATGCTTTTTTTTGTGTTTTGTCACCGATTTTTGTTTTGTTTTTTATATCTTTCTTTTTGGAAGTCGGTGTCTTTGGTAGGTACAATTTTTTTTCGTTAAGAACACCGACTTCCAAAAAGAAAGTTACTTATTTTTCACTTTGTAGTGTTTTTATTTGGAAGTCGGTAGTATCTTTATGAAAAAAAGGTTTTTTTTAAATCGTCCTCCATATATAACCGATTCCGATTCCCAATGTCTCAATGGATTTTGGAACATGTTGCGTATAAGATGCTAGGCCTTGTTACTTAGGGAAAAAGGTTTTTGTCCGGCAGTGAGACGATATAGCAAAACAAAAAAGAAACATAAATGAAGGGTGGAAAAAACGATGTAAAATGTAAATTTATTAGACTGCTAAGATGTCGAATGTTCCTTGCCTGACATGGACATGATATAGGATCATAATTACTAATTAATAGACAATGTTACACGATAATTATGATTAATATTCCATAAATATATCAGCTTTGACAAGAGTCAGAAAATTATGATCTAATCTCAATGATAGTAACTACTCACATAATGACATAAGTGATAGTTAACTACTTTATGTCTGCTCGGTAGAAAAGTAAGCAATTACACAACAAATTGTACAGTAATTTAAAACATTAGTTATGTAAAAAATGTAGGTAACGTTATCATAATAGAGGTTAATGTTCTGTGCCAAAGACAAACTTGGCAACATTTTAATGATGTGGTCACCGTATTTAAAGACATTATGATGAAGATAGGCTGATGTACTTTTTGCTACTTACTTTTAGCCAAAATGATGTTAGTTAAAATTGAAATCTCTTGTTTTTACGAAATAAGCCTGCCCTTTACCATGACTGTGTCTATTGGAAAGCGATGGAACAGGTCTACGTTGAAACGACAAGCCCAGAAGCCGCCCAGTACCTGTCTATTCATTCTTGTTTTGGAGTTAAAAAGTGGTAGAGACTGATGGCATGGAGTTACACAATTGGCTGGTCACAATAATAAGTATCTACATGTGGATTTATCATTATGATGCCATAAACACTTTACCTCTTCGATGATAACAACTGTATTCCAAGTAGAAACATATGCCATAATAACCTGTGCTCAAGAGAATATAGATAGAGGAACCAGAGGTAAATCCATATATATTCTTAGTGACAGTCAGGCTGCAATCAAAGCCATGGCATCCTACAAAGTTGACTCCAGACTTGTTCTGGATGCTGTCAAAACCCTTAACATGCTTGGGAAGCATAACAGAATATGATTGAGGTGGGTCCCAGGACATAAAAGAATCCATGGTAACGAAATGGCAGATGAACTGGCAAGAGAGGGCTTTTGTGGGTCCAGAATCATGGGTTGGCATTTCGACTTGTCTCGTGAAAACTACATTCAGGGAGATTGCAGACCACGGCCAACAAACCCATTGGCTGTCTAATACCGTTCTGGAACACCCCAAGAATTGCCTGGGCTCTACGTTCAAGGCACGGGAAGGCATTTGGAATTTAAGCAGGAGCGAATCCGTTACCCGCTTGGGGCCTTCACTGGCCACTTTGGAACCAGCGACATGCTCATGAAGATGGTTCTTACCGCGACACCCATGTGCTGGTTGTGCGGGGAACAAACGGAACGGAGCAACTTCTGTGCACATGCGATGCACTGATGGCTAGTAAGCGAGTGAGTCTCCTAGGGGTAGGATATCCAACACCAGAAGGCTTAGGCTCCAATGTCCTAATCTCGTTGTAAAACTGAAGAAGATTTTCAACGAGATTGGGCAGGAGTAAGTAATCTAGGGGACCACAAAAGATCCCAATGGGTCGAAGAATATTTCTCGGCCCTTCCATAATATAAAATGAGAATACCTCTTCAATCAACAAAGATTTACCACAGAATACATAATAGGCTTTACCTTTATATTTATTAATATGACAAATGGCCAGTATTATTTCGAAATCAGTCTTCATTTTTGCTTTTTTAAATCGATTTTATAGGTTAATTTAAGAATGTTTATCGCCTATTTTTATAAACAGATGTGACTTTTAAAGGTCACTTTTGTTTTGCGAAAAATAAAACCTACCCGGCTGAAGGAAACACCGGTTATTTTTATTTAATACTATGCGCACACAAATGTACAGAGGCGGACTTAATGCCATAGACATTCACTACCTGTCTACCTTTGGGTAATGCAAAGGAAGAGTGACCGGTGTGCAATTTTTTTAATTACAAGCAAAAAGTTTAAAACTGTAACCCGACTTCGGATCTTTTTAAGCCTATGTTACCCGGGCCATAATAACGAAAAGATTGACACCTCATTCATCAAAATCGGATGAATAGTTTAAGCTCTATGGAGGAACATACGTAAATACAAACATACATATATGACTGCTAAAATCATAACCCTTCCTTTTTGCTTCGCCATAGTCGGATAAAAAGATGAATATATACCAACAGCCCATTAGAAGTGGCAAAATATGCGGTCTTGCTAACTTTGGATGTAAGTTGCTGCTAGACACCTCCGTAAGTAATCCGCGTACCTGCATATTCGTCCCAAAACATGTACCTAACCTTTTAATTAACGAATTCTGTTCAAGGGACCTGACAGCAACCATGCTTTTCAGAACTGAACAGAAACTCCCGGACATTGTACTAGCCTCGGCATATCTGCCAGGCGACGCGGACGGGCCACACCCTTCTTAACAAACATGTATTCAACATAGGCGCCACGGATAGCTCACTTTGCCGGGGGCTGTTTTAAAGCCGAAGAATCAGCCGCCCACTTAATCCTGGAATGCGAGGCCGTGGCATCTCAACGCAAAGAAATCCTCGGAACAGTGAGGTCGTCCGTGAAGCCTGTGGAGCTCCCAAGAAGCTTCTGTGCTTTTGGACGGAGCTAGGCTGTCTATGTTAGCCAGTACCCCCACGCACAACGGACCAAATGGGAGTAAGTGCGGCAAAGGGAGTCCCTACTACTACTACTACCAGCAGCTTAATTGGGTAAGTGGATTCGGCAAAGCTAAGGGTTTGACCTCGTGAAAGTGTATAAACAATCGACCAATCACATAGACAGAAATCCACATCGCGTCTTTCATCTCGCATGTGATTGGTCAATGTTCATACCTACTCTCTCATGGGGACCCTTTGCCTTGCCGAATTCATTTACGCAAGTAGGCTGCAGAAAGGGCTGGACTACACGTGCCCAAAACCGGGAGAAATGGTTAGAAGAGAAGCCTTTGTACAATAAATTATTATTATACCTTGCTATACTTCTATATTATTATTAATAATTAAATTATAAAGAGGAAAGATTTGTATTTTTGTATGTAACGAATAAACTTAAAAACTTCTGGACCGATTTCAAAAATTCTTTCACCGTTGGGAAGCTACACTATCCCAGGGTGAAATAGGCTTTTTATTCCTGTATTCCCACGGGAACGGGAACTACGCGGTTGAAACCGCGAGGCGTCCGCTAGTTAAATATAACGATGTACACATAAATTATAAACTATACAGACAACACCGGCTATTTACTTTGTGTTTTTAATTTATTATTCTTGTAAGAATGAAGCCGTTAAATATTATGATCACGTCATCTTTTAATGGTTTTTTTATTTACCTATGCATATTATAATTGATTTGCTTTTAATCGTCGAAACTTTAAAAATGATTAAACACGGAACTAGCAACTAAGTAGGTTACTCATTCAAGAATGTGAGGAAAAAACTATTTTACATATAAATTGCGAGATCGCTGAAACGTGGTTTTAATTTTTTTTACACACGCATACACTTTTAAACCGACACTGAATTTAATGCGCAAAATAAATAATATGATATTTAGTTATAATTATAATAATTAACAATCTTTTACGCAAATAAAAGTTCTGATTTTAAAGAACAAAGAAGCAAGTGTTTCCTCTAAATACCTTAGAATGAGTACCCTAAGGACTTTCAGCACAAAATGATATGTAAAAGTTTCAGGATCATAATATAATGTAAATTATCCTATCTATTTTTATGAAAAGTAAGTCAAGTTTTTGTACCTTAAAGGGAAAACTGAAGGCGATGTGTTGAAAACTCTATCGTTCATCTATATAGGAAATTGTATGCCTACCTATGTTAAGATTTCTTGATATATAAGTATCTCTATGTGTAAGTTAGTATCTATTTGTTTACAAACACTTTACCTTGATCGTTGACACTATTAGTGTGGTACTGGCTATTGCTTTGAAATAATGATAATTTAATTTTATAAAAATATTGGTGTTTCTGTAATTAAATTAAAGAAGAATAAAAATTTGCATGCCGTAAGGCAAAATGTATAGGGACTATCTATAAAAAGAACATCTTATCTGTACACCTACATTTAGCAAATAAACGATTTCATTTCATCATTTCATTTCATTTCACGAGATAATCTAGTAATAATCTCTTTTGCAGCAAACCTATATTTATTGAATTGATCTAATAATGAATACATTTTCTGTGTGTTAATTTCAACCTATAGGTTGATTGATACCAAAAAGTTATTATAAAAATACTAGGTTTATTTGTCTTTTAGTGTTAATTTTGTTGTTTATGAAAAAATAAAAAAATATGAACAACAAAATTAATACTTTTTTAAGACAAATTGGGGTAGGTACTCCTTTTACTTCGAAACTTCATTGCAGTTTTTCAAATCCAAAATTCGTGCAAGCATACGAGCTTTTTCTCCACAAGATCATCGCGCAAACGTTTAAAAATTAAAATAATAATAAAAACAAAAAATACTAACAGACATCAGCGACGACCACAGCAACTAACAACAGTATGGCACTAAACGTCACGGCAGACGCCATTTTGGCGATTTAAAAAAAGAACTTAAAAAATATAAAAAATATTACTAAATTAATGTAGCGTGTGTTCTCACGCGCAGAACTCGACTGGCATTGAACATGGCCTTTGGCCACTTTATATTGCCAAGTAGATGGCCTGAATCATCGCGTTCCATGAATTTATCGAATTTTGATTTCGATTTGTTTGTTGTCATTGTCAATGTGTATCCGTGTAGGATTTTGTTTTCCTTTACGTTGGCTGTACAGATGAAGGTTAGAAGTTTCTTTAGCTTTTGCAGCCTGTCATGCATTGCTCGTTTGGCAGTCAGTAGAGTAGAAATTACGGGTTACTATAATAATGTCCATATCATAATAATGCCCAAAAATAAAAATTGTCCAAAAATATAAATGACTAAAAATAAAAATGACCAAAAATAAAAATGACGAGAAAATAATTACTATCTGATATTTCTTTGTATTCATTTAAAGATCATCATTAAGAACATTGGTAACTATTGACGTCAATTCCAAAATAAAACACGCAGTTTTAAAAATAATATTATGACGGATTTTATTAGGTCTTTCTCTGTTAAATATCTACTACCTAATGCCCACTTAATAAATCTTGAATATGACCTATAAGTTATTTACTATAAGTAAGTACCTACTAAGTAATAAAAGTTAATACCTATGTACTTATTGTTAATACTAAATACCTAAGTAGGTAGGTATTATTATATAGGTTATTTATTTGCAATTTGCATAAATCAAGTATATAAAGTATCTAAAATAAACGATTATTTTTATTAGACCTTAAATTAATGTTAAATACATTCATTTTTTAACAAATCATCTACAATTTATTTAAAACCTAATGATCTAAGCTTTTGAAGGAACATTTTAAGAAAATCATTGAATTATCAATGGTAGGTAATTTATGACTAAACCGCGACTATTCGGTATCTCGGTTTAATAAAAACTACAGATTTATACAAATATCTATTCAAATTTTATTTGTATTTGCGGCGATATCTGAAACCGATTGAACTAATGGAGCTTAGGATCACCACAATCTGAGTTTTTTTTAGGACACACGGTTATACTTGGTTGTGGAGGTGGTCGTTAAAACACTTAACTGTTTTTAACGACTTTTCATTCAATAACGAGTTATTAAATTAATCAATGAAAGAATAGGTTAAAGCTATTAGGAAGATCAATTTGCCGTATGTTCTTTACTTTCAACAGACTTAAAAGTGGTTATTTTTCTGGTTTGGTAATATTTGTTTTCAATTGACAAAATATGCAGTTACACTAGTTACTTTAATAACTAAACAAAACTAAACTATACCACAGATAATATAATACTAGCATACAGATGCCTCATCTCATACAAAGAAACCCTACCGACGTAGTTAGCGTTTTTCATCTGATTATACCGATTATTTTATTAATCGATCGCGTACGGTCCCGTTCCACGGCGATAGATAGGGCACCATCTATATCCGGATGGAACGGAACCGAACGCGATCGATGTACAAAAAAATATAATTTAAATATAAATGTATTTTAAATAAATTTCACTTTGAAAATTTTTCGCGCGTCTGCTTTATTTTATTTATTCCATAATAGGTATAAGGCAAAGATATTGTAGCCGCAACAGCCAAATAGTATACGATACTTTTGTTCTAAACTTGTTCCATTTTTAAAAACATCATTTACATTGTCTCGATTTCGAAGTAATATTCTAGGTACTTGGCTGTATGTTCAGAATGTCTTTGCTTGTGTTTTAGAATTTATGACGATTCGCATAATGCAACCCGGTGTCGTTATGGGTATCATAATAAAACCGCTGTCAATTTTGTAATTCGAATATAACGAAACCGAAGTAGATAGTAGTATATAACATATATAATACTATTAGGTATTAGTTTCTGAATGTCATAGGTAATACCTACAGGACTGGCGTTTCCTGTAGAATTGGTCGAGGCAGAGTCTCCGTGGAAAAAGCTATGTATCTAAAGTATTATCTGAAACCAAAAAACGAATTATCTTTCGAAGTCCATAAAAACTTTAACACCCATTATTACTTCAAGGAATCTATTAAGATCATCATCACACATGTCTTCTTAGATCGTGTAACCGCAGTTCTTATCTTGATTGTAGTAAATTATTTCAACAATGATAATATCACCTACATCCGCCAGGAAAATACAGGAGAATACGCGAGGAAAAAGTTCTGCACTACCTAACCAGATATGGAAGCTATAGTGCATTATGTGATGTAACTAAAAATTTACAGTTTTTTCAATTTTTCCTTTTATCCGTGCTATAAGACGTTGCTTCGTACCAAATATCAAGATTCTGAGTTCACGGGAAGTACCTTGTAGGTTTTCATTCCCTTGCAAGTGTCGAAAATTTGCGGAAATTTGCGGCATAAACGGCTGTAATTTTTGATTGCGTTGGCTTAGAAGTTTGATATTTTCACAGCTTTAAGGGACAGAGCACCTAAGTACTTGATATAAATTTCATGCTTGATACCTCCACGCGTTCCTAAGAAAAAGGGTCATGACAGACAGACAGACGGACGGACGGACAACAAAGTGATCCTAAAAGGGTGCCGTTTTTTCCTTTCGAGGTACGGAACCCTAAAAATTACTTAACTAAATCCGAACCCCTACTTTGATCGGTTGGGTAGAACTACACTCTAAAAGATATTTTTTACTTGTAACAAGCATTGACTATAATGAGAAAATTTCATCTATCACTCCTCCGGGCCGAAAAAATAAATAGGTATCAAATATCTATAAACTGAGCCCTGTCTTTGATGGAAAAACCCTTCACGCTATTCCTAACCTCTGCAACTTCTGAAAGCCTGAATCAACAGTGGCGATCATCAGAAAAGCTCCGTGACAAACAAGCTTGACATTGCGGAGAAACGACTCAAGTATATTGGATCCCGCAACGAAATCAGCCTCCCTAGCCAAGTTAGAATCGTTTCGTATGGAATCTCTTTCTAAAATCGTTAACGCCTTCTATTTGTATGGTCTGACTACGCGACTTAACGTTTAGATGTGTCATTCCCATACATTGATTCGTTTTCTACTAGCGTTATTGATTGTAGATGCACACCCTCCGTATTCTGAACTGAAACCGGTGGAATCAGTTTCCAATAATTTTTCTATAAAAAAAATATTACTTTGTTTTCGTTAACCTATCCTCGTAAACCCAAAAACCATGGCCACCCCATCCGGACCCAAGCTACTTACTTGTTCTCAAGTTCAAGTTTATAAACCTGGAAACTGGTTCCACCACCTGCTAAAACTGGAAATATATGCAATTTTAATGTCTAGGTAGGCAAAGGCATGCACTCAGACAGCCAGCTCTGACGAAATAACGGAGAAGTTTATGATACTATTGAATTTATATTTTTTTAATCAAGCGTATTGATTAAGATTTGCGTATTAATTAGGTCTCTTCTCTTTACAGTTAATTAATTTTAAAACTCGTTTTTGCAAGCCTATATTTGGATCACACTATTAGAATACCGTTGCTCCCAAAGTTGTCGGCTAGGTCATAGAATAAGCAAGCTAAAGTGGCAATAGGCCGGCCATATTAGACGTAGAACCGATGACCGTTGGGTTAGATGTTTTGCCCATCAGTGAGTGGAGACGTGGGACGTTCATTTGATCGGAACTGATTTCACTGGTCCCTTCTTGGTGAAGACTTCTCAACTTCGCAACGCCAAGGCTGTCAAGGCCTACTTGTGTGTGTTCGTTTGTCTGGCCTCCAAGGCGGTTAACTTGGAACTTGTAACTGCCCTCAGCACAGATGCGTTTGTTGCAGCGCTAGGTAGATTTGTTTCCCGCCGAGGACTACCATCTTTGATCCGTACTGATAACGGTACTAATTATAAGGGCCCTGATACATATTTAAATGGTAATTATTTAAATGAGCATAAACAGAATTTAAGATTTGCCATGTAGCAAATGCGAATTAATTGGCAATTCGACCCCCCAGTTTGCCCACATTGGGGTGGCATTTTTGAGGACGTTGTAAAAGTGGCATAAACGCATCTCCGCCGTGTTATCCGCTAGTGATACGGGAAATCGACCATGCGGTGGTTTTTGTGTTTATTTCGCCCGCAGCAAAGTGCTTTTCCCGGGAACGCGGGCTGGTGACTGGACCCCGGCTCAGAACGCGTTTGACTCCCTCTCAAATCCTCATCCCATCAACGATCTTCGCAGGATGGCTGGTAATAACTGGATGAGATTTTCGAAAGGCCTTTGTCCAGCAATGAACTGCTGTAGGCTGATTATAATGATGATTACAATCGTGTTGATCTTTGTGTAGCTTATTAAGACGACGACTAACGCCAACGACCTTGAGAGAACAAAACGCGCACTCGTTTCACACGTGCGACCCAAAATTAAGTAGTTCTTTGTACTTTCCTAAGTATTCTATGACTTTAAAAAAAAAGCCTCAGATCAAAATGTAGATAATAAAATGTCCTTTGAGATGATGTCAATTTTATTAAAATACGGCCAGCAGTTTTGGTGCGATTGTCGTGTTTTTGTCCGTTTTAGACATAACTTTACAAATGAATTACGCAATGTTATGCGAATAAAACTCAAAATTTTCTTAGATCAAATTATTAAGAAAATGGTCTAATGTAATATGTTTTTTTTCCTAGAAAATTACGACGAGCCGTGTAGACGTGATTCTCATTTTAAAATCAACTACTTAGGGGTATCTGCGCCTTAAGTACATACGGTTTTATCTCTTTAAAAACATGTCGGGTTTTCATGCTGTTTATTTATTACAACTTCATGCAACATAAGGGTAGGCGTAGTAACATAGGCGGACTTATGGCTGAGGCATTCTCTACCAGTCAAGTAAGGTGGAGAGATAACATGGCAGGTGCATTGAAAAAGAAAGAGAGAATAAGCTGTTCCCATCACTGTCATCCACACTCCACAGCCTGACTTCGCCTAGGGATGTCGAAAGTGAAAAAATATATCGATATATCGATTATCGATCTATCGATATTTATAAAAATTTCAATATTGACCTCGATATATCGAGGAAAAAATATCGATATATCGGTCCGATTTTCAGAGATTTTAGGTTCTTTTTTTTTTGTTTTTTTGTTGGAAGTAGAAATTTTTATACAAAATGTACATTATTTTAATGTATGAGAATCTTAATATAAACGAAGGTATTTTAATCGTTATTCCTGTTTAATAGGCAAAATTTGAAAATAACAAAAACTAAATAGCAATCTTCTTAAAATATTAGAAGATGACACGCACCACACACCACAACTCAAAAGAACTCACATTTGAAAGTGAGTAACGGGTGACTGCATCCGCGGCCGCCACATACACACATACGGAACACTAACAAAACATTATCACATCACACATCATCAGCCTATTAATGTTCCCACTGCTGGGACACAGGTCTCCTCTCTGTGAGAGGGGATGGGCCATAATCCACCACGCGGGCCCAGTGCGGGTTGGTGGATGTCACATGTCTTTGATTTTTTGGTTCTAGGACATGACGGTTTCCTCACGATGTTTTCCTTACCGTTTTTGAGAGCAGTGGTGATGAAATAATTTACAAAAAGTAAAGCGCCTGCCTGGGTTCGAACCCACGACCTACAACTTGTAAGTCGCGGCCGATATCATTGGGCCACCACTGCTCTCACAAAACATTGTAACAATACAGTAATTTTCCGTTCGTTATCTGTTACGGTTTTGAATTTTGTTAAATATTCTGCTAAAAATACGTGTCTAATGTTATTTGATAATCTCACTGACGGACTAAATATAATTATCATTTTACAACCCAGGAAACATCCCTATGCCCACGCTCCTATGTAAACTTCATCCAATCACATAGACGGAAATCCACATCGCGTCGCATGTGATTGGTCGATTGATGGCTGTAAAACCTTTTGCCTTGCGCAATTAGGCTGCAGGTTCTTCCCTCGATGGCAACAATATCGTCTGCCCATCTCTCGGACGTCCAACACCACCAACAGTATCCATAACATAAAATCATTGTTTCTTTGCTCATTCAGTTGGAACTGAACCAATTACTTCTGAGTTTAATTATACATCTACTTGGCAACTTTTCCGGGGTTCAGTCATATCCACAATTTCTTATGGTTGCAAAAAACTTACTCCATTTTTTTGTTACTACATTTTTTTAGTATCGTAAGCAATAGATTGGGTAACTCTATTCATGTTACTTTCACTGAACGTAAGTGTTACAATAACAATAATCTTTTAGATCATACACGCATTTTCCATCGTGTAGTAAAACAATAAAAATATGTATAGATAGTGACTCAGAAAACGATATTGCCTCGTTAATCTAATAGTTGCATGTGCTATTCTACAGTTCGAACCCCACGGACCCTTTTTTATTTCTTGAGAAATGCTCATGCATACTGCGCCATCACGGGGAGATAGGATAGCGCAGTTAAGTGGGACTGCAACCCACTAAAAATCCACGGTGTCCTCTTGTGTCGCTTTTGGCGGAACACGGGCACGCGTTATTTATATATATACTTTATTGTACACCAAGATAAGACAATACAAAAGAAACATTAAAATTAAAACAAACATACAATAGGCGGCCTTATCGCGCTCTGCGATCTCTTCCAGGCAACCTTGAATGGATAGAGATAGCCTGGACACGACCCCATGTCGTGTCCAGGCTATCTCTATTTGCACTTGGTGCCAATTTCAAATCATACAGGTAAAACAAACTACTAAAATAGATACATAAATACATACATACATCTAAATAAACAATCAAGAAAACAATACAGCTTAAACAAGGACATAATCACAGAGACAGGTAATGTTCCTTTATAAGTGTTTTAAAGACAGGCAACGACTGAGCACGTTTTATTGGGTCAGGCAATGCATTCCACAAACGAGCAGCCTGGACAGTGAATGATTTATCCAAAAATGTAGTGGAATGCATAGGCATTTTAAGTCGCAAGTTTTCTGATGACCTAAGAGATTTCGTGTGGGAAGCACTCACCGCGAACCCGCCGCGGCTGTCCGTAACCGTACCCTCCTCTGGGGGATACCACCTACCACCGGCGCACTAGAACATACTATACGCCGTGACCACCCCAGGGACCAACCCAGCACATGGGCGCCAGACGACCCCGTGACCCCGTGTATGGCACCCTTGATCCTCTTGTGACGGGTCAGGGTCAATGGCAAACTTGTATATTTTATTATTATGATATAATTTAATATTTTGACATTTTTAATATTTCTATTTTGACATTCTAGAATGATAATTTTAACATTAATTTGTAGTGTATGACATGATATTTTAGATTTATTATTTTGTTTTATTTTAATTATTTTGATTTGTATTATATTATTAATATTTGCATGCCACTATCTAAGGCAAACGTGAGGTGTTGTATTAAAAAAAAAACTGCAAAAAAAAAAGGCTCATATCGTGCCAAAATTATTATGGTTCCAATGGTGGTGTAAGAGAGAGACGGTGCTTTACAAGATATATAGTGCTGTCCCTTTTTCGCAGTGGAATCATGTTTGAAGTTAGTTTAGCTCCTGATCGAGAAAGTGTTATTGAAGTTTTCCATAAGTAACTTATCAGTAAGCAGACCGGAGTCTAGACTTGTACCCGGTTGATTTAATAGGTTCTCTTTAATCCCACCACATAAATATCCCCTATGAAATTAACTATTTGAGAGAATTTGTTTTTAATTTGCAGCATCCGGCACAGACTGTTTACAAGAAGGCGCGAAAGTAGAAAGGCATTGCATTATGTGCATCTAAATAAAGATTAAGTTGACTTGATCTAAGTTTCCCTAGCTCTCGTGGGAAAATCTACTGACCAGCCTGTCTGTTCTTACTGGTTTTACCACTTTTCCTAATAATTATGTTAACTAGAGATAGTTATTTGACAGCAACATTATTTTAATAATTGAATATACGTAACTAGCTGCCGCCCGCGGCTACGGCGGTGTGGTATTAGTATTTCTGCCAATATCTTTATAAATTATAGCCTATGTGATATTCTCATGTATAATCTTCATTTCTGTAAAGTTTCATCAAAATCCGTTCAGTAGTTTTTGCGTCAAAGAGTAACAAACTTCCATCCAACAAAATTCCAATCAATTTGTGTTGATTGGAATTTTCAGACGCGTCAGATTGAGGAAAAGCTAACAATTTCGTTGTCAGATTTGCGTTTTTAAGTCATTTTGTATCAAGCACGACCCCATTAGAAGATAATTAGCCGCCCTGAAGATAAAATAAAAAAGTGTTCCTGTTTCGAAATCTGAAAATGTACCCCTGACCACAGGGCCTGAATCTGAAACTTTTCAGATATATTCTCGGTTCTCGGTGTTCTCTTAGCAGGCCCCATCTATTCAGCTAACAATTTTTCTCCCTGAGTATGGTTGCCCAAAATCCTTATGAGCTTCTCCGCTAGTAAATGAATTCGGCAAGTCAAAAGGCTTGACCCCATGCAAGAGTATGAAAAATTCTCTTTGAATAATTAGATATTGCCAAAAATTATTGGACGCTTTCATTGGTGAAGATACTCTTTTAAAAAGAGTCCTATATTATTTGGCAATTCCTAATAATTTAAAGAGTATTTGCCATACTCTTTCATGGGGTCGGTTTGTCCTCTTATCTTATCTTGTGGAGGGGCCGAGAAATAACTCGGACACTTCGACCCATTGCGATCTATTGTGGTCCCCTTGATAACTTACTCCTCCCCAATCTCGTTGAAAACTCTTTTCATAAGTTTTACAACGAGACTAGTATATATGAGCCTATAATCTTCTGGTTTTGGATATCCAACCCCTAGGAGACTCATTCGCTTACCAGCCAGAACATCGCATGTGCACAAAAGGTGCTCCATTCGTTCCGTATGTTCCCCACGAACCTGCACATGGGTGTCGCGGTTAGACCCATATTCATGAGCATGTCGTTGGTTCCAAAGTGCCCATTAAGGGCCCCAAATTGGTCTGTCATACTCTTTTTTATGTTTTTTTAAGTCGTCAAACTCTCTGCCAGCTCCTCTATAACTATGATCATTGATGACTTTAATGACTATAACACCAAATAAACACACACACGTCATGAAAAAATATGTTTCTACCTACCTGTAGAGACGAAGTATGTAAGCGGCGGCGCAGGTACTCAATTAAGACTGATCACTGTATCGAATTGATTTATCCATATTTATCCAAAATACCGGGTCCCTTACCCGAGGTTTTTAATAAAGTCATAATGAAACCAGCTTTTAGCATTGGCCATAAAAACAAAAGCTCTTTTATTGTTTATAACCCACGATTGAAAATCTGCGTTCGATGGCCGCCTTCTAAATTTGAATTCGAATGAGATGCCCGCCCAGCCCAAAGACCTTATACTTCTTACTACTAGACTGTGCACTATGGCGCAAAAACCGGTCCGAGCGAGAGGGCTCCCTTTGGTAGTGTGTCTCTTTCTAATGAGGTGACCATGATCAAACAGAACACGGGACAAATTGATTGTAAAAACGATAGTTAAAGTATTCCGATATGTTGATGCTACTATCTGCGCTACCTAAACCTACCTAACATAAAGTAAAAAAAAAAAAGTCGTGTGGCACTCGGGGACTGCCGCGGTAAAGCTATTGCATAGCATTTATTCTAGATCCAGTCCTGGAAAATGCGTCAAAAAAATTAAAAACGTTAAAAACTCGAAAACGTAGCGAGCCAAACCCGCATTTATTTACGATTAATAAAACTCTAAAAAACAAAAAAAGTCGTGTGGCACTCGGGGATTGCCGCGGTAAAGCTATTGCATAGCATTTATTCTAGATCCAGTCCTGGAAAATGCGTCAAAAAAATTAAAAACGTTAAAAACTCGAAAACGTAGCGAGCCAAACCCGCATTTATTTACGATTAATAAAACTCTAAAAAACAAAAAACGTAGCGAGCCAAACCCGCATTTATTTACGATTAATAAAACTCTAAAAAACAAAACAAAAATACCCTAATTCACATTGAAATAAGGTCGCTTTTCTTTGACAAGCAAAAGTGATCATTAGCATAAGGTCCACATTGATCACCATTGTCACAGAAACAGCTCAGAGAGACCGATAAAAGGCAAAAAAATTACGACCGACAAAAATTTTAAAACCCTCATATCTCAGAAACGGTTGGAGTTAGCGCATTTCTGACAAAAATTTGCCCCCCTGCCTCTCGCTACTTCATCCAGGAGAACAAGATAGGATTTACCCCCGCCCCCCTTAACCGTTTACCTCCCACCGCAAAAAATGTTTTCATTCTAAAAATACCAACACGGAAATCGAAAACACGTGCAACAAACCTCCCCCCCCCGCCCCCCCGCCCCTCACCACTCAGATTCCACAGAATTCAAAAACCTTATTAAAATCAAAACAAAAATACCCTTATTCACATTGAAATAAGGTTGCTTTTCTTTGACAAGCAAAAGTGACCCTTATTCTCATTAGCATAAGGTCCACATTGATGGACAGTGGGGAGCGTGAGGTTTTTTCGTTACGGAATTTCTGGATTCGGTCCCCGCGCTCAAGGCCCGCGAAAGAAGCTATGCAATAGCTTATCTACATCACTAACCGTATGGTGTCGGGCGAAAAGAATTTCACCATCCCATGTGTGTCCGTGGGTGTCATAAGAGGCGACTAAGGGAAAAACCAGAGAATGGGCAGCAGCGTTCTCTGTGCGTTTGTAATAATAACGCGATGGCCAAGCCGCCTGCAAAGCACTCCCCATGAATAACACAAATAAAACATAGCCGCTATTGCCCGGCAGCCTGTACCCTCGACTACGGTAGCAGTCGAGGTTACGGTATGGCAGGGGCAGTAAGGGGTGCTAAGAATCCCGGACGAGATCCGGTTACCCCAACAAATACTGACAACTGGACCTGGCAACGTACAACACGCGCACACTCCGGACCGACGAAAATATCACCGAACTCGAAGAGGAATTGAGCAGTTTACGATAGAGTATTAAAGGGTTATCTGAAGTTCGAAGAGAGGGGGAGGACTCAATAATCCTCAAATCCCAAATCTCTTCAAGTTTCATTCTTCAAGACCATCATATAGATTGGAACAAAAAGCTCTCTGATCCTACTCTCAAGGAAGCCAAACCCTTCATAAGGAAGGAGAGGCGTTAGATGACCTTGCAGTCTTCTGACGGTGCTTTGAAATACCGGCAGCTAAATATACCTCAAAGGATCTCTATGATTTCACTTATTGTCCAGTTGCGTAGACATTTGAGAAATAAAACTACACCAATTGTATTCCACTAGGAATCAATTTGCAAATAATATTAACAGCCGCTAAATTTCACGCGAACAAAGTCCTCCAAAAAATCCGCAAACCACCATCCTACATTTAGTATTACCAGGCCAAACACTCTTACTCAGTATTAATGAATATTTTTTTAAATACAACGAATTGATTACTGTAGAAATATTTATATACTTTTCTAGAAATAATTAAATACGTGTCAATGTCTATGAATTGTTCGTTTTTGTTTAACATAAAAGAAAAATATAAAATTTTCTACCATTTCTGCCAAACCCAATGATTTGTTGATCTAGCAAGAGGTCAGACAAGGACACACTACCAGCGGAAACCCTCTCGCCAGGACCGCTTTTGGTTAGCTACCGCTTATAAGGAAATAGCTAACCTAGGTGTATGATGATAGATTTCATTTTAGCTAAACAAAAAAATTTGGTACACAGTCTAGTAGTAAGAAGTATAAGGTCATTGGCCCAGCCTTAATTGTCTGGCAACACGGAGATTTATGAGTTGAATTTTCTGATACATACACGATATTTGCATCACGATTTAGATCACTGGATAAAGGAGAATCACGATTAGTGCAAGCATTAGATAATAATTTAAAAAAACATGCATGTATCATGGGAATAACCGAATAAACACCTGCGGTTCATAAAACTGCATGCGAAATGCCATGCATCGAAAAGAAGCAATCAAATGTATGCTTCAGCCTGTCCTTCTCTTGCACTAGTCTTGCTTCTTTGAACTTGGTACATTCTACTGTCGGCTATTAATAGCCATAACTGGTATTGGAAAGACCGAAGAGTAGTGCGTCTTCTTCTGTCGTAGCGAACGAACTTAAAAAAATTACATAGGTCAGCAAGAAGGTTCTTTTTCATTCCTGATGATGCTTGACCTCCATTTCGTCTGATGGTAAGCGATGGACGAAATCTAAGATGGAGAAAGCGAGTCCAGAAGATGCATCTTTACCCTAGTTGACTGACGGGTTTTTGATAGGTGGTAGAGAACATAGAGAACTCGGAGAGTCACACTTTGGCTGTACCCATAATAAATGTGGAGGAGTGGCAGCGTTATCCACTAGGGGAAACCTGCTTTGAAGTACCTAAGTAGCTAGACAAAACTGCGGGGAAACCTCTTTCTCTGGAGGTGGGTAAAAAGCAATATCCAATTTGTAGGCAACCTAGTTAGGAACCTAATTGTTAGCTAGTGATCACACTACACTAAAATGGATTCTAAATCGTACAGACCTAGGGTTGCCAGATGGTCGGGATTCGTACCAGCCAGTAAAATAAATAAATTTCGCCACTAAATAGGAGGTCAAAACCACCAGATTTAGTGGCAAAGCCACTAAGTTGGTAACACTGACGCCGCTGCCACCCGTCTAGTAGTTCTAAAGTAGAGCGATTGGACCTCCGATTTAGACTAAATCGGATCCAATCTGTTCTAACTGCGATTACATCTTCAATGATTATAAATTCAAATTCAAGCAGTTATTAGTCTAATAACTGCTCATGTAATTGGCAAGTCTACAGTCCGAATAATACGATCATCATCATCATATCATCCGAAAGACGTCTACTGCTGCACATAGGCCTCCACCAAGCGTTACCACATTGACCGGTCCCGTGAGTCCTATTCTTAAATCTAATCTAATCCAGCGGATCCCTGCAACATACACGTCATCGGTCCACCTGATGGGAGGCCTTCTAACAATAGGCAAATGGCAATAGTACGACACCTGGTGATTATTCCATCATGCAAATGATTTTTCTCATGGTTTTCACATTTATTACTTGCGGACGTCCATGTATTTTGCCCTAATAAGCACATGTCAAAATGTAATTGGAAAAAGAACAATACAAATCAAAACAAATTTGCATAATAACGGTTTTGCCAGCAAAAGACAGGTTAATCCCTAAGATTTTTCCTAGTATTATCCTTGCCTGACTTGTTGTTAATTACGCTTGCTAATAATTATTAAAATTCTAAGTAATTTGTAGGTTTTTATCAAATGTTTAAGGATAATGTCGGTGACCGAAAGTCTCAAAGGTATCTTGAGCTAAACTTTTGCACGTCTTGTCAAACCTGCTTTGATTACTAAAACAGGGTCTTCAAATGTCCATCAATGGTGTGCCTGTTCTTTTTCAATTTGGTTTTTGATTGGATCTTAAATTGGGCTTTGATTAGGTCCGAATTTTAGGTTTTGGCAACAGCAGTCAGGCTCTCTATTAAATTATAAAAAAACTAGCTGTTCCCTACGGCTCACAGGTTACCTCCCAATATATACCACAGACTACTTAGAGATACTACGTATATAGATACCGCATGCCTACTGTTTTGTTTGATTCAGAGTTCACCAAATTTGGCGGAAGGCACGGGTTGCGCGGGGAGTGACAAGTGCGCCGTGATTGTCTATTCAAGGTCACGGATCCTGTCGTAGTGACGAGACATGCGCATTAAACTTCGATAAAAATATCGATATTTTTCAAACAAAATTGTAGGTAGGTATTTTATGTAAAATTTCTTAGGCGGCGATTTTATAATTACTTTAATAATAATAAAGAAAAAACATCATAAGATTTTGGCCAAAAGTGATTTAATTTAATTGTAATCCTATGTAAACAGGGTCACACTGAGCTCTTGTTATGAGTAGAGCACAATTAGTTTAAAGTAAAAATAAAATTAATTGTTAATATTTAAATAATCAATTTTAACAAAATTATGTTGTTCTCCTAATTAAATATCGATCATCGATACTTTTCGATAAGCAAAAAACGTATTTTTCTCAACATTTTTACTTCTGTGGGAAAAAGACAGCAATATTATAATTCCTTATGAATGAAAGGGACTTTCACAAAAGACATCAACGAGCGCTACTGTAAAGTGTGCAATTTTGATTACCTAACCATTATAACTTGACCTTTTTTAGATTGGTCAATATTTATTACTTTGCCTACCGGTGGAATGTTATCCCATCTTTTTTTGAACTTGAAGGGCTGGTTGATTTTCCACATCATTTTACTGCACAATTCGTCATTTTTTTAAAGGCAAACCGTTGATAACTATTTTTTAAACAGAATTAAAACTAGAAATCGCTTGCGTCCCTACAGCTCTAATGGCTGGTCGACACTAAAGAGATCATACCGTGCACTGAGTTATATCAGCCTAAATAGGCTGATGTGTGGTGCGCGTAAGTTGTCTTCTATGCGGAATCTATTGGGAGGTAAATCTGTGCCTACGGCTTCAGTCCCGTGTGGCCCACCCCACCCATAGAGCAACACGGACCACCGGCGGACCGGTCCGCCAGTGGTCCGTGTTGCTCTAAGACCCCACCAGACCCGTTTTCGGAATTAAATAGCCTGTCACTCAGGCACAATGTAGCTTTCTATTGGCGAAAAAATTTTCAAAATCGGTTCTGTAGATCCAGAGATTACTCCCTACAAGCTCACAAACTTTACCTCTTTATAATATTAGTATAGATTACTAATAGATAATAATTGGTAATTGGTAGAAAATGCCTAATGGATTAAGTTCGCCTTTGTACTTGCGCATAAAGTTTTAATAAATAAATAGGTACCTACTACATAGGTATTTCAAAAAAAAACTTCAAAGGCTGACCATTCAATCATATACCAATATGCAATAGCATTTAATAGCCTTATTAGGTCTTTGTTGATCAAGCACAATACATTACAAAGTCCCGAGTGCATTCTCTGCCGCAGATATCACCGTCTTAAGAGTACAGATGTGAATTGACACCTTAGTAAACCAATAAAATTGTAATATATAGGTAGTCATCCAGTTCCAGTCAACACGTTAGTCACATAGCAACAATTTTATGATAAGTAGGTAAGCACTACCGATCCTAAACGGGGTGAGGTACGAAATGCTTTTGTGCTTCATAATAAGCATAATCTATAAGAGTTATGATATTCTGCAGCCTTATAGACCGCACCTAAGTGCTGTCACTGCACCCGCAGCCGAATCGTGCAAGATTAATGACGCGATGTGGATTTCCGTCTGTATGATTGGTCAATTTGATAGCGGTCAAACCCTTCGCCTTGCCGAATTCACTTGCGCAATTCGGCTGGGTTCTACGTCTGCGGCGGCTTCCAGTCAGCCCTGCATTCTTCGGTCTTTGATCGTCGGTATATCTAGCTAGTTCTGGGTTCTTAACCCTTCACTTAAACGCAGAGAACAATTCTGCCAAAATTAAACCTCGAAAAATATACCAACGGTATCTCTTGAGACAACAACTGGTAATCACGCGGATATCACTTAAACAAGCGATCGCTATGTAGCGTAAGATCTCGTAGTACCTACTATACGTAGGTATTTATCAAACTTTGACAGCTGGACCAACTGAGTTGAGTCAACGTTCCAAGTTTAAAATGACGTTATTTAGTTCATCCTCATTCCAGTCACTCATTGAGAATGTAAGACCTTGCATCAAAATTATGATTAATATAAATTAGATTAATTACACAATTTGACTGTGATGTGCTTTGAGATTTAATCTAAATTTAGACTGATATTAAGTTTTTTTTCAATAACCTTTACTAATCGAAGACGACGCAATGCCTCGAAGTAAAACTTGGGTCATAATCTCTTGGGCGTTACCATGGGTACCAATAGATCGACGATCGATTCGAGACTTCGGTCGATTGGTGTGCTAGGCTAATAGCTTGCACTTGTTAAAGTAGAAATTGTCGAAGACAGCTAATGTTGTAAATACCGATCGTAACAAAATTTGGTCACGAAGAATCCAAAAAACAGTAGGTAGGTATGTACCATAAGAACGCTCAGATAATGTAGGGATCTGAGCGTTTCAATGTGACACATAATTTACAGCTGAGCTTTAGGAATCCGGATATGAGAAGCACCTCGGTAGGACAGTAGATATGACGACAATCGGGCAAGCTCTATGTTCAGCAGTGGACATCTTCCAGTTGAAAAAGTGATGATGATGATGAGTTTTGAATAGGAATTTATGCAAGGCATCGGTGAAAGAGACAATTGACTCCAAGCAGTTCTCAAAGCTCTACAACAATGCCAAAGTTTGTCTATACACGATGTGACTATTTACGGTCGGGTATGATATATTTAACATTGTATGAACCTACCGCCAAGTCAACGTCCGCTAGAAACTACAGATCTATACAACAATAAATCCTAAATAATATCTATTCATTGATCAAGATTGTATCGGAATTCAATGAGGTTTCCGACGCGGATTTACGCGGTTGTTGGCCTCGTAATCTTCGGCCAATGACGACACCAGTTGCTGAGTAATGTTATAAATATTACGCTTATTTAGGTACTTAAATTTATTTATGTCCATTTGTCTTTGTTTATATAATTACATACTTACTATCCACTCTCCTAAGGGAGAAGCTACGTGGCAAGTCCTTTGAGCTCATTGAGTGAGATTCGGTAGTCATCGAAGTGCCAGATCTGCAGCCTGATTGCGTAGGTAACTCCATGAAAGAGCTCGATGATGATTTCTTTAAATGTTTTCGGTATTGTGCAAATAATTCAGAAAGGGTACGTCCGTTCGAGTGTATTACACAATACGAAAGGCGTTATTTTAAAGGTGTCGTCTCCCTTAGATCTATACGTGTGCTGCTGGATGTATTTTTATACATAGGTACCTTTAGGTTTTGAATAAGAAGAGGCAGTTGCCCTGTAGTGGAACGGTAATGGATGCTATTATTATTATTTAGCTTTAATCTACTATCAAACTGTGATCGTGCAAGTCGCCATCTACAGGTCGTTAAATTCTGACAGTTGTAACTTGCAGGTCGGCGCCTCGGTGGCTGTCTGTCGTTTCGGTGGGTGCAGTGATGACTGTGATCCTGTGACCTTATCCTTCAGGATAAGGTCACAGGATCACAGTCATCATTGTCATTTAAGAATGCACCTTGTTGACCGGTTTGTTTAGTTATAGCTTATTAACTTAAAAAGTTTATTAATAGCAAGTTTTCCTTCAAATGATTAAAAACAAACTTCACGCAAATGCACTCAAATGTTTAAAAGTTAATCTACTGAGCTGATTTGTAATGTTAAGTACAACTAAACCAATTTAAAACAACACAAATAACAGGAAGCGGAAATTTTAATCAAGTTAGACTGTGAGGTCATCGTGATCCTGAGTTATGATCTTTCAATTTAAAGTTATTTGTTGCACTTACTGTCCTTGAACTTTTACATAGACAACTGCACCTAATGTATTCAGCGCTACGGTCGACGAAGCAATAATAATAATAAATATTTTTTATAAAAAATATACACTTGGTTAAAAATATACACTTGGTAAAAAAAATACAGAAAAAGGTTCGGTTATAAAAACGAGTGTTACGCGTTTAAAAATAAACGAATGAATTAATAGAAAATATTTCACTCTAGCAACACTATTCTGGAAATGTCATGTGACGTGACATCCATCACTGACCATCGGTGACATTAAACAGTGCGTTTTCCGTTACAGTTTACCATTAAACTTTACCAGACATAGCGTTTTCTATTGGCCCAAATATTCTCATAAATATCTGAGCCAGTGATAACATTATCTTTACGAAATTGATCCAACGAAAACATACTGTGTCAATCCCGCAATAAAGTAGGTGAAATGTGATTGAATTTGTGTAAAATAATCTAATTAATAAGTTAATGAGCTAGTTTAGTTGATAAAATCGTCAAGAAATAGATAACAGGTAACCATAAATCTGTATAATTCGCTATAATATGAGAGTTATGAGTTGTTAAAAATTGCACAGTCAGCCGTGCAGTTCTAGTAAAAATAAAAAAATATATATTTAGATTACCTTGAGAGCTAAATTGAACTATATTTGTGCCGTAGAAAGTTTAATAAAAACAAACGAAGTCTCCAAACATAGTGTTCATTTGAAATAAAACTTGTCATCTTCAAGGCCTATTATATATTTTCTTATTGTATTCTCACGAAGGTAATGGCTATTGAGGACAGTAGAATAAAGTTAACGTTAAGTTAACTAATACTTTGATCCACACCTGAAACCTTACAAACTATAAAACAACCTTGGAAGAGAGATAAGATTACCTACTTGTGTCACTAAGAATTTAAAACATTCATTCATATGACTATTTGCATAAGGAAAACTGTTTTAAATTCTGTACTTACTTACACAAACAACTCATCATTCCTATTTGAAACTGTACAGAGAAAAGATTCTATAAATAAAAAGATAGAGAAGCTATTTTTTCCTGTATAACTTCTGTGGTGTACTGTACCTACTGTATTTGAATCAATATTATTGATCTACGGTTTGAAAAGCCAATCGAATTGGTCTTCATCAACTAACTATTGCAAGATCATTAAAATACCAGATAGAATCTAGTTGAAAATCCATTGCCTGAGTCTTGAATGAAAATAAATTGCCTAATTTTCACAAACTCCTCGAAAGCAGGCAACTTAGTTGTAATTTAAAAAAGGGTGAGCATTTGCGAAGACTGTCTTATGTAATTTTGATGTTCAACACCTTTAGTTTCCCAGCTTATTTTGAATAAATAGTTTTTGATTAAGAGGAGAATGGTTGTAGTGTTTTTTGTTTTATTTAATGCTGTGCCAATAAACTCACTCACTCAATGTATTATTATAACCTGATTGTAAAAACCAACTAGTGTTTTTGTGTAACATTTTATCGAGCAAAGGCACGAGCGCTGGTGACTTGGAGTGAGATCAATAATGAACACAAGATACAAAAAAATGTTACAGGTAAATGCTCACTAGCCTTGAGCATTATGTGGAATGCAGTGTCGAATATTCGCTAGTATGTTAAGTTACATGGAAATGCTTTAGGAAACTGAGCATTTGTCTGTGTTGTATGTACCATTCCTAAGCCAATGCTCACAAAAATGCTCTTCATCTTTATGTAAGAGACTTTTGTTACTTTTGCAGGTACAAAATGCGGTGGGTGCTATTATCAATAATGGTGCTGCTATGCAGCACCTTCGTTGCTCAGGCTTATGAGGATCAGGCCTTGGAAGACGATGACTTTGCAGAGTTTGAGCAGTTCGAGGCAGAAGATGATGATCTTGCTGGTGGTAAGTAAAAGGCCATTTTGTATTTTTTACTATTTATCTAAGAGTAGGAATGAGTACTGCTTGCCAACATGTTTAAGATTTTAGTTCACAAAAATTGTGTCAGAATGTTACAAATGTACTAGATTTATTTTTGTCATCATCATCATCATATCAGCCGAAATACGTCCACTGCTGGACATAGGCCGCCCCCAAGCGTCGCAACATTGACCGGTCCCGTGCGTCTCGCATCCAGCGGATACCTGCAATCTTCACCAAGTCTTCGATCCTTTTAAAAATATTTATTTCGGAATAATTTTGATCAGTGTAAATGACTGGTTTTATATCATAAGCCTGAACCTTATTACCTAACTATTGTACATATATACAGTCTACAAAAACATTAAACCTAACCAAAAGTTATTACTAGCTTTGTGAGCTTGGCCTGGACAGTTTATAAAGTTACATAAATACCTGCAGGTTAAAACAAATGTTAACCCAATTTTATTGTCCTCCACCAGATTTTGCTGAAGAAAAGGAGTCTCCTCCGCCTTCAAAACAGAAGATGCCTTCAAAGGATCAGTTTGAAGCCAATGTGGAGACTGAAGACGAGATCTTAGTGGAGGTAAATTACTTTCATTTCTGAAAGATTGTAAAATAAAGTCGCACGAAAAAGCTAGTAAGAATAAAATATTATACCATTTTCTTTTTAAAATGTGTTTTTAGCTTACTGTATGCATTGTCATTCTGATTTATGATTCTACTTTAAAATTCATTTGCAAGATTTGCTCCGAACATACAGACATTGCAAGTTAATTAAAAGCTTGCAAAAAGGGAAAAATCATACCATGTGCTATGGATAAGCCAAGTCTAAAGCCAAGAAAAGCTGACTACCCAGATGCTTAGCTTTACCACTCAATCACTAGAGATAACAATATTGTATTTCAAAAGATGTACATTTATGAGGGAAGAAGTAATGATCGGATTTCTAATAATTCGTAATTGTCTTTGGTGGACCAAATTTTTTTTGCTACAACGAACGAATAACTACACGAACAATTTGCCATTTTAAATTATTTTTTTTGTTTTGACGAATTCTCACGGATAGCCTCTTACTGGGGATAAAGAAGGATTACATCGGACTCCTACCGACTTATACCCCCAGTTTCTACCACAACCATGAGTGCGAGATGCAATATGATTTTGACATCCAGTTGTGTACCTTATGATAATACTTATTCACTATTACTTGAAATCTAATCTATAATTATATTATTCTTTGTTTTAATTAATAGATAATTCATTATTTGATTTCATATTTTTTATATTTCTTTGATTAATTAAATTTATATTTGCATTTTGTGTTTTTATAACTATATTGTATATTAGTACTCTAAAAGTCCAGCTCTTCTTATAATTGAAAATGACTTCATGGAATACTTGCTGATAAATTGTTTATAAATTAATGATTTTAAATGTAATAATATTTGTACGATTCACGGCAAAACATAGCGAATCTAACTAGTATTGTAACATCTCGCACAGCGTGTAACTACTTATGTTTACAAATAAAGATTCATATTCTTATTAGAGATACAAGTAAATTCGCGCGTATCCCCTGTTAGTAATAGATACACCTTTAAAATCTA
Source organism: Orthosia cruda (assembly GCA_964057195.1). Classification (NCBI taxonomy): domain Eukaryota; kingdom Metazoa; phylum Arthropoda; class Insecta; order Lepidoptera; family Noctuidae; genus Orthosia; species Orthosia cruda. Next base: position 25,168,274 of record OZ059843.1, on the reverse strand, counting down.
TCACCAGCCTTAGATGTTGACTGTCATGCATATCACCATCGTACTTGACTAAAATATTTTTTACAGTTTACGTAAATAATATTCGTATAATTATTGTAACTGGTTTTATTCGATCCCACAGTACCTACTTATATCTACTTTAACATGGTAGCAGAGCGTGGTTAAAAGTGGTGCGTGGTTAGGAATACATACTACTTTAACATCCCCGACTAGTATCGGTCCGCCGCGCCTAACGGGCCCCATTAACTAGTACGACCGATCCCATGACAGCACATACTTCCATAAAAGTGTAGCGGCATCTATGCTAGATTTTAAATAATGACCAGCCCCCCTAGCCTACAAACGTTTCGTATAGAATCTCTTTCTACAATCGTTAACGTCTTCTATTTGTTTGGTCTGACCACGTGACTTAACGTTCAGATGTATCATTCCCATACATTGATTCGTTTTTTACTAGCTTTATCGATTGCAGATTGTCAACTTGGCTACAGGTGCTGACGTTACACAAAATTCTGTCGTTACGACGTTACACAAAAGTCTTATCCTGTAAGATTTGAACACATACAACAGTCCAACAACAGCCGTCGGGCAGTTGCCCGGAACAGGTGGTCTACTCTCTAACTCCGTTAACGATGTTTCAGACCCGTCCGAAAGTACGCCGGAACTTCGGAGTGAACCCTACTCCGTAAAGATAATTTTTTTCGTAAGGGTAAAACTCATCGGGTGTTTTTTCACATATTCATTGTTTATTCGGGCCCCGAACGAATCATGCCGTCCGTCCGTATGTAATATGGAGTAGGAAACGCCCGTAACGAAGGCCGAAACTAAGGACTTCGTGCTTAGGGAGTAGACCGTCTGCCACAACACCGGTCTGGTCGGAGAAACCTCTCTTTTCAATGGAGATTTGTAGGTCTTTTCCTCTGTGCGACGGAACGGCACAATTTGATCCCGCCTAGCCCTTTCCATCATCGGACTACAAGACGTACGGCCATGCGCCATCGGTATATGGTGGACATCCCACTCATACGCACAAAGTGTTTTGCTAATACTTTCATTGTGAGCATAGCTAAGGAGTGGAATTCCCTGCCGGAGTCTTTGTTTCCTAATAGCTACAAACTTGGGTTCTATAAGTCAAGAGTGAATAGGTTATTTCTAGGCAAGCGTGCTTCACCGTAGACCATATCATCGCGTACCATCAGGCGAGATAGTGGTCAAAGGCGAGCCTTTAGATTAAAAAGAATACCTATTCCACAGTATGGAAAATACAACAGTTGGCCGATTCCTACCTAGCCTAGGCTTGCTTACATACATTTACATTTAAATGTAAATTTATTCTATTGTTATTTCTTGAAAGGAGTGAAGTTCAGTTTCTGTTATGATAATGTAGTATGTTATTTAAAATAAATGTTTTCACTTTTTCTTAGAAAGCCATGAGAAGTTATATTGTGTGGGAATTGAGTATTTGAGTATAGTATTTCTTTATTTCAAGTTCTGGACAAAAATCAACAAGATGAGTTAACATCTCATCACACTTCCTTATCCTTACATACATACTATAAAACAAAGTCGCTTCCCGCTGTCTGTCCCTATGTATGCTTAGATCTTTAAAACTACGCGATTCAAGAGGAAGGTTTATATGTATAATACACGCGGTCGAAGCCGCTGGCAGAAGCTATTATTATTATATTATAAAGGGGAAAGTTTGTGAGTGTGTGTTTTGTATGTTTGTTACTTCCTCACGCTCAAACGGCTGGACGGATCTGGATGAAATTTGGCATAGAGATAGATTATAGTCTGGAATAGCACATGGGATTTTTATCCCGGGAATATGTTCCCCTGGGATGATTTTCGACATTAATGCGGGCGAAGCCACTGGCAGAAGCTATTCCATACTATAATCGTGACAATCTATGAAGTCCGATTACGTTTCTCATTTTACATGCCGCGATAACTTTCTACGTAAGAAATTGAAAAATCAAATTCATAAGCCTAATTAATTACTATGTTACCCATACAACAACGAGTATCATTCGCAAGCATCAAGTTTAATTATTATTATGTTCTTTTTTTTATAGCTGTCATATCCGACTTTTTAGATTGTCAAAGGCACAGATAATATAATACTAGCATACAGATACCTCATCCCATACAAAGAATCCGTGCCGACGTAACTAGCGTTTTTCATCTGATTAATCTTGTTATTTTTGTAAGTACATCAATCGCGTTCGATCCCGTTTCACGCCAATAGATGGTGTTCGCAGCGACTTGCAAGTAAAAGGGTTTACTAGATTCGTAAATATTATTTTCTATATAGGCAATGAAGGTTCGTTTTATAGTATTTTATTGCACGTGTTTACAGTTTTTTTTTGCATCAAAATGTGTTGCAATGCAAATTTTAACAATCGAGAGGAATGCCTCAGAAATTTAAAAATGCGCCATCTACTGGCATCAATTTTAAATGATCCGTTAAAATAATCTTTGAAATGTGAATTAAGAGCCCAATATTCCATAATTTTGTACTTAGGAGAGTTGATTAAACAAGAACATACAATTTTTATGTTCAATTCCAGAAAATGTTAATTTTACTCACAATTCTATTGAATTGTGTGTACATGTCGCGCCATCTAGTGAGATTTATTTGAACCAAAATTTATTTCTTAGCAATGAGACCCCGTGTCAAAGGTATAATAATTTAAATGCGAACAGCAAATCATGTCAGTCCGTCTGATGCCTTTCACGCCTAAGCGGCTGAAAAGATTCGTATAAAATTGCTCACACGGCTGGACCAAGAACTGGATTAGAAGATAGGATGCTTTATACCGGTAGTGTGTTCTTTTGGGAACACTTGTGACGCAGACGCAACTGCGGGCAGAAGCTAATTTACAATACTTCTGTATATCACACTAAGCCGGGACGAAAACCGGGCAAGAAATTAAATAAAACTATTGTTTTCCTTTCAGGATGAAGACAATGAGTTCGAGCACTTCCAAGACCCTGAGGAGTTCGAAGGGTTCCAGGACAGTGCTCCACGCTCCTCTGAACAACCAAAGATCACTATTTCTAAGGTAAACGCTGTTTTTTATTTCGTTATACCAAAACTTGCTTTAAGTTGTTCTGAAGTATTTCTTTCGTTTTTTTTTAAAATAGGGATGTTAACTGAAAATTAGTTTTTTGTCCGTCAAGTAGTAAAAATAATTGGACACGTATTTTTCTTTTGACACGTAAACATAAAGTGACGAAGATATAATGCATGAAATATCGCGTGACGTCACACCGTTAGTATACTTTATACTGACATAATGACGTCACAAGCCTCACTCCTGAACTTTGCTTATCTTTGTAAATTTTCATTGATTTGGTAAATCAAAAAATACGTGTCTAATATTATTTGATAATCTCAGTGACGGACTCAATAGAGGTATAATTTTTCGACCCAGGACACATTATTATTAGTCACATCGAATTGGTCTGTGCTGGCTAGCTTTGTTAAATCTTAGCTGTTGTGTCTGATTTCAGAACTAACTACTGCCTAAAACTGACGGGCAGGCAGCGCATTTTTGTTGCGAGTATATTATAGCGAATACATTCGCAGCGATTATTCGCTGTGTGTGACCGTAGCTTTAGAGTAGAACCGTTATTTTTACAGCTTAAAAATACTTTGTTTGACGCTCTTAATGTTCATTTCGCTTAAACTACAAATAGATTGCTAATAGCGTTTTGCTAATATTTTCATTGTGCGCACAGCTAAGGAGTGGAATTCCCTTCCGGAGTCTTTGTTCCCTGATAGCTACAACCTCGGGGTCTTTAAGTCAAGAGTGAATAGGTTACTTCTAGGCAAGCGTGCTTCACCACATCATCGCTTAACATCAGGCGAGATAGTGGTCAAACGATAGCGAGCATTTTTTTTTTTTTTTGGGTGGGAATCATCCAATGACTTCTCCCGCTCTGGGTGAAGCAGGAGGGCGTGTCAGACTCTTACTGACTAAAACCCACCCGTGTTCCATCAGTTGCTTGAGCCAGGGCCACGGTAACTCTTTTTCAAATTTATCCGCGACCCAGACAGGCATTGGCCCTAGCAGACCCCGTCAGTTCTGCTGACATCTCTTTGAGGCGCGCGTGGAACACAACGCGCCGTTGACTCGGGCCTGGTCCTTATCGGACAACGAGCTACCCATTTCTCGCCGCCCGCAAGCCCGCGCCTACGGTGGCCGGGAATCTGCTCGCGACTCCCGTCGCCCAGGGCGTCTCCTGCGGTGGCTAGGGGCGTGAGGGCGTCTCCGTTGCGTCTCCCTCACGCGTTCCGCCTCCTCCTTCGCGAGCATTACTGCTTCGCAGAAGGAGGAGACAGCTTCCCATAGCCTCTCGCTCCGTAACATGGCCTGAACCAGGGCCGGACGCGAGAGGTTTCCACCGCCGATAAACAATAGCGAGCCTAAAGACAATAATAAAAAAAAAGATTACTCTTAATGTCTAAATAAAAGCGCACTGTTAGGTTTTTACCGCTCGATTTAGCGCGGAGAGTTGAAAATCCAACAGTGCAACGGAGGAGTTCAGTTGGGTATTGCTTAGTATTAGTTAAAACGGGCATAGTAATAAAAATATACATCCGACTTTCCCTAGAATTTTACATCAATTGCCGCTATCCCACCCTAAATCTCTACTTTATTTTAACTCGCTCTCCAGGTTCCTATAATGATCCGTCCCCGCTGGGACGCGTACTGGCTGGAGGGCATCCTGTGCTGCCTGCTGGCGTCGTACGCGCTGGCCTATGTCGTAGGACGCGCGAAGAACACCTCCATCGCCACCAACTTCCTCAAGCTTCATAAACCGCTGCTTGACGATAATTTTACGTTAGTTGGTAAGAAAAATAAATTTATTTAATGTTACTACTGCTTCACTCAATTTGTATGACCTGCCAAAACAACGAGGTTTCTATATAAATTCTTATTATTTCTCATCCTGTAGTGTCACAATTCTGGGCAAAGGTACAGATAATATAATACTAGCATACAGATGCCTCTCCATTGCCCTTTGGGTGACTATAAGCTTTCTGATGAGGCTCATTGTGAGCGACCACGTCTCTGTCACGTAAGTAATCACTGGCAACACATTATGGTCAGAGACTTTCGTCTTGAGGCCCTGGTAAAGTGGCCAACTTAGCAGTGTCTCAAGACGCACTTCCCGAACGCTGCCCAGCCGAGTCGGATTCGACAGTTTACCTCTTTCTCGAAGTTGGACCAGTTGGAGCTTAAAGTCACCCAAAGGGCAAAGGAGAGGGTTATGCTCGGAGTTTCATTGCGTGATCGAATCAGAAATGAAGACATCCGCAAGAGAACCAAGGTTGTCGATATAGCCCGAAGAATTTCCAAACTTAAGTGGCAGTGGGCAGGGCACATTGCTCGCAGAACAGATGGTCGTTGGGGCCGAAAAGTTCTAGAGTGGCGACCGCGTACGGGAAGTCGCACGAGTCGACGCTTGGGGGAGGCCTATGTCCAGCAGTGGACGTCTTTCGGCTGAAATGATGATGATGATACAGATGCCTCATCCCATACAAAGAAACTGTAACGACGTAACTAGCGTTTTTCTTCTGATTAAACTAATTATTTTTCTAAGAACATCGATCGCGTTTGGTTCCTTTCCACAGATATAGATGGTGTTAGCAGTGACTTGCAAGTAAAAGGGTTTACTTGGTTCGTGAATACGTTTTTTTTAAATACAGCGAGGATTTGTTTTATAGTATTTTTTTGTATGTTTTTACAGTTTCTTTGTACCAAAATGTGTTACCTAACAAATTAAAAAAACCGAGTGGATGCCTCTTAAATTTAAAACCGCGTCATCTATTGGAATTAATTTTAAATGATTCATTCAAATAATCTTTGAAATGTGAATTAAGGTTGCCCTATTCAGTAATTCTTCCATACAAACGTAGTATGGCGATTATTCCACTGTTTGATGATGTACGCTCAAAATAAAAATGATATCAATTTGTCTCATCATTATCTAGCCCTGTATGAAAACAAAAAAGTAAAAGAAAACGTGTATTTGAATGTTATGAGCGTCGAAAGTTCCATATTTCAAAACTAATTTCAACGGGTCTTTGGGTGGAAATAAATACTACCAAAAGAAGGAAAATTGTAAAACAGTCACCATACAGTGATATAACTGATAGATTAGCGGTTAAAAATGCAAATAATTTTATTTTAAACAAATACATTCAGTAGTTTTTTCATGATACTCATACTCCCAAAGGCCAGTTTATAAAATTTCTCGCGCTCCTTTTCGTTCTAAATTATAATCCATTTATTATTTTTATACCATGAGTGTGTATTTGTACGCGCACTAGCTTCTTACTTGCTCATCACAGCGTCTAACCCTTTCGTACGTGTTGTCGGATGAGATAGCATGCATTTTAAGCCCGGCCACAAATCGGCGGTACGAACTATGTACCGCCGATTAGGGCAACCTTAAGAGCCCAATATTCCTTAATTTGGTGCTTAGGAGAGTTAATTGAACAAGAACATACAATGTTTATGATACATTCTATAAAATGTTAATGTTACACACAAATCAATGTGTATTTTCTAGTGATATTTATTTAAACCAAATTTTCTTTGTTAGCGCTGGGACCCCGTATATTTCTCTACGTGTTGGTACAAGCCGCATCAGAATTAGTTTAGAAAAGAACAATGCGTGACACAGACATAATAATATACTTAATTTTTTAATGTACGAACTGATCAAAATTACCACTTGATTTATACCAGCCATTTAAACAAAACCCGTCGTTCTGGGCACCGCCGCAGTCGGGTAAAAAATTACCCGCCAGAGTAGAGACAGGCTGCTAATTACATACATTAGTTACAGCACTGATAACAACATTTGTGATGTTAAATTTAGTCTTGTTATATTTTTTTTACCTTTGTATAGCTTCTTTTACCGATTGTTTTTGTGAACATTGTAGGCCTTCTAGATGCTAGTTAACATTTGTTAACTTTTTGATAGATTATAAAACCTTTTTTGTTTTTTTTTTGTTTCTTACGACTTATTGTCGGGCCTGCGTTGTCCCCCCATATCTGAGTACTATTGCTGTAACATGGAAATATTGTAAAACCAAACCATTTTTTAAAAGAGTAACCATGGAGTTTCTTGCCGGTTCTTCTCCATAGGCCAACCCGCACCGTGCACCTTTTGTCGACTTTTATAAGTGCCCATGTAGGCCTATGTGAAATAAAAAAGTTTGATATTGATTTTGAATGTTATAATATTTTACGCTATTACAAACAATATAAGAAGTATTCTCACTATCTACATGGTTGTTTCTAGGAGAGACTGGCTTAGACGTAGTAGCAGCGAGCGACGAGCACGGGTGGAGACGCGAGGCAGAGCACTGCTTCACCATGTGGTGCAGCGGACGTCTCTGTTGTGAGGGCATGCTGCTCACTCTCAAACTTATTAAGGTATGAAGATACAGCATTAAATATAACCACTGAATAATATAAGTACCAGTTGCCCATTCCTTTTGAAAACATGTATTTCCAAATTATATAAAAATATCTGTTCGGTGTTTGTTCGAGTGGTTCATTATTAAACAACAACGGAATAAAAACTAAGCCAAGATCCAAACGGCTCGCCCGGACTTAATCTGTAGAAGAAACCTCGAATTTCCCTATATTTTGGATTTCCCTCTGAAATTTTTGAATTTGAGTAAAATTTTGTAACCACCTGAATAGCTCTGTCATTTTCTTCCTTTAATTCCTGGAAGGAGGAGCTGGAGTTTGAGCTTACTAGGGATGTAAAGATGATGCATGTCAAAACAATGCATGTTCTATGAACACTGGCGCGAGACGGGGATGGGTCTAAGATGTGGGCTATTTGGCCAGAATATCCTACAAACAATAATAAAATAAACTTAGGTAGTTTATTTTCATTAACCCTTAGCAATCTGATGTATTTTTCAGTTACACTAGCAACTGCCGTAGGTCCAGGAGACCACTTGCTTATTTTCCAAGTCAATATATTTTGATTGATCGTGCATTTTTAAACTACGCAAAAGTATGCATTTATATATCAAAAATCAATTCTTAATTCTTTATTGTACACCAAAACAATACATTTACACAAAGTGAAGTCAATATTCATGTACAAAGGCGAGCTTAACTCCAAAATGGAGTTTAGTCAAATCAACACATAACATAAATGTATTAATTTTAGGAAAATCGATGAATTTCGAAAAAAGTAGATCAAGTTTTGCACGATTAAGGCACAATTATTACAAAATTGCAAGACAAAAACTTTTCCGAATTTTTTTTGGTTGCGTTCACTGCAAATCGGATCTTCTAAGTTACTTGCAATCTTCATTCGGAAGTTCTGGTACACTCAGGTTTTCCGCTTCCTCTAGCCGACGTAGTATGTTTGATTCAGACATTATAAGCCTACTAAAATAAAATAAAACAGTATAAGAAAACTAACTTAACTACCTGACGTCGGTCTCACAGACCGCACGCGAAATATAATTACCTATAACGTTTAAATTCGCGTACGTCTGGAGCTGCCGAGCGATCGACGCGTATTGACAGGGGAGGGAAAAGGTACATGGAGTCATCGACACAGTTGCGTCGTGTGTAAAATACACATGTGACAAACAAAATCGTCGGAGTCTCTGAAACCGACGTCTGTTGGTAAAGGGTTATTTATTTATTTGTATATACTTTATTGTACACCAAGATAACACAAACATAAAAAAAACTTAAAACAAAAACAAACGTACAACAGGCGATTGCGCGTGTTTTATGGTCACAGACAAAGCATTCCATAGCCGAGTGGCCTTGACAATAAAAGGTTTGTCTAGGAAGGTTATGGAATGCATTGGCATTTTAAGTTTCATGTTATCCGATGACCTAAGAACCCCCTTCATGTGTGAGTGTTAATTATTGACTCTCTGTTATAGCGACAAGACCTGGTCCACGTGCTGCTGGGTGTGGTGAGACCAACCCCGGACACGCTGCTGGTGCGCGTGGAGTTCGGCAAGGACGACAGCGACCCCTTCGTTCTTTGTGTCGCGCAGAAGAAGATCGCCACCAAGCTATCCAAGGAGATGCAGGACTTGGTATGTATATGTTTTGGAACAAGACACCGTATTATTCCCAACCACTGCCAATACTGAAAGCCAGAATCAACAGAGGCGGCTGCCAGAAAAGCATCGATACAAAGAATCTTGACGAGTCTCGGGGGAACAATACAACTGTCTTGGATCCCACAGCCAGATTAATCAGAATAGCAGCGAAGGAGTAAGTGAAAACAGAACATAATTTTCCCTCTTTAACAAGCAAGAGACAAAACAATGTTAGGCACATCTATACTAATTTTATAAATGCGAAAGTTTGGATGTTTGTTACTCAATCACGCCAGAGGGGCGGAACGGATCTGGATGTAATTTAACACAGATAGATTATAGTCTGGAATAGCACATAGGCACGGGGTCTGAATTGCAAAGAAAGAAAATTTGGTTCAAATAAATCTCACTAGATGGCGCGACATACTATTGAATAACTACACACAAGTCTATTGAATTGTGTCTACAATTTTCATTTTCTGGAATTGAACATAAAAATTGTATGTTCTTGTTTAATCAACTCTCCTAAGTACAAAATTATGGAATATTGGGCTCTTAATTCACATTTCAAAGATTATTTGAACGGATCATTTAAAATTGATGCCAATAGATGACGCATTTATAAATTTCTGAGGCATTACACTCGATTGATAAAATTTGCATTTTAACACATTTTGGTGCAAAAAAACAGTGAAAACGTGCAAAAAATACTATGAAACGAACCTTCACTGTATTTAAAGAAAAAAATATTCACGAACCTATTATACCCTTTTACTTGCAAGTCGCTGCTAACACCATCTATTGCCGTGAAACGGGATCGAATGCGATTGATGTACTTACAAAAATAACAAGATTAATCAGATGAAAAACGCTAGTTACGTCGGCACGGTTTCTTTGTATGGGATGAGGCATATGTATGCTAGTTTTATATTATCTGTGCCTGTACGAATTGAAAATGGTTGCTTCCAGAGCGTATTCTGTCCAGAGCGTCGTCCGGGCGACAAGCACGGGCTGCCGGCTGCCCTGTCCGTCATGTCGGAGACGGCGGAGGCCACGTCCGCAGTGCTGGACACCAGAGTGTGCGCCGCCTTGGAGCACTACCACCAATACGTGCAGTTCATACACATCTCCGACAAGTACTCCGGCCCCAAGCAGATGGAGTGAGTATTACTTACTATCGTTCCGGGTTCGATTTCCAGGTCTATGCTTGGTCGCGTCGGATTGCCGCCTATTGGACTAAGAGAGTGAGAGTGAGTGAGAACCTGGGTTCATACCCTCGTCACGGGGTCCCAGCGCTAACAAAGAAAATTTCGTTTAAATAAATGTCACTAGATGGCGCGATATGCATCGATTTTGTAATTGTGTGTAAAATTAACATTTTCTAGAATTGATCATAAAAATTGTATGTTCTTTTTTAATCAACTCTCCTAAGCACAAAATTATGGAATATTTGGCTCGTAATTCACATTTCAAAGATTATTTAAACGGATCATTTAAAATTGATTTCAATAGATGGCGCGGTTTTAAATTTCTGAGGCATGCCACTCGATTTTTAATTTGTATTTTAGACACTTTGGTACAATAAAACTGTAAAAACCTGGCAAAAAAGTACTATAAAAACATCGTCACGAACCGAGAAAACCATTTTACTTGCAAGTCGCTGCTTCTACCATCTATAGTCGTGGAATGGAACCGAACGCGATCGAAGTACTTATAAAAATAATCATCTTAATCAGACGAAAAACGCTAGTTAAGTCGGCACGGTTTCTTTGTATGGGATGATGCATGTGTATGCTAGTATTATATTATCTGTGCCCTCGTGCACTATAATATCTCCCGCGCCGATGGCTAGTCTCCGCTAAGATGGCCGCCCGCGCCGTGGTCGGTCGGTCTGGAGGTCTATAATGATGGTCTATATTTTTTTTTTTTTTTAAAGATTTAATTTTTATTTTGTGCTTGCATCTACTAGTTTAGATCTCGATCTTGATTCAGACATGTCAAAAGCTAGGTCGCAGAATTTTTATTATATGGCCTTATCGTCCATTTGCACGATTTGATTCTTTCTTTGATGATTCTTGCTGGACATAGACCTCTGTATTTATGCGCAATTTAATTTAAATTTTTATTTCTATCCAATTTATACCATATAATCTTATCCTTATTATCGTTCGATAAAATAATGAACTGAGATTAATTTTAACTGAAGAATATTTTAGTAGTCAGAAGCTTGAGATCTACCACCAGTCTATCCACGGGGTACCATGCTACCCAGTTACTGGGTTGTGGAGGTCAGATAGGCCGTCGCTCCATGTAAAACACTGGTACACAGCTGAATCCGGTTAGACTGAAATCCTACCCCAACATAGTTGGGAAAAAGGCTATGCAGATTGATTGTTGTAACCAAATATTTGTAAGTGCACTTATAGTAATGTGTGATAATGACAAATAAACTAGATCCCACGACACAGGGTATCCTAGTGTGGGGTCTAGGGTTACTTTAATACACTTAATATTTGTTTTCTTGTATTTTATGCAGTATTTTTTGTTTTTTTATTGTGCTTAATGTATGTAAAGTAAGGAGGCACCTTTCTTTACATACATTAAGCACAGTAAAAATTTATCTTATTTTAAGACGTGACATCCACTAATCCGCATCGGGGCTGCGTGATGGATTAAGATCCATGCCCAGGGCTTTCACAGAGAGGAGTTCCTCCATTAGTGGGAGTAAAAGGCTGATGATGATGATATTAACGGCTGTTTGTCCACAGAGAAGGAGCAGTAACGAAGCCCCCGGACACGGAGAAGGTGATGCTGCTGAGCGTGGCGCTGGGGCCCGACGGCGGCGGCGACGAGGTGCGGCCGCTGCTGCAGCTCGTGTTCCATCTCATGGACAAGGTCAAGCGGCTCAGGCTTAGCAAGGAGGTCAGTGCAGCTTTCCTATTTTAATGTTTGAAGCTTGATGCTTAACTCAGCCTACCCTGGAACTGGGTAGTGAAGAAAATACTGGTATTCAGTTGCATCCGGTTGGACTGGTAGCCAACCCCAACATAGAAAAAGGCATCATTCTAGCCAGATGATGATGATCTTAATGCTTTATACTAAGAAAGGCGGAACCACGCTTTCGTGTCGTGGCGTGGCGTGGTGAAGGATCCTCCAATCAAACGACTGTTTCAGCCTGTCTCATAACACAACTAGTTTTGTGGCCAATTAACTGCGTCAGAATGCTCCACGATATGCAAGTGTGTTTCCGTCTTAACGCTTGGTAGTACATTAAGGCCGGGATTCTCACCGCTTAAATATCGCAGAATAAGGGCCGATTTCACCAACGAAACTAATCGCGATTAGTTTCATTGGTGAAATTGGCCATTAATGTGACAAATTACAAGCACGCGTTTTCTGCTGTGACTGGTTCAAAGAATTTTCAACAGCCAATCACAGCAGATAACCGGCGATTATTCGTCGATTACGTTAACAGCCCGATATTCGAGTGTTGAGAAATCGGTGGTATGGAGCTGTCAATGACAAACATTTAAAAGCCTTAAAACCAGACCTAATTCTTCAGTGAATCCGTAAGATTTTTAGAATATTGCAAAAAAAAAAAAAAAAAATGTTATGATCTAAGTATTGATAAATAAATAAACTCACGGCTTTTATCCATGGGAGGGGAGGGGCAGAAACTACAGAACGCCACCTGCTACGATTCTTAAGTACTCCTTATGTTTCGAGTACGTTCACACAACTAGTCATATACGCATTATGTTTATGATAACTACGCACCTGGCCTTTCTGAAGAACATCACCAATAAGAGCACCGAAATCGCTGAGAAGGGTCTAAATTGCTCTAAAAGGTCTATGTCCTTTTAGGGCGCTCGACTCACGCCTGCCAAATATCTTTTCTTAGTCGCCTATACCTCATCATATTTTGTTTTTTTGTTATGACATCATTATAACCACAATGTTGTCTTATCAATATTTTAACGAATCATTTGGACTACAAAAACCGATCTTATTGTTATTCTTATTTGGTAAATGCGCTGTCAATGCCTCTCTCTCAAAGTAGGTTGCCTTTTTTGTATCTCAAAGGGTTGTTGTAGCAAGTCAAGTCTTTAGTGTATAAACGACGTCTCTAACGAACGGTAGAATCAAATTTTTATTCTTTGTTAATTTTAATGTAAGGGTCAAAAGTGCCGCTTGGTGGCCTAGTTGAAATAAAAAAAAAATCTTTGTCTTTGTTCTAACGCTTCTATCAGGTAAAAACCTTACGTAAAGTACTATTCTCGTGGAGTCAGATCGACCCCCAGCCCTCCCGCGACAATTACTAATATTGCTTCACAAAAAAATACATATTTTTGAAGATTGCTACTGTTACCTAGAATACTACCAAAAAAACAAAGTCTGTAGATATAATAAAATAAATGAAATATGAGCGATTGATTGCACACTGGGGTCAATCTACTTCACGCGATTAATTAAGGTTTAAAAATCAAAACATTGTTCATAGTGTGAAAAGAATTTATCTTTTGGTAGTTATAATGCGCGAGTAGTTATGCTATAATTGCTACATGAATCTTGACTTCTAAAGCAGATTTGAATCGAATGTTAAAAAGTCCAACATTTGTTGAGTTAGCAAGGATGCATACATATTCTGCCAAACTGAAAATACCTATATCCATTACATCGACCACACAGCCACTAGACGCCTAATAACAGGCGAGCGATGTCTGTCAACACATATGACTAAAAAGATCATATACAGGCAATACTGATCGCCACTCGACAATTTCGAATTAGTAGCGACCACTTCTGTGAGCCATAAACACTTCCGTGTCAGTCAATAAAAAAATTATGAAATAAATTTTATAATGGCCTCTTGTACAATACGTTGCTATGGTAACAACAGCCAGACATCGAGTGACCGAAAAAATAACATAACATTAAATTGATAAGTTAATAGTTACATAAACATAATTAGATTTATTTTCTAATATTATTTATCGGAGTTCATATTATACTGGTCAAGTTTGTAGGTGAACACGCCCACCGCATGTTTGCGTCTCTTTCTTTTTAAAGTATTTTTTTCGCTATCTCTTGTCCTCTATAATTTAGTAAACAAAACTAGTGAAGTACCATATCCTATGACCAAATCTGTTATCGATAGAACTAGACACCTTACAAATACAGACATTAAATTGAATAGTTTATTAATTGTGAAACGATTTTTTGATTACGATTTTTACTAATATTTAATATTACTATATTTAAGAACCAACAACCGAAAAAAAAGTATGTTTACCTTTAGGATTTTGTTTATTTTTTTTAAATTTTAGCCTTTTATGTTATTACTAAAATCTTAAAACGCCGTATAATTAATAATAAAAAAGGTATTTTTTTTTTTAAATACAAATACTATTTATAAAAATCGATACCTTCCTGGTTTTATTTAAACCTGTCCCACCCTTAATGATGCGTATGACCTTGGTAAGGGACCAATCAGAGCGCAGTACCCCGTGCCTCATACCTCAGCTAGTTAACAGAATTGTTTTGATGTATTAGATCAAGCATTAGGCGTCTAGGGGCTATGTGGTCGATGATCCATTATTTACACGTCATAAAAAGATAAATATGTTGTTTACTGAAAAATAACGGAAGTTCGCGGAAGAAAAAAAAAATTATGTGTTGTATTTATTTGCGCAGTTCTTATGTAGTCCATCCATAATTAATAACATATTTCTCCATATTTCTTAAAAAAAAATACGTTACAGGCTCTAGCGAAATGCGAGAAGCGTCGTCAGAAGGTGGCAGAAGCGTGGCTGCGCGGCGCACACGCGGCCCGGCAGGAGCAGGCCGCGGCGCGCCGGGAGGAGAAGCGCAAGCAGGAGAAGGAGCGCATACTCGCGGTACGTAGTGTCACGTACCGCGTACGTAGGGTCTCATTGCTAAGAAAGAAAATTTGGTTCAAATAAATCTCATTTGATGGCGCGACATGTGTATAATTGACATTTTCTGGCATTGAACATAAAAATTGTATGTTTAATCAACTCTCCTAAGTACAAAATTATGGAATATTGGGCTCTTAATTCACATTTCAAAGATTATTTGAACGGATCATTTAAAATTGATGCCATCTATTATGGCGCATTTTTAAATTTCTGAGGCATTCCACTCGATTGTTAAAATTTGCATTGTAACACATTTTGGTGTAAAAAAAAACTGTAAAAACGTGTAAAAAATACTATAAAATGAATCTTCACTGTATTTAAAGACAAAAATATTCACGAATCTAGTAAACACTTACTTGCAAGTCGCTGCTAACACCATCTATTGCCGTGAAACGGGATCGAACGCGATTGATATACTTACAAACATAACAAGAGTAATCAGATGAAAAACGCTAGTTACGTCGGCACGGTTTATTTGTATGGGATGAGGCATCTGTATGCTAGTATTATATTATCTGTGGTAGTGTACACCACATCCCCCACACATTTATTAGTTAAGTGCCGTCACTTTGACTAGCTAGTTAGCTATTGTATTTTTTTTTAAGTCTCTCTTTAATGTTTTCTGTTTCAATTTTATATTCTTATAAATAATCCAGTTGTAGCTAAGTTGTCAATCTACAATCGATAACGCTAGTAGAAAACGAATCAATGTATGGGAATGACACATCTGAACGTTAAGTCACGTGGTCAGACCATACTAATAGAAGGCGTTAACGATTGTAGAACGAGATTCGATACGAAATGTTTGTAACTTGGCTGGGGGGCAGCCAAGGCCACGGCCAAGGTTCATAATGAGGATATATTAATTTTTGAACCAATCTACCTAACTAGTATCATTGTACCTATCTATTTCGATCCGCTAGATAAATTAGGGCGCCGAGACAACATACGTATGTGCATCGCGGACTGAAAAACATTAGGAACCCTTGAAACACTAATTTAGTGTATTATTCCTATTTGTATCTACATATAAGTACACACTAAGGGACGACTGTGTGAAGAACAAATTATAAACAAGACGTTGTATAAGGAAAGCACCTTTTCTAAACAAATCACTTGTATACAAAGAGAATATTTATCGTCGTTGCTTGTATACAAAAAGCCTCATTTATTCCACTGTGACTTGTTTTGCAAATCATATAGCATACATTTTGAACGCACACAGTAGGCGTATAATCCTCGACAAAATAAGTTTTATTAACAACCTTTTTTGTGTACTTTAGGAGGACGACCCGGAGAAGCAGCGTCGTTGGGAACTAAAAGAGCAGAAACGTCAACAGAAACGCAAAACACCAAAAATGAAGCAATTGAAAGTAAAAGCCCTCTGATCTTACAAATGTTGATCTGGGCCGCTTTGGCCCATATCCTGCAATCAGTCACAGATATATTATATACAATCTTTTGTTATTTATCTTAAGTGTTACATAATCAATGGCTGCGAATAATAGCTATTTATGCAACTGTTACGTTATGGACGGTCTTTTAATACGAGTGCCATTTTTCGGTACAAGCGTAGCGGGCACGAGTTATTAAAAGACCAATAACGTACAGTTGCATACAAGATTTTATCTACGAAGGAAGGAATAAAACACATATATAGACAAATAAGTATTTTATTTAGTCTTTATTAGGTATAAGGCAAAGATCTTGTAGCCGCAACAGCCAAATAGTATACTTTTGTTCTAAACTTGTTCCATTTTTAAAAACATCATTTACATTGTCTCGATTTTGAAGTAATATTATAGGTACCTGGCTGTATGTTCAGAATGTCTTTGCTTGTGTTTTAGAATTTATGACGATTCGCATAATGCAACCCGATGTCGTTATGGGTATCATAATGAAACCGCTGTCATTTTTGTAATTCGAATATAACGAAACCGAAGTAGATAAATGAATTTTAAGTTATAGTTTTGTGTTTTATTGAAGTCGTAACTGGTATAACATCGAAAGAGCGGCGCGTGCGCCGTTCGGCCAACAATGGAGGGAGATAGTACTGCCATCTAGCGTCGCTAGCAACTACTTAACATCACAGCATCACTATTATTGATCAAGGCTAATGTTTTGTTAATTAGCCCGCCAAAAGTTGTGGGAATGATCGAGGGGTCTATCTGATTCATTCTGTTAGTCGGTATGAGTCTGACAGACCCCTCGATGTCGCCTGCCCTAGAGTGGAGGACATTCATGAGGATTTTCCCACGCAAATAAATATCATATAATAAATAAGTATAAATGTTTTTTCTGAACAGAGCAATGCCTTGCCATTTATCCTGCGGTACCATCATAATAATAAATGAAAGTATTTTTTTGTTGTTTAAAAATGTAACTTAATAATATGTTTAAAAGGTTAATAAATGAAAGTATCACAAATATGCAACGCTCTGGAGAAAATCCTTTTCTCTTCCCATGAAGTATTTGCAGCATACTACCAAAAATTTTATAATTTGGAGTGCGTAGTCCGTAGTAATTAATGACAAGCTAAACGGCCGTGATTCGTTGGGTAGCCTTCACTGAGTACGATTACTCTCTCTCAAACGAATACTGGCAAAACCGGCGGCAAATTAAAGAAAAATCTCTGAATACATAACCTCTTTTTTAAGCCCATATTTATTTTCTTGTAAGTTTTTTATTATTGGTAGCGTCGCTTTAGTTGACGATAAGGCACGCTTGCCTAGAAGTTATTTTAACTTGTGCTATAAAAATGGAAGCAATGGACAAACGACCTTAAAAAGGTGGGTAGGATAGGCTGGATGCGGATGATGGAGGGTGTTGGGGAGTATTAGTGTTCTGTGGTGTTGGGGCGCAGCCTAAGAAGAGCAAACAGTCGACTGACATTTGATGGCAGAATTTAATAAAAAAGAATTGCCCTTAGCTCAGCAGTCAATTATTATCGTACGCAGCCCGACTTCGCCCACTGCTGCTGGGATCTCTTTTCTAATCTGCATGCTCCTGTGCCACCTTTAGCCAGTTTCTACCTGCGTTGGCAACAATTTCATCTGCCCATGTCGCTAACGGATGGCCGACATTCATTCTGCCTGTCTTTGGTGGCCACTCATCGAAAATGAGTGTCATTCTGAATTTCGACAGTTAATTATTTCGACAGAGTCTCAATTTCGAAAAACAGTAGTTCGACAACTCATTGCTTCGACAGAACATATATTCGACTAGCATTAGTTCGACAGATTATACTTCGACAACACACATCTTCGAAGAACACTACTTCGACAAAACCATTCCTCGATATGCACTTGTTCGGCGGATCTCTAGTTCGACGGAACATAACTTCGACATAATATAATAAAAGTACTCTGTGATAATACTGCTCTGAAATGTGACAATAATAATTTAATTTCGCTTTATATGAAGTTGTAGGCTGGCAGTGACTAATCTAAAAGAAAGAAAACAAAAGCGATGAGGCAGGGCCGACTTAAACCTATTGGTGGCCCTGGGCACATTAGGATAATGAGTCCGAAAAATCAGACATACATTTATTGCAGAAACTTGACACAGTTTGTTGGATTCGGTTTTTCAATGACATTTTTTATGTATAAATTTTATATCTATATGTATCTAAGTATATATTTTTAAGTAGTAAGTTTAGTAATTTCTTTTTATTTTATTTTTTTCTACTCGTTCTTTCAGTTAATTGCACCTGCCATGTTTTATCTATGCACCACCCTAAGGTCGACTGGTAGGAAATGCCTAACGCATTAAGTCCGCCTTTGTATTTGTGCATAAAGTTTTATTAAATAAATAAATATTTCCTTCGAAAAAAATCGAGTAAGTATGACTGACTACAATAACTTCTTGCCTATTAGTTTTTGCATGCGCGAAGCTACTCTACTCTCGCCCGAAAATCAGGCTTTCCGATTTCAGCATGTACAATTTATGTAATGGTAACGCTGCTTTAAGGCTGGGTTATTCGAGTCTGTAGGGGTCAAAAAGGCTACCAACGCCCGCGAGACATTACGTAAAAAAAAAGAACCGCTCAAGTGCGAGTCAGAAAATGATCCTTGATTTTCCTCTTGAAGAAATTCAGAGAAGGGCTGTCGCGTAGGGAATATGGTAGAGAGTTCCAGAGACGCACTGCAGTAACAGAGAAGAAGCCATCATAGCGGCTAGAAGTGTGACGTGGGGTACAAAGGAGAAGATAAGTGGAAGTGCGACAGGGTTTACCCCTCGGGACAAAGTACCCAAAGCGTTCACGAAGGTATTGAGGAGAATTAGGATTGTGTAGGATAGTATAGAGAAGAAATAGGATATGAGTATCTCGACGACGCCGAATCAGCAGCCAGTTCAATTTAGCCCAAAACGCCGACACGTGATCGTATTGTCAAATTTCAGAGCAGTATTATGTCGAAGTTATGTTCCGTCGAACTAGAGATCCGCCAAACAAGTGCATATCGAGGAATGGTTTCGTCGAAGCAGTGTTCTTCGAAGATGTGTGTTGTCGAAGTATAATCTGTCGAACTAATGCTAGTCGAATATATGTTCTGTCGAAGCAATGAGTTGTCGAACTACTGTTTTTCGAAATTGAGACTCTGTCGAAATAATTAACTAACTGTCGAAGTTCAGAATGACACTCATCGAAAATCTTACTCCACTTGTCATCACCGCACTTTGCCATAGGCTCAGTTAACCTTGAAATGACTAAAACGTGGCTCCACGTGAGAAAGAAAATTGTTTCGGTAATTACGGCATTCAATTGGTTAATGAAGATTATGTAAATATAATGAATTTAAAATAATGCAAGCTCTTGACTATCGAATGAATGCTAAAAAGCAGTTTATGATAATCAGGTGAGATATGGTCAACTGAGAGGCCTATAATAAAAAATAAAAATACAGTTTTCTGCCAATAACAATATCATAATTGTTTATTTTCTCTTGCACAAAGGTGTCTTAAAAACTAAACATAAAAATTATATATTATTTGTTTTGACTGGTATTGGCTTTACGAAATCCTGTCACGTAGGTGCAGTCAAACTACTTTAAACTTTTAGTCAACGACTTTAATTTGCAAACCATATCAGGACTTAATGACTCAAATATTTCTTGAAAATCTTTCTAAATAAAATACCAATAAGAATTAATCAAAGCAATATTTATTTCAAATATTTGTTATTAAATTAATAAGAACAAAATAACAAAATATGTTAACAAACATAAGTTATCCATTTCTAAGTCACAAAAGCATGGGGGACAAATAAATAATTTATGTTGTTGTTAAGACAACAACATTTTATAGGTTTGAATTTTTGTGGATGCAATGAGATCTTTATACAGTCTTATTCTTTTTTGCACAATCACAATTATGTTAAATAATATGATGCACAAATATATTTAATGCTCATTTATATATTACTTGAAAGAACAGACTATATAAAATGAAGTGCACATGTGACTTAGATCAAAACAAAAGTATTTGTTCTCAAAAAACACTGCAGTGCTAACTTGAGGGTAACCATAAAAATTATTAAAACTCTCACAGTTAACATAACACATCAATCAACTTTATCAAAAAAATTGTCTAATTTAGATACAACATGTATCCAGCATTTGTACCAATTCCAAACATTTTTGAGCAATTCGCTTAAACATTAATGAAAGTAGCTGCACTATCATTTATCGTTGGGGTGGATAATACATGCAAAATTAACTCAAGTACACCGAGGAGCTAGGAACATTTAGAATCAGCTTCTACACTTATATTCATGCATCAGTTATAAATACACTGAAAATACATTATTCAACATTCATTAGATCACTTGAATACTACTTCTATATTTCTAACCTCCGCCACTCTAACTTAGAGTAAATACAATTCGAAGGTCATCTCACTGGATTTGGTGGTGGTTTTGTGTGTGTGCCTAAATGGGTCATTCGTCGACTTGTAGCTTCTGAATGCGTGTGGAGACGCAGTCCATGTCGGGCGAGGGATCACCACGCGGCGGCTCCGCCACCAGTGCGAGGTTTTCCAGCGACTGGCAGCGCTTCGCCGGGCTCTTGGCGCACTCGTGCCCGTACCCGCTTGTGGATGGCTCCAACAAACTGTTTTTGAACTCGCACCCGCTATCGCTCACGTCACTACCGATCGCATCCGAGTTTTCACTCTTAGTTCTGTGTCTAATTGGCAATACGTAAGGACAGAGTCTGTTTTTGTTGGTTGCTCTCTTCATACAATATCCCACGGTCACGTTCGACACGTATCGCGTGTTGAGGCGCATCACGCTGTAGTTTGACTTCGATTCGCGTAAATAGTCGCGCCGGGCTTCGGTTATTGCACTCAGCATGCCCAAGTCCTTCAAGGCTTTATCCAAATTATCCAGATTCATGTGGCGAGATTTCTGTGAACAACGCGACAAAATTAATAATGCGATCTGCTGTCCTACCTATTATACAGATTTTCTGATGGTACATACACTTTTTTCGAATTCATTACATTTCATCCTGGATTAGATCTAGTTAGAATTCAAGAAAAATACATAGAAAACAGTGAAAATAAACATCACAAAAAAGTCATAATAAGGAATGACAAGCACAACTGCGGGTTGCCAGTTATTAAAAATTATAGTACCATTTTATCTCAGTATTGAACTCATAGATCTGACTGATTAATTTGAAGAAAAAAGGCTTGTCATATTAATTTATGGAAGTTTTCTATAAAAAGTGTGTTGTGTGCAGTTCTCATGTCAAATTGTTTCAAAAAGTCAACTATTCAAAGAAACATTTTTTATGTACCTACTGATAAATTATGGCTGAAATATTGAAAGAATGGCTCTCGGAAAGATTGCAGCAACCAATATCATGGGACGCCGACGACTTTGGGTCTAAGATGAAAAATGGTTATGTTATTGCTAATGTTCTCAACAGCTACAACGTTATTAACGAAGAAAAACATTTTTTAATAAAGGCTAGTTCTGCGATCGAGGATATTAAAAGCAATTGGAAATATTTAACAGAATGGTTAGCGGACGTAGACGTATTTTTAAATCCTTCTGAACTTGAAAACATAATAAATGGCAAAGGTTCTGCGATACTTCGTCTGTTCTATCAGATGTTCCTGCATTTAGACAAAAGAGATCGTACAAATTTTATAAAAAAAGAAAGGAAAATGGTTTCTAGTTTAGTAGAGAAAATCGGCCACAGGTTTAAAGTAGAAAATATTCCTGAAGAACAAGAGTCAATCGTTGATAATCTTTCAAAACCTCTATTAAATGAGAAGCACTTTATAGAATGGCAACAGAAGAAAGCCGAACAAATTAAAGATACATATGACTACATTAGACATAAATACTCAAAAATGCTTAAAAACATTAAAGAAGCAAATACTCCGTTGTGCTTTAAAGCTGTACTGCCATCTAAATCAACGGGTCAAGAGCGAAAAGAAATGGAACGATTTGCTTTAAGGTATCCTTGTAAATTTGAAAATTACACTTATGATCAGCTTCTGGCTTTGGAGCAAAACGCTTTGGATCAAAAATCTTCAATTTCTGGGTCCGAGTGGACTAAATGTTATATGGATAATCTACACACCAGAATGCGTAAGAAAACAGATTCCGTGGAGTTTCAAAATGAACTTAGACATAACATAAGTGGTTCCATGTGGGACCTATCTATTGCTGAAGAGGAAACTAAGCTGGACACTGAACTTGCTAAGAAAGTAATGAAACTATCCCAGTTTGAAAAGCAGATGTGCACACAAATAATGGAGACAAAACAACAAGCACGGAATTTAGTCAAGAATAGAGCTCAAGCCGAAAAGGAATTTGCGCAACAAAGAGCACAACAGTTCGACCAGTATCTTGATAATGTTAAAGAACAAGTACATTTAGATAATGTAGAAATAGATTTTGAAAAACAGAGACAAAATAATCTTCATAAAAAATTATATGCCGAAAAAATGAGAAGAAAACGGCTACACTATTATGAAATTTGTTACGACACGATGTTATCAATTGTGGACTACGCAACGAAATATGCATACTTCAAGAAATTGATAGGAGATGAGATCCCTGATCATTTTATTCACGAATGGAAAATGTTATATTTTAAACAACAGCCAATATTTGATATTTTGGAACCTCCAGAAGACATTTTGAAAGATCAAGCCGATGAGGAACCTACTGAAGCAGAAGAAGAAATTATAAGGCTCGAATTAGATCGACAGGAAGCACAAAACGATAATGAATTTAAAGAATATCATGATTACTCTTATCCATGGACTTTGGATTTATTAATACCTAACTACGATCCCGAGTCAGAAGAAAGAAAATATGAATATTTGGGGACTCGCGTATTGGGTCATTTGGTTTATACTTTACTTGGTATTAAATATCCATATCCACCACCACTACCACCTGCTGACTTGCCGCCATATTCAGCTAAATCGTTACTACGCGGTCTCCCAGACAGATCCATAACGGTTCCAATGCAAGCTCTGCTCAACATGCGTAAAATACACGTTGTACGCCTTGAGACCGCCATTCACTTTTGTCTGAGAAAATTTAAATCTGAAATGTTAGGTTCTATTGATATAGACCTGTCGTTTGATAAGTTTATTGTGGCTGCTCCCGAGGAAGAAGACAAAGAACTAATTAGATTAATGAAATTGGAAGACGATGCTACGAGCAAAACTAGTGAGTTAGTCGTCAGTGCTATGATAGGAGTGATTCCAGCTAATACGAAACAAACGCAAACACCGAAAACATTACCAGAAGAAGACATAAAATTGTCTAATCCTGCTGAACTTGGCAGATATGCCTATGAAACCTTGGGCATAGGTGATACTTTAACAGATCATCTTATAGCAGCTATGATAGTAGAATATCTTAAGGGCCAACAGGACATTGATGGTTTTGTAATTATTAACTACCCAAATTCATATAAGGAAGCGCAAATTTTGGAAGAGACTTTCTCGGGCTGTACACCACCTGATGAAGCTGAACTACTAGAAGATAGAGACGACATTTATCTCGAAGAGTGCATTATAAAGCACCGTAAAAAAGAAAATGATCCTTATAAAGAAGTGAGAGTATCTAAACTTATAAGTGATCCTCATAAGAACAGAATCAAAAAACCGTTTCAAAGCTATTTCACAAGTTATCTTCATCTTAAAGAGACCGAAGACATTCTGCAAGAACTTGTAATATGGGATTTTACGGAAGATAATGCGGAGTTAATTGACAGATTTTACGCTGTGCTAGGTATTAATTATAGTATGTACTTTGAAGTCATAGATAAAGATTTTTTGGTCCAAATTTGTAGATATATAATTGGTGATTTCTTGCCAGTAAAATCAACAGACGCACTGTTTGGCGAAAATGTTCTAAGTAGTCTCGAATTCCCGTCAACTGACGATAAAAGAATGAAGTCTAAAATAATGAAAGCCGAACTAGATAATGGCAAATCAGAGAAAATAACAAAAATTAGTAAAAGCTCTGTGGGTCAGTCGCTGCAGGTAGTGAAAGAGCCTTCCATGGATGAGTTTCCTGATGATGCTGTGGCTTTAATGGAGGAAGTATCTGGGGAAGATGCTCTCAGCAAGTCGATAAGTACTATTGAGGACGTACACTTATTGGCTGGCGAAGAAGATTGGGATTATGGCGAGATAGCTATTTCTCAGATAATAGGTGTGGCACTGGGAACTTGTTGGCAGGCGATTGAGAAAGTTTATATCAAAGATATGAAGGAATTGTTATTTGCAAAGAGGTTACAGTTGAACTGTCTGATTCCATACGCGAGATTCATTAAGGATAAAATGGAACAAATAATTACTTTACCGTCTTATAAACAAGATCTTGTGATTCTTTTTCAAAAAGAATACAATGACTTTGAAAATGATTGGCGAGACATTAATTTGACGAAAAATGAATGGCACTGCCGGGTTAAGGACTTACAAGATCGGTTGTATCGTATTTGTGATGAGAGAAAACTGCACGCTGAGAAACAAAGGCATGCTCTAATATGTGATAATTGGACCATGGAAGAACTTTTAACCCTTGTTAATACTTACATATCTTGCATGCAAACGGAACTAAACAGGTAACGCACGGTCCAATTTATTTTAAAAATCTATGTGTACTTGGGAAATGTATAACAATCGAAATGTGAGAACCTCTTCGGGGAAAACAGCGTGATTTTAAGGACATTTATGGTGAGGACATTTTAGGTGTGCATACCTAAAAGGTTACCCTAAATTTCATCCCATGGCAGATGACTAATATCGGCGGATTATACCGTATATGATCAATTATTGAATTCAATAATAACCTAAGATCCGATAAGGAGCGACTTTCACCAATTTGTTTAATGGATGGAAAGCATTTTATATAAAGGTAGCTGTGCCCCGCGGTTTCACCCATGTGAAACCTAAATAAAACCAGGCCTCTACGAGAACGATTTGCACCACATGGTCCTCACTACTAAGTTGACGTGCCCATACCAACGAAGGCTTTTCGGTCATTTTAACGGACCTCTGCTGGGGCAGAGGGCGTCCATAGTAGTCCTCCATTGCGACCGATCTTGAGCTTCACGCTTCACCTCGTTCCACACCATTCCGATGCTCGTCGCTTCAGCCAATACGGTGCGTCGCGGTCGCCAGGTTTGACGGGGACGGCTACGCTTCCATTTTCCTTGAGGATACCAATCCATGGCCTGTTTAGGGACATGATTGGTATCTCTCCGGAGCGTGTGACCACTCCATCACCATTTACGACTCTTGATCTGGCTGTAGATCGGGCTCTCGTGTCACCTCGCCAACAGCTCCACGTTAGAGATCGTCTCGGGCCAGTATATTCTGATGATGCAACGAAGACGTCCGCTGACGAAGACCTGGATTTGGCGTGGATATCCTTTGATACTTTCCACGCTTCGCGCCCGAAGAGCAGCACGGATTTGACATTGGATCCAAAGATTTTGAGTTTAACCCTTCGGGTCAGTTACCGCAATTGCCAAATATGTCTTAGCTGCGCAAAGGTAGCTCGTGCTTTGGCGATCCTTAAAGTGATGTCCTCTTCAGTTCCTCCATTCTCTGACACGATGCTCACGAGGTACGTGAATTTGTGGACGCGTTCCGCTACTTCTGTGCAGATGAGCATTGGTGTAGAATTTTTCACCCATGTACGCATCTTCTGGGTCTTCCGGATGTTAACTTTTATTAATAAGGGATTATTAATAAGGGATAATAGGCGGACTATTTTCGGCGGCACCCCCAATGTCCAACAAGCGGGACCAGATGCTGTACCACTTCAACGTATCAAAGGCCTTTGCCAAAAGCCAAAGGTAAGATAAATATCTCCCTTTGCCATTCTGCTGCCTGCTCGAGAATGATACGAAGATTGTTGATCTGGTCCGTGTTTGAGCGGTTTGATCGGAAACCCGCCTGCTCCTTGCGCAGAAGAGGTTCCACGGCCTTCGACAG
This sequence comes from Orthosia cruda, assembly GCA_964057195.1. NCBI lineage: Eukaryota > Metazoa > Arthropoda > Insecta > Lepidoptera > Noctuidae > Orthosia > Orthosia cruda. Next base: position 25,141,745 of record OZ059843.1, on the reverse strand, counting down.
CCTATCCAGGATTATCTAACAGCCTGCCTTTAAGGAGAGGATCGCTTCAGTCACCTTGGAGGCTGACGGTGGTTCAGTGTTGATATCGAGAGGCCGAGGTGGTAAGGAACTGACCTATATGTCGTCGGGCGTCGATGTTGCTGACAATCTGAAGACTTCCTCAAAATGTTGGCGCCAGTGTAGCAGCTGCCCTTCAGACGTCAAAAAGAGGTCTTTTTGAGCCTTCTCTTTCCTGCTAATGTCTTGGTGGCTTTATACAGCTCTTTCAGGTTGCCGGTGTTCGCAGCGTGTTGAGCACGATCAGCAATATCCTCCGCCCACCGCCTTTTATCTGCACGCGTACTACGATAAATCGCCTTTCGCTTCTGACGGTATAGAGCATTCAGGTCGGCTCGTTCGGTATCATCACGGTTCTCAAAAAGTTTGAGATGTTACTTCCTTCTGTCCTCAATGAGGCTCCACGTGTGCTGCAAGATCCAGTCCCAGAATGAATGTGTTGATTTATGCCCAAGCACCACGGAGCTGGTATTTGTATAGGCCGTTCTAATGCGGTTCCACTCCTCGTCCACTGAGTCTGTGGCATCCTCCAGTCCAGAGAACAGATTGCGTAGCTCAAGCCGAAACACTTTACGGGTGTCCAAGTTAAGAAGTTTGCTCACATCGTACCTTCTCTCCATTTTGCCGGGTCCCCCATTTGCACGGGCTTCTTCTACTTTGAGTCGGACTTCAGCTACTATGAAATTGTGGTCAATAATATGTGGTCTGGTCTGGTCTATATCGGCGCCTCTACGTAATGAAGAACGACATTTAGAGCTAATGGCAATATGGTTGATCTGGTTCTTGGTGACTCCGTCGGGTGAGTTCAAGGTGTTCTTGTGGTAGTCGCCATGAATAAACAGTTTCCTTGTGGTGGTCGCCATGAATAAACAATGTTCCTCCGATGGTCCGATCGTGGTGCCGAATAAAATTCGGTAAATCGATCCCTATTGTCATTGTACACTCCAAGACCGTGTGTACCCATATGCCGTTTGCGGTTAGTGTTAATACTCCCAACCTTTGCATTCAGGTCTCCCATGACGATGACGATGTCTTCCTTCTTAATGCTCGTAAGGGTGGTGTTGAGGGCGTTGTAGAAGTCGTCTTTGGTATCCTCAGGTGATGCATTGTTTGGGAATGTTTTATAATTATATATAAAATGCTTATTATCCATTAAACAGATGGGTGAAGGTCGCTCATTATTGGATCTCCCAACATAGCAAAATTTTGATTTATTTAAAATTACAAGTATTTGCCTGCTTAAATTTCACGGATTTCTCGATAAAGTTTTCTAAATTGCCTTGCTGTTTGCTAGAATTCTTGTATCGTCTTGTCGGATTACCGAAAGGCGAATTGAAAGGGAGTACTGGGTACTCTACTTACCAACATTTTGATTATTTCAGATCGGTTTTGACATTTCAAGCGCTCCATGACTTTTATTTTACTATGATCAAACGCATGCCACCAACGGACAGAATAACATTTAAAGAATTAAATAAAATATACAGAGAATCTGATGACACTTCTGGGAGTAGAAAAGGAGGTGAAGACAAGATGTATAGACATTTAAAATCTACATTTCAAGAATTACAACTAAAAAATATTGAAATTGACTTCGAAAATAATCCTTTTAATTTAGTGATTGAGAATAATGTTAAATTTGCTTTGAAAGTTATTAAAGACGCAAATGACTCATATAGATCCATAATAGCAAGAGAATACGCTGAAGTTGCTAGAATCCAACCGGCCATAAAAAAGAAGGACGACAATTTTTCTGAAGAGTCTGTAATTAATCATGAAGAAATCTTTAAAGAGAACGCGTTAAAATGTGTTGAAGAATGGACGATGGGGATTAATGGAGAAATGTATAGAGCTAACCTTCGAATGCTAGCTCTTCAATACAAATGCTACCGTGATATGAAAATGTTTAATGACCACATTTATCGAGCGTTTATGGAAATACAAAACGATATTGACAGTTACTACATTAATGAGATAAGATCTGTTGATAGACTTTGTAAATATTTACAAATGGCAGTTGAAGATGGTCGCAAAATTCCGGAAACGCTTATACTTGAACATGATACATTTGTGATTGATCCTAATCTCTTACAATTTGCTCTAGAACCGCCACCAGTTGATAAGGGACCAGTAACTGAGGAAGTTGGGCTTATGGATTTCAAAATCAGCCAACTAGCTACTTTACGGTCCCAGTTTAAGATCGTTGCTCCAACGGGAATAATTCTGACACAGGCTTTCATATACCTTCTTCAGGATTTCTTTTTCTTTGGAAAAGAGACTTGTAGTGGACTTGTTTTTCCGGAAGCTTGGATGAACATAAATCCCGAGCTAGTTCCCAAATTAGTGTTTTTGCTGTTTGGAGAAACGGTGTACCTCGATTGGCGAGATTTTCTTATTTATTCTTTAAATATTCAATTTCCCCAAGTCGAGGAACTATTAGAACTTCGCAGAAGATTTCGATGTAAAGATCTCGAATCCACAGAGTTAATAGGAAGAGATGATTTTATGGAGGAAGAGCTTTGGTTTGAAAAGGATTTCGATCCACAAGATCAACATGATCAACTTAGAAAAAATTTGATGAAACATTTCTTGTTTGAACTATTTGAAACGGAAGAAAACATGATGAATTACTCTGCGTTTTTATTGGCTTTTTGCAAAAATGCTGATCCTATACAGGGTTTCGTAACCGCGTTAGCTATGGCTATTGGTAAAAAGACTTGTTATGACGTACAGGAATGTGAGGAAGTAGTTCTAAAATTGATTAAACGCAAACAATATAGAGATGAATGTAAAGCTTGTGCTAATAAATGCACAAAGGAATTTCTTGATACTGTATTAGAAAAAGTAATAGAGTATTGTGAAGGAACTTCCATTATTGAATTGAAATACGTTCCAGTAGTAGAAGACAAGAAAGTTAAAAAAGGAAAAGGTAAAACTTTGGGCTCGAAAAAACTTGACTCCACTCAAAGCGCACGTGTACCTAAGCCCCAAAAGAGCGCTCTCAGTTCTAAAAGTAAACTGGCGCAATCTGAGACTAATGTGAAGAGTACATTTATTTGCCGACCATGTGAAGATGAAGTAGAGCCTGAAGAAAAGCCAGCGGAAATCGTTGAAGCTGAAGAAGAAACTAAAGTTGAGGCCGAGGAGGATCCTGACTTAGCGTATGCTGTTAGTCAGTCTGTTATATGGAATGTCTTACGGATTTGCTTGCCTGGACATTTTGTGATGATTCCGGACGAGATCAAGACGCCTTATGAAGATGATGTAAAAGAAGTGCTGAAACGTTTAGAAGCGGATTCGGAAGAAGGCGACATTTATGTTTGTAAATTCGTTACAGATCCTAAGATATGCCTGCTGTTGAACTCAGTGAAAAAATTTACTGAACTGGTTCTTGCAGAAGAAATAACCAAAGTTTGCGTTTGAAAGTGAACAGGAAAGAGAAGTAGGTACTATAATTATGCACATGTTTATTTTGTTTTACTTTTATTGTCATAGAAATGAGGGTTTTCTCTTTTGGATTGAAATAATAAATATATATTTTTACAGAGCTTTTGTTCATATTTCTATGTATTTTTAATTGGAAGGAACAGCAAACAGTTTCATTATAAGAACTTATAACTAATTTAACAATGACAATTTTTAGTAATAATATAACCCACAACGCTGTCCACAGGAAGACATAAAAGTTTAAAATAAAAAAGAAGTGTATCGCTAGAGCTATAGTAGCTGTACGAGCAGTAATTTGTAATTTATGAAGCAAACAAAAAAAAGCTTAAATTTAGGTATAAAGATTACATAATATAAAGTATGGCCTTAGAAAGTTTGTCAATTTTCCGTAAGCTCTATCAGCAAATCATCAAACCCACCAACACATATGAATTTTATTTAATATGGGTTTTATTTAATAAGAAGATCGGGTGAGGCTTTTGAATGTACACATTGGACAATCAAAGATGTCGAAATTTTCAAAGGTACTGTTATACGAGTCAACCATTCGGCGCGGCGGTCAAGTGCGCGCTGGCCAGAATTAGTTCGGCATGAATTCACTGCAAAGAGAGTAGGGTACCTGCGCGAACTTGTCGCCTATGAATGGTTCTAGGCACAGCGTAACAAATCATGTTACTTATTTCTATACAATTGAATTTAGTTCTGAGAATTTTATATAAGATAATAGCTTCAAGGTATATTCTTCGAGAGCCAAGGGGCAGGAGCTTGTACTTGCTGAGTAACTGAGAGTAGGGTAGGCAGGATCTATGGCATCTGTAGTGCATGGCGTGTAAAAATTTGTACCGCAGACTTATTACGTATCTTTTGCAAGAGCAAAACGATAGCGATTTTTGCGCAATAATTGCTCTTCAATACAAAAGTTTTAGAGTTGTTGGCGGTTTTTTTTAAATAAGTGCATTTGACAAACAGCAAGCGATTAGCAAACGATTGTGTAGGACCTACCATACCTACACTGCAGGTAATGCCGACTTTCATGACAAAAAGCATTTGATCGCTATCGTTTTGCTCTTGCAAAAGATACGTAATAAGCCTACCGAACATTTTCAACCATTTCAGCATACTTTTTGTAGAAAGGGTTCCATACTAACACTGCATACTCCAATTTGACCGAACTTGGTAGGTATATTGTTCTGCACTCCAACTGCGCAGTTTGAATGCAGTTTATGCGCAGTTGACATACATAACACATCTGAACAACTGCATCGAAACTGCCAACCGACTGCGCAGTCAACTCAAATGCAGTCCGTCTGTCTAAGAGCCTCAAAGAGACTTTGAACATCGATCTCACGATGCATATGCCGGGCGCAGTTAAAAGGTGTAGCTAAAGGAGGGCTCTCTTTCAGAAAATAAAATAGTCTCTTTTCAATTACTTTTTTATATTGATAACAACATAGAAAATTAAATAGACAATTTAGAATTCAATTATGAGGAGATAGTATTTTGAATTTTGCATGGCCATACACAGATTTTTCATCATAATCGAACAGCCGTTGCATCAAACTCTTCGGGTCTAGGGGCATATTCGTTGGGTTAACGTCCGCAAGTATGTGTGTATACAACTTTTCTTGAGTGACGTTGATGAGGTTGTATTTCGTACTTGTAAGGTCGTCTCTTCGGAAACGCGGTTTAGATGCCGTGAGAAGCAAGGTTCTGCAAAAAAATTAAAGAATTTTGATTAAAACAGGGAACCAAATCAAGATACAGAAGCCGTAATATGGCGTGTAAAAGCTATTATAATTCCTTTGTAAACAAGGGATATTGCTATTCATGTGTGCTATTCTTCATTGAGACTTACACGTCATATTCCAGCCCTAATTCTGGTTATCTTAAGGTGCGTCCAAACATTGAGCGGCAAGTGTGCGCGGCTGCCGCGCGCGGCGTGCCGCGCTTTGTTTGGACAACAGCCGCACGCGAACGTTGCGGTCTAGCTTTCGCGCGCAATTATTGCTCAGTATCGTTCGTCGGTAATCGTGTCTGGACGTGTTTGCGCTTCTCAAAAATGGACAATGAAACATCAATAAGACTGATTGAAATATATCGCTCATTAAACGAGTTGTGGAATCCTCGACATAAAGAATATTTTAATAAAAATGCGTATGCGCCAATGCGTATCCCTTTGCTTGATAAACGACCCAACCAAGCTATGTAAATGTTCTAATTCTTCCAAGGACAGACTTAAAACTGTGGTGTTTTATAATAAATTTCGTAATTAATAAATTCCAAATTCTATGTCCTACGCTGGTAAAGTGGTTTCATTCAGCATATTCTTGTTTTGGTATGTTTTGAGTTAAAACACTGAAAACCGGCTTCATTGTAGTTTAGATTTAGACTGAATTCATAGGCGCGGCGTGTCTCACAGCGGCAGAATTGTTTCCTGGACATGCCGCTTGTTGCTGCCGCGCACTTGCCACTCAGTGTTTGGACGCACCTTTAGATTAATATGTGCTGAATGTGCGTAAGAATTGAGGGCACATCCGTGAATTAACATACTTTTGCGATCGTGGTTTAGTACAAGTAAAAAAACAGTTTCAAAATTGTGTAAAACAAAAATAGTCATAACAGCTCAAAAGGGTCCCTTAATCATTACTCAATATGTTTCCTATATCTTGGCAAATCACTGCAAGTACAGGCAATATACACAATACCAAGATTTTGCAAAAAAACAAAACCCTAAATTCAGAACGGTCAATGAAAGTACAAAGATTTTACAGGGTTTTAAACGGGCCCCTCAAATTCATTCAATATATGTATATACGAGTACCATTGCGTGCGTTCTGGGAAACTGGCAATTTTTCAAAAAATATTTTCTCGTCTTTATTTTAGTAATAAAGTGAATGACCGCGTGTGTGTATGACTAGATGCATGAATGTGAGTGAAGCAAAAGAAGTATGTAAAGATCGTAGCAGGTGGCGTTCTGTGGTTTCTGCCAACGCCCATGGGGAAAAGGCGTGAGTTTATGATATGTTATTTTAGTAATAGTCTTCTAATAATTTTTGTATATTTACAAAAATATATGTAAATATATTTTTTAATTCTACGTACCGTTTTTTCTCACCATCAATTGTTGGGTGCGCCAATACCGCGTACCGTGCTATAGATCTATTGTATTTTTCAATAGTGTAGTACTTTGCAAGTCTGTAAACAAAAGTCGGTAAGGTATTTTTAAATAAATATAAAGGAATGCAGGAATGCCTTTATCCAGGAGGTTGACATTTAAGCCTGATATAAAAAACAAAGTTATAATGCATGATGCTGTAATTTTTAGTACCCAATACCTATAAAAGGTAGTACTAAAAAAAACTTTTTGCAAAAAAATACTACCGACTTCCAAAGAAACAAACTACAAAGTGAAAAATAACTTAATTTTTTGAAGTCGGTGTCTTTCTTAGGTACCATTTTTTTGCGTTATGGACACCGACTTCAAAAAATTAAGTTATTTTTCACTTTGTAGTTTGTTTCTTTGGAAGTCGGTAGTATTTTTTTGCAAAAAGTTTTTTTATTTTTCACTTTTTAGTTGTACGCACCTAATAGGCAAGTTAGTAAGGGAACTATTTCGCCAGAATAGATTTCATGAAACTTGAAAATAACCGGTGAAATGAGAGGTCTGCTTACCCCTTAAGAGCGAACTGGCGTGATGTTATGTTATGAAATGTTATAAACAACAAACAGACATGCGACTGCAGCAATCCCGAGAGATTTGCCGTTATTTATTGAAGAGTTCTGTTGTATATCTCCGAAGTTCTTCATCAGATCTTCACCAAATTAAAATGGGACCAATTTCGGAACATACTTTTTCAAACAAAAAAAGAATTTTCAAAATCGGTCCACAATTGACGGAGTAATCGGTGAACATACACAAAAAAAAAAAAAAAAAAACAAACTTGAAGTCGAACATAGAACCTTCTCCTTTTTGGGAAGTCGGTTAAAAATTACTTTGGATCTGTTGGATTAATTATAAGGTTTAAAATCGCTTTGCTTGTAAAATAGAGCGGTGGAAGCTCCTTGAGCTCCTTGAGTGCTCCTTGCGCTAACCTCAAGCTAAACATTGGGAATAAATAACGTGAACAGGGTATAACGTAAGCTGATGCCGATGTTTTCCTTTTCACCATTCGTTTATCGGAAGCAACTCATAAGTTTCGAAATCTAAATTTTTGACACTTGTTTGTGATGATTAAAGAATCAAATTATTCATTATTATTCAATTATTTCAAAGAATCAAAAAATAACAAGTCCTTCAACTTGGGCCATCCTCCATATTGGATTTAGAATAACGTCACCCAACCATGCATTGTCATCCAAAAACATGTATACAAAATTTCGTCTTAATCGGTGGAGGGTTTCAAAATTCAAATGCATGATTTGACCCAAACACACTTACATACATACATACATTGCAAAATAAATAAAAGCTTGTAAAAAATAGTTCTGGTTTCAATTCACGGAACGTCAAAGTATTATAAGGTGTTGCCGTCTGGAATTTCTCAATAATAGTCCGGAGTCTGGGACTTGTGTCCGGTTGATGGCAATATTAGTCCGGAGTCTGGACTTGTGTCCGGTTGATGGCAATAATAGTCCGGAGTCTGGACTTGTTTCCGGTTAATGGCAATAGTAGTTCGGAGTCTGGACTTGTGTCCGGTTGATGGCAATAGTAGTCCGGAGTATGGACTTGTGTCCGGTTGATGGCAATAGTAGTCCGGAGTCTGGATTTGTGTCCGGTTGATGGCAATAATAGTCCGGAGTCTGGACTTGTGTCCGGTTTATGGCAATGGGCTCGATCCTTTTACATGAGTCCTAAACATAATTGGCGAAATGTGGGTGCACTTTAGGTACTCTTCCTAACTCTTCGGGGAATTGTATGCGTGATGTTATTTTATGTTAACCTATGTTTATTAACAAATTCTCACCTTCCATAGAAATCATCGTCTTCTACACCCCAATCCCAGTACAGATTAGAGTAACCGTTGACAAATTCATATTGCTTAGGAGTGAGTGCTGTTACTCCACCGAAAGTAGTTATGTGCGGGTCACTGAAACCATTTGGAATGGATGATAAGGGGATCTGTGAGGAGCTCGTGGTTAAGTAATTACAGCCGCACGGGTCGATCTACAAGGTAAGTGCTCATTCACACAGAGTTCTTCTTCTCTATACAGTCCTACACAATCCTAATTCTCCTTAATACCTTCGTGAACGCTTTGAGTACTTTGTCCCGAGGGGTAAACCCTGTCACACTTCCACTTCTCTTCTCCTTCGTACCCCACGTCACACTTCCAGCCGCTATGATGGCTCCTTTTCTGTCACTGCAGTGCGTCTCTGGAACCCTCTACCACATTCCCTACGCGACAGCCCTTCTCTGAATGTCTTCAAGAGGAAAATCAAGGATCATTTTCTTTCGGAATGACATAATATTAGTAGTATATAGGTATAAATAATTGAAAAGGTTAATTATAACAGTATATACATGTTCCTTGAAAAAAATGGCATTTTAGCTAAAGAGCAGTATGGTTTTAGAAAGTGTAAAAACATAAACATGGCCATTTATGAATTGATCAACGAAATAGTTACAAATATGGACCAAAAAATACCTGTAACAGCCCTATTTATGGATATGACTAAGGCTTTCGATTTTGTTGACTATGAAATCCTTATAAATAAGCTATATAAGTATGGCATTAGGGGCAAAGTTTTAGACTTAATAAAGTCGTACCTTACTGGCAGAAAACAGGTAACTTGTATTTCAGCAGTCGATGTTCAAACTAAAACTGAAATTAATTACCAATCGAGAGAGAGACACATTTACTATGGTGTGCCTCAGGGAAGTGTGCTTGGCCCTTTATTATTTTTATGCTATATAAATGACCTTCCGAAAACCATACCACATCCTATGACCCTATTTGCTGATGACTGTACTATAGTATTTTCTGGTGAAAATATTGATTCACATGAAAACGACATAAACAGTAGCTTAAGTCTAATAATTCAATGGCTAAATAATAACAACTTGCAGATTAATCTTAATAAAACTCAAATAATGACATTTAAACAAAGAACTAGTTCTAAAATTCTTGACATTAATTATGACCAAAATAAGATTATTAAAACGGAACGAACCAAATTTCTAGGTATTTGGCTGGACGAAAGCATGACATGGAAAACACACATGGAGACTATGATAAAAAAAAATCATCAATTTTGCTATGCCCTACACAATTTGAATAAGGTTGTAAATCGTAATACTGTCCTTACTGCATATCATGCATATGTCTCCTCAACTCTTCGTTACGGCATAATATTTTGGGGCAACTCTACCAACAGAGAAATGGCATTTAAAGCCCAAAAACAATGTCTTCGAGCGATATGTTTGTTAAAAACCACCGAAAGTTGCAAACCATTTTTCGTTAGTTTAAAAATACTTACGCTTCCATCCCTCTATATTTATGAAACATCAATATTTATTAAGGAGAATCTGTCTAAATTTGAGAAACTTAATACTAGACGTCACCAAAGCATACTAAAGTCAAAAAAACACAGTACTGCACTTTTCTCGAAGAGTTGTCTTGGCATGGGTCCAAAGATTTATAATAAACTACCAAAAACCTTAAAAAGCATGACCAATATAAACCATTTTAAATCGCAATTAAAGAAATTATTGATTGAAAAGGCTTACTACTCTATCAATGAGTTTTTAGATGATAGAACCATAAAATAAAAAATGTCCGATCCACTTGTTATTCTATCTTGTTTGTTTGGTTTGTCGTTTTATTTTTATTTTTCTTTTACACCTACTTTGTACGCCTTGCAAGGCAAAACATAGTGATACAACACAAATTTTATACCATGTACCATATTACCTATGTTAAACAAATAAAATACTTTGACTTTGACTTTGATATATATATATTGTACTTATGTATGTATGTATATTTATTGTATATTATTCTAAAATTGTACACTGGACTACTTCTCTTCTTCCTTTTTTTTTAAACTCTCTCTATCGCTCTAGGGTTTGCTGGTAGAAAACTCTTCTTAAAGTTAAGCTCGCCTTTGTACATCAACTTTATAACCACTCATGTTGTATATGTAATTGTTTTTTGTGTACAATAAAGAATTAAGAGTTCCGCTTTATCGTATACTTGTTTATTCGGCGCTGACATATGTATTTGTATGATCAGAGTTCACACACATGCCAGTATTCCAAAGCCAGTAAAAATACCAATCCGACAAAATATACGGCAGTCTGTTTTACAGGTCCGCTATATCGTATGTTTTTAATCGGCGCTGACGTATGTAGTTGTGTGAGCGAATTCACGCACATGACAGTTTTAAAAGAATCTGACACCAGTCTTGCCAAGGGGTACCGTGTTACCCAGTTACTGGGTTGTGGAGGTCAGATAGGCAGTCGCTCCATATGAAATACTGGTACTCAGTCGGCTTACTGCAGTTAGACTGGAAGCTGACTTCATCTAAGATATGTAAACACCAGGTTGAAGCATTAGAGTCGATCGAACAGCGGACCAAGAGGCTCATCGGCAATGGGGCACTGGACCATTCAAAGCTCCAGGGTCTCTAACATCGTCGCCGAGTTGCCAGCTTGTCGGCTTTTTATCGGTTACATTTCGGCACGATTTCGGGTTGTGTGCGATGGAATTACATGATCTTATTCCACCTAGCCCGTTCCATCATCGGACTTCGAGAAATCGAGACGTACGGTGATGCACCGTCAATACATGGTAGACATCCCACCCGCACGCACTATACGTTTTGGGAATATCTTTATTTTGCGTACAGCTAAGGAGTGGAATTCCCTATCGCAGTCTGTTTTTCCCGATAGCTACAATCTAGGGGTTTTATATCAAGAGTGAATAGGTTATTTCTAGGCAAGCGTGCTTCACCGTCGACCTCATCATAGCTTACCATCAGGTGAGATAGTGATCAAGCGCGAGCCTATTTTGAATAAAAAAGGAAGATTTATGGAAGAAAACCTGCTGCCCTGACCCTAGATAAATTGGAATAAGGGTAGGAGGATGATGATGATGATGAAGGAATCAATAGTAGCCACCTAACATAGATTCCTGGGGCACTTGGCTGACAAGGGAAAATGCTAGAGAATTCGATATGGTCGTCGTTATATTGTTGAATTCCATCTATGCGTTTACAAGACTCGGAGGCTTTGAGGTTAAATCATCATCATATCAGCCGAAAGACGTCCACCGCTAGACATAGCACGCCGCCTCCCCCAAGCGTCGCCACACTGATCGATATTGTGCGTTTCAAATCCACCATTCCCAAAGCCTTGACCTCCGAGAGGGAGGCCTTCCAACGCTACGCGGTCGCCACTCTAGATCTTTTCGGCCCCATCGACCATCCATTCTGCAAGCATCCCTGCCACCTCTGCCACCGGTGACGATAGGCCACCCCAAGTCATATGGACAAGAAAAAGATGGTAAGCAAATGGTTACAGACCATCTATCTGCTACTGAATCTGAAGATCTCATAAGTGTAGGGCCGTAGGCTCTTACCTTCTCCCGACAGAATCATTGACAGTAGCCATATGTGTCGGCTGCTTAGGACAAGAGTATGGGATCCTCTCGTCCTCAGGAAGCAGATCCACGTCATGGAAAATCAGACAGTCCCAAGAACCGAAACGCTGCGTCTCCAGAAAAGCGATGTTGTATAGAGTGCCTTTGTTGAATTTTTCTGTACCTATAGAAATAGAGGAAACGAATAAGAATTAGGGACGCTTGGATGAGAAAATCGAGTTGTGTTTTTTTATAGAGTGGTAAAATAGCAGGCTCTCTTAATAAGGAGTGATTGCCGGCTGTAATATTTTTTCGATAAGAAACGTTTGTAACTTGGCTAGGGGGGCTGGGGCCTTACCATAACGTGTCAAAACTGTCATGGTCCCTCTGTGCGAGACACGGATCTTTACAAGACAAATAGTTCCGTCTTTCTCTCACAAAGGAACATTGATAGTCTTGACACGTCATAGTAAGGTTCCAGGACTCTAACACGATTCTTCTACAAGGTACTGGCTCATCAACTTACCATTTTGTTCAATGACAAATATCCTGTACTCCAGAAGCTGTTTCTTTAGCAATTGGTGAAGTAAACTCAGTAGAATAGTCAGACTCACCGGACGATTTCTAGGAAATAAAATGGTAATATAACAGTTTTACGAGTGTAAAAACAATCGCATACGAGCTAGAAAGGCATCCTCTTTCTACATCCAAGATGATGATTAATCGCGCTGTTTGAAAGAAGAAATGATAAATTGCAATAAAATATCAAATAAATGAGAATGGCAACCGCGAACCGGAAGACGATACGTTGGAAGGCCTCCCACTAGGTGGACTGATGACCTAGTTAAGGTTGCGGAAAGGCGCTGGATGCGAGACGCACGGGATCGGTCAATGTGGCGACACCTGGGGGAGGCCTATGTCCAGCAGTGGACGTCTTTCGGCAGAAATGATGATAATGATGATCAAATAAATCCCTGATGTATTGTCATACCAAAAACCAATCACGTGTGACTCATGTGCCAATAATTTACTCAGACATTCTTCAAGCTGGTACACAGCGACACTGCTTGACGATGAAAATCGGTCTCGTGTTAGTATTTCCCAGGCCAAGCTAATCACAAGAGTTAATAGTAAACACAGCAATGTCAGCCTGTAACGTCACTGTTGTGACACTGGACTTTTTTTTTTTTTTGAGATGGGTCCTAATCCACGAAACTGGTACAATGGGCTTGGTGGATGTATGTATATATATGTCTCAACGTTAAGACTTTTTTTAGGGTTCCGTAGTCAACCAGGAACCCTTAGTTTCGCCATGTCCATCTGTTCTCAGCTTAGCTCAGAGACTCTTAGTACTAGAAAGCTGTAATTTGGCATGGATATACACATTAATCACGCCGACAAAGTGGTAAAATAAAATAAAGAAAAACATGTTTTTTAGTGTACCTCCTGTACACGTAAAGTGGGGATTTTTTAGTTTTCTCGTCTATCCCATGGTATGGGGTAACGTATGTCCGTGACTACCGCCGGACCCCGACGCCAATCGCTTCCATATTTGGTAAATAATTACTACTCAATTAGTACCAATTGGTACTCGAGCAACAAAATTGGTACCTCAGTAGTTTTCGAGAAAATCGACTTTGAAGGTGGTCCTGCGGTAGTCACGCTGCATTCAGTAGCGAGCGCCGAAAGAGGGGCATGCTACAGCTATTCTAAGTGTACAAATAATTACTACCCATAAATGTGATTTATTTCGTAAAAAAGACAGAACTGAAACATTTGTATTTACCGAGAAATCAACGATGATAATTTCGCTCGCTCGTTCAGCAGGACCACGAATTTGAATGTTGATTCCAAGTTTGAGGAGCCTGTCGCTTGCCTCAAACCTTCATAGAAAATTTCTACCTTGCAAGATAAAATTAGTACCCGAAATTCACAACTAGTACCTAGTAGTTTTCGAGATATACCATGCCATTGGTGGGGTGGCGGTAGTCACGGTGTTAAATTTTCATTTCAATATTTCCCTATTAAAAACTCTGTGATTTCTGCCCAAATTTATAAAAAAAAAATATAAATATAATTATAATAGTTCAGATACCTAAGTGTTGTATTTTAAGAGAAATTAGCTTTCATTACTTTTCCATACTAAATCGCCGCGTACATAGGCTGCACTAAAAGTATCGGGAATGGAATATTTCGACTGTTTCTGTCATATTAAAATCTTTTTATTTGAAAACTCCTTGGTTTTAAAAATCGAATACCATTTATTTATTTAAAAAAAGATTCTCGGTCTTGTCACAAGGTTTTGTCAAACTTGTTTAGTCTTTAGTATCAGACAAAGACCTTATACTTCTTACTACTAGACTGTGCACTATGGCGCAAAAACCGGTCCGAGCGAGAGGGCTCCCTTTGGTAGTGTGTCTCTTTCTAATGAGGTGACCATGACCAAACAGAACACGGGACAAATTGATTGTAAAAACGATAGTTTAAGTATTCCGATATGTTTTTGCTACCTAACTGCGCTACCTAAACCTACATAATTTATAGATAATAAAAAAGTGTTTATATTTTTTGGTATCTACATCACTAACCGTATGGTGTCGGGTGTAAAGAATTTCACCATCCCATGTTTGCCCGTGGGTGTCGTCAGAGGCGACTAAGGGAAAAACCAGAGAATTGGCAGCAGCGTTCTCTGTGTATTTGTAACAACCATACTGCGATCGCCAATCCGCCTGCAAAGCACTCCCCATGAATAGCACAAATAAAACATAGCCCCTATTGCCCGGCAGCCTGTACCCTCGACTACGGTAGCGGTCGAGGTTACGGTATGGCAAGGGGTGCTAAGAATCCCGGACGAGATCCGGCTACCCCAACAAATACCGACGACTGGACCTGGCAACGTACAACACGCGCACACTCCGGACCGACGAAAATATCACCGAACTCGAAGAGGAATTGAGCAGTTTACGATGGAGTACTATAGGATTATCTGAAGTTCGAAGAGAGTCCTCCCCGAGTCAATAATCCTCAAATCCCAAGTCTCTTCAAGTTTCATTCTTCAAGACCATCATATAGATTGGAACAAAAAGCTAAGCTACAAAAATTGTTAATCCACGGAGTGTTGCAAAAAAAATGGTGGCCACGTTTGTCTCCAAAAGCGGCCATGTTGCGACTATTCCTCTTGAGGGACAAATAACGGTTAATGCAGAATGGTATGCTAGCATTTGTTTGCCACAGGTCGTTTCTGAACTCCGTAAAGAGAACTGTAACCGCCGCATCATCCTCCATCAAGACAATGCGAGTTCTCACACCGCGCACAGAACAAAAGAGTTTTTAGAGCAAGAATACATAGAATTATTAGACCATCCGCCATACAGCCCCGACCTAAGCCCTAATGATTTCTATACTTTCCCTAAAATAAAGAATAAATTGCGTGGTCTGAGATTTTCATCACCTGAAGAAGCTGTGGACGCCTACAAAACGGCCATTTTGGAGACCCCAACTTCCGAATGGAATGGTTGCTTCAATGATTGGTTCCATCGTATGGAAAAATGTGTCAAATTTTGCGGAGAATACTTCGAAAAGCAATAAATACTTTTTTAAATAGTAATGTTGTGTCACTTCCTTGATTCCCGAAATTTTCAGTGCCGCCCTAAAACCCGACCAAATTAAGTTGTCAATGGTATGTATGTACACTCGGGCAAATAAATTTATCGATGTCGGAATAGTAATAACAACAGTTTACTATCTATAATTTTTATACAAACTGTGTACCTAAGCACATAAATAAGAAAAAGCTGAGGGTTAGAGGCCACGGCGGGAGAGGAGTGGCAGTATTGTGGTGCGCCGCTCTCCCTACCTTCCGCGGCCTAGACGGGGTCACCACCGTCTGATGGCGGACGCGGTGGGGCCGCAGGGAAGAGGAGTGTCGTTATAGCGTTAGCCGCTCTCCCTATTCCCTGCGGCCGCAAAATGGTAGGTGGCGGGGCCATTAACCTTGACCCGTCACAGGGGTACCAAGGGTGCCATACACGGGTTCGTCTGGCACCCATGTGCTGATTTGGTCCCTAGGGTGGTCACGGCGTGCAGTGTGTTCTGGTGCGCCGGTGATGGGGGTACTCACCCGAGAAGGGTCTTGTGACGGACAGCCGCGGCGGGTTCGCGGTGAGTTCCTACGCGTGCCCGTGTTCCCACCATAAGCGGCACAGGAGGACACCGTGGAGTTTTAGTGGGTTAGAGTCCCACATAACTGCACTATCTCCCCGTGGTAGTGCAGTATGCATTTCTCAAAAAAAAAAAAAAAATTGGAGTTAGGTTTTGAATTAGTGGGTGTATTTTTAATCGAAAACACAGACCACAGTTCGATAATAATCATCATCATATCAACCGAAAGAGGTCCACTGCTGGCCATAGGCCTTCCCCAAGCGTCGCCATATTGATCGGTCCCGTGCCTCTCGCATCCAGCAGATCCTCGCATCCTTCACCAGGTCATCGGTCCGCCTGGTGGGAGGCCTTCCAAAGCAACGTCTTCTGGTTCACAAACGCCACTCCAGAACTTTCTGCCCCATCGGCCATGCTTTCTGCTAGCAATGTGCCCTGCCCACTGCCACTGAAGTTTGGCAATTCTTCTGGCTACGTCGGTAAACCTGGTTCTCTAGCGGGTTTCTACATTTCTGATTCGATCACGCAAGGAAACTTCGAGCATTGCCCTTTGGGGGACTGTAAGCTTTCTGATGAGGCCCATTGTGAGCTACCACGTCTCAGAGCTATATGTCATCACTGGCAACACACACTGGTCATAGGACTTTCGTCTTGAGACACTGTGGTAAGTTGGACGAGAAGATACCGTGCAACTTTCCGAACGCTGCCCAGCCGATTCTGATTCGACCTCTTTCTCGAAGTTGAAACTACCCAACTGGATCGTTTGCCCCAGGTAGACATAGTCGCCCACAGCTTCGATTGTAGTCTTCTACCTTGATAGGAGTGGGTGGCATGGGCATTCAACATCACCTTGGTTTTGCCCAAGACACAATCTTTCGACAGCTCTACTGAGGTCATCGAGCGTTGTACTGAGGTCCTCCATGGTCCCCGCCATGATCATTATATCGTCGGCAAACCGAAGGTGAATGATGTATTCGCCATTTACGTTGATGCCTAGCCCTCTCCAGTCCAGAACCTTGAAGATATCCTCCAGTGCAGCGGTGAACAGTTTCGGAGATATGACGTCTCCCCGTCTCACACCTCGCTGCAGAAAGACAGGTTCCGAGGTCTGATCCTGAAGTCGAACTAACATGGTTGCGTTTTTGTAAAAACATTATGATGTACCGGTAGTCAATTTGGCACCGTTAGAGGCTGCAGTATAGCCCAAGTCTCGATATAATCGGGGGCTTTCTCGTAGTCAACAAACGCTAAACAGAGAGGCAGGTTGTACTCTTTGGTCTTCTGTATAACCCTTTTTTTTTTTTTTTTTTTTGGGTGGGATATCATCCTATGACTTCTCCCGCTCTGGGTGAAGCGGGAGGGCGTGTCGGAGACTTTTACTGACTAAAACCCACCCGTGCTCCTTCAGTTGCTTGACCCAGGGCCGCGGTACCCTTTTTCAAATTTATCCGCGACCCAGACAGGCATTGGCCCTAATGGGCCCCGTCAATTTTGCTGACATCTCTATGAGGCGCGCGTGGAACACTACGCGCCGTCGACTCGGGCCTGGTCCTCATCGGACGGCGAGCTACCCATTACTCGCCGTCCGCAAGCCCGCGCCTACGGTGGCTGGGAATCAGCTTGCGACTCCCGACGCCCAGGGCGTCTCCTGCGGCGGCTTGGGGCGTGAGGGTGCCTCCGTTGCGTCTCCCTCACGCGTTCTGCCTCCTCCTTTGCATTACTGCTTCGCAGAAGGAGGTGACAGCTTCCCATGCCCTCTCGCTCCGTACCATGGTCTTGACCAGGGCCGGACGCGAGAGGTCGCCACCGCCGATCGCCTCCACGAGGACACGGCGTTGCTCCCCCAAGCGGGGCAGACCTCCACCGTGTGTTCTACCGTGTCCTCCGGGCGATCCAAACAATGGTGACACCCGGGCGTTTCCTCCCGCCTTATCCTGAACAGGAACCTCCCGAAACAGCCGTGTCCGGTGAGGACCTGCGTCAGGCGGAAGGTGAGGGCGCCGTGACGCCTCTCAAGCCACTCCTCAAAGAGGGGCCTTACCGCCGCAATTGTGGCGTGCCCAGCGCTGGGTTGCGACAATCGTCCACTCCATGTCGCCATGAGATCCTGCCGGAGCTCTGTCCGCTGAGCCGCGATTTGTCGCGGCAACGGAGTTTCGCCCCGGCATTTCGCCTCCTCGCGCCACTCCCATATTTGCGCGAGGACTTTTGCTTCTAGATCTCATGGCGGTAATCCGGCAAGGAGGCTCGCTGCCTCACCGGAGACCGTGCGATATCCCCGGACCAGCCGGATGGCCATGACCCTTTGGGACGCGTTCAACCGGCGGGCTGGTCGCCGCCTCAGGGAACGCGCCCATACCGGTGCCCCGTAAAGGGCCATGGAACGCACGACCCCCGCGTAGAGCCTCCGGCAGGAGGCGTTTGGACCCCCTAGATTGGGCAGCAACCGCTTGAATGCAGCCCCCGCCCGTTCCAGTCTGGGAGCCAAACGTCGGAAATGCTCCACGAAATTCCACCGGCTGTCGAGGACGAGTCCCAGGTACTTCATCGTCGACCCGACGCCGATGTGAACCCCTCCTACCGTTATTTGGGATCCCGGCGGTGGCGCGTTCCGAGGACCGTGAAAACACATGGCCTCGGACTTGTGCAGGGCCACCTCGAGTCCCAACCCCACGTGTCGCGTTTTCAGCCGCCACCTGGTGTGAACTTCCCTGCGCCAGGACCAGCGTGTCGTCAGCGTAGCATACCACGCTGACTCCACTAGGAAGATCGGCGCGCAGTACCCAGTCGTACCCGATGTCCCACAGATGCGGCCCCAGGACCGATCCCTGTGGGACACCGCACGACATCTCTCGCCGGTTCCACTCTCCCTGGTGACCGGGGTAGATGACGGCCCTGTCCGTCATATAGGCCTCGACCACACGACAGACGTAGCGAGGCATCCGGTGATACCGGAGTGCCTCCCTGATGCAGCTCCATGGCAGGGTGTTAAAGGCATTGGCGATGTCTAGAGACACCGCCAAGACGACCCCACCCCGGGCCACTGCATCCCCCGTCGTGAGGGCTCGCACGCGCATGATGGCGTCCACCGTAGAGCGCCCTCTGCGGAAACCAAACTGGCTCTCTGCCAGATCCGGCTGCCCAACGAGGCGGTCTGCAATGACTCTTTCAAAGAGCTTGCCTACCTCATCGAGCAGCACGATGGGCCGGTAAGCGGATGGAGAGTCCGCTGGGCGCCCCGGCTTCTTTATGAGGACCAGTTTCCCCATCTTCCAACGAAGTGGGTACTGGCCCCTCTCCAAACATGCGCTAAAGAGCCCCCTTAGTCGAGGCCAAGAGCCTCCAAGGCCAGGACCCAGGCTTTTCCAGGTAAGCCGTCTGGTCCTGGGGCGGTATTTTTGGCATTCAGCCTGCGTACCGCCACTCTCAGCTCTACCTCGGTCACCTCCGAAGCATCGTCGTCGTCGTCGGCAGTGTTGTCCGCATTAGGCACCGCAGGAGGCGGAGCCATGGGCGGGGGAGTGCTCACCACGCCCTCTACGAGTTGCGGCCGGAGACTCTGCGTCAACGGGGGAGCCCATGGGCGGAGTTTATCCCGCACCATTTTATAGGGGCGTCCCCACGGATCCCTGTTCAGAGTCTTCAGCGAGTCTTCTGTATAACCTGCCGCAGCGTATGTTTATTGTCTACGGTGCTGAAGCCTTTACGGTATCCGGCTTGTTCGGGCAGCTAGAAATCGTCAAACCTGAGTGCGAGACGATTAATGATGACTCTTTAAAACAGCTTGTAGACATGGCTAAGAAGTGAGATGGGCCTATAGTTCTTCAGTGGGGCATTGTCACCCTTCTTGAAGAAGAGTACCACCTCCCTGCACCATGCCTGTGGTGTTTTCACCTAAAGTATGACGGAATCAAACAGCTTCTGAAGGGCCTGAAGTACTGGTTTTCTACCAGCCTTCAGAAGTTCTGCCGTAATTCCGTCATCAGCCGGTGCCTTGTTGTTCTTAAGCTGTTTCAGAGCCATCCTAAGCTCATACAGGCTGACGTCCGTAAAGTCTTCGGTATAGTGTCGGGTCAATCTAGCTCCTGGGTCATTCGTGACGGGTTTACTGTTTGACGTGTACAAGTACCCATAGAATCTCTCTATCTCCCTCAGAAACTCCGGTTTGGCGGATACGATCCTGCCAACATCGGTCTTCAGTTTCGTGAGCTGGCTCTGCCCAAAATTAGGTACAGTAAAATTTTAAGTAATTAAAAATTAACACTAATCAATCAACTAAACTGGAATAATAACATAGGCCTCCTAGTAAATAGGTAGGTAGAGAACCATAAACAAAACTAGAACTATGTTATTTTTATCTAGCTGATAAGTTCCATAAAACAGAATGGGAAAAGCTTTGATATCCATGCAAAGTTACAACAATTAAAGAATAGAATGAAAATTAGTTTATACATTCTTAAAACTATTTCAAAATTACAGATTATTATTATGGCAGGCCCACAAGTTTTCAATACCTAGATAACTTAAAAGTACATGAGGTGATGACAACCAATTTATCTCTAAAAATAAAAACGTGACGATACTTATTTTTATAATTATGAAAGTACTTTTATGAACAATCTTTATAAAATCAACAAACGAAAATAAAAAGAAAATGTATACGCGAAATGTAAACATAAAAAAATCTCTCGAAATAAAATTGAAATTAACAGACATAAATCAAGTTATTAAAATTTGTAAGTCATCATAAATTTGCAACTTTCTATGTAAACTATGTCTATTTAATAAACTTTTTTAATAATCCATTGTACCTTTCTTGTAATCCTTTTATACTTACTTTATTAGCAACATATTGTTACTTCAGTAAATTAGATTTTTAAAACGTAGGTACTTAGGCATGCAGCAATGATAAATCAGAAGGAAAGAAATAATTAAGTAATACCTATCGCTCTTTAATGATTTTCATATAACAACTCAGAAGGTAGGTAGGTACTTTCAATATAGAAACATAATTATTCGAGTACCTATACCTATCTACCCACGTCATTAACAAAAGGTATTATAGGCCATGGGTATCGATAGGTAATTTTTTTCTTATTATTTACCTAGGTACACAGTTTGTAAAAAATATATAGATAGTGAACTTGTTCATAATACTATTTCGACACTACAAATAACTTATGTGCACGAGTGTACATCTAAACAGCTCAATTCCATTGACAACTTAATTTGGTCGGGTAATACGCGGTGATTTAGTATGGAAAAGTAATGAAAGCTAATTTCTCTTAAAATACAACACTTAGGTATCTGAAGTTTTAGTCGCTATAACTTCTTTAGGAGTAGTAATTTTTGTATAAATTTGGGCAGAAATCACAGAGTTTTTAACAGGGAAATATTGAAATGAAAATTTAACACCGTGACTACCGCCACCCCACCAATGGCATGGTATATCTAGTAAACTACTGGGTACTAGTTGTGAATTTCGGGTACTAATTTTATCTTGCAGGGTAGTAATTTTCTATGAAGGTTTGAGGAAAGCGACAGGCTCCTCAAACTTGGAATCAACATTCAAAGCCGTGGTCCTGCTGAACGAGCGAGCGAAATTATTATCGTTGATTTCTCGGTAAATACAAATGTTTCAGAGTTCTGTCTTTTTTACGAAATGATTCCCATTTATGGGTAGTAATTATTTGTATACTTAGAATAGCTGTAGCATGCCCACTTTTTCGGCGCTCACGGTGGTCCTGCTGAATGGAGCGTGACTACCGCAGGACTACCTTCAAAGTCGATTTTCTCGATAATTACTACGGTACCAATTTTGTTGTTCGGGTACTAGGTACTAATTGGTAACAACAGAGTAGTAAATATTTACCAAATATTGAAGCGATTGGCGTCGGGGCCCGGCGGTAGTCACGAACATGTTTTTTTTTGTATTCTTCTCAGCAAACCCTTACATTTAATACCCATATCATGGCAGTGCACAAAAAATAACTAGGCCGCCATCTTGGGCCGTCCGCCATATTGGATTTAGAATGACGTCACTTAGCTAACCATGCACTGTCATCCAAACTATACGTGTATGCAAAATGTCATCTTAATCAGTGGAGGATAACTGCTTTAAAATTCAGTTGCAAGATTTGACCCGAACACACTTACCTTCATACATACACAGCAAGTTAAATAATAACTAGTAATAAAATAAACAAACCGGTAAGGAATTATGATAGCCACTCGATTAACAGCCTTGCAGTCCGCGGGAGCAAAGTAACCTCCAAATGCCACGTCAACATTCTGTTCCTCTATCCATTCCAGATCTGGTTCGCTATTGTCCACAAAAATTGGATCTAACAAAAATAACAAGATTTTATTTTAAAACATTGCATTGTCGCGAGAAACAAACGCTTGTGCAAAGAACAATGGCAAAATCTTAACTGACTTAAGCAAGAAAGAAAGAAAGAAAACTAGTTTATTTGGCACCTTATATTTGAGCGTCTGAAAGTGAATTCGAAATAAATTCCATTAATTGACTACGTTTTTCAAAGTATAACATTAACTGGTTCATCACGGATTAAAAAAAAAACGTTATAAATGAAAGTTATTTGATTATTTCGTTAACTCTAGCCATCTCATGTAGCTCTAGAGCTTAGTGTTGCCAGTTTACACTTATTCTGCCAAGTGACAAGAAGTGACTGTAGTA
This sequence comes from Orthosia cruda, assembly GCA_964057195.1. NCBI lineage: Eukaryota > Metazoa > Arthropoda > Insecta > Lepidoptera > Noctuidae > Orthosia > Orthosia cruda. The sequence goes on along the minus strand of OZ059843.1, from coordinate 25,118,809 downwards.
AGTATATCACTATTGTATTTGTTATTATAATAAAACGGAGTAAATTAATTAACAATACAGATTATGTCTAAGTGTAGGTGTTCTTGCATGTAGGTTAGAATACTGTAGGGCGGTAGAATAGTACATTATGGTACAAGTGTGTAATGTTGGTGATTACCGCTGAGGCGCCATTGAGACCCGAGCCGTTAGGTGAGGGTCTTAAGAAAGCCGAGGACGGTAATCATCAATACACACGTGTATCATACGACGTTTTTCAACACACTTGTGAAGAAAATAATACTAAAATATCATTTCCAACAGTGAAAACGAGTTGTGATTTTTTTTTCGCAATGGCGGGCAAAATTAATCAGTTTTCCTATGCGCGCGCCTCTAATCTAACAATGGCGATCGGCCATAGACTAAAAATAATGAGTTATCTTTTTTTGGCTTTTCGCGGATAGCGTTTTAGCCACGTACAAAATGGGGAATTTCAAGTTTACTTTATTACAGACAAAAACAAAATTTATATTTAAGTGAAAGTTTTATGTATTAAACACGTACAAGTTGAAATTATCTATTTAAATACGAAGTTGCATGAAATGTGTTGCATTTGTACTATTGAGCACGATCTTTTTTGTATCGAAACTTTTTTAAGAACAAAGCAACTCAACCAATATATTAAAAAAAACTCTTTATCTCACTTGTGAATAATAGTAATGAAAAAGTCACAGTTTGATAACAGGTGTCATTATATGCCTAATTGCGGTGAAATTAGAGTCAGTTTATGAGCAAGTGTGTTGAAAATAAATGAATTACTTACTTTAAATTAATGATAGGCAAAGTTTTCTGCCATTGTCCTTTTCAGCTCAATCGGGCATTGGGACGAGGGTTAAATTTAACTTGCAATATTTGATTACAGACACCGGGACAGATGGAAGTAAATAAAAGCTTGTAAACACATTGTGGACATTTATTCCGCTGTTTATTTTAGTTTATTATTATTTATCCTAATATACTAATATTATAAAGGCGAAAGTTTGTATGTTGGTTACCTACTTCTTCACGCTAAAATGGCTGGACGGATCTGGACGGCTGGATGGATCCGGACTGGAAGACTAGTCCACACTTGCCCGACACCTTGAGGAATAGAAAGAAGAAAGATTTTTGCCCTGCAGTGTGATGACTAGAAAGAAAAAAAGAAAAGAAAGAAAGAAAAGAAAGAAAAAAGAAAAGAAAGAAACGTAAGAAAAGAAAGAAAAGAAAGAAAAGAAAGAAAAGAAAGAAAAGAAAGAAAAGAAAGAAAAGAAAGAAAAGAAAGAAAAGAAAGAAAGAAAGAAAAGAAAGAAAAGAAAGAAAGAAAAGAAAGAAAGAAAAGAAAGAAAAGGAAGAAAGAAAGAAAAGGAAGAAAGAAAGAAAAAAAGAAAAAAAGAAAAGAAAGAAAAGAAAGAAAAAAAAAAGAAAAGAAAGAAAAGAAAGAAAAGAAAGAAAAGAAAGAAAAGAAAGAAAAAAAAAGAAAAGAAAGAAAAGAAAGAAAAGAAAGAAAAGAAAGAAAAGAAAGAAAAGAAAGAAAAGAAAGAAAAGAAAGAAAGAAAGAAAAGAAAGAAAAGAAAGAAAAGAAAGAAAAGAAAGAAAAGAAAGAAAAGAAAGAAAAGAAAGAAAAGAAAGAAAATAAAGAAAAGAAAGAAAAGAAAATAAAGATTTTTTTTTTATTTAATTAAATGACTCGGGCAACAAAAAAAAAAAACCTTTTTTGTTGGTAATCTCTGGATATATTCTACTGATACAAAGTTGCAGCCTAATTGCGAAAGTGAATTCGGCAAGGCAAAGGGTTTGACCGCCATCAATCGACCAATCACATAGACGGAAATCCACATCGCGTCTTTCATCTCGCATGTGATTGGTCGATTGGTGGTGCAATTAGGCTGCTGCACTATCTTTGAGTGCCATAGGCATCTTAAGATCCTAGAAAACTGCATAAATTTTGTGGGAAAGCTATGGGAGAGAAGCTGCGAGGAAAGCGAGTCTCCCTTACGGTTCGTGCCTTTACAAGAAAAGGAGAAGAAAAGAGGGCATAATGTAGTAGATATTTCCATGTATAAATATGTTTAATAAGATCACGGGCATCCAACGCGAAGAAAGAAAATTTGGCACTAGATGGCGTGATAAGCTTCGATTCGTTTTTGAGTTTTGTGAAATATCAAGATTTCTAGAGAGGATCATAAAAAAATATATGTTCTTGTTTAATTAATTCTCCCAAGCACAAAATTAAGGAATCTTGGGCTGTTAATTCACATTTCAAAGATTATTTAAATGGATAATTTGATTCCAATAGATGGCGCGGTTTTAATTTTCTGAGGCATCCACTCGGTTTTTATAATTTGTTTTTTTAACTGCGACTTGCAAGTAAAAGGGTTTACTCGGTTCTTGAATACTTTTTTTTTAATACAGCGACGATTTGTTTTATAGTATTTTTTTGCACTGACATTGAAACTGTCATTTTGACAATAAAACTGTAAAAACGCCATAACACCATCTATATCCGTGGAACGAAAACGAACGCGATCGATGTTCTTAGATAAAATATCAGTTTTATCAGACGAAAAACGCTAGTTACGAGTACGTCGGCACGGTTTCTTTGTATGGGATGAGGCATCTGTATGCTAGTATTATATTATCTGTGGTAAGATCCAGTATTGAAAAACTTACTTAAAGAAGTATTTGATATGCATATAGATATGTTCCTAGGATACCTTGGTGTTGCGTCTGCACCTAAAACAAAAAAGCAATAAACTTATATAAATACTCGTTGTCGCCTCTAAAGAATTGGTTTTGGGACAATGGATTGCTTAGATGATTTAAGAGCGACTCTGACAGATGTTAACTTACCAACAAGAACTTGGGAGCCTGCCAATTGAGCAGGGCCTGAATTAGACGACTGAAAAATCACCAAAACAAAATTTTCAAAGATTTCAGATTTCCCTAAATCTGACGACCGCCAATAAATACTTTGTCAGATTTGCCTATTATGTCATTTCGCGTCAAGCCGCAGCCGATCAAATGAAAATGAACGGCCCTGCACGTTCAGTGTCCTTTTCGGAAACCTGAAAGTAGACCCCTGACCAAAGGGCTCCAGCTCATATTATTATTTATTCGTGTTGTTTTTTCAGGAAGCCGCTCAGATGTAAACTTATTGCCCTGAATATTCAAAAAACCCGGTTTCTAAAAACCTTGCTAGCATCTCGAAATTGATTTGCATTGTGTTAAAACTTGAAGAGATATCCAGTGAGAGTTAGTGGATTAATGGTGCTCATGTCCCAAGTACTTGATGGAACGCCATCCACGTTATTTTCCATACAGATGACTTTTTTTCTTCTGTTACTTTGTGATTGTTGCTATCGTGTTGTGTCTTTGTCGAATAAAGGTTTTCAATTCTATTCTGTTCTAATTATACAAAATGTTTAAAAAATAACCTAAAAAAGTAAAAAGTTAATAAAACGCAATAAGGCATGCAAAAAATAAATTATCGAAGGAGTTTACTTACTAAGATCTTTGAACAGATGTTTCATTGACTTAAACCAGGTGTATGAGGAGTTATAAGCAATTTCATAATCTGAAAATAAACAAAAAGAGATCTTGAAGAATCGCTGTATCCCAAAGGGTTAGCATATTTAAGCCCCTTGTATCTAAAAGGGGACAAATCTATTGCCATCAAACCGGCTACTGAGAAATTCTAGTTCGAATAACCCAATATCATATAGTTCCAGATCAGTACCACATTTTTTTTCTTGGGTATATAAAATCAAAAACATATATATAATACATTTCTTTCGAGCAACCATATCTCATAAAATACTCATGCACACTACGCTACCACGGGAAGATAGTGCAGATCCACGGTGTCTTCCTGAGCCGCTTATGGCTGGAACACTGGCACGCGTAAGAACTCATCCGCGAACCTGCTACAGCTGTCCGTCACCGGACCTTCCTCTGGGGAGTACCCCTAATCACCGGCGCACCAGAACACATTGCACGCCGCGACCACCCCAGGGACCAAACTAGCACTTGGGCGCCAGACGACTCCGTGTATAACACCCCTTTTGACGTGTCAGTGTCACCTTTGAAGGTTCAGGTCAGTGGCCCCGCCGCCTACCACTTTTCGGCCGCAGGGGATAGGGAGAGCGGCCAACGCTATACCGACACTCCATCCTCTCTGTGGCCCTACCGCGTCCGCCATCAGACGGTGGTGACCCCGTCCAGGCCGCGGCAGGTAGGGCGAGTGGTAACTGCAATACCGGCACACCTCTTCACATACATTTTCACAAATATCCAAACGTTCAGAATTATTAGTAATATTCATCACAACTTCAAAGGATTCATTAAATGCTCAATGAAAGGATTTAAAAAAAAGCTGCGAAGCCAAGTGCGCTGCTGTAAGCATAGCCTGGTCATAAGGGTACCCCTCGATCAGCGACAATGTAGTTGCTGAACCACTCCACGCACGATACTCCCGTCTCCTGTCCAGCTCCTTATGCAAAAACACCTGCACCATGCGAGGCTGGTCGAAGACAATTTAAATTAGGAACAAGGAATCATCGATTTAAAGCAGAAGATCAAAGCTTACCCATAGAAACTCTCGATCCGTTAATTAACGGATATTTATAATAAACCGAGTGATTCTTAGGTTTCCAAATCTCATTGACACGATATTTTCTAAGTCTTTCAGGGTTTTGCAGTACATTGTAATAAACATAAATGTGAAAATAGCAATCTAGAATTATCAGCATTGCTAGGATAAATTTCCATACTCGGCGGGTGCCATAAAAGGGGTAGGTTCCATCCATTCCTTTTTTTTCATTAGGTACATCTGTGGGAAAAAGTATATCCATGTACAGCTGCAAAAGAAAACAAACTGATGATAAATATTAATCTTAACTTAATAATTCTTAAGTAAAAAAACTTTTTTTTAAGAAAAAACAAGCTTTTTCGTATTCTTCTCAGCAAACTCTTTCATTTGATACCCATATCATGAAAGTGCATAAACAATCATTACTCCGCCATCTTGGGCCGTCAGCCATATTGGATTAACAATGACGTCACTTAGCTAAACATGCATTTTCATCCAAACACGTTTAGTTTGGATGAAAGTGAATGGGTGCAAAATTTCATCTTAATCGGTGGAGGATAACTGCTTTAAAATTCAGTTGCAAGATTTGATCCGAACACACATACATACATTGCAAGTTAAATAAAAGCTTGTAAAAATGCAATGTAATTTTTATATTAAATTCGGTCTACCATGACCGCAAACTAGAATAAAAAAAACCAATCCCATTGAAAGAAGCTAAAAATAACTAGTTATCAACACAGTTACTCGAAAACTGCCTTCTGCCACCCCTTTGAGGCACGATATGAACTATATTTCGTACTCTTGCGGATATGGAAGCGGGCACACCGCCGCCATTTCTTTTTGTATTTATTATGTAGGTACTAGCTGTTCCCCGCGGCTTCGCTCCCGTGGCTCAATCCACAATCCTCAATCCACCCGTTTTTGAGATTTAAAAAGATGGCATATGCCACTCAGGAATAATGTAGCATTCTACTGGTGAAAGAATTTTCAAAATCGGTTCAGTAGATCCAGAGATACCACATACAACCTCACAACATCACAAACTTTAACTCTTTATAATATAAATATAGAAGTATAGAAAAAAGCGAACCAAAAAGACGTAAACAAGAAGAAAATCATGCTGTGCAATCGGAGGATACATACACGGTGCTATCACTTAGAACAAAAGTAAGGAAATCATAATCGACCAGTTCTGGTAGACTTCTGCTTTTGGAGTTACACTATCCAATTCAATAGATTTTTAATTTATTCGAATAGTAATATCACAAGTTTAATTTACGTATTGATAGATGGCGCTGTTCTCAAAATGTTCATAGTTTTAGTCAACATAATATTCCATTCTATTCAGACTTTCTTAAAGTAACAACTATTTTTTTTATTATTTTGAAGTGTTTCATCTCATTATTTTTCTTATATTTTAAGAATTCTAATACTCTGAAGTTTATTTAAACGAATAAATTCATCCAATCACACAACATTCATTTTTGAAACTGTTTTAAATTTAAGAGGAAAAAAGGAAGGAAAGGAACGCAACTCGCGTAAATGTCATTTATGTTGTTTAAAAATATTCCGTTTTTCTCTTTCCGAGTAAATGGATGCGCTTCGATTATTTTGTGGATTTTTCTTGACGACTTGGCTTGTATGGACATTGACGATTCTGCATTTAAACATTGACCTGGAAAAGTATTGGATACAGACGACATCGCTTTATCTGATTGACCCTTGCACGAAAATCTGGACTGTTTACTTGTTTGTGAAACGAATTGGTATTGTTTTGTATAAAAACATGAACGCGAGCAAGTGTAGTGTGATAAACTGCAAAAATACTCGTAAGTACAAATCATTATACTGTTAATTAATGTGTGTTTATAATAATAATAGTTCTCTGGGACGAACTCAATCTTTGCTTTAATTAGAAATCAATTTTTTTTTTCATAATCTGTTTAAAAATCTTATAAGTCAACGGAAATACTCGGACTCTGAGTATAAAATGTAAAAGACAAGACCTAGAACAAGTAGTAACCACAAAATTCTTGGGCATAATAGTGGATCAGAACTGTAACTGGAAGTCGCACATCAATTATGTTTGCGATAAGCTAGACAAATTCATATACGCAATAAAACATCTACGATCAAAGGTGTCCATAGACGTATCAGTGACTGCATATCAAGGATACGTATCGTCTGTGCTATCATATGGACTGAAACTATGGGGCACTTTAGTTGAAATTTTAATGGCATTTCAGGTACAAAAGTAGTGTGTTAGGGTAGTAGTGTGTTATCTGTCTGCTTTTTGGACAGCTGTAAACCTTTATTTAATCACGTACAAAGGTCCATTTGAGGGACTAAGTGCGGAAACCAAACCCCCTAACATAGAACAGAACCTTTATTTAAAAAACTACCCATATTACCTTTACCCAACATGTACATCAAAGAACTATGTATGCTTGTATAACAATATCTGCACTATTTTCGCATGCAAATTAGAAGTCAGTTGCAAGAAGGCTACTGCTAGAAATAAAAACAAATATGAATGAAATATACCTCAATGTAGTTTGCAAATATTTAGGAGGAATGTATATGTTAAAGCCATTCAGGTGTATAACAAGTTACCTAATTCATTTAAGGAACTTCCCATCATATTCACATTCTTAAAAAAGCTGACAAGTTGGCTATTAGATAATTGCTTTTATGACATTGGCGAATATATGGAATATTGTAAAAACCCAAGTTGACATGAAATTAATTTTGACATTATAAAATAACAATTAACTAATTTTAATAATACTAATACTATATGTAAATCACAAATCTTAAAATTAATTTTGTACTTAGTTAAGAATGACAATTAAATATTTGTACACCATATATTTCGTGATAGAATGTATAGATCTAACAAAAATAGTAACACCGTACTATTTAAAACTACATTCTTACAAATAAATAAATTTTAATTCTACACCAATCTAATATCAACATAGAGCCAAGGATAAAGTACCTTGAGGAAATAATTTAATCTTTGGTCTATTTTCAGGTCCAGATACTACTTTGCATAAGTTCCCTGATCCAGAAAAGGAGTTGGATAGATTCAACAGGTGGATATATGCAATTGGTGGAAATGTATTAGTGATAGACCCCAAATCCGTCTTTAAGAATGGAAGAGTCTGCCACTCACATTTTATTCCAAAATTCAACACTGCTAGCAAAAATGCAATTCCATCATTGTTTTTAAAAGGTATGATAATCAATTTATGCATTATGTGTTTACTATTAGTAGGTGTGACACTGCTAATGTTTTAAAACTTAAATTGCTCCTAAAATAGTCTTCTCGCAGGCCAATAGTGGTTAATGACTTCATATATGCCTAGCTAGTGCCATATTAACTGGTCCCTCATATATTCACATTCACAAACTGAAAACATAAAACCTACTAAGCAAATTGTATTAAATTTTGATGATGTTAGTTAGCATGGTGATTATGACACTATTCACTAAATTTGTATACTGTAACAGTTATGTCAGCAGTTAGTTAGCGAGATTGTCAATTGAAACAATCATGGCATATTTTATATAGTAATATTATAAAGAGAAGTTATTTGTTTTTTTGTAAGTTTGTTTGTAATGGATGTAAATTATATTTAAAAATTCTTTCACCTATAGAAAGCTTAATTATCAGAGAGTAACATATGCTATATTTTATCGACTTCCACACAAATGAAGTCGCAGGCAGAATCTAGTTTTTAATAAAAATAGTCACTCACTATTCACTTCTATTTCAGGTGTCCATTCATCTTTGCCTTTACAAGATGTAACCAACAAAGTGTTGCAACCCCAACCAGCTGTTCTTTCTCCAAATCAGCCTGCTCCATCAATATTTGAGCAACCTATCCCATCAACAACTAAAGGTACCTCTAAGAATTATTTTAATTTTGAAGCATAAACCATAAAGATTTGGATTAATTTCTGAAATTGTTTGAAAACAGTTTCAGAAATCTCATTCATACATTAAATTGCCAATTGATATTTTTTTTGCTATTTTAGTGTTAATAAATAATCCTCATCCTTACATAGTATAAAACAAAGTCACTTCCCGCTGTCTGTCCCTATGTATGCTTAGATCTTTAAAACTGCGCAACGGATTTCGATGCAGTTTTTTTAATAGACAGAGTGATTCAAGAGGAAGGTTTATATGTATAATACACGCGGGCGAAGTAGCTGGCAGAAGCTAGTAATAAATAAATCGTTTATTTCGGGCCAAACACTTTTGCACATTTAATTATACCCACCAAACTGCGTGATAGTTTATCTGCGGGACAAGTTGGTTCCATAGTAACAGTTTATAACAGTGATGCTTAGTGGTATAGTGCTTGCCAAACTTCTGGGCCGCCCTGAAGTTGGTTTTCCGATGCGCTAGGCACGAAACAGTGCTGTTTTGTATGAGATGTAAATCTCTGCGCAGCCATTGTAGCCAACTTCTACTAAACTATTATTAAAACTTACACTAGAATTAAGTGATAATTTATACTTCACTATTCACTAGGTTTGTACACTGTTACAGTTATTTGCATTTTTGAATAAAAATACTCAATTCTATTTCAGGTATCCACTCATCTTTGCCTTTACAAGATGTAACTAATATAACAAGAGGAACTATCTTTTCGGGTGCGAGATGTGAAAAAGTGTTTCAAGCTCAACCAGTTCTATCTCCAAATCAGCCTGCTACTTCAAAACTTGAGCAACCTGTCCCATCAACATCTAAAGGTACCTATAAGAATTATTTTATTGATTAGCTCCAATAGGAGGAGCTTGTGGCTAAATAATAACAGCCGCACGGGTCGATCTTCAAGGTTAATCAACGCTTGACGAGGTCGGTCCGTGGATGGATGGACCATTTCAACATACCGAGTTTCCTCCGTGCCTCGGAAAGCACTTTAAGCCGTTGGTCTCGGCTGTCATTTGAAGATCTTTGACAGTCGTTACGAAAAGTCAGAAGACTGCGATCTGACAACAGTCTTGCCAAGGGGTACCGTGTTACACAGTTACTGGGTTGTGGAGGTCAGATAGGCAGTCGCTCCATGTAAAACACTGGGTACTCAGCTGAATCTGGTTAGACAGGAAGCCGACTCCAACATAGTTGGGAAAAGGCTAGGCAGATTGATTTAATGCTAAAAGTATTGGATTATTTTCTGAATTAGAATTAAAAAAAACATTTATTCATACAAAAAATCGCATTAGATGATAATTTTTTGCTGTTTCTGTGTTGGTTCCATAATTACAGTTGTTAACAGTGATTACGAGTACTGATCATACTATTTTATTTTACTATATAATAATTCTACCTACCTTTGTTCTGTACTTGTCTATGTTACTTGGTTGGCACAAAATATTTTTCTTCCACTCTTTCCTGTTAACCACCAACCTATCATTCACTTTATTACCATTACTACTATTTAGGTTTACTATACTAAACTAACATAAGTCATAATTTGTACTTGCAGGCAAACACATTGTCAAGAGAACGATTTACAGAAGTTTTGATTCGGACTCAATTATGCTGAAGAATAAGATAAAAAAATTACAAGGACAAAAGGACTCTGTAATGACAAGATTAAAGAAAGCTTTAAAACTATCGGAGAATGCTACATTTAAGAAAGCACTCAGCAAATTTTCATCAGCAGCAAACATTTTCACAATGCTTCAATTTCGAGAGGCAGGGAAACATAAATTAGGATGTAGATTCACAAAGGATGAAAAAATTATGGCTTTAGCCTTGTATAAGCAGGGACCTAGAGCCTACAGGTGGCTAAGGAAATTTTTTGTACTGCCTTCCCCACTAACACTCACCAGGATGATATCACGGGCTTCATTGCACCCAGGAATCAACGAAAACTTATTCAAACAATTGGAAAAAAAAGTGAAAAGAATGAAAGCGGCAGAAAAGTTATGCATACTACTTTTTGACGAAGTTGCACTTACCCCACATTTCGATTACAATAGAAGAACCGATTATGTGAGTGGTTTTGTTAACAATGGCGAACAAACATCCGAAAAAATTGCAGACCACGCCCTGGTGTTTATGGTGAGAGGTGTGCAAAAGAATTATAAACAACCGGTTGCATACACATTTTGTGCAAGCACCACACCAGCTTTAGAATTGGCTTCACAAATAAAGCTTGTAATAAGAAGATTGCATGCAATTGGGCTAAAAGTGATAGCGACTGTATGCGACCAGGGAGCGACAAATGTAAGTGCAATTAATGGGCTTATCAGACACACGAAGGAAGAATATCTTAGAAAAGAAAAGGTGCAGAAAAATAAAATATTTGAGGTAGACGGAGAAGAAGTAATTCCCCTTTATGACCCTCCTCACCTTATTAAAGGAATAAGGAACAATTTGATTAATAAGAATTTAAAATTTCAAATAGATGGTGAAGAAAAGACAGCTAAATGGGCTCACGTTATAGAACTTTATAATGAAAACCCTGCTTATAAGGGGATAAGGCTGATGCCTAAATTGACCGATAGACATGTTGTCCCAAACAAAATTTCTAAGATGAAAGTCAAATGTGCCACACAGGTTTTCAGTCGCTCTGTTGCAGCAAATATGGGATATCTCGCAAGTAAGTAATAATCATAATACAATTGCTCTTTCTTAATCGTTATTTTAATCTACGCTGACAACGGTAAAACGCTACTCGCTCTTGCTAATATAAAATCACTGGATGAGTGTCATTTAGAGATGGATGAATAATTTATAAATGTAAATTAAAAATAATGTAATTATAATATAACAAATTGATTAATTAATCTGATGATAATGAATTTATTTTTCCTCTCCAGATATGGGAATTCTGCCAAAGGAGTGCCAAGAAACAGCAGATTTGCTTTTATTTTTCGACGATTTGTTCGACTCCGTTAACGGGAGCTACGAAAATTCAAAAAAAAGGGCTGGGAAACCTCTTCTTGGACCAGTAACTCCAAATTCAACTCACAAAGCAGTATGGGCTGAAGCAAAGAAAATAATAAGGTCTATGAAATATTGCGGTAATGGTAAATCTGGTGTCGTACCATCAATTACAAATTGGTTGCAGACAATTGAAAATATTGAATATCTTGTCGATGTTTTAGCTAAACACTATAGCTTGACGTCTCTATGGATGAGACATTTCAACCAGGACCCCCTAGAAAATTTTTTTGGCTGCATTCGAAGCCATGGATATCGTAATACATCGCCTTCGTGTGTTGGCTTCGAAGCAGCCTATGCGTCCTTATTAATCAATAACTTTAGTAATACGCATTCGCCGGGGTCCAACTGTGAAGTTGATAAATGCTTGAATTTTAAATCCCTTAAAAACCTCTTCTTTAAGAAACCCGACACGTCAAGCTATAATATAGAAGTTGATTTTGAAGATGTAAACAGTGACAATATCTTTGTAGATCTTGAAACAAAGAGACAAAATCCAAAGATTAAAGCACAATTAGAGTATGTGACAGGATACGTATTGAGGAAATTAAAAATAAAAAAATGCAAAAATTGCAAAAATTCGTTTTATAATGAAAATAAAGAGAATAGTTCCCTTCATTTTAGGGAATATTTTAGGAATAAAACAAGCCTGACGTATCCTTCCATCTCACTAATGAAATGCTTCTCAAATATACAAGATATTGTCACTAGTATAATAAAAAAAGATTGTAAAAAGAAAAACATCCGACAGTATATGAAAACAATATTTTCAGTTATTTTAGATTATAATTTTATTAAATGCAACGACCACAAAGTGCAAACAATCTCAAAAATTGAAGATTTGTGTATTAATTTGTTCATTTATAATTGGTGTAAAGATACAAATAAATTATTATGTGGATCACGTCAAGATTATGATGTAGATGACAAAATTCAACAGTTGGCATTGAAATATTGTAAAAAAAGATTAAAATAAAGTATTTCACATTGTATCTAATGTTTTATTTTACTTGATTTATAAAACTACTACATAAATAAAAGGAAAGAAAAGAAGACAGGGTCTACTGCAGGTATGAAGCTAGCTATACGTATAAACCTTCATGGATTGTTGTTTTTACTTGTCGCCAGAGGGCGCAATGAAATGGCCGAGTGACGTCTCTATCTCCCTATATAAAATGTACTCTGTGGATACATATTCGTGAGCCGGCTGACCAAAACCAGATGTATCCTCCAACTGCACAGCATGATTTTCTTCTTGTTTACGTCTTTTTGGTTCACTTTTTAAGCAGTCGGGTTTTATGATTTTTTTTAATTAACTTTTTTTATTTACATCTTTTTAGTTATTTTTTTAATTAGGTACATTTGAACATATACGTGTTTTATTTTTGAAATAACCTCTTAAAACCCTTTCTTTTGATACCCCACACGATATGGGTTCCAATAAAAAAAAAAAAATGTCCCCACAAAATGGCGCCCAAAATCCGCCATTTTTTTCTTTTCTTACGAATAGATTGACGTAAGAATCATCAAAATCGGCCAACGCGTTTGGTCTCTAGAACGCCACATAGGAACAAACATACATACATACATACATAGACTGATAAACACATTACCCTTCTTCGGCAGTCGGGTAATTAGTATAGATATCAGGCTAGTCGCGAAGTGCCCCCACGAGTAACGCCCGCCTATTAAACTTTTACTAAATATTATTTTTATGTCTTTTTATTTATTTTTCGAATCTGTGTTGAAAAACTTTGTTAGATTTACATGCACAATATCTCGGGTTCCTTACAGCCATGCCCTTAGCTCGGGCTAGGGTGTCGGTTATGCACAATGCCGCAGCTGCCATGACCAATCTTCCCCTACTTTTCCATATCATTAAGCCGTTCCCTAATAGTAACTATTAGATTATCCATGCTTTCTGGCAAATAGCTAGGTGCTAGTAAGTTGCACACAAAACCAAGTGAAAAAATTATTATTCGTTGATCGCACCCAAAAATTGCCCATTATAATTCTTAAGAAGTTCAATTGAGAATTGATCATAATAATATAATTATTCCAGCTGAAAAAATACAATTACAGAGGCCATATTCCCGGAACTCGGTTTCACGTTTTTAAAAGGAGAAGATCGTGTTAAATTTGTCTAGAAACTAAATCTCGGGCAACAGTTCGAATACTAAGAAAAACATTTACCTATTAGAATATGCCGCGAGTCCTGATAATTTCGAAAGAAACTGCTGTATTTTTTAACGAGCAGAAATCGGTGACCAATTAAATGCGCGAAACAACTATGCAAGTGTCAAATGTCATTCTGTTTCTGTGGTTATTTGTTCTCCAAGAGACGGCAAAGACAATAAAATTGCATGAAAACTAAATAAATTATGATCTCTTTTTATTTATTGTCTTTGACTTTCACGCTCTAGACCATCTTGTTGAAAAGTGCGCAGAATTCGAAACATACTGGTGTTTATTTGGCTTTCGAACGAGCTAAGACCTTCGATAGAATTCATCATGGATACGTAATTAGGATTAGGTAAAGTTTCCACCTGCAACCAAATAACATGCAAGTTGCATTACATTACGGGCTATAATATGATCAATCGTGGAAATGCGCCAAAACCAGTCAGGGACCAAACCAGCACATGAGCGCCAGACGACCCCATGTGTGGCACCTTGGTACCACTGTGATGGTTCAGGATAGTGGACTTGCAACCTACCATTTTTTGGCCGCAGGGGATAGGGAGAGCGGCCAACGCTATATCGACTCTCCTCCTCCCCTGCGCCCCACCGCGTCCGCCATCAGACGGTAGCGACCCCGTGCGGGCCGTGGAGGATAGGGAGAGCGGCGCACCGTGCATGGAGTATCTCTAGAAGAGAACAATACTCCATGCACGAACGAACTTGCGCTCATTGAAGCCGGGAACAAATTATCGGACGCGGCTGACGGACGCGACTGACAGCCGCGACTTATAGAGTATATGGGTAATGAATGTACATTACATTGTGCAAACCATCGGACGTAAGTCGCGGACGTGACCTTGGGCGTTCGGATATCCGATAGAGATCTGGCTCGCTGGATGTTCCTGTCAGCCGAAAACGTCCGTGGACGGTGTGCACGGGGTGCGGGACGCGTCCCGGTGTCAGAACAACTCACACTACGCGATATCTCGCACGTGCGTGCGAGGTTGTAAATAAAAATGGCAGAAAAACTTGTCGAATGTGTTCGCAGCAGAGAATTGCGTCCTCACTTTCACTACTCGACATGTTTCTATGTAAACATTATCTTCGTTGAATAAGCCATATTTTAAAGCTTGAACACCGTCGTCGAGTTGCCAGCTTTTCGGTTTTTTATCGGTTGCATTTTGGGGAGTGTGCGATGGAATTGCATAATCTAATTCCGCCAAGCCCGTTTCATCATCGGATTACAATATGTACGGCGATGCGCCATCGGTACATGGTGGACATCCCACCCATACGCACTAAACGTTTTGGAAATACTTTCATTATGCGTACAGCTATGTATGCTATGCCCAGCAGTGGACGTCTTTCGGCTGAAGGAACGTCTTCACTGAAAGCATTCATGTGCAATGAGCATTCGACGTCAAATATTCGAGTGGTGTGGACGTTGAGCCGAGCTTTACAAAGCTTACACCCAAGCGCGAACTTCAGCCGGTGTGGACGCGCGTCGCAACGATTTTCGCGGAAACAGCTCGCATTCGAATGTTCACGCAAATAAAACGCTTGAAATCGAGTACTCAGAAAATGAAATCAATCAAATCAATATAGGAATACGACTGGCCTCTTGTAAAGCAAGGAACAGTTCCTTGATCTTAAGTTTAATGACCTTCTTGGTCAACCGTATTATCGAATGAATGACATTTAACGAGATCGTATTCGAATGCTCCGAGCTCGCAAGGGAATGTTCGACTCGAACGTTCATAGTTGTCCTACGATTGCTTCTTTACAAATGCTCACGAAAGAATGCTCCCAGTGAGGACGCTCCTTTAAATGATGATGATGCGTACAGCTAAGGAGTGGAATTCCCTGCCGGAATCTATCCCGATAGCCACAACCCCAGAGGTTGAAGAGTGAATAGGAAGAATTCAATAGTGAATAGGTTACTTCTAGGCAAGCGTGATTCACCGTCAACCACATCATCGCTAACCAACAGGTGAGATAGTGGTCAAGCGCGAGCCTTTAGAAAATAAAAAGTAACATCAGAGATCTTGGTGTAGTCCATGACAGCAAATTACTTTTCGTCATCTCGAGAACTTTAATATCGCGATACGGCGAAGCAATTCTCAGTAGACTACGAACACCGTTTAAGATTGTAAGCGATACCATTTATACCGTTGCACGTAAAACGTAACATTAATGACATAAGTTTCTTGGAAAACATAGCAAACGGCTCGGTAGATTATCCCGTACTATTAAGCAAAATACTTCTTCGCACTAACCAAGGCAGCCTACGAACAAGGCCTCTACGAGTAATGCAGGCACCTTGCGCATTGATAAAATACAGGCCAAGTTGACAATCTACAATCGATAACGCTAGTAGAAAACGAATCAATGTATGGGAATGACACATCTGAACGTTAAGTCACGTGGTCAGACCATACAAATAGAAGGCGTTAACGATTGTAGAAAGAGATTCCATACGAAACGTTTGTAACTTAGCTAGGGGGCAGGCGTAACGCCTTCTGTGTACGTTGTAGCTTTAGGTATGTTACCTGGAAGTCGATCTCTTTTGCAACAGCGCACATAAAATTAGAAGGATCTTAAGCAGAGAATATTTTTGCGGCAGTCGGGAATGAGTGCAAAATATTTTTTGTTTAATAGATTTAATGTAAATGTTATGTTTCATATTTGTATTCGTTTTATGTTGCACGACCAATGATGTTTTAAATATACTGAGGTAGATACCTTTTTACCGACATCATTTAACCTACTCAATAAAGTTCCAAGTTATATAGGTCCTATGTAGTTAGCTAAAGTAAAATATCGCGATGTTTTCATTTCTTTATGAGTATGAGGTCTCTATTGGTAAAATCTCACATTGTGCACGAATCAACATTTTTTTTACTCTCTTTCTTTAATCTATGTATCGCTGTATTATGCGACAAGTCAAGACTAATATATATGCTAAAACTATTGAAATTATTTAATTCATTATTTATTAAAGCGCGGTCGCTTTATAAATAATGCACATATTGGGTCGGGTAATACAAAGAAGTGTTTTTTTATTATTTTAATGTTGACATTGTTGTTAACAAATAATATGTATGTACGATTACCAATTAAGCAACAAAGTTGACGGAGCTCCGCTCCAATTTCTGGCTGCAGAGTCTTTTGTAACCTAAGTTCAGATGAACCTAATCTGTCCGCGTCGGGGTGCTCTAAGCTTCCGAGCTCGATTCGTTCGCTCTTGGACTAATTCATTGACCATAATTATCGAATTGCCCAACTGTTACGTAGAAATATTCATAATGATGACACAATTTGATAAATATAGAAGTTTAA
Source organism: Orthosia cruda (assembly GCA_964057195.1). Lineage (NCBI taxonomy): Eukaryota > Metazoa > Arthropoda > Insecta > Lepidoptera > Noctuidae > Orthosia > Orthosia cruda. The sequence goes on along the minus strand of OZ059843.1, from coordinate 25,101,719 downwards.
ATCAGTATTTATTACATTGCCCGGAAGCGCGGATCCACCGTTACGGCGTTGGTCAAAACCAACGCCGTTACGGTGGATCCGCGCTTTTTATGAATTAAGTTAAATTCATATTTCATAATGCCCGGGCATTACATATAGTACACTAATTGGCTCGATCTCAGAATTACAGATTATCTATAAACCAGATTCGCAATGTACCAGAATAAATGAAAAATTGTTTCAGAAAAAAATACCAAATTACAGGTACTTAGTCGCACAAAAAATAACAATCAATCGTGAACAAGAGAAACAAACTAAAAAAACTACACTACAGGTTTTCCTCAACATCGCCTTATTTTAGCTAAAAGATTTATACACTCTGACAATTCAAAAACCTAAATAAGGTTTAGTTGAAATAAAAAATATTTTAATTTTCGATTTCTTTTATATGTATGCCTCCTATCAAGTCCCATCCCTTATTATTTTGTTAGTCACATCCAAAAGTATCGAGGTATTACATTCCTTTTGTCGAAAAAAACGCCACTTCGTTGTGCCAGACGTTCTTTACACAGTAATTGTACCTGAACCCTGCGTGTAGTAACGCTGATTTGACTTTTTGATTTATTATAAATTTCATATCATGTTGATCCATTTTATTTAATTATTTAATAATAATAAAATAGGTGCATATGAAGACTTTTCGACGTCATGAAAACAAAAATAGGTAAAGGAAAATACAGTATTAGGCAGTATTTTATTGCACATTGTGCAATATGCAAACTATTTGCTGCAAAAAGTAGCTAGGTTTTTTATATTATTAAAATAAATATTTTATTTCGACTTTTCGCAATATGATATATTGAGAATCTGGTGTTTAGATAATCTGGTATATTGAGAATATAGTATTCTGAGATCGAGCCCACTGATTAAACACTTGAGCCATGACATATATATGTAAAAACTTAAAATTAGGCATTTTCCTTTCCTATGAAAATTTTTATATGTTGTTATTAGTCTGAAAAGCTTTCCTTAAAATAAATAAATATTATCATTGTAGTACACGTGCATTATAAATGCTTATCTTTATTTTTCCTACCAATTAAATAAAATCTCGCATAGCGTAGCAACGCAACAATTTGATGATTTTTCTTAACCTTTAAAATCATCAGAACCGTTTAGAAATTATACAAACAACAACAAACAAACATTATTTTATTTTAATATAAATATTCGTATCACAAATCTTTAATTTAAATATAAATATTCACAATGCAGCCTGCAATTAAAATATTCCACCTGCACTAAATAATTCACAAATAGATTTTAGAAGAAAGAAAAAGAACAGTCTGAAACAAATAAATAATAATAATAATTAGATTTTATTAAAACGAGTTTCAAAAAAGACTTCAAGTAATTCGATTAATATGGAAAAAGGGTTAGAGACGGTTGTGCTAGTATAAATTCTCGCTGTCCATAGATTATGGTTTCACCATGTAAACGGAGAACTCTTTGCATCACACTCTTCGTGTCGAGTTTCATTCTCGTAGGATTAACGTCGGCTAATATGTGGGTGTACAGTTTTTCTTCAGTGACTTTTAAAAGTTTGTATTTCGTCGTTAAAAGACCTTCTTTCTGACAACGTATTTTGGAGAGCATTAGCAGGAAATATCTGTAAAATAAAAAGTTCAAAGTAGGATAGGATAGATGGAGCCCCTTTGCCGCACCATAATTAGGGCATACAGTTTCGTACATTTTCAATTTCGAAATTAGCTTACGAAATTGGATTCCTAAGTTTCGAAATTTTGTAATTTCGAAACTCAAGGAGCCAAATATAATGGCAAATCAGAATAATACTAAAACTTAACTGAAAATGTAAAATTTGTAGTCTGGGTAGGTGCCTATGTGCCATTTTTTTATTTAGATGAAGTGAGGTTTGTTTTATTCAAAACTTCTACTTCTTCTTCTTTTCGAAAAGGAGCCTCCACGAGTGGTGTTAATCTTACTCGCATCGCGATTCATAACGCCCGGCGCTCCCTGGACAGCTAGCACTAGGTAACGCAGAGTCTAGCTGACTAATTCTTTCACCACGATGGTAAACTCAAACAGCTCTTCTGAGAACCATGTAAAAAAAACTTCTACTACAAATACTCCACTGCTGGGTACACCTTGGACGATATTATCCAGCTTTCCGTGCTCGTAGTGGCAGTGTTTGGTCGGCGTTGATTCGCTAGCTAAAAAGGGAGGACTAAAATCAACAGCCTGTAGCGGCAATGGTTATTTGAACAGCACGTGGCTGGCGGATCGCATCTCCTACAGGCACTTTTAGATCCTGATCGGGGATGGTTGCTTCGGTGAGTACCTGAATAGGATAAGGTTGGACGCCACTGCAAATTGCCATCATTGAAGAGGCGACAAGGATTCTGCACAGCATACGCTCGAGGAGTGCCTTCTTCGACCTTTGAGCGGTGGGTCTAGGTTGCCAGGATCGGGCGAGACCTGTCTCTGCCAGTATTAGTGAGGAATATGCTGGTTGAGACAGAAAACTAGAGGGAAATTGCCACCGAGTGGGATCGTGAGAGGGCAGATCCCAATCGGAGAAGAAGGTATCGAAGACAACGCCGAAACCCCGTCTGTATCATTTAAGGCAGGTGGTTTCGGGCGCTCAGAGTGGGGCCTCTGTCCGTTCACCAAGTGACATCAGGAAAGATAATGGCACAGTAATCACGTGCTGCACAGCCAGGCTCAGTGGAGAATCCTTTACAGTCTCCCCAGGGGACTGAAGCTCGTTTTGCTCTTGAAGGAGGAGGCGGGACGCGTGAGAGAGACGCCCTCACACCCCTAGCCACCGCAGGAGACGCCCTGGGCGTCGGGAGTCGCAAGCCGATTCCCGGCCACCGTAGGTGCGGGCTTGCGGACTGCGAGTTATGGGTAGGTCGCCGTCCGATAAGGACCAGGCCCGAGTCGACAGCGCGTTGCACCACGCGCACCTCAAAGAGATGTCAGCAGAACTGACGGGGTCCGCGAGGGCCGATGCCTGTCTGGGTCGCGGATAAATTTGAAAAAGAGTTACCGCGGCCCTGGCTCAAGCAACTGACAGAACACGGGTGGGTTTTAGTCAGTAAAAGTCTGACACGCCCTCCCGCTTCACCCAGAGCGGGAGAACTCATTGGATGATTTTCGATCAAAAAAAAAAAAGGTGGTGTGATCTTTTAAGAAGTGCTAATGGAGATCACCAGTTTGGTTTTAGTCAGGTAAAAATACAGTCTGGTATTCGGTTTTTCCCCCAAAAGTTCAGGCGCCTTTTAAGGATTTCCCCTGATAGGAGAAAATATGGGCATTCCCAGCAAACGATTGTAGACCTTTTCAAAATATGCCGCTCACTGGTCACCATTCTTAAAAGCGCGGTTTGTTTTAATGGCCAAGCTTCTTTCACTAATCTTTTGTTATTCAACATACATATAAAAGAAAGGCTAACCATTTTCTTTTATTGTAATGATTAACATTACAATAAAAGAAAATGGTCAACACGGTCACACGGTGGCACAACGGTCTTATTGGCTTTAGATTCGTATTCAAACTCATTTTCAGATGATCCTCAGGTTTTAATTTTTTTTTTTATTTTTTTTTTTAAATTGACTAAAATAAACTCAAGTTTCGAAATTTCGAATTTAAGGGTAAAGCAAATATGACCCGAAACTTTGAAAATTTGAAATGCATGCCCTAACCGTAATCCACCACGCGGGTGCAGTGCGGTTTGGTGGATGTCACATGTCTTCGAATGTTTAGTTCTAAGTCATGTCGGTTTTCTCACGATGTTTTCCTTCACCGTTTTGAGAACAGTGGTGATGCACACATTTACACAAAGTAAAGCACCTGCCTGGGTTCGAAGTGTTCGAATCCACGTCCTACAACTAGTAAGTCGTGGCCCTTACCACTGCGCCACCACTACTCTCAAAGTTTAACGTATTAAAACTATTAATTATGTAGTTATAGTAAATTTCTATCTGTATTCTTAAACAACTTAAAAACTCTATAATTTTAACTATGAAAATAATTTAATTGTAACTCTCATTCACTCGCCTTCATTTAAAAAGTCACACCGTCACACGGTACAGCGTGACATTTTTTTTTTAATCTGCCTGAAATGGCTCCACATTCAAAATTAATTTATTAACGTTACAGACCCGTGTTTGGGTCACATAAACTGGTGTGCTATATTTCAATTAATCGGTCCAGTTGATTCAGAGCAAATAGCCTGTGACAGAAGGTTAGACAGATACACGAGTGATCCTCTAGGGGTTCAGTGTTTTTATTCGGATGAACGGAACCATAATTACCGTTCTTTTCCCACAGCACAGCGTTTGTGAGGTAGCGTGGCATACCGGGCTAGCGACCCATTGTACCGCGACACGGCCAGATTATTGGCAACAAGTCTGTAAAAATGTGCAAAAATATTAAAAAATCTTGTGTTTATTTTGGGAGCTTAAAATACTCATTAAGGAACCTTGTTTTGAACATGTAATCAGTTACAGATTGCATTCAAGTAGATCGCTGAAAGCGAAAAAGTGACGGTTAGCCAGCGCGGACCAGCAAGAACCGAGACTAAGCAAATCAGATCAGAGCTTTGCTTGCTAGTGTATTTTACCAATCTTAGCGCTTAACTGCCTCTGGTTCTTACCGGTTCCGCAGAAAGTATGAAATATGCATAAATCACAGAACAGTTACAACCGAAAAGAATTCCTAATCCATGACGGCTTAAATCACGCAATTTTTACATTGACAAAATGAAAACAAACATAATAAAAACATAATTGTATATTACGCAAATAGGCTGCTGAGAAGATAATACCAGCATCGAGCCTATCTGATCTTAATAACCTAGTAACTGGCTTCTGACCTACGAATCCGTAGCGACTGTCAAAGATCTTGAAATGACAGTCGACACCAACAGCTTAAGGTAATTTCCGAGGCCGATATTCCTCTATGCGGTATGTAATGGATGTCACCCATCCAAGATAAGCCCTCAGCAAGCGTTGCTTAATCTTGAAGATCCACTCGTGAGGCAGCTCTTTCTCGCGTCATAACCTACTCAACTAACTGAAATTCTTACCTGGCATATAAATCATCATCTTCTGCACCCCAGTTCAAGTAGAAATTTGAATAGCCGTTGACCTTGCTATAATCTTTAGGAGTGAGGGCAGTTACACCACCGAAGATACCTGGGTATGGTAGACTGAAATCAATTCAAATTTGAATTATTATCTACTAGCTTTTACCAGCGGATTTACCTGTTTGAAAGCCGAAAATTACTTATTTTAACCAGAGGCGTAGCTAGGTAACAAAAGGCCCTGGTACAAAAAAATCTCGGCCCAAAAACAATGATCAATAAATATAAATACTTTAAAGGTACAAAACTTAAAAAAATTATAAATTTATCGTCAGGATAATATATCAAGTAAGGATTTTAAGTCCTAACCGCCCCAGGCTAACCGAATCCCCTGCCTAGCCCAGGAATATACACAAAAAGAAAAAAACAAGTTTTCGCAAATGTCTTAGTTTCTACCCCGCTAGTGTATAATAAGAACGTCAGTGGGAAAGTCTTACTAAGCATATTAAATGCTGTTCTGAAAGAGAGAAAGACCGTAAGGAAGTTAAGCAAACTCTTACACTTTCTCTTTCCTTTCGCGACGCTCGCACTGCGACCAGTGGCATCTTCCATGATTCATGTCATAGAGTTACGACACTTCATAAACAACAAAAAAATATAACTCTCTGATATGGGAACGATTGAAAAAAAAAAGATTTTAGCAAGAACAAGCGAAGCGAGCTCGAAAATTTTGTCACCTCAAATAAGACTACGTTGCCGACTTATGCAGAAGAGCTTCAGAATCAAGAGAATTTAAAATGTATGATCGCACGCTAGCATGAAAATTTAAGAACCTTGCCTCTGATATTTAAAATTTTCTTTTACCATTCAAACCGACAGTGAACTTCAACATAAAAGGTACAGAACTAAGAATATAAGAGCGAGCGAAGCGAGCTCGAAAGTTTTAGTTCCTCACCACGGATAGAATAAATTTTCTTTTTACGTTCGTCTATATGGATGTATTAAACGTTTTTGCAATTTTTGTAAAGTTTTAGATGCATAATGGACGTTATTAAATTTTTTGATACATAATTGACGCTATTCAATTTCAATTTCAGTTATACACGGTGCATGTCGCAAAGGTACACGAACTCAAGATTCTGCATTTTTGTTTTTAAATACTTTCAGCTTGACTACGCTAATCTTTACTACAACTCTTGAGAACTATTTCTGATTAAATCGAAAAAACTAAGCTTAGTTGCAGATATCACTCTATTGGATCATCTATACGATTCAGTTTTTGTAAAGTGCAGCCGGATTCGCCAGTGAATTTTGTCAGCCGATTTCATTTGTTTGGTTTGATGCCATTTTCGAAAAGATTATACAAATCGTGAACATTGTCAAAATATCTGTAATTCACACAAGTGCTAATGGCATAATTTACCACAAGTTTTGAACAGTAGTTCGATTTTTTTTTGGGATTTCCCCTGTATTCATTCAAATGAGAAGCTATGACTAAAGTCGTTTTGTCTATTTCATTCAGATACCGAAGGCAGAAGAATTTATCGCTAGTTAGATTTGAGGTTTGCGGGTCAGGGTCCGAGGGCCTCCTGAGCTTCGGGACCCGGTGCACGGCACCGTGTGGCCCTCCAATAGCTACGCCCCTGATTTTAACTTCTACTGATGTTTAAAGTGGGTACATAGGCGGAATGACTGCTACAAGGCTTTCTTTTCTCAAGGCTTTTCTTCTTTGCCCCACGGAAACGTCATCATCAAAGAAAGAAAAGAAAATAAAGAAAAAATGTTTTACTGTCACAAAGGACATACAATATAAGAACATGCTTATGCTAATCCCTTAACATCATCATCATTTCAGCCGAAAGATGTCCTCTGCTGGACATACTGATGTTCTTATCCAGGCCATGGTATACCTGAATTTCAAATTTCATTGAAATTCGCTATTATTGCAAAATTAACTCTTCCTTAGGTCCGTGTACGAGTACACGGAGAAATTGAAAAAAAATCCACCCCAAAAGGGTCATTGAACAGTAATTTTTGTAGTACTACCTCGATATCTAAAACGAGCACACAATAATAGTTTCTCACACATAACCGAACGATTCAACTGCAGCGGCCATATGTGTGGGTCGCTCTGGACAGGAGTACGGGATGCTGTCGTCCTCAGGCACCAGATCCACGTCGTGGAAGATCAGACAGTCCCAAGAACCGAAACGCTGAGTCTCCAGAAACGCGATGTTGTATAGAGTGCCTTTGTTGAACTTTTCTGTACCTATAGAAAAATAATTAAAATATAACAGCAATAATATAGGGTACTAGTGGCCCGCCCCGGCTTTGCCTGTGTCATAATAATATATGGCTTTTAACCATCTGGAATAAGGTACCTTCTATAAGGTGAAAGATTATTTCATAGATATTACCCTTCACATCGGCACAAACTCACAAACTTTGTAGTCTCTCTTTATAATATTAGTTAAAATCAGAGACAGCTAATTAACCAAGAAATTTAAAAGCTAAGATCGTTGTTGTGCTAAGACGCCGTAGCAACGCGGTTACGCGTAGCAAGACATACCAGTGCCCGTAGCATAATGCATAGTAAGGCGCGTAGTATAATGCGTAGCAAGAATCGAAACAAAGTACGTAGCATAATTTTATTATAACAAGGCGCGTAGCAAGACGCATAAAATAGTGCGTAGCTAGGATAGTAGCAAACCGCGTAGCAAGAATCGTAGCAAAGCACGTAGCATAATTTTATTATTACAAGGTGCGTAGCAAGACGCGTAGGTCAGTGCGTAGCCAGGATCGTAGCAAACCGCGTAGCCAGGATCGTAGCAAACCGCGTAGCAAGAATCGTAGCAAACCGCGTAGCAAGAATCGTAGCAAACCGCGTAGCAAGAATCGTAGCAAAGTGGGTAACAAGACTCGTTTATAGTAATTCAAATATACCAATTACGTTACAGCTATGAACACTGTATAAAAATTTAAGCTAACGAACTCCGCAAAAGTGTTGAATATCGATATGTTAAAATAAAACAAATATAAAATTATTATTTTAAGCAACTACAGCTGACCTCTGATCAGTGGCTACGGGTAGTGTATTTACTTGTTACTATGGGATGAGATGCCTCTTCTCATAGAAAAACGATATGAGGATGGAAGGAGGATGGCACACCACACTTGCTCAAGGCGGGTTGGCTTGGCGATTTCAAACTTATGTTCATATTTACTTAAGTTTAGGGCTTATAATATATCTTTTGTGGATATCGCTGCACATGCTGAGATAGGAGCCTTTTAAGTCTCGCACGGGGTTTTTATTTTTTATTATTGTTTAATTTTATGCTTATTTCTCGTGTCTCCTGTGCGGGTCACAAATAAATATTTTTTTTATTCTTTCTTTCTATAAATATATATTTTGAGATGAGTTAATCTTTTTAGGGTTCCGTACACAAAACTAAGACTCCGCGGTCCGTCTGCCTGTCTGTCTGTCTTTGTGTCAACAGGCTATATCTCATGAACCGTGATAGCTAGACAGTTGAAAATTTCATAGATGATGTTTTTTTTCTATTACCGCTATAACAACAAAAATTAATAACAGAATAAAATAAATATTTAAATGGGGCTCCCATACAACAAACGTGATTTTTGTGCCGTTATTGCGATAATAGTACGGAACCCTTCTTGCGCGAGTCCGAATCGCACTTGACCGGTTTTTTTTTGTTTTATTGTTATTACATTGCGTTACGCACTAGACCAGGGATGGTGAACCTTGATTAGAAAACGTGCCATTAAAATTATATATATTTTTATGTGACAATGAAGCACCAAAAAATTTTGACTTTTTCTTAATTGACAAAAAATAAAACTCTAAATGCTATGCATTTATCAATTCTTTATTTGCACCCAGAAATTCTTACAGCAATCCTAATATTTATTTACAGTTTTATGTTGTATTTAATTAAATTAGGAGTTTGTTACGCAACGGTGTAACATAAGGATCGCTGATATTACGATTCGGCATAACACACGGACTGTGGACAACGTGACACCAATATTGCACATCGCAACGACTTACACGTGCTGCCTACGCAGCATTTCGTAACCGTGGGACTGAACATCGACAACGCCTTCCACGATTCCACGTTTTCATTCATTCTTGGTACATACATCGACCAATTATCACCTACATAATTTTAAACTTATAAATTGTAATTTCTTGATTTTTAATAAATTAGTCTAAAGTAAATTGGTATTTTTTGCATCCTCCGGCTCCAGCTTACATATTTGGCGCAGTCGGTAGGATACTCGCGGGCCAGTTCGCGAGAGTAAATTCATAGGATCGACCTTAGGATCGCGACTCGCGAGTCACCCGGGTGACTATTAAGCACCGTACGAGTATCCGGATCTTCAGAAGCTGTCGGCGGGAGGAGTATCCAGACATCGATACCGCAGAGGCACCAATTATGTTTATGTGAGTACTTTAGAATAGTTCTTGAGTTGCTCATCCTTATCCTTAAGTGTTAACCATAAAAGTAAAAAAAAAAAGAAATCCAAGATTTTCCATCCCAGGCAATCGAGGACCCGTAGGTTAGACAGATCACCCAGATCATTATTAGTAGATTCATTTAGGCAGTTAGGAAATAGAGAGATAACCATAGAAATGTCGGGTATGGACGAAATTTACAAGGCCTTACGGATAGTCCCCGAATTTGACGGGAACCCTAATGTCCTCACTAGATTCATCAAACTGTGTGACCAGTTAGTGCAAGCCTACGTATCAGCTGAACCAGGGCGCGAATTAACAAATTTGGCTCTTTTAAACGGGATTCTTAACAAGGTCACTGGACCTGCAGCCCGGTTAATTAATACCAACGGCGTACCTGAAACTTGGCAAGGCATACGTAGTTCTTTAGTTAACAATTTGTCTGACCAACGCGATGAGACCTCGCTTTATAACGAAATGGCTCTATTAACTCAAGGCTCTTCTACACCACAGGATTTTTACGAAAAGTGCCAAACTCTATTTGCCACTATAATGACCTATGTGTCGCTACATGAAACCGTTCAAAGTACAATCGATTCGAAACGTTCCCTTTATAAAAAGTTGACTTTGCAATCTTACTTACGGGGCCTTCGTGACCCCTTAGGTTCACGCATTAGGTGTATGCGACCGGACACGATCGAAAAGGCTCTTGAGTTTGTTCATGAAGAAATGAACACTCTCTACTTACAACAGCGAAACGAGCATATACCGGCTAAAAGGCCACAGCCTCAGGCACAGACGGATCAGACCAAATCATTCAATCCTGTTATGCCGTACATTCCTATGCATAGGCCATATAGTTTTAATATGCCCGGTCCTTCTCGACCAAATATAGCTATGCCACATCTACCGCAACGTCTGCCGCAAATGTGGAGACCAGGCTTTAACCAACCACAGCAATTCCAGCAGCAAGGTCCATCGCGTACGCAACAGATATTTGGGGCACGTCCTTCTAACTACAATCCACAAAATAATTCATCTGGTAATAATCAATTTAAAGGGCATAACACAAATGATACACCAAAACCAATGAGCGGTGTATCTCATTTCGTACCGAGACCAATGCCATTCCGGGGTAACGATTGGTTTAGGCAAGGGAACCCACCACCTTCTAATTATTTTAGGACAAGAGAAATGAATTTCAACGAATGCTTTGAATATCCATATATGTTTGAACCTTATTGGGATAATAACTTCGACGGTTATCTATATAACTCCTTGGAACAGCCTGACTATTCTTACTATGATGCTTTGGGTGCATATATGCACCAGCCATTAGGCACGTCCCCAGAAGTAAGTCAGGTGACACCTGAAGGGAAATCTATCGAGGAGTCAGCGTCTTCTAACCAGGAAAATTTTCAGGGGAGTCGGACTACAAACGAATCAAAATAGAAGTCAATCTACAAACCCAACGTTTCCTACCATATATAGTAATTTCAGACCCACCATTAAAATTATTAATCGACACAGGAGCAAACCAATCATTTATTAGCCCTGAAGCTGTGCAGAGGTTTTACTCACATTTACCATGGAACTACGACCCCTTTGAGGTAAAGAATGTGCATGCAACCAGCCGTAATAATTACTCCATTAACTTACCTTGTTTTCAGGAGATAAATTACAACAATGTTTTAACATTCTACATTTACAGGTTTCACGATTATTTTGACGGCCTTATCGGTTTAGATTAGTTAAATAAATGGGAGTCAAATATCGATCTAAAAAATAATAAACTAATTACAAAAGCTGCAGTTAACCCAATAGTTATGTAAAATTCGCGCAATAGCAATCTATATGAAGACATTATCCCAGCAAATTCCTCGAAGTTAGTCAGAGTCCCAGTTAATATACAAGATGGTGATGCTTTAATTCCTGACCAGATAATTTCAAATTGCTGCATAAACGAGTGTATTACGAGTGTCAGAAATAATCGCGGTTATCTAGAAATTTTCAATCCAACTAGCAATGACTTAATTTTTTCCATGGACCAACCTATAAAAGCGGAAACATATAATTTAGAATGTACTCACCAATCACATCAATCCCGGGTAAAGGAAGTATTATCTCGGTTACGCACCGACCATCTAAATGACGAAGAGCGCGCTAATCTGAAATCGTTGGTTTCGAAATATGCCGATATATTTTATATAGAGGGAGAACCACTTACCTTTACCAATAAAATAAAACACAGCATACGTACTTCAGATGAGGTACCAGTCTATACCAAAACTTATAGATACCCATTCGTACACCGCGAAGAAGTAGGTAATCAAATTTCAAATATGTTAGAACAGGGAATTATCCAACCTTCGGAATCGGCTTGGAGCTCACCCATTTGGGTAGTCCCAAAAAAAGCTGATGCATCCGGTAAAGTCAAATGGCGAATCGTAGTGGATTTCAGGAAACTGAATGAAAAAACTATCGATGATAAGTATCCTATTCCTAATATAACTGATGTGTTAGATAAATTAGGCAATTGCCAATATTTTACAACTCTCGATCTCGCCAGTGGTTTTTATCAAGTCGAAATGAACCCAAATGATATCCCAAAAACTGCATTCAACGTAGAACATGGCCATTTTGAGTTCCTACGCATGCCAATGGGACTTAAAAATTCACCATCAACTTTCCAAAGAACCATGGATAATGTGCTTAGGGACCTTCAGAACTCTATTTGCCTAGTATATTTAGATGATATCATCGTATTTAGCACTAGTTTACAGGAGCATATAATAAATTTGGAAAAGGTTTTTAAAAGACTCAGAGACTCTAATTTTAAAATACAGATGGATAAGTCAGAATTCTTAAAATTGGAAACAGCATATCTCGGACATATAATCAGTAAAGATGGTATTAAACCAAACCCCGATAAAATTTCAGCTATCCGAAAATTCCCACTACCTAAAACAGCCACGGAAATTAAAAGATTTTTAGGGCTACTAGGGTACTACAGGAAGTTCATTCCCGATTTCGCCAAGATCACGAAACCAATGACCCAATGTTTAAAGAAAGGCTCAAAGATAAACTGCGATGATACCAACTATGTAAATTGCTTCGAAAAATGTAAAACATTACTTACAAACGATCCGATCTTACAATATCCCGATTTTAATAAAGATTTTCTACTTACGACAGACGCATCAAACTTAGCCATAGGGGCCATACTCTCACAGGGGCCTATAGGTTCAGACAAACCAATAGCCTATGCTTCGCGTACACTAAATACAAGCGAGATCAATTATAGTACAATAGAGAAGGAGCTTTTAGCCATAGTTTGGGCAACCAAGTATTTTCGGCCATATCTATTCGGACGTAAATTCAAAATTATAACAGATCATAAACCGCTCCAATGGATCATGAGCTTAAAAGAACCTAGCTCGAGACTAACTCGCTGGAGACTCAAGCTCAGTGAATATAACTATTCAGTAGTTTATAAACAGGGGAAAAGCAACACAAATGCCGATGCTTTGTCGCGAATCGAAATTAATAACGAAGAAACGAGCTCCGTCATAGTTAACGTATCCGAAAAATCACCTTCCGTAACGGGCTCATCCACACTCACAGCTCACACTAGCACCGAAAATCCAATATTAGAAATACCAATTTCAGATGACCCCTTAAACAAATTTAACAGACAAATATGTTTTACAGTAGTAGGTGATATAAAGAGACGTCCAGCAGTTTCTAAACCATTTGAGACTCATACCCGTACCTCCATCCAACTCTCCGAATCAAATTTAGAGGAGGATGTAATAAACGCAATTAAAGAATTCGCGAACCCGAAAGTTAAGACTGGCATTATAATACACCCCCCATTAGCTATGTATAAAATAGTTCCAATAATCCAAGAAAAGTTCAAGAGCTCCGCTATGAACCTTGTTTTAACTAAAACCGAAGTAGAAAATGTAAAAGAATATCTCAGACAGCAAGAGATCATTCAGAAATACCACGAAGGTAAAACTAATCATCGCGGTATAAGTGAATGCTTTTTAGCCTTATCCCATAAATACTATTGGCCAAAAATGAAAGACGAAATCTCAAAGTATATAAATGAATGCAATATATGCGGTCAAGCCAAATATAATCGAAATCCTATAAAACAAAGATTCTGCATAGTACCACCACCATCAAAACCGTTTGGTGTAGTTCACCTAGATTTGTTTACGGCCCAAAACGAGAAATACCTGACCATCATTGATGCTTTCTCCAAATACGCCCAGGCATACCATCTTAGAGATGGCACAGCAGTTAGTGTAGTCCAAGCCTTTTTAAAGTTTTGCTCCCATCATGGCGTTCCGGTATCAATAGTCACAGACCAGGGACCCGAATTTACTAACCAACTATTTACCGAATTTACGCGTGTCCATAAAATTCAACACCATAAGACCTTGGCCCATACGCCCAACGATAATGGGATGGTAGAGCGCTTACACTCTACTTTGTTAGAACATTTGAGAATTCTAAAACTACAACACCGTAGCGAAGCGATTGTGAATCTTATGACATATGCCTTATTAGCATACAACAGCAGTATACATAGCTTCACAAAATGTAGACCACTGGAAGTAGTTACCGGCCATACGGATCCTCGCGACCCTTTAGATATAGATTTATCTGTGCACTTGCTACAACAATACGTGCAAGAACACCGAGATAAGATGTCTAAGGTATACGAGGCTATTAATGAAACGTCCCTACATAAACGCACAGAACTAATCGAAAATAGGAACAAAGATAGGGAGCCTGAAAAGGAATACGAGCCAGACCAACAGGTATTTGTTAAGAATCCACTAGCTAATAGACAGAAACTCGCACCTCGTTATACTCACGACACAGTATTAGCTGACCTGCCCATACATATTTACACAAAAAAGAAGCGCGGTCCCGTTGCCAAATCACGCCTTAAACGAACACCTAACACGAAACAATTGTTGCAGAATACCACTGACGATATTGCTACACCTGGTCCAAGCGGAGGACATATTACTTGAGCCCCTAGAAGACGGACCCGGATTACTCCCTTTCAAACTGGGGCCTACAAAAATCGTGTCTCATTATCATTCCTTCCTCTTACACATTGATCTAGAAGATATCGAGTCGAAGGTTGATTTAGTTAAATTGCAATTAAGTGAATTTAGGCCATTAATTAACAATAAAACACTTTCATTGTTTGAACCCCATATAAGTTACCTTGGGGACAAACTTGAAAAGATATCTATACAATTAGAAAGTTTTGAACCTAGTCGTGTTAAACGAGGACTCATTGACGGATTAGGATCAGTCATAAAAAGTATTTCGGGAAACCTAGACTACACAGATGCAATCAAATATAGTAACGCCATCCAAGTTTTAGAAAGTAACGACAATAAACTGGAAACGGAACTTAACCGTCACATAAGTTTGACTAAAGAATGGATGTTAGAACATTCTAAAGTATTAAAAAATATAGTAGACAACCAGAACATTATTGCTAATAAACTTAACCAAATCATAAAACAAGACGCATCCAAGCAGGCAGACCTAGTAACGTATGCCCATTTGGCACAGCATCTACTTATTTTAAACGATAATATAGAGACGTTATCGGATGAGTTAAATAAAATAGAACTTATGGTAGCTTTTACGCGTGCTTCCAGCACTACTCATTCTATGATTAGCTTAGGTAATCTTAGAAATATAATAAGCAAATTAGGGTTATTATACTCAAAAGACGAAATCATTGATGTCGATTTTCGAGAGTACTATGATATTCTAAAAATAGGATCGTATTATATTGATAAGAAGTTAGTTATAGTTATAAAGGTGCCGATTGCCGTACCAAGAACCTATAACCTATACAAGTTATCCATAATTCCTAATAGAAATAATATGGCACTTATCCCTACCTCACCTTTTATAGCAATTCAAGGATTATATTCTATGTACATGGAGACAGAATGTCCGAAGCTTAACTCATGGTACCTCTGCGAAGACAAAGTCGGTTTCAAGATTATGGACAAACCGGACTGCGTGCAGCAGCTCATTACCCAACAGCATCTCAACTCCTGTACATTAACGCCAGTCACTCTACACAAGCAAGCTCTGGAACAACTTGACCAAAAACATTACACACTAAGCTTCCCGATACCTGCAAAAGTACAGATGTTATGTGGACAGGAACAATTCAGAACACTTCAAGGAAGTTATTTAGCTACAATACCGCAAGATTGCCTGATAAGAACCACCGAATTCACTATCGCTAACATTGACAACCGAATTAAGGGACATATACTTAGAATACGAACACTATGGGACCAGAACACTACAGCAGGAACTGAAGAATCATTGATACAGCTTAATTCAATCAACCTCGAGAACCACGAAAGTTGCAAGAAAGTTTCAGTACAGCCACCAGTAAGACTTAACAAGATATCAGATGGAAGCCTCTACCATACTACCATACCTGTATACCTATTACTATTCAGCGCAGGTGTACTTGCCATTGCTCTTACCTACCGGCATTGGATGGGAAATAAAGACAAGAAGATCGAAACTACATCTATAGAAATAAACGCAGATCAAGACATTTATGCTGAAGCGGAACCAAGAAGGAATATTCATCCAGCTGGAATCAAGATGGACCTCAGTCATCTTACAGCAACATTTTTAAAAGCAGTTAACAAATAGTTGCTGTTCTGCGAGGGGAGGTGTTACGCAACGGTGTAACATAAGGATCGCTGATATTACGATTCGGCATAACACACGGACTGTGGACAACGTGACACCAATATTGCACATCGCAACGACTTACACGTGCTGCCTACGCAGCATTTCGTAACCGTGGGACTGAACATCGACAACGCCTTCCACGATTCCACGTTTTCATTCATTCTTGGTACATACATCGACCAATTATCACCTACATAATTTTAAACTTATAAATTGTAATTTCTTGATTTTTAATAAATTAGTCTAAAGTAAATTGTTTTTTTTTGCATCCTCCGGCTCCAGCTTACATATTTAGTTGGTGTCATTTCTGCTGTTGAAAATTACCTAGATTCTAAATAACCGCATTTAGCGTGGCCAAAATATTTTGTCATGTGCCATAGGTTCACCATCCCTGCACTAGACGGTCATACTTCGAATTGAACTTACCATTTTGTTCTATGACAAATATCCTGTATTCTAATAACTGTTTCTTGAGTAATGAATGAATGTAGCGGAGCAAAATAGCAAGGTTGACTCGGCGATCTCTGGAATTAAGTTTATAAATTATTTAAGACTAGCTTCAGCCAGTGGCTTCGCCTGTGTGATAATCAAAAAATATCCCGAGGGAAAATATTCTCGGTATAAAAAAGTCCTACGTGCTATTCCTGACTATAATCTATCTCTGTGCCAAATTTCATCCAGATCCGTGCAGCCGTTTGAGCGTGAAGAAGTAACAAACGTACAAACACACAATCACAAACTTTCACCTTTATACTATTAGTGTGGTGTAGAGACACCTTCAGCGCCACATAAGTAGTAAATCACAAAATCCTGCATCTGGTTAGTAACAGTCCGACAACAACCATGGTGCAGTTGCTCGGACCAGACACAACAGCCATCTGGTCGGAGGATCCTAACTTTTCAATGGAGATGCGGAATTTTTCACTCCTATTCCACAAACCTACATAAAGGTTTTTTTACACTGGTCACCTACATGGAGTCATCATAGTCATTTCAGCCGAAAGACGTCCACTGCTGGACATAGGCCTCCTCCAAGCGTCGCCACACTGATCAGTCCTATGCGTTTTGCATCCACCGGACGCCCGCAGCTTTGACTAGGTCGTCGCTCCACCTAGAGGGAGGCCTTCCAACGCTGCGTCTTCCGGCACGCGGTCGCCATTCTAGAACTTTTCGGCCCCAACGGCCACCTGTTCTGCGAGCAATGTGCCCTGCCCACTGCCACTTAAGTTTGGAAATTCTTCGGGCTATATCGGTAACCTTGGTTCTCTTGCGGATGAGAATCACCAACATGGAAAATATTTTATTTCGTATATCGTCGCTGTGGTCAATCAGTGACGGCTGAAATCGGTTTGGTTCAGCTGACTTTTAAGCTATTGTATAGCTTCTATCGCGGGCCTTGAGCGCGGGGACCGAATCCAGAAATTCCGTAACGAAAAAACCTCACGCTCCAATGGTGATCAATGTGGACCTTATGCTAATGAGAATAAGGGTATTTTTGTTTTGTTTTTAATAAGGTTTTTGAATTCTGTGGAATCTGAGTGGTGAGGGGCAGGGGGGCGGGGGGGGGAGGTTTGTTGCACGTGTTTTCGATTTCCGTGTTGGTATTTTTAGAATGAAATTTTTTTTTGCGGGGGGAGGTAAACGGTTAGGGTAAATCCTATCTTGTTCTCCTGTTTTTGATTTTTCGACAAAAGTCGAAATATCTCGGAAACGGTGGGGAAAATCGAAATTCTGACGAAATTTTCCCCCCCCAAAGAAACACCCCCTCCCAATCTGGACCTAGATTAAGATAGGCCCCCTAGACCCCCTTTTTGACCCCCTTTTTCGGCAACCCCAAATTCCTATAAAACCACCAAGTGGCCCCAATATTGTTGAAATATTAATTATATTTATATATTTATCTTAATACAGACCCCCCTCAGGACCCCCCCCCTAATCTTCCCCCTTTATTCCCCTAGACCCAAAGTGGGTCTTTCGACCCACTCGGGACTACCTCCCCCCCAACTGAAAAACTTCTTCACCCCCCCGGACCCTAACTCCGGTACCGGAGGTCACAGACCCACCGAGTTTGGGGTCTCCGTGATCAGGAGGAGAAGAGCTTTAAGTTGGCCCCGAGGGATTTGCTGAAAAAGGGAAAAAACTTTATGAAATTTTTTTAAAATTTTAATTTTTTTTTTTTTTTTTTCTGATCTCCTCAGGTCATCCCTTCTGTGTCAACTGTGTCTTTTTGGACGACACTGCGGAAACAGGTCCGATTTCACGGTCCTTGTTTATAGTTTTAGGACGCATAGTAGACTTACTATATTTTAGATTTAAGACTAAACTTAATTAAATAATTTTAATTATTTTAATTTAATAATTTTTTTAATAATTTTTATTTTTTTTTTATTTTTTTTAATTAATTTTAATTTTAATTATTTTAATTTTATGCTATTGCATAGCTTCTATCGCGGGCCTTGAGCGCGGGGACCGAATCCAGAAATTCCGTAACGAAAAAACCTCACGCTCCCCACTCCGACGGGCACGGCGGTGATACTTTGACTTTTAATAAGGTTTTTGAATTCTGTGGAATCTGAGTGGAGAGGGGCAGGGGGGGGGGGAGGTTTGTTGCACGTGTTTTCGATTTCCGTGTTGGTATTTTTAGAATGAAAATTTTTTTTGCGGGGGGAGGTAAACGGTTAAGGGGGGGGGGGGGTAAATCCTATCTTGTTCTCCTGGATGAAGTAGCTGGGCAGGGGGGCAAATTTTTTGTCAGAAATGCGCTAACTCCAACCGTTTCTGAGATATGAGGGTTTTAAAATTTTTGTTGGTCGTAATTTTTTTGCCTTTTATCGGTCTCTCTGAGCTGTTTCTGTGACAATGGTGATCAATGTGGACCTTATTTCAATGTGAATAAGGGTATTTTTGTTTTGATTTTTAGAGTTTTATTAATCGTAAATAAATGCGGGTTTGGCTCGCTACGTTTTCGAGTTTTTAACGTTTTTAATTTTTTTGACGCATTTTCCAGGACTGGATCTAGAATAAATGCTAAGCAATAGCTTTACCGCGGCAGTCCCCGAGTGCCACACGACTTTTATTTTTTTAGCTGACTATTTTTTTTCAGAACGTGTTTCCACAGAAGACCTACTGAGTACTTTATCATCATCATTATGATCATTTGAGCCTAAAGACGTTCACTGCAGGTGACGCCAAGTGACGCCACATTGACCGACACCGTGCGTCTCTCATCCATAAATGTTTGTCCTGTGTTTATTATGCGTGGTGTTCAATAAATTATTAGCAATAACTAAATCCTACATACTACTTATCACACTATTATTATTATAAAGGCTTATGATATCATTATATTTTTTTTAATTTTAATTTTTCATTATAATAATGGTTTGTGAGTGTGTTTCTATGTGTTACTTCTTCACGCTCAAACGGCTGGACGGGTCTGGAAGATTTTTGGCACAGAGATAGATTATAGTCAGGAAACGCAAATACGATACTTTTTATTTCGGGAATATGTTCCCGAGGGACATTTTTCGACATTCACACGGGCGAAGCGGCTGCCTCGCTGGCAGAAGCTAGTAATAGATAAAACTAACAAACCGGTAAGGAATTAAAATAGCCACTCGGTTCGCAGACTTGCAGTGCGCGGGCGCATAATAACCTCCAACGGCTACGTCAGAATTCAAATCCTCGATCAATTTCAGATCTGGTTTATTTTCGTCAACAATATATGGATCTATAAAAATAAAAACATATTGGTCAAATATACTGGCCGAATAACCCCTCAGCCGTCCATCCTGCGGACCGAAAAATGGCTGACCGTCCATGTTCCCCGGCGCCATTTTGCGCTATCGCCCGGTCTCAGTAAAACGCCGATTTCTCGGAAGTTTTGTATGGGAACCATGTATGAATGTCATGTTGTTAGAATCGTTATGAAATAAGCTATCAGATTTCACAGGGATTTACCCAGTTTTACCTTGTAATTTATTTGTAAATATTGAGTAAAGTCATTGTAAGGGAAATGTGACAATTGATTACAGCAATCTTACAGGCTAGAATAGAATAGAATAGAATAATGATTTATTTGCACAGTAAGCTAATATTACTAAAAGTTAAAATACAGCGCCGTACCCTCGAGAATAGACAATAATGTGTAGCCCAAAATACATGAAAAAATATACATCCAATCATTCATTTTTATTCATAAAGTTAAAACTAAAATTAAAGTTTTAAAATTATAAATCAATAATTAAAAATTATAGATGAAATGTCAAAAAAATCAAATATTCATATTTATATAATATTCATAAAATTAAAAACTAAAAGTAAGATAATTATACTAATAAATCATTTTAATACTTAATTATACATGTCAAAAATTAAAGTAAAATAAAAAAGATTAAGAATAACAATAAAAAAATAAATAATTATAAAATCTAAAATCCAAAAAATTTAATAATAAAATTTCCATATTCAATAAATTACTAAAATCATAATAAATGTGTGTGTGTGTGCCTGCGTGTGTATTTGTGTATATGTAAAGTAATGAAATGGTGGATGAACCGTTTTTGCTAAACTTACTTGAGGAAATATTTGCTACGCACTTAGACATGTTCCTAGTGTACTTCAGTGTCGTCTCTGCACCTTTAACCAAAACCAATGAATAAATATGTGAGAAAAATATTTGTTTAGCAAGTGATTTTTAATGAAACATATATATACAATTGAATATTCTAAAAAAATAAAATACCTATATACAAATACAAAGGGGAGACGGAAAAAAGCTCATTGTGCATCAAAAAATTAAAAAATGCAAGTACATTCTATCAACAAGTATGGGATTGGCATGAGCTATCAAAATACCTCGTGGTCAATACCTTAAAAAAAACGAATTTCGACAATCGCTATTGTCGAGATGAAACTTTATATAGAGCAAACTCAATAATTAAATTAGAATATTATGCCATTTAATAGTATATTATGCAACTAGTGAATAAAGGACGGATTTAAAGCGAGGGCCATAGATGAATCACAAGCAAGTGAAGGATTCTAACGACTGAATCACGACCGTAGGGAGTGATTCATGATGATTGAATCACGAGCATAGCGAGTGATTCAAGTGTTAGAATCATGAGCGACGCGAGTGATTCATGGCCCTCGATATAAATCCGTTTTATTCAAGAGTTGCATACTATATTTTATACCATGACTACGAGAAAAAGAAAGTAGCGAAAAGCACAAGGAATAATAATAAATAAATGGTTTATTACCTTCAAAATTTACAAAAGATGTCAAACCTTGACCCCTGAGCTAGGTAACATCACTTGTGTTTCAATCTCTATCTCTAGCTCTATCTCTATCTGTAACTCTATCTCTAACTCTATCTCTAACTCTAACCCTATCTCTATCTCTTACTCTATCTCTAACTCTATCTCTATCTCTATCTCTATCTCTATCTCTATCTCTATCTCTATCTCTATCTCTATCTCTATCTCTAACTCTATCTCTAACTCTATCTCTAACTCTATCTCTAACTCTATCTCTAACTCTATCTCTAACTCTATCTCTAACTCTAACTCTATCTCTAACTCTATCTCTAACTCTATCTCTAACTCTATCTCTAACTCTATCTCTAACTCTATCTCTAACTCTATCTCTAACTCTATCTCTAACTCTATCTCTAACTCTATCTCTAACTCTATCTCTAACTCTATCTCTAACTCTATCTCTAACTCTATCTCTAACTCTATCTCTAACTCTATCTCTAACTCTATCTCTAACTCTATCTCTAACTCTATCTCTATCTCTATCTCTATCTCTAACTCTATCTCTAACTCTATCTCTAACTCTAACTCTATCTCTTACTCTTTCTCTAACTCTATCTATAACTCTATCTCTAACACTATATCTATCTCTATATCTATCTCTAACTCTAACTCTATCTCTAACTCTATCTCTAACTCTATCTCTAACTCTATCTCTAACTCTATCTCTAACTCTATCTCTAACTCTATCTCTAACTCTATCTCTAACTCTATCTCTAACTCTATCTCTAACTCTATCTCTAACTCTATCTCTAACTCTATCTCTAACTCTATCTCTAACTCTATCTCTAACTCTATCTCTAACTCTATCTCTAACTCTATCTCTAACTCTATCTCTAACTCTATCTCTAACTCTATCTCTAACTCTATCTCTAACTCTATCTCTAACTCTATCTCTAACTCTATCTCTAACTCTATCTCTAACTCTATCTCTAACTCTATCTCTAACTCTATCTCTAACTCTATCTCTAACTCTATCTCTAACTCTATCTCTAACTCTATCTCTAACTCTATCTCTAACTCTATCTCTAACTCTATCTCTAACTCTATCTCTAACTCTATCTCTAACTCTATCTCTAACTCTATCTCTAACTCTATCTCTAACTCTATCTCTAACTCTATCTCTAACTCTATCTCTAACTCTATCTCTAACTCTATCTCTAACTCTATCTCTAACTCTATCTCTAACTCTATCTCTAACTCTATCTCTAACTCTATCTCTAACTCTATCTCTAACTCTATCTCTAACTCTATCTCTAACTCTATCTCTAACTCTATCTCTAACTCTATCTCTAACTCTATCTCTAACTCTATCTCTAACTCTATCTCTAACTCTATCTCTAACTCTATCTCTAACTCTATCTCTAACTCTATCTCTAACTCTATCTCTAACTCTATCTCTAACTCTATCTCTAACTCTATCTCTAACTCTATCTCTAACTCTATCTCTAACTCTATCTCTAACTCTATCTCTAACTCTATCTCTAACTCTATCTCTAACTCTATCTCTAACTCTATCTCTAACTCTATCTCTAACTCTATCTCTAACTCTATCTCTAACTCTATCTCTAACTCTATCTCTAACTCTATCTCTAACTCTATCTCTAACTCTATCTCTAACTCTATCTCTAACTCTATCTCTAACTCTATCTCTAACTCTATATCTATCTAAGTTTGTATCGAATATTTTACGCGCAAGGAGGTTGTATAGCATTGAGATGGAGTTTGAATATTATATTGGTGTGTTCTAAATTCAAACACCAAAACAGTGATTAAAAGTGCTTTTTATTCACTGTTTTCAGTGAATAAAATGAACTTTTTAGAGGGGGAATGGTATAAAATATCAGTATGTAATGCTATTGATCGAAGCAGTTTACTTACTAAGGTCTTTAAACAGATGTTGCATCGATTTAAACCAGAAGTACGAGGAGTTATAGCCAATTTCATAATCTGAAAATAAATAAAAATACTATCACACCTGTATTTCGGTATTCCGAAGTTTGGACATCGGTGTAAAAAGCCCGCGGCTAAATAATAATAGCCGCACGGGTCGATCATCAAAGTTAAGCAAAGCTTGACGAGGTCGGTCCGTGGATGCCTGACCATTTCAACATACCGAGTTTCTTCCGTGCCTCGGAAAGCACGTTAAGCCATTGGTCCCGGCTGTCATTTGAAGATCTTTGACAGTTGTTACGAGTAGTCAGACACCAGTCTTGCCAAAGGGTACCGTGTTACCCAGTTACTGGGTTGTGGAGGTCAGATAGGCAGTCGTTTCATGTAAAACACTGGTACTTAGCTGAATTCGATTAGACTGGAGGCCGACCCCAATATAGTTGGGAAAAGGCTAGGCAGATTGACTGGGCATCGGTGTAAAAATGAAACCTAGCTAGATCAATTTAGCGCCCCCGAAACCCCCTGCATACTAAATTTCATGAAAATCATTGCAGCCGTTTCCGAGATTCAGATTATATATATACATACATATATACAAGAATTTTCTCGTTTAGAGTTATTAGATAGATAACGTAACACCACGCCATTATAATAGACCCATATATTGCCAAGTATGTTTGAGGACAAGGGCGAGCCTACTGTTCTCAACCCGCAACTGTGACAAATCTAAACTCCGGACTATTACTAATATAATTCAGAAGGAAAAACCCAATAAAACTCGGCAGAGTACGCAAGTCTAAAAATATATTGCCTTAAACACCTACATTCTAACGAATAAATTATTTGATTTGAAGGAAAAACCCAATAACACTTGGCAGAGTACGCAAGTCTAAAAATATATATTACCTCAAACACCTACATTCCAGCGAATAAATGATTTAATTTGAAGGAAAAACGCAATAACACTTTGCCAGAGAGGCAAGTCTAAAAATATATTGCCTTAAATACCTACATTCTAACGAATAAATGATTTGATTTGAAGGAAAATCCCAATAACACTTGGCAGAGTACGCAAGTCTAAAAAATATATTACCTTAAACACCTACATTCCAGCGAATAAATGATTTAATTTGAAGGAAAAACGCAATAACACTTTGCCAGAGAGGCAAGTCTAAAAATAAATTGCCTTAAATACATACATTCTAACGAATAAAAATGATTTGATTTGAAGGAAAACCCAATAACACTTGGCAGAGTAGGCAAGTCTAAAATATATTGCCTTAAGCACCTACATTCTAGCGAATAAATAATTTGATTTGATTTGAAGAAAAACCCAATAATTCTTTGCCAGAGGAGGCAAGTCTAAAAATATATTGCCGTCAACCGGGCACGAATCAAAACTCGGGAAGCTACTGAAAAAAAAATGATACATACAAATTACAAACACACATAAAATAAGTGTGTAAGGATCGTAGACGATGGCGTTTAGTAGTATATTTCTACCTTCATATGAAAAAGGAATGAAAATTACATTTATGCTCATATTGTATAAATAAGCAGTGGTGACACAGGACCCGACTTACGTGTCGTAGGTCGTGGATTCGAACCCAGGCAGGGACTTTACTTTGTGTAAATTATTTTATCACCACTGCTCTAAAAATGGTGAAGGAAAACATCGTGAGGAAACCGGCATGTTTGAGAACCAAAAATTCGGTTCATTTCCCTTGCCCATTTCAAAGAAAGGAAGCCTGTTTCCCAGTAGAGGGAACATTAAAAGGATGATAATGTGTAAATAAATGTTTCTTTTTTTGTGTCAGACTTTTACTGACTAAAACCACAATCAAAACGCCTCATTGAATTCTATGAATGGTACCTACAGCAGTGTGGTCAAGGAAAATTCAATATTTCAACAGGGTTCTTCAGGAGGAATTTCGGAGGGCGCTATTCAGAGAGAGGAAGAAGAGTTCGATAAAACTTCGGAACAAAATATGTTAAGGCTTAGTAGAAAATCAGTTCAAAAAGCGATTAATAAATCTGAAAAAGTGTCTAAGAGAGCGGAAAATAAAGAGAGCTTAAAAGAAGTAAATATGGAGGTTCAACATGAGGATTGGCAGAATACAGAAGAAAATAGAAAGCGAGACGAGCACATTAAAGATAAGTTTGAATTTAAGCAGTTTTGGATTAAAATTAAACCTATAATTACGTCAGAAAACAAATTGGAAGACAAAGTATCGGCAGTATTTAAGGTTATATGGGAAGTACTAAAGCACTATGTTTTTAATAAGTTATTAAATTTTTCGAACTTTGCTAATGGATAATACAGCTAGTCATATTAGAATTAACATAGTACAGTGGAATTCTCAAAGCCTGCGCCCCAAATTAGTAACATTTACAGACCTTTTAGCTCGTGAAACTATACATATTGCTATTATAAGTGAAACTTGGCTAGATATTGAGACTGACATAAACATTAATAGTTATAACATCTATAGAAAAGACAGAGCGGATTCATACGGTGGCGTCGCAATTATCGTTCATAAGTCGATACAATCCTATTTAGAGCCATTTATACCAAATAATACAGGTATTGAGGTAGTTTGCGTAAAGTTAATTAACTGCAAGGACTTAGAATATGTAGCGTCTATATACTGTCCGTCTAGTATACAAACTCAAGTCCACGATTGGGATGATATTTTCTCACACTTTTCATCGAGAACTCTGATAGCTGGAGATTTTAACGGGCACCACACCAATTGGTCGGTGAAATCAGATGTACGCGGGTCCCAAATCATGGATTCCTCTTTAGAATACGGTTTCATATCCATTAATAATGGTGACTTCACGCGGGTTAAGCTGGTAAACGGGCAATTGCAACAAACTTCACCCGATATTTCGTTTGTCTCTTCTGATGTAGCCTAAATTTTTGTTGGAAAGTCTCAAACGAAAATCTAGGGAGTGATCACCTAATAATTAAACTGACAATTGATATCGGTATAAATGGTTTTAGATACATAAAAAAACGCAATTATAAACGTGCTAGTTGGGATGAGTACTCACAAACTATATCAGAAAATCCTACCTTTTATAATGACTATGGCGAAAATATTCAAGAGAACTATGACAATTTAGTAGATATAATTAATAGGGCGGCGGATAAATACATACCTTTAATTAAAATATGCAACAAACCCAATAAAAAATTCAAACCTAAAGATTATTGGAGCCCTGATCTGTCTAAAATAGTCGCGCAGAGAAGGTTAGCTTTAACTAAGTTTAGACAAAACCCGACGCCTGATAATCTTACAAAATTAGAAGAGTTAACAGTTAAATCACAATCCTTAATTAGAAAAGCAAGATCCGATGCTTGGCATAAGCTTTGCGATTCCTTTGATGAAAAAGTTTCGGCTTCTTTTATCTGGCAGCGTATGAAATGGGTCAAAGGATTTAAACAACCAAAAGTATACCCGCCTACTGAAAAATCTCACGATTTATTAGGTTCTCTTACTACAGATTATGCACCCAACACAGAACCAGTGTTCTCTTCGAACAATGAACTATTGGAATCTAAGTTTTCAATCCAAGAGTTACACAGCGTTTTAAAAAAAAAGGACTCATCCCCGGGTGAAGACGACATATCTTATACAATGCTTTATTATTTACCGGACATCGCAAAAAAATATTTGCTTAATTTATATAATAATATTTATCAATGTGGTATTATCCCTTCCCAGTGGCGAAACATTCAAATAGTCCCTATTCCCAAAAATAGTAGCAATAATAACAGTGAAGCGAAATTGAGACCCATTTCCCTAATTTCATGCATCTGTAAAACTCTTCATTTAATGATCTGTAAGCGCTTGGAATGGTATACTGAAAAGGAAAACATACTGTCTCCGTCCACAGTAGGCTTCAGAAAATCACGGTCCTGTTTGGACTGCCTGACTCAGATAGTTACTTACATCCAGATTGGATTCTCCAAGAATATACCAACATTAGCTTGTTTTTTGGATATCGAGAACGCTTACAACAATGTTTCAATCGACACAGCGTCATACGTACTGGATAGTCTAGGAATCGGTTCCAAGCTGTGTAAGTATCTGTGGAGGTTCCTTAATGAGCGACATTTGAAGATTAAATTGTGTGACGGTAACGTAATAAGCAGGTCCACAAATAAAGGTCTAGCACAAGGAGATCCTCTATCTCCGCTACTTTTTAACTTAATTACCTACAAAATATGTCATAGACTTCAAAATGTATCAGTATTGCAATACGCGGATGATTTTGTGATATATGTATGTAATAAGGACATTAAAATATGTGAACGATATGTACAAAATGGTTTAAACTTAGTAGTGGAGTTACTAAACGAACTAGGGTTGGGGTTATTAGCTGCAAATAAGACACAATATTGCCTTTTCAGTAGAGGTCGTAGGAAAAATCTACCCATTCTGAGGGTAGAAAAGCCTTTAGTTTATTCCGAAAATATAAAGTATTTAGGCATATGGCTAGACAGAAGTCTAAACTGGGGAAAACATATTAACGAAGTGGTCAACAAGTGCTCAAAATTCTTTAATATATTAAAGTTATGAGCAGGCAGGTCTTGGGGGGTGCACATGATACATTTGCGAAGATTATACATGTCCTTAATTAGAAGCCGTATTGATTACGCATCGGTTTTATATGATAGTAGTGCTAAAAGCCACATTTGCAAACTTGATAAAATTCAGAATCAAGCCTTGAGAGTAGTAGGCGGATTTATCAAAAGTACTCCAATCCACGTCATGGAGAGTGAGTTACACATTGCTCCATTATTTATTAGAAGACAATATCTAGCCTATAAGTATTTATTAAAAATCTGTGCTTCGACAAATAATAGTACTACTAATTTAATTTCTGAAATTAGCGCTCTTACGCACATAAGTTATTGGGTTAATAAAAAAAAGCCTTTACTCACACAAACAATCGAGGATGTAAAACAGACTGAAGGTGTTTCTGTAGATATTCCAAAAATGTTTGCTTTTGATATTTGGTTATCAGCTGTCGATTTTCATAAGTGCTTAGTTATAAGTTTAAAATGTATATCACTAGCTAAATCAAGGTATGAGCCTAATATTTTAGTTAATGAAGTCGTGAGGGAAATGAATATTAACTATAGTGGCTGGCAGAAACTGTATTCTGATGGGTCTAAGGGCGCTAATGGATTAGGGGCAGCGTTTTACGATCCGAGTTGTAATTATAGTGCAAGATTTAAAATAATGTCAGATGTATCCATCATGACGTTGGAACTCATTGCAATTTCGCAAGCCTTGTCCTATGCAATAGAGAAAAAATTAGCTAATGTTGTAATAATTACGGATAGCAAAAGTGCATTGCACCGCGTGGCTCGATGCACCTCTGGCTTCAGAGGCACATCGATAGCTTACGACATTTTAAAACATATTGTCAGGTTTATTAGAAATGGCATAGAGGTGAGGTTGCAATGGGTTCCATCGCACGTTGGTTTACGGGGTAATGAGGAAGCTGATTGTTCGTCTAAATTAGCAGCGAAGGAAGGAGTCGTGCTGAACTTTGTACCAGATTACGTGGAATACGTGCCAAAATTTAAAATGAAATGTTTTAGTAACTGGAAACAACATTTTAATCTTAAATCAGTAGAAAAAGGAATATGGTACAAAACAATTCAAAATGAGCTTCCTCAAGTACCCTGGTTTCAAAATAGTAAGTTAAGTAGAAGTTATGTGAAACTAGCAGTAAGATTACGGTCTGGACACTATCCGTCGGCAAAGTTTGCATTCCTCATGAAGAAAGTAAGTTCTCCTAACTGCAACACATGTAATGTACTTGAGGATGTACATCATTTGCTGATGGATTGCGTCAAGAACCAGGACAAAAGGAGAATTTTAATTAATGAATTTAATCTAAACATATCAGAGGTAGGTTTAATTCAATCAATTTTGTCACAACCGAAGTCAGATGTGGCAATAAGATTTTGCGAATTGGTGTATCATACTGTTTAAGATCCGGCTCCGGCTGATTTTTAATTTAAATTTAAAGCATTTTTTGTAGTAGTATGTATAAGGCATGATGGGGTTGGCGTATCCATTGTGATAAAACCCCAAATTAAACCAATAAAGATATTAAAAAAAAAAAAAAAAAAAACACAATCGTGTGGAACATCGGTTCTACAGCTACCTTTGGCCGGGGCGCTGGAGTGCTTGCACATTTCGTCACGCACTCCCGGCCAGGTATCGGTCAACGTGGATTCATATGGACCCCGACTGTGCGGCTCTGTCTGCACACCATTTTGGGCCTTTGTCTGTTCAGGTAAAGGACTCCCCAAGTCTGTCACCTGCTGCCTCTAGGCGACCGGCAATCATTGCGTGAACGTGTTTTAACAGTTGGAAGAAGAGACACAACAAAATTCAAGTTGCGGAAGTGGAGGATATGATTGAACGTAGCACCAAAATTAAACATCAAAACTTACCCATAGATGCTTCTGAATCGTTAACTAACGGATATTTATAATAATCTGTCACATTTTTGGATTTCAATATTTCATTGACATGATATTTTCTACGTCTTTTAGAGATTTGCAGTATATTTTTATAAACATAGACGTGAAAATAGCAATCAAAAATTATCAGCATTGCTAGAACAAATATCCACACGCGGCGGGTGCCATAAATAGGGTAGGTTCCATCCATTCCTTTTTTTTACTAGGTACGTCTGTGGAAAAAAAAACTATTATTATTTTAAGCTTTATTAAATTAGATCAGATCGGCGCTGTTAATATTACGAGCTCGTAATTCTATACAATATTGATACTTCTTCTTCGTCGGTACACTCTTGTCAGAGCGGTAGTGGTCATCATGTTGCAGTGAGACTTCGGTTTGCCATAATTTGCTTTACGATGCGACGCTATCCATCTCTATCGGCTTTTATTCATGTGCACTCATGCAATGGGCCACCCACTGCAGACTTAATCTGGTCGGTCCATGGCATGAGCGACCTGCCGTGCGCTAAGTTCCACTCTACCCTGAACTACAAGCCCCTCGATAGAGTCGTTGCCTCGTCGAGACACGTGTCCAAAGAAGTACTCGATCTTGGACTACAGCCGATAGACGCTGCCTGATACCGAGCTCTTGAAGCATAGATATGTTAGTGTGAAACTCAGTCCACGGCGCTCAAAACATTTTTCTCTAACACCACATTTCCAGAGCGTCTATTCTCTTCCTCTCAGCGTCTAGGTCTCGGCTGCGTATGGGGAACACAAGTGCCCGTATGGTTTTCGTGACTTTGAAGATATTGTGATTCCATCATATCTTCTTCAGCCTATCCATGGCAGACCTGACCATAGCCATTTGTCACTTGATCTCGTCCCCGCAACCACCGTGGTTTGATATTAAAGTGCCCAGGTAGACGTATACTAACTATTGCCAAAATGGGGTTTTATAGACCCGTCTGATTCCCAGTGTGATTGCGGTGCCCCTTTGTAGACTATGACACACATGCTGGAGTGTCCCAAGTGCCCATACAGACCTTAAGGTGAGTATAGACTAGAGCGTTAACTTGTAACAGAACATCGAGCATTCGCTGTTTTTAAATTTATTCGAACCACACTTCGAACATGACGCTCGAAGTTTTATTACCTGATTTTAAAAACCAACGAGCGTTTTGGTGTAAAATTTTATCGAGCAAAGGCACGAGCGCGGGTGACGGTAATACTGAACGTAAGGTACAAAGAAATATTACAGGTGACTGCTCACTCGCCGCGAGCAGTACGTCGAACGCAGCGTCGAACATTACATTGAAATGCTCGAGAAAATGCTCTAGTGTATACTGACCGTTATGCTCGCCACTGACGCCGCAATCGGCGTGGCCACCTACTCCCTCCTATATAAAGAGTTTTCCATCGATTTGAAGAGAAGAAGAAGCTTTTGCCAGCGGGTTTTCTCGCGTGGTGGTCGGGAATTATCCCATGGGAACATACTCATCATCTTCCTGCCCTTATCCCTGTTACTTGGGATCGTCGCAACACGTTTTGTTCTTCCATACCGTCCTGTCCCCCGCCACGCTATCACTGAATCCCATTTCTTAATATCACTCCTCACACAGTCCATCCATCTTTTCTTTGGCTGTCCCCTCCCTCTCCATCCATCCACATTTATATTCATAACTCTTTTAGTAACATGCGTTTCATCCCTCCTCATCACATGACCATACCTGGACAAACGGTTTCCTTTCAACTTTTCTGTCACTGGCGCCACTTCAACATTCTACCGGGATTAAAAGTATCATATGTGTTATTCCAGGTTATAAACTGTGTGCCAAATTCCATTCCAAGATTTTGCTTGCATTGATTGAGTAATAAACATCCATACAAATTTTCTCATTTATAATAACGAGGACTAATACCCAAAATAGAAGTAAGATAGAGCAAATGCAATCCCGTTAGTGGCTGAAATCTATATTTTTCCGTAAGTTATAATAAGCTTTTTCCCGATGAGCTATCAATTAGGAAGGTACCCAGAAAAAAGCACGTAAAATAAATATTTGTCCGCACCCATCTTTGCAAATATTATAAAGAGGAAAGATTTTTTTGTTTGTTTGTTTATACCGAATAGGCTCCGAAACTACGGGACCGATTTTGAAAATTCTTTCACTTATGGAAAGCTACATTATTCCCGAGTAACATAGGCTATAATTTTGACGGGAGCGAAGCCGCGAGGGTCAGCTAGTTTTTAATAAAAATCTGACTGATAAAACCAGACTGCTTAAGAAGCGAACTAAAATGACTTAAACAAGAAGAAAATCATGCTTTGCAGTCAGAGGATACATCTGGTTTTGGTCAGCCAGCTTGCGAATATGTATCCTCCGACTGCACAGCATGGTTTTCTTCTTGTTTAAGTCATTTTAGTTCGCTTCTTAAGCAGTCGGGATGTTTGATTTTTGAATTAAAAGTTTTTTTACACAACCGTGGATTTTATTTAATGTATCCCATTATAAGAGTAATCCTCAAGATCTAAAAAAAGAGTTAAATAAAATATTTACCAAGCTATCAATGATCGTAATAAAGTTACTCCAGTACCGACACCAAGTACGTAACTCGGTTTCACGATAAAAAAAATGACTATTGTAAATAATACTACTAAATGACTTCAACAAAATCCCGCGAAACAGCCCGGAATGAAAAGCATTAATTTGATAATGCGTCCGATAATTTTGTAACAAATTACTAAATTTTTTAAGAGGCAAAATTCTTTGTAGGTGCACGAATCAATAAAAATGTGCAAAAAGAAGTGTCAATGTCAAATGTGGCCACAATGTGGCTCTCTTGTCTATAACAACACAGAAAATAAAACTCAAAGAGTAAAGCTGGGAACAAATTATAGGACGCGGCTGACGGACGCGACTGACAGCCGCGACTTATATAGTATCTATGTAATGAATATACATTACATTGTGAACACTATCGGAAGTAAGTCGCGGACGTGACTTTGGGCGTTCGGACGTCCGATAGAGATCTGGCTCGCTGGATGTTTGTGTCAGCCGAAAACGTCCGCGGACGTCGCACTTGCGTACTATCTAAATGGATTAAAAACTTATCGAGTATGTTCGCAGCAGAGAATTGCGTCCTCACTTACACTACTCGACATGTTTCTACGTAAACATTATCTTCTTTAACAATATCCCCCGCGACCGTGTCGCCATTGCGAATACACGTACTTACGCGCACCTCCGTATTTAAAATTCCTAAACCGAGTAAATAGTGCATATTTCTTATTATAACCTTACAGTTTTGACTTATAAGTGCCAGTGTTTGTTGTGAACAATTTTTATTTATTGAGCTGATAGCTCTAGTCACCAAGGAGAACATTTCTAAATTATTAACTTTCTAAAGTTGTTGGACTTTGAACTTATTTGCATACCGACACAGGGGCATTGTTAAAAATCTCCGCAGTGAAAAAGCTCGCTAATTTCAACTGTCATTTAAGCGTCAACTTGGCTCAGTAGAATAGCGCTATTGGTACTGCGTCCAACGCCAGCGGTCCTGAGGTCGAATCTCGCTTGTCTGCAGCCGCATAAAATTCTTTTTGCAATTTTTTACAAAGACGATTTTACATTAACATTGTCTGAAATATGGACAACACTCAGAGAACTACACCCGAAAAATCTACCAAATCTTTTTTAAAAACAACTATTATGGCTCATGAATCTGATACAGCTTCGGATTGCATGGGTTCGGAACCTGACTGTGGAAGTCAACCAAATATCGCGCGACGTTATAAACGTAAACACGATGATGCTGCGCTAGTTGAACTACGGGATATGGTGGCAGATGTGCAGCTTCAGCAAAAGGCGGCAGCGTTGAAGTTTCAAACAGAAATGGAAAAACTAACTAAGATAAATAACAAAATTACTGAGTCTATCCAATTCATGTCAGACAAATATGACGAAATCTTACGCCAATTTCAGCAAGCTAAGACTGAAAACACTGCCTTAAAGAATCATATTAAAATAATGGAACAAAAAATTGAGTTTTTTGAGCGTAACTCAAAGGCGTCAACCGTGGAATTGAGGGATGTACCGGAGTCCAAATCGGAAGACAGTTCAACACTTATCGGCTTGGTGAAAAATGTTGCTGACGTGTTGAATGTCAAGATACTCGACACAGATATCAGAAATATATTCAGGCCTAAAAAATCTCGAAATAAGTCCGCTCCCATAATAGTGGAATTTTCTACCACCGCACTCAAAGAAAATATAGTAAGGTCATCTAAAAGGCATAACAAGGATAAGACTAAAGAAAAACTCAACTCGGCCCATCTAAAGCTGAAAGGCGAACCGAGACCTATCTTCATAGCGGAATCTCTCACCACCTGCGGACGGAACTTGTACTATCTGGCTCGTCAATATGTTAAAAATCACAAGAACGCCAGTTGCTGGACATCTTATGGAAAGGTGTATATTCGCCAGAAAGAAGGTGACCCGTCTACACTAATCTCCCGAGAGGAAGACTTTACCAAGCTACAGTCACAATGACTAATATTTTCGTCATATCTCTCGTACCCTTTTTCTCGTCTTGGATCCGAACATTATTTTAAGTTTCGCGGCAAAGCCGGTTTTGATATTTTTGTTATGCAACGGCGCATAGAATTGTTTACTGTGTCTCTGTATAGAACTTACCTTATTGGAGCTCTGAATTTGCAACAACATTACACACCAACACATTTAAAATATAATTATTCACCTACCTGCATCTCTTTGATATTTACATATGTTTACTATCCTAAATTACTAACTAAAATATATAGTATCTATAATAATACATTCATACAATATCTTACTCACACTCATAAAATACAACTATTCACCTACCTACATTATTATACTTTTCATTATAATATACACTTACTATTCTATATGCAATGAAATAAATATCTACGCAATAAATATATATAATATCTTGACCACATTCGTTAGATACACTATTACCTCACGAAAACCCAAAATCCATGATACTAAACACATTTACATGATATATTTTTATATATTACAAAATATATTACACCTTACTTACTTAATGTCATTCGCGCCTAAATTATCTTCACTTCTCTCAACGAACCCTCGCATTCAATAACACAAGCAACCTAATGAGGGACATTGACCATTTTGATATACCGGTACCAATCACTTGTGACCCTGAACAATGCAACTCATATCTTTTAAACCCTACACATTACTTGAAGGTTCTGCAACAAAATATACGTAGCCTAAACTGTAACTTTCAAATTACACGTTCTGCTGAAAAGAATGGCACTATCATGCGATATTATTGTGCTTTCCGAGAGCTGGTTATCGCATGTTGTTAACTTACCGTTACTCCAAGGATATAATTCTCATAAAACTAATGTTAATTTTAACCAAAATGACGGTGTAGTTGTCTACACAAACAATAACTTGGAATGCATTGTAGAGGAACCTTCCCTATCAGAAGCGAATTGTTTAACGATTAAGATAAGGAATGATACTATAATAATTGCAATTTATAGACCCCCTAGTTTTAAATCAATCGATACCTTTCTAAATTCGTTAAACAATTTACTAGCGAGTGTATCTTCATATAAAAACATTATCATAGTCGGGGATATAAATATTGACCTCATCGGCACCGGTCCCGCAACCACCTCGTACTTGTATACCATTGCCTTCCATGGACTTCTCCCTGGCATTAATGCTGCCACCAGAGGTAGAACATGCTTGGACCATGTAATACTGAAAACAAAACTAAATGCGTTCACGTTTTCCTTAGGTACTAGTATTACCGATCATGAAGTAGTCTTATTCTGTTTAAAAACCGAAGTCATCAAGACAAAACCCGTAAAGACGAAAGTAAATTATAAAATTAACATGGAAAAACTAAAATCTGAATGTAATGACCTTAATTTTGACAAAGTGTATCAGGAATCAAATATGAATAATGCTATGAATAATTTCATTAGCATCATACAACTACTAATTACAAACAATTCGATAAAACGTCAAATTCCTCGAAATAAAAGAATAATTAAACCTTGGATCACTACGGGTATGTTGCGCTGCATTCAGAACAGAGACAGAATGCACAAGAAATTAAAAACATGTAATAATGATATTATATTAAAACAATCGTACTTGCGATACCGAAACTATTGCAACAATCTACTAAAAAAACTTAAAAAACAATACGAAAGAGATCAACTGATAATGTCAAAAAACATTTCTAAAAAGCTCTGGTCTACCATAAAAACAATCACTAACAACATTAATGAAAAGCAGATACCATTGCAACTACTAACTACGGATAAAACACCGAATGAATCAGTAAAGAAAACAAATGAGTACTTCTCCAATATCGGTAAAAGTCTATCAACCATGATTCCCTCACATATTCCAAGTCTTAACAAAGTCACTAAGCCACCGCTAAACTCCTTCGTTCTTCTTCCCACTGACTTCGATGAAATTGAAAGAACACTTCAACTGTTAAAAAGTAACTGCTCGCCTGGCTGGGATCAGATTAGTGATAACGTATTGCAACAAATTTTTATTTCTATAACACCTGTAATTACTAACTTAATAAATCGCTGTTTTGTCTCCGGAGAATTTCCCCTTGCATTAAAAAGAGCTGTGGTACACCCGATACATAAGGCGGGTGATAAAGATACGGTCAGCAACTATAGACCAATCGCAATCTTAACGACGTTATCGAAGATATTTGAACGCATAATTAATAATAGGTTAACAAAATACTTAGAAAAATATAACTTGTTTTCTGATGCGCAATATGGATTTAGAGCTGGCCGTTCAAATGACAACGCAGTACTAGATCTTTTTGATTTACTAATTAACAAATTAGATAGGAAAAATAAATGCTTGACTATATTTCTCGACCTAGCAAAGGCTTTTGACACTGTCTCTGTTCCCCTGCTTGTGCAAAAACTTGAAGATCTTGGTATAAGAGGCATTCCACTGGCGTTACTATCGGATTATTTAAAAAACTGAACCCAATCAGTAAATATTGGAGAACACATAAGTGACGAACTTCCAGTGGATTTTAGGGTGCCACAGGGCAGTATTTTGGGCCCTACATTTTCAACCATGCTATTTCTTTTTTTTCCCTGTCGTGATAATTTCGACGTGTGTCGACGCACTATATTAAATTTTCCGGGTCAGACATCACGACAGATCACAACTTCATAAGTTGCAACACTTCTAACCGTTACCGCCCCCAGTGCCAACTGAAACTATTCATAATCTGATTCCGGTGTGCGTGTGTTCCCGTGTTCAAATATATAGAAAAGCGCGCGTTATGAAACCATAATCTTAAATATTCCGATCCAGAATTCAGAACGCTCGTCAGTGTCATTCTTACAGATGCATCTGAGTAAACCATAATCTGGAAAAATCATAATGTGTGTGTGGGACATAATGAAATTGTATGCATTACCGTGCTTTCTTAAGGGGTTGAGGTTGAACAGTTGACAATCGACATCTGAGGTTCTAAGCCACGCCCACTGTCATCGATAGCTTAGGGGCAAACTTAAATTGGAGGGAAAAATATTTGAAAATTAAATACACAAGGCCGACCACAGATGCCCACATCATAAACGGACTCTACCGATGGTTTTTACAAAAATATTACCGCGCAAGTTTTTATTTCAAACTGGCCCCAGCATCTGATATCAGATCGTTCACTTTTATTTTGCCTATGAATGCAACGTTATTGCTACAAAAATAAAGATCACTAAAATAGGTAATTTAACTAGTGTCATACGAGTCTTTGCCGTGCAAATTACCTACCTTTCGTAGGTACCATTTTTTTGCGTTAAGAACACCAACTTCAAAAAATTTGGAAGTCGGTAGTATTTTTTTGCAAAAAGTATTTTTTTTAGTTTTGCGACATCAACAAACTCGTATCGTTGTTTGTGCTAAATACTTTCTTTCTTTCTTTATCATGGTTAAAAGTATTGTTTGGCTTTTAATGTTCTTAAATGTTTGAGGAACTATTGCATGACCACTGCACCAGTGACTACTTCATGAACTTGCATGGTAGTTCCTATGGACTTATGGTAAGAAATTAAGTCTCAAATACTCTTTCATGTCATTTTTGTTCTTTCTTTTGTTTTTTCATTTCCACGAACATTTAGACAATAAACAGCCAAGGATACTTTTTTACCAAGTCGAGTTAGTTGTACCTTGACATTCTAGAGAGCTTGGCTTTACTTGAGATCTGATTTTGACAAGTGAAAGCGTTATGGCTTCAACCAATTTACAAGTGTTTTTGTTGAGTTCTAAACTTTGTTTTACTAGTGTGTAAAATTTTTATTTATTTTCAAATCGTAAAGCGACCTGTCCAACGAGGCAATTTTGTTTTTTATCGTAACTTTTTACACTTAATAAGAATCGTGTAGAATTGAAACAATAAAACACTGTCTTAATTTATATTATTTATTTAAAAATAAATATTCGTAATTCGTCACTCTTTTATTGTCTTAGTTACATTTTCTAAAATAATCAGAAATATTATTATTCAAAATGCATCTATCTAAGTAACAATGATATATATATTTTACCCGCAAGAATTAATTTCAAACTAGCATTGGCGAATGATTGGGTTAAGTATTCATTTATCAGTTCCTATAATTCATTCTAACATTCGTTTATTACGAACCTATTATGTTGGCTGTAAAGCTACCCTAATTAAAACCAACGACTAGACCTGGCAACATTATAACACGTGTACAGTACGGACCGATGACTAGTATAGGGCTATCTGCAGTCCGAAGGTCTCTATATCTCGACATCCTCAAAACCTCTGTATCCGGGGGAGTGACCGACAGCCCCAAGGAGATATCGGGTTTATCGTCCATAAGTCCCTTGTGAATAACGTGCTGAAGATTGAGAGTGTGTGGACCAATGTGGCGTACCTTATACTCGGCATATCTTCATGGTATTCGATGGGGCACACCCCGACGACGAAGTAAAGACCATGCATTAGGATATTGCTGGAGTCCTACATGGTCATAAAAATCACTTCACCGTAGTCATTGGGGACTTCAACGCGAAACTGGCGAAATGACTTTCAAGACCCATCGTACAAATAGGAACAAAAAGCTCTCTGATCCTACTCTCAAGCTCATGAAGGAGAGGCATGAAATGATCCTGCAGTCTTCAGACGATGAATACGTTTGGT
This sequence comes from Orthosia cruda, assembly GCA_964057195.1. Classification (NCBI taxonomy): domain Eukaryota; kingdom Metazoa; phylum Arthropoda; class Insecta; order Lepidoptera; family Noctuidae; genus Orthosia; species Orthosia cruda. Next base: position 25,062,444 of record OZ059843.1, on the reverse strand, counting down.
GTTAAAACGGCGGAGGTCGCTTTTTAAGGACATGGAGATCAGTCCAAAGAATTTTCAAACGTACGCTTAGCAAGGAGGAGAGGACATTACTCGCAGAACGTTGTTGTGGCTGAAAAGTTCTCGAATGGCGACCGCGTAACTGAAGACGCAGCGTTGGAACGCCTTCATCTAGATGGACCGATGACCTGGTTACGGCTGCGGGTGGCGCTGGATGCGAAACGCACAGGACTAATAGATGACACTTGGGAAGGCCTGTGTTCAGGAGTGGTTGGCTCAGTTGATTATGTTGATGAACATTCATAGTCGCCAGTGTCATAAAAAAATAAGGTTTGTTTCACTGCCACGGAGGTATGAGATCCCGTTAAATTCTTTATCAGTACAAGGTATCATTTTGTAATGTAATCGGTGAACAGTAACTATCTAAATATTCTGAAATACATCCCCCTGCAATTTTGTCATACATAGAATAAATTCACAATTCGATTTTAGTAATTTCAGTGAGGTCCAATTGCAACTTGAAGAATCGATTAGTAATATGGAAATAAAAAGTAGAGCCCATGCATGGTACTAAAAAGCATTAGGCCGGCAACACACATGCTTGTAACTTTTATAAAACTGTTTAAGTAGCTTGCATGCCATTATGACATTGCCCATTCAGCATTTACTATGGCACAATGACATGCAAGCAAGCAAGTTATAGGCACGAGTATTCTCGGCCTTATAGGTAAACCGAGTTTTATGATATAAATTCTCGCTGTCCATAGACTATAGTTACACTATGTAAACGCACTCTTCATATCCAGTATACTTTACGAATACTGTGGGTGTAAAGTTTTTCTTCAGTGACTTTTAAAATGTTGTTTTTATTAACTCTTTCTTGAGTACTGGATGAACGTAGCGAAGGAAAATAGCGAGGCTTACTCGACGATCTCTGAAATGAAATTGAATCATTTAAAGGGATTCTCACATAAGTCACTTTCGTCGCAAAAATGACAGTTTACGCAAATACAGTGTTCTGATTGGTAGTTTCTCAGCGGTCTCAACCAATCAGAACGCTGTATTTGCATAAACTGAGTTTAGTTGAACTTTTCGCGATTAGTTTCATTGGTGAAATCGGCCCTAAGAGAGAGAAATGCAATAAATATTAACTTTGTTTCCAAATAGAGGTCTCTCTCAATTCACGGCACGATTGGGTCAGTGGCTGAACGATTGACTGCTGCACTGCGTGTCGGGAGTTTGATTCCCGCAAAATGGCACTTATATTTGTATGGCCTACATATAGTTGATCCGTCAGGCTTATTACGTAAGAAACAGCAATCAGCAATCATCGCGCAATCAAACGCTTTATGTTATCTCTAGCTGTTTGTCAAATGCAATTATTTAAAAAAAAAACCGCCAACACTATATTGAAGAACAATTATTGCAAAAAAAAAACACTATCGTTTTGCTCTTGCAAGTTGCGTAATAAACCCGCGGGTTTGATTGCTTGTGAGTGGATTTAAATGTTTGTTAACGCACCCACAATCCAGGCGAAATTTCAAGTGTGGGGCAAGGCCGTGTGATCGTCTAGATTCAAAGGAACTGAAACCCAAGCAAATTAGCAAGAATTTAGGCCCGTCCGTCATCTTTATGCCCTTGTCCCATGTTGCTTTAGATCGGCGCAACACGTTTTCTTATTTCATAGCGTCTTGTCAATCGTCACGCTATGCACCTGACTCCCTTTTCTTTTATATCACTCTTCACACAGTCTATCCAACGTTTCTAGCAGGAATTTAAGCGACGACTGCTACTTTTACTATTCTCCAATTCCAATGTAGGTAAGCTCACCGGTAAGATACATTGGTGGCCGCTCGATGCGTAGCGCTGCAGCGGCGTTGCGCGGGCGTTTAGTGCCCGGCGAGTTCCAAGCCGGAGTTCCGAATCGCCAACCACTGTAGACAGGTTTAATTTTTACTTAAATTTTAAGTCGAGAGTGAATAGCATACTTCTATGCGAGTGTGCTTCGCCGTCGACTACATCACCGTTTACGATCAGGCGAGATAGTGGTTAAACAAAAGCCTACCGTTAAGGGCCTACATACGCATTAGTGCCGTAAAACGGTAACTTTCTAAGCCATACTCCTTAGTAAAGGGTAGGTTAAAAGGTTTGAAAAAAATAGTAGATTATTGCATCGAGCACAAGTAATTTATCCTTTGTTCGCAGAAGGACAGATTCTCATAACTTCTGTCTTTATGAGAATCTGTCCTTATGCGAACAAAGGTAATTTATTATTGCACCGAGTGCCTGATTTAGAGCCCGAGCGTTAGCGAGGGCTCTAATCTAACAGGCACGAGGGCAATATAATTTACTTAAGGCGAGGAGCATAATCTGCTTTTCTTTCAACTATTACCTATAGGAATAGTAGATAAAAGAAACTCATATCAAACAGTTAAAATAGAAGTTTAATTATTGAAATTAAAAGATTTTCTATAACTCTGACGGCTTCATTTATAATGTTTTCCGGAGTTAATGTGTCGCTAGATGATTCCATTTTAATTCGAAGCCGAAGCACTCAAAATCAGATAGTATCACACTTTATCGTTTCCAAAAATATTGTCAAGCAAAATTAACAAAGTTCCCGCCAAAACACTTTTTTAAATTTCTTTCATTTTTAAATCAGAGTTAGCAGCAATCATTTTTAAATTTGGAACAAGTAGGATAGAAACGAATAATAAGTGCGTAAAAAAAAAGTATTGATATCGGCTGGCTGAATAGAGCTAATCCATTGAGATTGGCACCTTTTGGTGAAATTAAAAAAATTAACTGTGCAATAATGAAATTTCATACATTTTTATTGCTCTAGAGCATTACAGACTCGCTTTGTACTGAGTTTTTAGTGTGATTGTGATGAAATTAAAGCATAGTTGGAAGAAAAAAATATTATTGATTCATGTATATAATTTTGAACACAAGGGTTTTTCGTTTAACTAATAGTTTTGCTTAAAAAAAATTATTAGCATCACGTGTTTTTCGCAACTTATGGAAACTCCTCCAAAACGACTTGGATGTTTAAAAATATTTTTATACTGAAAAAATCAATATTTCAGTATAAAAATATTTTTAAACATTTTGGCTGGAATTTCTTCATAACTAACATAGCATATGTAAATCAAATAATATTTTGCAAACAAAACTGTTCAAAAGGAGGTTCAATATTGATATTTTGGCATCGAGCGGGTGCCAGCCAGTACTGCGTTAACATTAGGGGGTATACATCGCCTTAAGGTTCTTTTTTAGTGCTGGTACAAAGCCCACCCATCCCAAACACAATGCCTATGTGGAGCCCCATCATATAATATGCATCACCTACCTTGCTGACCTTTAAGCATAACCACCTGCATCTGCTTCTGGATTTAAGAAGCCCAATGATAGAGCTGTACAGGGGGGTATTACCATTATGCGTACCCATTCCTGTGACGCGTTGCAATTCAATTTATAACACACCGTTAAGCGATTTTACTATGAAAAATTGCAAGTATGTTCACACGGACGCAATGCGATACAGTTCAACCGATACCCGCTAGTTTTTTTTTAGAAAATACGTACGCGATGTAGCATATCGACGCAATTTTTTAAATTGCGTCGCGCAATCAGGATAGGACCTTATATCTTGCTCTAAAAGCTCATGGTGGGAGCTCATACTGATCCAGAAACAATTTATTTTTATTTCAATCGAAAAGAGAATAAGAAAACAAACAAAACCTCGTACTTATATACAAGTGTTACGGCAAGGTGTATTCGTTAAAATTGCTTCTACACATGAAGATGAAAAATGAGCATCTTTCATGACAGAAGTCATAGAGAATTTACAAAAAAATAAATTGGTATTGCCATACAATGTTATCATCAAGATTAGTTAGGGAAATACTATTTTTATTATTTATTAAAACAATATATTTACTTACTTTAATATATGTCGGGATTATTTTTTTTGTTGTAATACCTGAATTCCTAATGGTATTTGGTATATTTTGTGTTACTTACCCAACGATGTCTCATTTAATTTGCATAGTGACATATTTTCTGGAAACCTCAATTTTTCACCTTGGACAAAAAATTATATAATTAATCATTTATTCAATCCAAAATCATATTACCTCTTGTATGAGAAAAATATAGGTACTCGGTTAAAATGGCTTGTTAACCCCCGACGGAAAAAGAGGGGTTTTTTAAGTTTGACGTGTGTTGCTGCGTACCTATCTGTGTGTTTGTCTGTGGCATCATAGCATCCAAACGGGTGAACCGATTTTGATTTCGTTTTTTTTTTAATTTTGACTTAATCGAGAGTGTTCTTAGCTATGTATATATGTATGTGAATAAAATCAGTTCAGCCGTTCAAAAGTTATGGGCGTTTTACTGTTTGGATCGGGGTGTTATCGCAAGATATCGTGTCATAATTACGTGTTCAATAAATTGCCGATCGAATTTATCTACTATGTACTAGATAAATTATGTAGCACGAAATAAAAATGAGTCGGGTGTTTTTTATTTTTTTTAATTTTTCTTTTAATAAGAAGGATTTGAATCAATGACCAAAGTAAAAGCAATTAAATAAAACAGCAAATTACCAAATCTTATAGACAAGTTATTTGAAGATTTATATCCGTTTTCGTGATCTGCGAATGAAATAGTACATTTTATCAAATAAGGTTTGCCATTGCAGCCAAGGCAAGATGGACTGGGCTTGTTATGGAGTCAAGAATGCAATGACGCATATCAAACAACGTTTTGCAAAACGTTATTAAAGCAAGATAATGACGCATATCAAACGTTTTGCAAAACGTAATTAAAGCAAGATATTAAATAAAGTAAATTGACATTCGGTTTACATCATAATATAACAAATTATTATAAATATATACAATTTATAACAATACTATAACTAGGTACATACAGATACACTACTAACTAACTGAGCCTAAAAATAAACTAATCTAAAATATGGCGTCGAAAAACACTCCCCACATCGTTGTCCTCTCGTATTATGCCCAGAAGACTGGCTGCATTGCCACATTTTATGGCAATGCCTATCCTCTGGCCAAAGTAAAAGCCTTGGGGGTCACGCGAAATGTCAACTAGGCGTTTAGATAGCTCTTTAAATGAAGCGTGAGTACGCAGACCACACGGACCAAGAGCCAAATGCCTCGAAAATGCAAATGTTAACTCCCGATTGAGTCATTATATTATAACATAATTAAAAAATCTTACCCGTTTCGATACCATTAGTCAACAGATATTTATAAGGAACAATTGTTTTATGAGTATTCACACTATTGACACCAGTTCCAGAGACGACATCTCGCGATGTATTACTGTGAGTCAGGAAATTAAGACAAAGTTCCGATATCAAAATTAACAGTAATGCAATCAGAAATCGGAGTTGAGAATATGAAATCATTGCTTTGTGTCACAGTTTTGTAACATAGCATTTTGCTGTAATTATCAAATAATACTTTTGAAATTTCCGAATCAAATTAATCTCCCCAACTTAATTCTGAAGTATTCTGAAGTTCTCATTTTTTCTTTTTCAACCTCTGCTATCGTAAGTATCGTAGCTTATGCTATCTTGGATCTCCAAGAAAGGCTGCAGTGGATTACTAGATTACAATTTTATTATTTTTTATCGTGTATAGATAGAATATTGTTTTGTTTTAAATGGCGATGGATCCCTGATCCAATGAAAACAAATATTTTGCTAGGGATTCTGGTTTCAGAGGGAATCCCAATCTTGTTTTGCTCAAAGGGAGTTAACGCGGAGCCCTTCGACAACAATTGACGAACAGAGGACAATCGGTTTCCTCTGAGAAGTGCCCAGTTTATGAAATACAACATTGGATAACCGGTGAAATCTTTAATAAGCTAATAATATTGGTTTTTGTAAAAAAAAACAACTGTTTGTGCAATCTACATTGCTGATCTTGAATTTGTGACATTTACATATTGTTTCTTTTTAACTTAAATGTCAATGTACGCATCATCCATAGACAGCGAGCTCCATGAAGTATTTATGACTGCTACATATTGTCTATGGCGAAGACTGATTCCATGGCTGGCTTTCAGCTTCTTGAAGGTTTTCGCCCAGAGAAGTTCGAGACCCTGGGAAGGACATAGGATAAGATTTATATATTCCAGGAATCATCCTGAAGGCTATTTTTTCGACAATTTCTTGCTGCAATTGTATAGCCGTCAAGTTGCCAACTATATCGCTCAATATAGTGCAATAATTGCTGCAACATTGCAGTGTTGCTCGGCGATATTGCCAAGATATTTCATAGTAGTCGCATGTATTCAATGTCTAGCCGGCTAGATTGCAAATGATTTATCCCGCTTTGACTTTACTGCAATATCGCCGTATATCGTCTTTGCTCTGATGTATAGGTGCACCTCTTTTCCCTCGCTCGCTTTCCCCGCCTCGTCCTGTCGCTGTCTGATTAGTGAAGTTTTGTACCCGTTGTTAATTTTATTCTGTTCTTCATGGCCGAGTGGTCAAACGAAAAGAGTTTGAACTTTATCAACGAAATCCATATACCTCCTGAATTATGGGATGTAGAAGCTAGTGCGTGTAAAGATCATAACTTTAATAAGTATGCTTGGGCCGTAATTGCCGCGAAGTTTTTTGTAACTATTCAAGAGACATACGTTAAAATCGTCATTAACTACTGAGATCTAGTCGTGAATAGTCGTCGTAATCTAGTTTAAATGGGTTATGCGCACTTCGTCCCATTCGCACTTGGCCCCATTCGCGGTTAGTCCCATTCGCAGTTGGTCCCATTAGCAGTTCGTCCCATGCAAGTATTTTATAAGGGAAGAGGTATGTTTATGGTCCAAAATAATTCGGTGCCAAGTGGTGCATATTTGTTGCGTGCGCCTATAAAACTTAAGAGCAAACTTTCAAACATTTTCGATCATTTACCAAAGATCCTCGTGCTCGAGGTATTCTTTAAGATTCTCAATAGCCGCGTACTGACTGAGCGAGCAGCCGCGCGAGGCCGCTTCGGTCTATATTTTTTTGCATGAGGCTACCGCGCGCGCAAAGGCCGAGCCAGGGTGAGACTGAGCCAGCATCGAGTGCTCAGTTTAACGTGAAGTCGAACAGAGACTACGCGTGCCTAACGCGGCTTATAGCCAGTTTGTTCCTCCTATAAGATCCTAGCAAAGAATCCATCTTTTTTTTAAATCCGCTGTTGGAATGTTCATTTCCCGGTGTATGTTTCTCCACGCATCTTCTCTTAGTCCTCTATTAGTATAATCAGAACATTGTGCGTCCAAAAGTAGTCTACATCCACCACATCTTACCATTCGAAGGTTGGCACCGTCGCATGAATAGTCGGATACCTAAAAATCCTAACTTGTTTTGTTTCTGTTCAAAATAAGCCAAGAAGGAACATACTGGGACAAGATTTCAAAATAAAACCTCTTTTGTAATGAAAAAAGGAAATACAGATATTAATGTTGATCGAAAATATAATAAACTGTTTAAGAAACTACAGCGGGGATCTTTATCTGTGGGTGACTTCATGAAGGAAGTAATATTTTACAGTCAGTTTAGTAACTTTTACGTGTGACTTGTAGCCTTATGACATACTCATTGTACTGTATCCATGTTTGATTGACAATATTCACTGATTGTACACCTACTTACTGTTATTAGTCGAATGAGAAGTGTGTTAATTATTTTACTTATTACATTTAAGGTTTATAATCCATTGGCATCGAATCCAAGCGGTCAGAGGCAGCGGCATCACAATACTTCAGAGGCAGCGATGTGGGGGGCGTTCTTTACTAGGCACAACACTTTCTCTTCTTCCTTTGTTCTCTAACATCACCAATCGAACCACACGAGCTAATCCCACGGCAAATGCCAGCGCGGGGCTCGTTCGCCGCCCTGACGACATCCAACGTCTCAATTTATTATATATTAAGTCTATGATCCAACGAGCGCGCGCACGTACTACTTCGCGTAGGCTCACAAAGTAAGGCTTTGTGGGAGCGCTGCGCGAGTGTGGGTGTGGGAGCAGGACAGAACACTGAACGATTTTACGTGTTTTTGCGGGTGTAATACCCGCACTTTCTGTTTTGTCAATCGTGTGCCTTATATGCATCTCTTCGGTGTTTCTGATACCTGCATTCCTTTTATTCAAAACATAATAATATTTATAGTTTATTCGTAGTTTATTTTAAATATCTTACTGTATTATTTTTTTTGTTTTTGTACCTATTTTTACATGCACTACAGACCTTGGTATCCGTACGTCACGTCCTAGGCGACCACTGAAAAACAGCGCCGTTTTGTGGGTCCCCCACGGCACAGCATTATGCTGAGTGGAAGCCTTCTTGCCACAATCACGACAAGCATCTGCTTTTATTTACACTCGCATTTATTTTTTTTGTCTTTTATTTTACATTTCTAACATAATTTAAGAACTACTAACACTATTGTTAACCACTATTCTCGGTCTTGAAATGTAATGTTTGTATGTCGTTTTGTGGCCATTAAAATATTTTTTCTTTCTTTCTTTTACATTGCTAACTTAACTGATTTGGATGTTTAATTACTATATTTATTGTTTTACGCCATTATCCAGCTTAACTAAAATTTACAAATAATAAAAATTGATTCCACCATGGGACGAAATGCGAATGGGACTAACTGCGACTGGGACCAGCCGCGAACAGGACCAACTGCGAATGGCAGTAACCGCGAATGGGACCTACTGCGAACGCGGGACGAAGTGCGAATGGGACTAAGTGCGAATGGGACGAAGTGCGCATAACCCGTTTAAATCGTCTCTAACCTAACCTAACTCCATAATCACTTCACGTGTACGAATAAAATGCCTCGGCAATCCAGTTGCAGAATCATGCTGGACTACACCCGTAAATGTATTGCACAATGAAATTGCAGCAAGGGTAGAAGTTACAAATATACTGAGCTGTATTGGTCGACAAAATTGCCAACAAGATGCAAGTTTTATAGCCCATTTACAGGCACCATAAGGGGGAAGTTTGTATGGTGAACTAATAATTTCTCAAGTAAGGCGGCCCACATACCTACGAGTACAATATTATTAAATAGGCTATTCCAAGTACTAATGCTACGCAGACGGAGTCGTGGGCAACAGCTATTGATGATATAAAATAAATATCAACTCACCTGTTAAAACATTCCTCGAGTTATTGAACGGATATTTATTATTGTAAAAAGGCTCCTTCAGTAACTTTTTCAGTTTTTGGATTTCTTCTTCAGCAGGATACATTATAATGATTTTGAAGCATAATAGTTCTTGAAACTCTCTTATACTATAACTCTCTCACTGTATATAAGTCCTCTGTTTTGTTTTTGATTTCACTTACATTTGGATGGATATTTTCTCTTTTAAAAACAGCGGTTATATGTTCATTGTATAAAATGTTTAAAGTACACTCTAACATGAAGCTAATGGCCACAACTCGCAGGAACTGACTGTGAGTACATCTATGGTAACACGCCTTCTTTTAATTAACATATACTTCGACAGAAGACACAAAGGTAGCAACAGATCCACAAATGTAGTTTCTTATTGCATCGTAGATTTCCTGATCAGTAACTGCGGATAAATGACATTGAAGGATCATGCGTCATTTTGGGCACACTTTTCAACATTGTTCAACAGTGATGAATTATGTCATACTCTTGAACTGTACCTTATTTCATTATATCGCAGCTAAGTGCATATCCAGCGCGAAAATGGTATTTTGGTGCGTTTTAAAAAATCTATTTTTGATATATCATTATAGTTAACTGTCAGTCAGTAGGTCGGATTATAAACAGCCCTTATTTGACTAAAATACAATAAAAAGATCAATATATAGGTTTAGAGTGCCCTGGTAGGGTAGGTAGGTAGGTAGTGGGGTAGGTAGGGTAGGTGGGGTATGTAGGGAAGGTATGGTAGGTAGGGAAGGTATGGTAGGTAGGGTAGATGTTGACGGGAGTGAAGCTGCGAGCACAAAAATTGTACATGGCATGACGCTCTCGTCAATTACCTACACTGCCTAACCTACCGTGCCTGCCTACCCTACCTACCGTAACTACCCTGCCTTTTTTATAAATATCTTTTTGTTCCGGGGTGGAAAATCTTCATTGGAAGTCTTCCGCTCTGGGGGGTGGATCCATCTCACACCTATGCCATGGGTGGCGGGAACGTAGGAACCTTCCGCAACTCCCGGCTAGTGCCGGCCCGCATCTGCGGGGCTCGAACTCGTGTTGGTGGAGAGTAGGTGTTTGAACACTACGCGCCACGATTTCTGGTGGGGCGACTGACGTCTCCGAGTCGCCTCCTTCTGTGAGACGACTGTTTCGCAAAAGGTTACCGCCGAGTCGCTGGACTCCTCACTGCCGACCATAGACGCGACTATGGCCGGCAGCGACAGGTCACTGCCTAATTTCAGTGACGCGAGTATCTTCGCCTCCAGGTCCCAGGGCGGGGATCCGGCCAGCCGCCTCAAAGGCGATCGAGTGATACCCCCTAATGAATCTGATGGCCATCGCTCTCTACGGATTTCGTAGAACAGCGATGCTGCTGGGTGTCAGGTCAGCCACCCAGATCGGGACCCCATACAGGGCCATCGATCGCACCATAGGATCGCACGATCCCCACGTTGAATCACCTACAGGTGGCGCTTGGGCCCCCCAGATTTGGAAGCAGCGTCGAGTACGCACCAGCAGTGCCCAACTACTTGGGCGCCACCCGCCGGAAGTGGGGGCCGAAATCCCACCAGCTGCCGAACATCAATCCCATTTACTTCATGGTTGACTCAACAGCGATTCGAGCTCCCCCCGAAGACGACGTAGACATCGGGCGGCGGCGCCCGCCGGAGTCCACGAAAAACCGTGGCCTCCGACTTGTTGAGGGCTCCTCCAGGCGCAGTATGCAGCTCACCACCTGAGGGACCACAGCCGTCGCCAGCGATGCTGCCTCCTCGTACGTATTTCCCCGGGCGGTGACCAGCGTAGCGTCCGCGTAACACGTCAGGTCTGCGCCCGAGTTGGAGTTCGCCCCTCAGCACCCAGTGTACCATCGGGTACACTGGACTCTGTAAGACATCGGTCTTACAGAGGCGGGTCCAAGACCGAGCCCTGTGGAATACCGCATGACATGCGGTGCTGGTTTACGACGCCATCAAGTACGTCCCACGTAGGTGACACACCTCTCCGCCAAATAAGCCCCGACGATGCGGCATTTACAAGATTTTCATTTACAATATTTTTTTTGAATATACCAAAACGCCATTTTCGCGTTGGATTTCAACGTAGCTGCCATTTAATGAAATTTAGTACACACCAAGAGCTTTCATATGTCATAGGTTTCATAACTGTTGCACAATTTTGAAAAGTGGGCCCAGTGTTCATACAAAAGTGCACTTGGTTATTTCTGTGAATTAGTTCAAACAAACACTTTTACACGTCAGAAAATAATACAGTAAAATCTAAAAGACACTTTTGGCGCAGTGGCTGAGCGATCGGCTGCCGCACCGTCAATACGTACGGCACAAATATCTGCATGTGTGTGTGTCTGTCATAGTTGTTCCGGGTCTGGCTGTTTGAGTATGTGAGTTTAAATGTTTGCCAAAGCATCCACGATACAGGAAAAAATTTAGGTATACTCGTAGTGGTGTTTAAAATAATACATCCAACTTCCAAATAAAAACACTACAAAGTGAAAAATAACTTCATTTTCGGAAGTCGGTGTTCATATTTTCATTTCTTCGGTTTTTGACACTGACTACCGTAATTAAAGTATTTTTCACTTTGTAGTGTTTTTATTTGGCAGTCTGTAGTATTTTTTAGCATAAAGTTTTTATTTTTCACTTTTTTTCACAAGTGTCATAACCGGTGAAATGAGGGTGTACCAGGGTGAACTTTACATATCTGCGTACCCCTTTAGTGCCTGCCCACCTGCGTGATGTTATTCAACCCCGAGAGAGTTGCCGTTGTTTATTGAAGAGTTCTGTTGTATATCACCGAAGTTCTTCATCAGATCTTGATAAAATTTGAATGAACACGAAAAATACCAGCTTTCAAATAGGTAACAAACATTAAAAAAAACAGTCGAATTGAAAACCTCCTCCTTTTTTGAAGTCCATGTGGTCTGTTTGTTATCAGATTACTCTGAGGCGTCGGTCGTCGTTCCAATAGAAAATGATTTCATTTATATTTCTTAGTGGTTGCAATTTACATACCTATTGGAGGGTCCAGATCTAGACGACCTGTACCGGTTTTTAGAGTGAGTACTACTATATCCCACATACACCGATTACGAAAGAAAACGGGGCTAAGAAATTTCGGCATAACTTTCAGGTAGTTAGCAACAAAATCTTCTTATATGTCGTAATATAAAATTGAAATTATAAGTAGCAAAAAGAGCACGTTGATAGTGACATTTGACAGGAGTATTTCTTAAAATTATAAAAAGTACTCTGTGATTTTGTACAAAGAGGTACAAAGAGTAGAAAAACTATTTTGTATCTACCTGACGGTGAATTCAGCAAAGAGTTCCGAATCCTTCTCCTTATCCTTTCTCAGACGAGTTATTTGACTTCTTTTGCTAAGAATAGTTATAGCACTGATAACAATGTAGTGTATATATGTGTGAACATTGTAGGCCATCTAGAAGGCTAGTTAACATTTGTTAACTTTTTATATAATCTTTTTATTTTTTTAGTTTCTTACGAATTACGACGGGCCTCCGTTGTCCCCCCATATCTAAGTACTGTAACATGGAAATATTGTAAAACCAAACCATTTTTAAAAGAGTAACCATGGAGTTTCTTGCCAGTTCTTCTCCATAGGAAACGACCAACCCGAACCGTGCACCTTTTGTCGACGTTTTATAAGTGCCCATGTAGGCCTATGTGAAATAAAAAAAAAGATTTTGATTGATTTTGACTTTGTTTTTGATTTTGATGGCATTTACGTTTACCTTATAGCGAAGAAAATAAAGAACGCTGTGATGCAACTTCGAAAGTGAAAGAAAAATATAGAATCGATTCGAGTATGTTTGCCTAGGTAATTTGTCCATAAAGTTAGCTGCGTCTTCACCTAATAGAATGTTGGAAATTATCGCAAGGGAATAAACTCATAGAATTAAAACTATGCTATGTCCTAATCCCGGCCATGGTCTACCTATGTTCTAACCCCATTCGAATCCTTTCAGCGGCTGAAGTGTGAAAGATTTACATCATACCATACATGAATTAATTTCAATGTCAAATCCGTGTTGCTCTACGAGTGCGAAACGTGGCAAGTAACAAAGGACATCTCACGACAAATCCATATCTTCGTCAACCGATGTCTTTTTCGCATCCTCGGAATTTACAGGCCCGAGACCATATGTAATGTACGTAAAGCTATTGGAGAGATGGCAAGAGAGCCCAATCGACCGCCAGATCAAGCGTTGCAAATGGAGATGGATTGGTCACTCGCTCCGGAGAGATCCGATCACATTCCTAAACAGGCCTTGGATTGGAATCCTCAAAGAAAAAGGGAGCGTGACCATCCCCATCAAACCTGGCGACAAACCGTTTTGGCTGAAGTGACGAGAATCGGAATGTCGTGGAGCGTGATGAAGCGTGAAGCTCCCTTTGCCGCAGCACATAGTATCTTAAGTCGAATCATACATGCATTAAATTTGACATGATCATCATCATCATCATCATATCAGCCGGAAGAAGTCCACTGCTGGTCATAGGTCTGCCCCAAGCGTCTCCACATTGACCGGTCCCGTGCGTCATCGGTCCACCTGGTGGAAGACCTACCAACGCAACGTCTGCCGGTTCGTGGTCACCCCTCCAGAACCTTTCTGTCCCATCAGCCATCCGATCTGCGAGCAATGTGCTTGTCCACTGCAACTTACGTTTGGCAATTCTTCGGGCTATGTCGGTAAGCCAACCAGGGTTCTCTTGCGGATCTCTACATATCTGATTCGATCACGCAAGGAAACTTCGAGCATGGCCCTCTCCATTGCCCTTTGGGTAAATGTAAGCTTTCTGATGAGGCCCATTGTGAGCGACCAAATCCCAGAGCCATAGGTCATAACTGGCAACACACTGGTCATAGACTTTCGTCTTGAGACACTGCGGTAAGTTGGACCAGCCGAGTCGGATTCTGGAGTTGCGTCAGTCTCAGCTTCGCGAGGTCCAGGTGGCGGAATGGCGGGACAGGCTTTCACGCCCTACCGCCGGCCTCATTACCATCGAGGCGGTCCGACCGGTGCTCGAGCACTGGCTCGGGAGGAGGGACGGCTCCCTGTCGTTTCGGATGACGCAGGTGCTTTCGGGCATGGTTGCTTCGGGAAGTACCTGTGTCGCATAAACAGAGAGCCGGACGGCCGGTGTCACCACTGCGTCGACTGCCGGGAGGACACGGCGCGGCATACGCTGGCAAACCTGCGCGCGAGACGATTCTTGATGACTCTTGAAAACTGCTTGTAGATATGGCTTAGAAGTGAGATGGACCTATAGTTCTTCAGTCTTCTTTCTTGAAGAAGAGCACCACCACACTCCCGCACCATGCCTGTGGCGTTTTCCCCTCGGGTATGACGAAATCAAACAGCTTCTGAAGTACCTTAGGTATTGGTTTTCCACCCGCCTTCAGGAGTTCGGCCGTAATTCCGTCATCACACGGTGCCTTGTTGTTTTTAAGCTGTTTAAGAGCCATCCTAATCTCGTACAGGCTGATGTCCGGAATGTCTTCGTTATAGTGTCGGGTCAATCTAGCTCTAGGGTCATTCGGTAGATTCGCGACGGGTTTACAGGTTGAACTGTACGGTTTGGCGGATACGATCCTGCCATCGTCGGTCTTTAGTTTAATAAGCTGGCTCTGCCCAATAGTCAGAACTCTTGCAAAGACCTTTGAGCTCTTATTCCGCTCAATCGCATCTTTATACGTTCGGTTTTAAAGCAGCTAGATCGCTTTGCAAGCTAGGACTTTGAGATCCGTCTATTGAGCTGCCGGTATTTCAACACATCGTCTGAAGATTGCAGGATCATCTCACGCCTCTCCTTCATTAGCTTGAGAGTAGGATCAGAGAGCTTTTTGTTTATATTTGTACGGCTGGTCTTAAAAAACTTAGACCCAACCGTTTGGACAGTTTCCACGAACCCATCGCTGTATTCATCCACGGAGCTACCTAGGCACTCGAAACGATTCTGGAGTTCGAGTTGAAAGCTATCTTGGGGTTTTGGATCCGGATCTGTGCTGGACAGAGCGTAGACTTCATCAGTCGATACCTTTCAAGCTTGATATGAATGTTCAATGTGCGTCTCACCATGCGGTGATCGGTCCCGGTTTTCACCGAATTGATCACAGAGACATAATTGAACATTTGCTTCTTGGTTGATCTGCTGAAGTCGATCTCGTTTTTAGTTGCCAGGTCCACTTCCCGTGCTCACGCTTTCTGAAGAAGGAGTTCATCATATAGAGGCCCTCCTTCTCCATAAAAACTGGCCAGTAGGTAACCCTGGTGGTTCCGACGTTTAACACCAAATTGCCCCACTTATAGGTCATCCTCGTCTTGTTTGCCCAGTTTCGCGATGAAGTCCTCCATAAAAACGGTGAAATGAGTTTTGAAACCATGCATGGCTCTAGAGATATCCTCATACATGGTCTCTATCTCGTCGTTGGGGTTTGCTGAGGTTGGGGCATAGATCTGTATGACCTTCAGCGAATATCTCGAGGATATTCTGAGTATAAGGTACGCCACCCTGGTTGACACACTCGCGATCTTCACCACGTTGTTCACAAGGGACTTGTGGACGATAAACCCGACACCGCCCTGGGACTGCCGGTCACATTCTCGGAAATAGAGCAGGTTACCGGATTTGAGGTTTATTGAGTCCTTCCCCCCCTCTTCGGACTTCAGATAACCCTATACTCCACCGTAACCTGCTCAATTCTTTCTCAAGTTTGGCTATCATCTCGTCGGTCTGGCGGTTCGCTTGTTATACGTTGCCAGGTCCAGTCATCGGTGTTTATTGGGGTAGCCGGGTCTATTCCGGGGATTCTTCGCAGCCCTTGCCACACCATCGCCTCGACCGCTACCGTAGTCGAGGGTAGACGGGCTGCCGGGCACTCGGGGTTTGGGGGGGTTTGCCTTAATCACCACGCTTGGCAGGTGAGTTGGCGAACGCAGTTTGTGGTTAAAGTGCACAGAGAACGATGCTGCCCATTCTCTGGTGTGTCCCTTTAACGACACCCACGGGAAGATATGGGATGGTGACGTGTCGTGACGTGATATGGTCTGGTATAGAGATAGATCGGACCCTGAAATCGGCTACAGGCGCCTTAGTTATTTTTGCATAAAGGGGCAGAAATTGGGGCCCCATTTTTTTGAGATTTTTATTATGTAGTCTGATTTGCATATTTACAACCTACCAGGAGACCAGAATCAAGAGTGGTACTGACTCACAAACTACCACAAGAATAGAATCATATAAAAGAAGTATTTCCGGGGCTGTAATCATGAACGGGAAAGGGTCTCTAACTATCAGGACATCAGATTCATGAAGAATTAGATCTATAACCAGATTTGATTGACAGTCTATATTAAAGCGAGCGAAGCCGCGGGCAAATGCTAGTACTTGGTAAAAGAACCGTTTGTAAAACAAGTAATTTTCATGGAGTTCCTAACAGGAAAAACGGTTGATAGCGATTGTCTTGTCAATTTGGTAGCTAATGACACCAAATCAAAGAGTAAACTAATCACCAAATGACACTTTTGAGCAGTGAAAATTATTTCGACGTATAAAAATTTCTTAAAAATATATGTAAAATGATTCGAATTCATAGTTGGGAAATCATAAAGGCTTACAGCCTACGGCAGTGCTGTGCATGCCTTATAGTTTCAGGAATTCACTCTCGGCACTTCTTTTCGTCTACTCCAAGAGACACGCATAAGGTCCAGACTGTGGTGCAGCAAACCTTTTATAAATCTCCACAGCAAACCGACATTTTGGCAACAATCTCTGACTAATCTGCAAATCTGGGATTTTTATAGCAAACCTCATCAACAATTATTGACTACATAACACAAAAACGGAATCAGAGGGGCGACCTCCATAGTCTGTAAGTATTTACAACATAACTTGTTTTTTTTTTTTGTTTTGGTATAATATCCAATGAGTTCACCCGCTCTGGGTAAGGAGACGTAGTCAAATCCCAAAAAACAAATTGCATTTGCCGTACATAGACTAATTCCGTAATTGACTATGACTTCCTTGAAGAAAATTGTTCCTTGCCATGGCCAGAAGCAGTTTTTAAAATATGTCTTATTCCGTTCCACTCTGTATGAATATAAAAAAAAGTCCTGACTCACTCACTGAGTCATCAGCGCCCAGGATTGAACCGTTTAATTATATTATAATATACATGGAATAAGGAAGGGTGCCTATTTCGAAATTCAACCCCGAGGATGTGAAACCGGGTGGCAAAGGGTTTAAGCGCGAGCGAAGTTGCGAAAAAAAGTTCCTATTTAAGTAAATAACAATCTAATTTGTTTTCCATAACTAATTGTACCTACCACTACTTATTTCTGCCCTTTATTCCAAGTAGTTCCACAGTGAACTCAATTTAACTGCATTTGAATCTGTTTCGTCATAAAAAATCGAGTAATTATGGAATATGAGTACCGTCGTGGCAGCAACTCTGCACAAGCGGCACGCAACATTAACAACGTTTAAGAACGAACGCACCACCTGTTATTGATTTGCCCGCTTCCATTCTGGAAATTTCGACCTGAAAATGAACCCCGTGGTCGTCCGAATACTTTGGTCGACAATTACGAATTAAAGGCGATTGTGGAAGCTGATACTCTATCTGCGGCTGAATTAGCAGCAATTTTCGAGGTTAGCATCAAAACAATATTGGTCAATTTGCGTCAAATTGGAATGTTAAAAAAGCTTGACAAATGGTTGCCTCACTGAATGGTCGCCAGCGCGAAGTACGCGTCGAAGGAATTTTGAACCGCATTTCTACCTGCGACGAAAAATGGATTCTGTTTGACAATCGCAAGCGCTCAGCAGGTTTGTTGGATCCTAGTTCAGCACTTAAAAAATGCCCTAAACGAGAACTTACCCCTAGAAAAGTGTTGGTCGCTGTTTGGTGGTCTAGGGCCGGTTTGATTCATCACAGCTTCTTACAAATCGGGATGAGCATCACTGCAGATGTGAACTGTGAAGAACTGTACACAATGATGGAGAAGTTCGCACGTCTCCAACCAAAAGCAGCGGAGACGAGCAATTACACCAAAGCTGGTCAATTGCTTGTCTTCGCTGCTCTATAAAGCGTGACCTCATACTGCGCAGCAGACGGTCTACAAGTTACAAGAGCTGGGGTTGGCAGCTCTCCGTCAGCCGCCATACTCACCAGACCTTGCTCCTACAGACTTTTACTTTTGCCACATTAGGATAACTGTTTTTGCGGCAATAAAAATACCATACCCAAATTTGTTGCCTCCCGTTTAGCTGATTTCTACAAGTAGCCCCTTCAATAAACTGCCATTGCGTTGGCAAAGATACATCGATTGCATGGATTGGATGGATTACTTTGATTAATATAAATAAAAAATATAGAAAAAAAATACGTTGAAACTTATTTAATTATAAAACGGCATTATCATAGGTAAAGACCTAATATTTATATATAATCGTCATTGCGAAACTATAAAAAAACTTTTTGCAAAAAAATACTACCGACTTCCAAGTACAAAACTACAAAGTGAAAAATAACTTAATTTTTTGAAGTCATTGTCTTTCGTAGGTACCATTTTTTTTGCGTTATGGACACCGACTTCAAAAAATTAAGTTATTTTTCACTTTGTAGTTTTGTATTTGGAAGTCGGTAGTATTTTTTTGCAAAAAGTATTTTTATTTTTCACTTTTTAGTTGTACGTTCCTAATAGGCAAGTTAGTAAGGGAACTATTTCGCCAGAATAGATTTCATGAAACTTGAACATAACCGGTGAAATGAGAGATCTGCTTACCCCTTAAGGGCGAACTGGCGTGATGTTATGTTATGAAATGTTATAAACAACAAACAGACATGCGATTGCAGCAATCCCGAGAGATTTGCCGTTATTTATTGAAGAGTTCGATTGTATATCTCCGAAGTTCTTCATCAGATCTTCACCAAATTAAAATGGGACCAATTTCGGAACATACTTTTTCAAACAAAAAAAGAATTTTCAAAATCGGTCCACAATTGACGGAGCAATCGGTGAATATCAAACTTGAAGAGAAGAAGAACATAGAACCTCCTCCTTTTTGGGAAGTCGGTTAAAAATTGGAGTTGATTGAGTAAAACTGGTGTTAAATTACGTAGAACTAATGGCACAAAATTTTCTTCACATTTTAAGGTTGCAATAGTACAATATATAACTCTTATTATAATCGCATGGAACTAAATAATTGCAGTAGTTCCATATGAAAGAAATTTTGGCTGTAAGACTAGTTTGAAATTACATGGAAGTAATGGTACAAAATATTTTTTTAGTGGAACTAGCTTCAATCTTGCTTAAGATCAATCGCTGGCAACACAGCATTAAGTAAACATCGCCGCGTATTTAAAAACTCAAAATAAATAGCAAATTATAGTATAAGTGATGTGTATTGTAGCCGATCTTAACAGACGTATCGAACTACATAAGTAAAATTGTTGGTGACTTCTATAAACCAAGACATGCAATAAAAACATTGTGTTTAATACTTGGACTTTTGAACGTTATTGTGCTTCAAAAAGTGCTAATCACGGACAAAAACAAGTACATTGGACCTACACAAAGGTACTCTCATCATTAGAACATTTAAAAATATAATAAGTGGCGAGTTAATTACTAGCAAATGTTTATAAAATAATAAAACGGTTGAGCACAATGTTTTGTTTCAAAAAGTGAACTTTGTACCATAAGTGGCGCCCCTAGTAGTGAGTAGCGAAACAAATATTGACATTGACGTTTAAAAATTGACACTAACATTAGAGTTGCTACTACGAATAAATAATACTTAATGGCAAACAGCGCCATCTAGTGTCAAGGAGCGGAACTGAAATTGACACACTACCAGTGTTGCTAATATAATAAAGAACTTGTGATACCAGAATAAGAAAATTAAGTCTTTTGGTAGAAAATAAAAATTATTCACTTATGTGTATTTTTGGAATCACTTAAAATTTAAATTAGGTACAATTTAAGCAAAATAAATTGACTTAAAAGAATGAATTTCTTTGGAAATATAACTCATCGAAGACAACGCACCCAATCGGAACCAGATAAGGATGACAGCGACATAATTTCGCAAACGATGGATTGTACCTCAAATTCTATGCCAGATATATCTGAGGACGAGGATGAAAACCGAATTACTATTTATAAGAAAGAAATAGAAGAACTAAAAAATCAATTGCTAAGTGCGCATAGGGAAATTGAAATATTATCGCTAGAAAATAGTAAGTTGAAGCAAAGTAATGACGACCTATTGGAAAAAAATTAAACATACAAAGTAATTGTCAGTAGTCCACTTAAATCCAGAGTTCAAACACCAAAGAAGAACATTCATACTCCTTATACAAAAACAAAACAGACGCAGACATCGGAAAGTTTGACAAGAGCGCCAAGCGGACATGAAGATAACATTGATGCTGGATGTACTCAAGGTGTCGCCTCATTGAATAATATTATTAGCGCGAAATCTCATGTTGCATCACCTGCACCTGTGAAGAATAACATTTGTATTTTGAGTAGTGAAACATCCAACAGAATACAAACATTGAGTGAAAGAACTCATTTAGGGAACTTTAATATGTGTCATTACCGTACTCCCAGATGCGGAGTGAAATATTTGTTAAAGGACATTGATCTAAAAGTACGTAACTTCTCTCGATTAGATTATTGTATTATATTTATTGGTGAAGACGACTTTACAAAAACGCATAATTATATTGAGTTTGTTACTTATATTAGAGATAAACTATTACCACTTAATCACACTAACTTCATAATATGTCTGCCAACTTTTAAATTTATGGACAATACAAATATAATGTTTAACAGCAGAGTTGATACTTTCAATAATCTAATTTACATGGATGTTGAGACTTACAATTATGCATTTATACTAGATTCAAATCTTAATCTTCCATACACGTGGGATACGTATAACCAACGACCATGCACACCTGAATAACGAAGGCTTTGTGAAAGTTCTGTCAGACTTGCATGATTTAATCTTAGACCTAGATATTGTAAATACCAAAGACCATATGCACTCACAGGTTGTTTGCTCTCAAGAGGATAAAACTGAACCCCTTACACTAACAAAAACAATAGACAATCAGTTTTTTCTATAACTACCACCTTACCATTCTCCATCAGAACATAGCAGGGCTTATAAATAAATCAGATTTGTTAGTAGTCAAACTAGACGAGCTTTCTGGTGAGGGAACAAATGTAGATATCATCTGTATAACAGAGCATTTTATAGAGACGGGCTATGAATGTATGTTGCGTATACCTAATTTCTGCCCAGCTGCCTTTTTTACTAGAAGTGTCAAACGTGGAGGAACTTGCATTTTTGTAAGAGCAGGGCTGCAATTTAGAGAATTGACAGATATTGCAAAACAGTCGGTCTCAGGTGTTTTCGAATGTTGCGGTATTGAACTGACATCTTATAATATTATTATAATATGCATTTACAGGATTCCGAAATATAATTATAATGTATTTTATGAAAAACTGGACAATATATTGAGAAGACTTTGCGTATCTACAAATAAAAAAATTATATTAACTGGAGACTTTAATATTGATGTGTTAAAGAGAAATAAAATCACAATAGAATTTGAAAACTTTCTCTTGCAATATAATCTCAAAATAGAACTTTATAAACCAACCAGATTGGCTAGTAACTCTTGCTTAGATAATTTTGCACATTCTTACCGTAAAGGTTGTAAAGCTAAGATAATAGATTTACTTCTATCTGATCATACATCACAACTACTGCAAGTTCCCATTAAAAAAACCTGTATGATTAAATATTGGAAAACAATTAAACAGGAAATATCAGTAGATAACTTAATGAAATTTAAAAATCATCTAAAAAACCTAACTTTTCGACGAGTATACGAAGCTAAAGACGCAAATGAATCCTACGAAAATTTTATAGATGACTTTATATTGCTATACAAATTGTGTTTCCCGGAAAAAATAGTAACCATTTATACTTGTAAAAAACACAAATGGATTTCGAACGGGATAAAAATATGTAGCAGAAAACAGAGGCAGCTACTTTGGACATATAGGCATAATCCGAACACAAAAAATAGACTTGCTTTTAAAAAATATTCCAAGCTTTATAGAAGAATAGTAAATCTAACCCAGAAGGCCCAAAACAACCACTTCATAAAGACGTCTCAAAATAAATCAAAAGCTGCTTGGCAAGTTATTAACAAATCCAAAGTATGTCTGCCGCAAGAACCAATATTGACCATACAAAATGATAAATCAACTCTTACACATCCCCTTGACATTGCGAATGAATTCAATAAATATTTTATAGAGATTATAGAAAATAATTCAAAAACAAACCTTAATAATACCCCGTTAACAAATTCGTGTAGAAATGTTATTGAAAACTCAACTTCGCAGTCTCTATTTATGCTACCAGTTTCAGACACTGACATTATAAAAGTGATAAGTAGCTTAAAAAATACTAGTACAGTAGGATACGACGGTATTTCAACTAGAGTAATAAAAGATGTTAAGGAGGTCATAGCGACACCGTTATCGCACATAATAAATCTTTGCATTTCTGATGGTATATTCCCTACTAGTCTCAAGAAGGCAATTATTAAACCCATTTACAAAAATAATGACAAGACTGATGTAAAAAATTACAGGCCTATTGCAAAAATACCAGTATTTGCAAAAGTTATTGAAAAAATTATATATAATTCCATTTACACGTATTTCGAGAAGTTTCAGTTATTTTGCAATGAACAAAAAGGATTTAGGAAAAATACTAATATTAATATGGCACTATTTGACCTGCTGTCAAGTATAATGACATCTGTGGATAAAAAAAATCCTGTGTGCTCGATCTTCACGGATATGTCAAAAGCTTTTGACTTCGTAGATCATCAGATCTTGCTGCAAAAGTTACACGGGTACGCCATTCGGGGAAACATTCATAAACTCCTAGAATCATACCTAAGTGATAGGACACAGTGTACTGAGATTTCCAGAATTTGTCCTATAAGCAAATTAGAGACTACATATGTCTCTGAAGCGAGATCCGTGAGGTATGGTGTGCCTCAGGGCACTGTACTCGGGCCCCCACTTTTCTTGATATATATCAATGATCTCCCAAGAAATTTGAGAAACAAAATGGTACTTTTTGCAGATGACAGTACAGCTATCATAGAATGCACTGATCCAAACGAATATCGAAATGAGATCAATAACTTGCTAAATAACATCATTAATTGGCTAAATAATAATAATCTTGTGATCAATTTGAGTAAGACTAAAATTGTACAGTTTCATCAACGACGTGAGAATCCACCCCTTAATATTACCTACGATGAGTGTAAAATAGAAGAAGTTACGAGTGCAAAATTCTTAGGCATAACTGTAGACCATAAGTTGACTTGGAAACCTCATCTGGAAGTGGTTTGTAAACGACTGAGTAAATCTGCGTATCTATTGTTTCAATTGTCTAAGAGAGTTAATTCTGAAACACTGTTAACAGCCTATCATGGACTTGTAGCCTCTAATCTCCGATATGGTGTTGTTTTCTGGGGGCAATCAACTAATAGGGAACTGGTATTCAGGATGCAAAGAAGGTGTGTAAGATCCATGTGTAATTTAAAGTCAACAGATAGTTGCGTTCCCTACTTTAAGAAATTAAAAATATTAACATTACCAGCTATATATATACTAGAAACTGCATTATTTGTAAAATCAAATCCACATTTATTTACAAAATTTTCAACAGTTAAGAAGACCCCCATTCGGAGTCAATATGAAAATCAACTATGTACGTTGAAATGTAATACTGCGTTAATGAAAAAGAGCTTCTTTGGTGTGGCACCAAAAATTTTTAATAAAATACCTGATGCTATAAAACGTATGCCATTGAAGAGATTCAAAAAGTGTCTTCACAAGTTATTAGTTGAGAAATGTTATTATACCCTGGATGACTATTTTAATGATAATACTATTTGATTAAATTCTGTAATTTTATAAATTTATATTATTAATGTTGACTTGGATGACTATTTTAATTTTGGATGACTATTTGATTAAATTCTGTAATTTTATTAATTCATAATTATTATCAATGTAACGAATAATTTCTCGCATATTCTTTTGTTATGATCTTCTTGTGTGTACTTTTTGTTTTTCTTTCTTGTAGTGGACATTATTAAATTGATTATTTTAATGTATTTTGTTAACGTAAAATTTTGTTAACTTTGACGAACCTGACTTTAATATTTGTATGTCAACAATGACAAAGCATAGTGCAACACTTATCTATTTAAGACCTTGACATGTATGATTAATGTATATATGTTCTTCACCTATGTTTCACAAATAAATAATTCTGATTCTGATTCTGATTCTGATTCTGATTCTTCATGGAACTATTGGGAATAAACGTTGATTCGTCGATAATACCTATGGCATTTGCTCCGGGTCTGTAAACAATTCAAATCATCATTATCATCGTCATTATGACTATGGACTCCTCCTTCTAAGTGGATCGATGAACTGGGTAAGGCTGCGGGCATTCGATGCAAGCGAGACGCACAGTATCGATCGATGTGATGTGACCAAGTGTCAGTGGACACAGGTCCAGAAGTGGGCGTCTTTCGGCTGAAACAAATCAAATTACTAATAACAAATTCTATTATCTATGCAGTTACAATTAACAAGATAGCAACAACAATAACAGAAGAAAAACGAAAGGAAATATATTCGTTCAAACAGCACAGTTACCTGCGAACTCGATTACTTGATTAAAAAAATAAGACAGCTTCAATCAAATGCTCTCATTGCGGTTTCGTACTTGATTAATAAAAATAACTAATATTCAAGTTTGAGTGTTAACGTCTTTGTTGCAAATTATAAGAAAAGCAAACTGAGCAGCGAACTAAATCATAATGTTTTTTGGGACAAGTACCTTTCAGAGAAGAAGAGTGAAAAAAAGCTGACCATCCCTCAGTATCTGATAAATACGAGTATTACATGAAAGTTCCTAAGGGTAAGTATTTCAAGTAATAAACACACTAAAGTATTTAGGGTGTGCGTGGTTGGTGGGCGCGTGGCAGCCTCGCAAGAATCGGGTCGTCACGATATCAACCCAACCGTCACAGATATTGAGCTCAATATTGTGTACTTGATCTCGGAGAGTGAAATATCTGTTACCTAGTAACTTATCTAACTGGGACCCTGACTCGTATCGTCATCAACACACCTTTTAATGCTCGCTCTGCTGGGCCACGGGCCTCTCATTCCCTCTCTGTGAGGGAGAATGGGCATTAATCCGCCACGCGGACCTAGTGCGGGTTGGTCGATTATTGAATATTTGAATGATTGGTTCTAGGAGATGCTGGTTTGATCATGATGTTTTCCTTTACCGTTTTTAGAGCAGCGGTGATGGAATAATTTACACAAAGTAGAGCGGCTGCTCCGCCACTGCTCTCGGGTCACCACACGCTTGAATAGAATAGATTTTCTTTTGTCCATTCATACAGATACAGAACTAACATTATCAACTTATGCAGAAAAGCTCGAGAATTAAAGAAAAAGAATGCAACAGTGAGCAAAGCGAGCTACAAAAGTTTCTATTAGCAACTCGCCTCAACCCGCTCGACAAACTAGCATCAAATAATGTGACGAAACCTAGCCAGGGTTTCGCCATATTATTTGATGCTTACTTGTGTTTTTTTTATTTGAAATTGTTTTATCGGAAGCCAGGAGGAGGTTGCAAGTGCTCCTCCTTGCACACCCTTTCCCGGCCGATGTATACCTCTGTATTTATTGCGTGAGTTTGCTATGTGGTCATTGCCTTACACGAACATTTACATTTGTTAAAAGTGATCGTTGCCTGTACATATTCGCATTGAGTAAGTGGTCACCAAAGCCTGTCTTCTTCTTTTTAAAAGCTTTTTATTAACTTGCAATGAATGTATGTATGAAGTATGCTGTTCTGGTCAAATCTTGCAACTAAATTTTAAAGCAGTTATACTCAACCGATTAAGATGAAATTTTGCTTACACTTTTCTTTTGGTTTGCACGGTAAGTTAAAAATATGTTTAAAAACATTTTTTTTTAATTGGAAAAAAAAACATTTAATTTAAGATTCATTGGAAAGATTTCTAAACAAATGACAGCTCTTTCCATACTGATATGAATGATTTATGAACTCTCCATTCTTGGTATTGATAAAATATTGCAAAACGTTTTCTTTGTCTTTGGACTTTGGTTTCGTGATTATGATTTCTATATTGTTTTCCTCAACCACAATTCTTGTGTAGAAAATAAACTGAGGTTTTATGTGGTTACAGATCTTACTTTCGAGTTGAAGATCTTGGTGTGTAATTATTTCATCGTCCGCTCTCAAAACGGCTCTCACAACGTCGTGAGGAAACCGGCATGTCCTAGAATTAAATATTCAGAGACATGTGACATATACCCATCCATACTGGTCCCGCGTGGTGGATTACAGCCCATTCCCAGTCAGGAATGAGACTTGCGTCCCAGTAGTGTGGATTACAGCCCATTTCCTTTTAAGAATGAGGCTTGCGTCCCAACATTGTGGATTTCAGCCCATTTCCTGTAAAATTGAGGCTTGCGTCCCAGCAGTGTGGATTACAGCCCATTCCCTGTGAATAAACAGGCTTGCGTCCCAGCAGTGTGGATACCAGCCCATTCCCTGTCAAGAATGAGGCTTGCATCCCCGCAGTGTGTATTACAGCTCATTCCCTGTCAAGAATGAGGCTTGCGTTTCAGTGGATTACAGCCCATTCCCTGTCAAGAACGAGGTTTGCGTCCCAGCAGTGTGGATTACAGCCCATTCTCTGTCAAGAATGAGACTTGCGTCCCAGTAGTGTGGATTACAGCCCATTTCCTTTTAAGAATGAGGCTTGCGTCCCAACATTGTGGATTTCAGCCCATTTCCTTTAAAATTGAGGCTTGCGTCCCAGCAGTGTGGATAACAGCCCATTCCCTGTGAATAAACAGGCTTGCGTCCCAGCAGTGTGGATACCAGCCCATTCCCTGTCAAGAATGAGGCTTGCATCCCAGCAGTGTGGATTACAGCCCATTCCCTGTCAAGAATGAGGCTTGCGTCCAAGCAGTGTGTATTATAGCCCATACCCTGTCAAGAACGAGGTTTGCGTCCCAGCAGTGTGGATTACAGCCCATTCTCTGTCAAGAATGAGTCTTACGCCTCAGCAGTGTGGATTACAGTCCATTGTCTGTCAAGAATGAGGCTTGCGTCCCAGCAGCGTGGATTACAGTACTTTCTCTGTCAAGAATGAGGCTTGCGTCCCAGCAGCGTGGATTACAGTCCTTTCTCTGTCAAGAATGAGGCTTGCATCTCAGCAGTGGCAGTCTTTTGGTATGTAATGGATGGTCACCCATCCTCAGACCTACTTCGGTAAGCGCTGCTTAACCTTGAAGATCGACCCGTGTGGCTGTTTTACCTTATCCACGAGCTCTTCTGAAATAAATAAATATTTTTTTTGTTCAACAGATATAATTTCTTCGAAAAATCCACGCGGTATCACCAAGAAAGTTGCCTCAACCAAGAAAAATTACGCCAAAGGGAAGAAACTGTAAAATTTCCAGATCAAGACTAATTTGAAATTGCGCGTCACTCCTAACCGTGAAACTAAAATGTTCTTACGTTACATGTAATTTTCGAATTATTAATTTTGTGGGCTATACACACAGCTTTAATATGAGCGTGACGGTCCGAATAAAAATATAAAAATAAACTAAATTCAGACGGATATAATTCACATCAGTGTAGTATCATGTAGTTCGCAAATAAATGCTATTTTCATGCGGGGTGGTGAAACTAAAGATGTGCCTACTACCTATCAACTGCTTTTAGTAATTAAAATAATTTTACAACCGGTCCGCCCTTGCTTTGCACGGTTTACATATACAGGGTGAGATTTTCATGGGCGTGGATGGTCAACCCCGAAACTATGAGGAATAACGAAAATCACTCAAAGTAGTCTCGAGACCGATTTTGATAATAACTAAAACGGCATCATTGGAATTTTGAAAAATCAATATTCCTATTCAGGAATCGAACCAGTTGATTTTGGAAAAAAAACATATTTACTTTGTATTATTACACCATCCAATAGTGATAAAAGTCTAGGAAGAAATGTCATACGGCAAACTGAGGTAAGATTGTAGAAGACAAAGGTTGTCTGTAAGAGATTGCCCTGTGCGATAAGACCGCCCATTGTACACTTATCTTTATAAATGTTTTGTCCTGTAATTATTTCAGTGGTGTACAATAAAGTATATAATAAATAAATAAATAAATAAATAAGATTCCATTTAGACAAAAAATCTTTATGTAGGTACTTAGGACATCTACAAAGAATTGGCTCATGCAATTGATTATATGTTAAAATCTTTGGATAATATTTTATACGGCATCAAAATTATTGTAATACCGAATGTAGTACAATGATCGACTTATCGAAAAACAATGACAATCATTTTGAAGAAAAAATTATGGTTATTAAAATCTTATTTTCCTAGTAAAAAAGTATAACAGTTAAAAATTAAGTCTCCTCAAGTTTGCCGTATGGTATTATAAGAAAAAAGGGAATAAAAAGTATTAAATTGCTACAAAAGGAAATACAAACATTACCAGATTTTGCTTAAACTGAAACTTTAACCATAGTATTAGTAGCGCTTAAATTACGTTTAAAAAGACAAGTATTAAAAATAAAAAATATAATTTTTATTAAATAATAAAAAGTGTATTTCCCAGAATATTATCCATATTAGCGAAACTATCTGAAGGTGTAATGTTAATACAGCGGGCTTTTTTTTTCAATATCAACTGGGTCGATTCCTGGCTAGGAATATAGATTTTTTGAAAATCTAATGATGCAGTTTTAATTTTCATTAAAATCGGGGTCGAAACTCTTTTGTGTGCTTTTCGTTATTCTTCATAGTTTCGGATTTGGCCATCCACGCCCTCTTGAAAAGCTCACCCTGTTTAATACACATAATACGTGCATCCGGTAATGAATGGATAATCTTGAAATAGTCCAATATGTTAAGTTATTTCAACGTTATTTATCCATTAATTACCTGACATTTTGTATAGCCTATGTCCAATCTCTCTCGAATAATATACCTTTCAAAGGGTGAATGTTTTTTTTACGTAGGTGCAGCGGTTCCGGTGATAACTGTCCACATATACCTAAATCAACTTGTTTCTTGTACAAGCTCACTCACTCATTTAAAACGAAACTAATTGTAATCCAAAAAAGAAACGTCACGTTGGATGGACAATAGTAATAACTTGTTTTTTAATATTTCAAAAATACGTTTTTTTAAAGGCTTTTATATTACATTAACTTATTTGAAGCATAAAATTTGTATTAATGAATAAAATAAATAAACGCAGTAATAAAAAAAAACATTTGCTTATTTGTTATGATTCCTGTAGTTATGATGAAGTATACCAACGAGCACATGTAAGGCTAGTCTAGTATAAAAGGTTACTTATTTTTTGCACACTTTATTTGCGTAGATATCGAATGTGCTAGATACCTACAATGTGAAGAAGTGGTGGTGACAGTGGCGGCCTAAGCATACCAAGGGTCAGAAAACCAAACCCGCCGCGCCACGGTACGCAGAAATACTTTTGACTTGTTCGGGCAGCGATTTAGAGTCATCTGTGAACCAGTGGTCAGGATAGGCTGGTCACAGAACAGAAACGGCACTCGTATATTTTACAAAGTGTTTATTCTCAGTTATTTTCAAAAAAACTATCTGACAAGCGTTCGTCTTACAATTCGTAGTATCAACACTGGCGGTCACCGCCAACAATTCAAACTGCCTAACACATCCGCTTTTAATATTATTCCAATAAACTTCTATTAATGTAATAATTGAATTACTTAATAAAATAACTTATATTAAATAACAATTATTGCCAGTAATATTTATCAAAGAATCATGCGTAATAATTAACTTTAGTATTTATTGGACACACCGAAAGATGACAAGCGGATGTTGTCCTAAGAGGTTTTAATCATTCGGAATACTTAATTATGAATATATTAGAAGATTAACATTCAAAATAAAAGATGAACTAATACGTATTGTAGAATTAAGTCAAGCTGGTATATTCAAGGTCGGAGGTCGGTAACACATCATTAGTTTTAGTAGCAGAAAGAGGTTGTTTATTATCTCCTATTCCATTTGTGTGTTTTATGTTTGGAAGATATTTAGAAGTTGAAAGTCGATTAGCAAATTCAGTAGCATAAGAAGCTGTATCATATTTAGGTTCAGAAAAATTACAATCACTTTCAGTTTTTTTTTCATATGTGTGAACCAGTGGTCAGGAAGGCTGGTCACAGAACAGAAAAGGCACTCGTATAATTTACAAAGTGTTTATTCTCAGTTAATTTCAAAAAAACAATCTGATTAGCGTTCGCCTTACAATTCGTAGTATCAACAATGGCGGTCACTGCCAACAATTCAAACTGCCTAACACATCCGCTTTTTATATTATTTCAATAAACTTCTATTAATGTAATAATCAAATTGAATTACTTAATACAATAACTAATATTAAATAACAATTATTACCAGTAACATTTATCAAAGAATCATGCGTAATAATTATTTTCATTATTTATTTGATACACCGAAAGATGACAAGCGGATGTTGTCCTAAGAGGTTTTAATCATTCGGAATACTTAATTATGAATATATTAGAAGATTAACATTTAAAATAAAAGATGAACTATAAGAATTGTAGAATTAAGTCAAGCTGGCATATCCAAGGTCGGGAGATCGGTAACATGTTTGACAAGCTGAAATTAAGAGATTGTCTTCTAACTAGTTACTCTTACCCTCAGTTTCCCACCTTAAAATTATCGGAAAATTAATGTGACAAATTGTCAAACACGCGTTATCTTCTGTGATTGGCTGATGAAAATTCATTCAACCAATCACAGCAGATAACGCGTGCTTGACAATTTGTCACATTAATTCTCCGATAATTTTAGGTGGGAAACTGAGGGTTAATCACGCAACCAAAGTCCAAGTGATAGTACACAAAGAAAACATGTTTTGCAAAATTTTATCAATACCATGAATGGAGAGTTCATAAGTCATTCGTATCATATGGAAAGATCTGTAATTTGTTTAGAAATCTTTCCAATGAATCTTAAATTAAATATTTTTTGCCAAAAATAATAATTTATAAACATGCTTTTTAGCTTACCGTGCCTTGTTATCCAAACCGAAAGTGTAAGCAAAATTTCATCTTAATCGTTTGAGGAAAACTGCTTTAAAATTCAGTTGCAAGATTTGATCCGAACATCATACACACATACATTCATTTCAAGTTAATAAAAAGAACAAGACTAATGTTGCAATGCAAATGTTCATAGGCTTTGGTGATCATTTACTCAATGCGAATATGTACAGACAGTAAATACAGAGGTATACATGGGGGCTGGGAAAGGGGGTGCACTTGCGCCCTCCTCCTGGCTTCCGATAAAACTATTTCAAATAAAAAAAAACAAAAAAAAGCATCAAATAAAATCGCTAAACGTTTGCTAGGTTTCGTCATATTATTTGATGAGCATTTCTCAAAATAATTTTAGTCTCTTAGCCCTGTCCCGCTTTTTTATAAAATATAGAATAAAGCATTATTACTTATTATTTATTTGTATAATAATCATTATAACAACTATAACCAAAAATAGCAAAAAAGACGCAAATACGCGAAGATTTTTTTTTCTTAAAATTATATTTTATTTATTTATTATATACTATAATGTACACCAAGATAAACAATATTTAAAAAGACATCTTATAACAAAAACAAACATACAACAGGCGGCCTTATCGCGAACCGCGATCTCTTCCAGGCAACCTAGAATGGAAAGAGACAACCTGGACACAATATGGGGTTGCACTTGGTGCAAATTTTACCACAAATAATTAATTTATTAAGAAAGTAGGTACTAAATACAAACAAATAAAATAATAGATACATACAACTAATATCAGACAAGAAAAACAATTATTCAGCTTATACAACATTATGATCACAATGACAAGTAGTGTTCCTTCACAAGTCGCTTAATAACAGGCAGTGATTTCGCGCGCTTTATAGTCACAGGCAATGCATTCCATAGACGAGTGGCCTGTGGCCTGGACAGTAAAAGATTTGTCTAGGAAGGTAGTTGAATGCATTGTCATTTTAAGTTTCATATTATCCGATGACCTAAGAACTTTAAGGTGCAAGTCACACAGAAACTGAAACCGTTTTTTGAGATAAAGAGCGGTAGAAGGAAGAAAGAAAATATTATATAGGAGAGAAAGAATATGAGCATTTCGGCGATGGCGAATTGGCAACCACTTGAGTTTCACACGAAATTCAGAAACATGGTCATATTTGCGAAAACCAAATATGAACCTTATACAAACATTTTAAAGCCGCTCAAGTTTATCAAGTTGCACTTCAGTGAGCTCAAGATAGCTGGCATCAGCATAATCAAGGACGGGTAACAGCAGAGATTGTGCAAGCGCAATCTTGGTTGCAGTCGGCAGAAAATAACGCATTCTTCTCAAAGAACCAGCAGATGCGAATAGCTTGCGGCTAACTTCCTGTAGCTGGGCAGTCCAAGAGAAGTTTTTGTCAAGGAATATACCCAAGTTCTTTTTCTTTTTCGCTAGAGTCGTCCAGTCGATCCTTAGTAGTAATAGTAGTAGGTTAAGGCAGATGCCAGCAGGTCATGTACCAGTCGATATTGATGTTAAAAGGATTTTGATGATGATGAGCAAGCTTAAAATGTCGAGTAATTGAGTCTATCGGCCACATTATGTTTGACCGTACCAGTGGATTCTGGTGGAGGTCGGGGTCTATAGAGACCTTTGTGTGAGAGCATTACAATTGCTGGTAGGCTATAGAGTTGTGGCGTTTGAGGTTTTACTCGAGGGTTTCTATAAACTTGGCAGTTTTTGCTGCAGTAGAAGTTTTAAAGTTTGTTTGGAATGACTGTGGTACATGGCCCAGGGTAATGATTTAATTAAAGAGTAGAGTTCTAAAATTTCCCTATTTTCACGAACCCAATGATCTACTTTGGTCGGGAGTAGCCGAGCGTTGTGTGGCAACTGTTGACCTGTGTGGCAACTGTGAGCATGTGTGTCAACTGAAGGCCTGTATGGCACCTGTAAGTCTGTGTGACACTATTTCAGGTGTGAAAATTCATGTTTGTGTAGGAAACCTATATGGGATAGTTCCTGTTAAGAGGTTAAAAGAAAGTAAACTCACTTTAGACATGCGTGAGTGGAGAGATCACCATATTGACGGTTATGACGTTCGAATCGTCAAGCCCTCATTACGAAAATTTAAATAATTTTTATATTTTTTGTTTTGATTACTATGCATAAATTGTGTTAGTAAGACACACAAAGCTCCAGTACCAATGGAGATTATAGATGAAGTAGATAATGAACTAACGTAACATAGGACAGACTAAATCTCTGTGTGAACAGGTTCTGAGTTCAGAGAGTTGAGTTGACTTGATATCGTGGGGATGTGCGAGTAGAGCAATTGTGATTGCTAAGAGAGCTATGAGATAGCTAAGAGGCTATGAGATAGCTAAGAGGCTATGAGATAATTAAAAGGCTATGAGATAGCTAAGAGGCTATGAGATAGCTAAGAGGCTATGATATAGCTAAGAGGCTATGAGATAATTAAGGGGCAATGAGATAGCTAAGAGGCTATGAGATAGCTAAGAGGCTATGAGATAGCTAGGAGAGTTATGAGATAGCTAGGAGAGTTATGTGATGGCTAAAGATCGTGAATAAGATACCTGGTGTCTTGTTTCTTTTGTTTCATTTAATGTGACATTAATGCCAATCAGTGGTACTTGGACTTGGTAATCAAGAAGATTAGGTGCTTTTAGGCACCAAATCGATGATTAAGTTGCTATTTTCTTTAAATTGGTATTAGAATTACTCGTTCCTTGCAATAGTGAACAGAGAGATTTAAAAGATCATGATTGTTTGTTTCAAAAAGTTTCCTTAATCACCTAGAGTCTGAGTCAGGATTGGACTAGC
Organism: Orthosia cruda; assembly: GCA_964057195.1. Lineage (NCBI taxonomy): Eukaryota > Metazoa > Arthropoda > Insecta > Lepidoptera > Noctuidae > Orthosia > Orthosia cruda. Next base: position 25,028,025 of record OZ059843.1, on the reverse strand, counting down.
GAATACTGTTTGGATATTTTTTATTTTTCAGAAAAACAGCCCTTTTATGATGGGAGATTGCCAGGACGCAGTGGACCAAGGACGTGTGGCGCAACACGACATGAGATGGCGTGGAGCAAGTACAAGAAGATGATGCCTGCGGGTGATAGATTTGGGGAGTCTGTTACCTGAGAGAGGCCCGAAAAGGCGACGTGCTGTGTTTCACGCTCGCCTCTCAAGAGGAACTACGGCCTACAGAACACCATGTGGTTTTATTCAGTAGGAGACTGACAGACCCCTCAGCTTTCCCCAAGGGCTGAGGACATCCATGAGGATTACCACATGATTTGATACACTGTTAAAACCTGACAATGAGGAAAAGACGAGGACGCCTGTCCTGCAGGATGGCCGTGTCGGGTTTAGTCAATAGTACGGACGTCAAACCAAATCGCAAGCACGCCATCTAGCGACAAAACAAGAACAACATTGGCGCGCTTTTTCTAACCACTTCTATGGTGGGGCAGAAAATATCAGTTGAGTACTGAGTGCCTTAGAGCTAAGACGTCGTAGAATCAGTGTCGATCCGTAATATTAGTAAGCAAGATTTTAACTGTGACTATTTAAAATAAACCCAGTGTATCGAATAATTTTTGTGATTTCATTTGCACGATTATACCCACCGACCTGCCCACACACGATGTCTTAACCTAAGGAAATACATCCTGACTTACCGATGGTTTGCATCTATCGGCCAGCCTTGATGCGACATATACATCTACATCATTAAAGTACTCATTATTAAAGATAAAAGTCTGCGAGAGAATATTATCTCACTATCATAGTTAAGTCACAATGGCAGCTTTTGTATTCTAAAATTCAATTAAATCCGGCAGAAACAAAAGTTGGTTACATTCGTATTGTAGTTTTAATTCTTATTCAAATAAATCAATGATGATCGATCGCGGGGGTCAGCTAGTTTTTTTTATAAAAAGATAGAGAAAAACCAAAGCTCATGTAAAAGTAGGAACATTAGTGATCCCAAGGCAGGGCCGAGCCGCCCCTGTGTGCGAAGTGTGCGGCGCACACAGGCGCCAGGGCAATAGGGGCGCCGGATGAAATGCCAGCGCTATTATTGAAATTATTTTGTCACATAAATAAATTTTCTTTACAGTTTAGTATCGATAAGTAAGTACCTAGATACAAGTCTTGAGTTTAATTTTACATTATTTGAACCGCCGTAGTCGCTACAATAGTAGAGTATTTTAATACAAAAGCCGTGCCATAGATGAGTTTATGAACGCATTACAAAGCGATGCTACGTAAGCAGGCTGGGGTCACCGGGGATTCCCTGATTTAAATATTTCATCTCTACCGTCCACATTTTGAAACAGAAGTCAGTCATTCTATTGATGAAGGTGTTAAGACTGATCTAAAAAATGCTTTAAGCTGTGGTATGTACTTTTTATTAATCTCTTATGAAGGAATATGCAGTACTTAAGTATAGCATAAAACATTTTTTTGTCTGTATGTCTGTCTGTTTCTTAACTTCTGCATCGATTTTGACGGGGCTTACACTGGCGGACAGCTAACGTTATCAGCCAGTGTAACTGTAAGCTCAGCCCCGGATCCCGGATCTACGATTTTTTCGAACCGGGGCAAATCCTTGATAGTGGCGCCCCCTCCCTTCAGTGTTTGAGAAAAACTGTTAAAACTGCCAATGAGTAGCATTTTTGTGACCATTTGTTAAAGTAATAATCCTTTATTAAATTTAAACTTTTTACCCGACTGCCGAAGGAGGATTTAGTGTTTATCAGTCTATGTATGTATGTATGCAAGTATGTATGTATGTATGTTTGTTCCTATGTGGCGTTCTAGAGACCAAACGCGTTGGCCGATTTTGATGATTCTTACGTCAATCGATTCGTCTTAACCCTGCAAATGTCACTGGCTATATAAAAATTTAAAAAGAAAAAAAATCGAAAATTTTGGGCGCCATTTTGTGGGTTTATTTTTTTCTTCTGAGTCTATCGTGTGGGGTATCAAAATAAAGGGTTTTATGAGGTTATTTGAAAAATATATAACACTTATATTTTTAAAAGTACCTAATTCAAAAAAAAAGTTAATTAAAAAAACAAAAAAACCCGACTGCTTAAAAAGCGAACTAAAAAGACGTAAACAAGAAGAAAATCATGCTGTGCAGTCGGAGGATACATCTGGTTTTGGTCAGCCAGCTTGCGAATATTATGTATCCTCCGACTGCACAGCATGATTTTCTTCTTGTTGACGTCTTTTTAGTCCGCTTTTTAAGCAGTCGTGTTTTTTGGTTTTTTTAATTAACTTTTTTTATTATTATCTAATAACTTTCATTTGTGACATAAAACAGAAACACAGAAAAATATATAACCAGGAATGACTACAACTTTACACGGCGTGCTTTTCTGCGAAATCATCTATTAGCTCCTCCTCTCTATTAATCTAAGTCCGTCGCATAGACAGTTTTGTTTTCAGTGGCTAAAAAAGTTAGCTTTAAGCTAGAAAAGTTTGTTTTTCAAACATATTATATTAAGATTCGAATAATTGATAAATACCTATGAGATTGTAGGAAAAGAGGCTTCATTTGTTCGATATTTCGAATTCTTGTCTCAAGGATTTGGCGCCCCCATGAAACTGCCGCCCGGGGCAAGTGCCCCGGTTTGCCCCCCGTTAGATCCGGGGCTGTGTAAGCCTGCCTACTATCGGACCAAAAAGTATAGTCCTCTAACTTTGAAAGTTTATTGATCGGGCTAAAAATTCACAGAACAATTTAATACAGATAAAAGTATTTGTCAAACGATTATTGATGAATCGTGTAAATGATTAAATTAAAAACATCTTTCATTAGTTATGAATTTTAAAGTAAATGAAACCCGATTAATGAGGTACTATTGACAATAGCAAAGGCACCCACCACGAAAAGAGAAAATTTGTTTCAAAAAATATTCCCTAGGTGGCATATTAAGCGTCGATTTGTTATTGAGTTTTGTGAAATACCTATAAAGATTTTCTAGAGACAATCATAAAAAATGTATGTTCTGTTTAATTAACTCTCCTAAGCACAAAATTAAGGAATTTTGGGGTCTTAATTCAGATTTCAAATATTATTTAAATGAATTATTTAAAATTGATTCCCATAGATGGGGGCGGTTTTAAATTTCCGAGGTTTCCCCTCGATTTTTTTTTGGTACAATGAAACTGTATACCGTGCAAAAATACTATAAAACAAATCGTCACAGTATGTAAAAGGGTTTACTCGGTTCGTGAATTTATTTTTTATAAAAAAAATCCACGAACCGAGTAAACCCTTTTGCTTGCAAATCACATGATTATTGATAATTTTATTAACTTCTTAATTTTACTATGGTCACAGATAATATAATACTAGCATATAGATAACTCATCCCATACAAAGAAATCGTGCCGACGTAACTAACTTTTTTCATCTGATTAAGCTGATATTTTTTTCTAAGAACATCGATCGCGTTAAGTTCCGTTCCACGGGTATCCTCCGATTGCACAGCATGATTTTCTTCTTGTTTACATCTTTTTAGTTCGCTGCTTAAGCAGTCGGGTTTCTTGATATTTAGAATTAACTTTTTTTATTTATAACTTTTTAGTTACCATATTTTTTTCGAATTGGGTGCATTTAAATATAAGTGTTATATATTTTTGAAATTACCTCTTAAACCCCATTATTTTGATACCCGTCACGAAGGGGTAGTCAAAAAAAATTGTCCCCCACAATATGGCGCCCATAATCCGCCATTTGATAATTTTAATGTAGACAGTGACACTCGCAAGAATAAGACGAATCGATTGACGAAAATCGGCCAACTCGTTTGGTCTCTAGAACGCCACATAGGAACAAACATATATAAACTGATAAACACATTACGATCCTTCGGCAGTCGGGTAAAAAACAGGCGCTTCATAGGTTTCGCACACAGGCGCTGCCAGGGGTCGGCTCGGTCCTGTCCCAAGGGATGTAAGTTTAAGTTCTACCGCTAGAATATAGTGGTGCTAATTATAATGACAACAATTCTTAGCTTAGTTTTGAAGGTTAAAGTATGTATTTTTAAAGGCGTCATCATGTCTAGTACTGTGGACCTCAAGGGGTGTTCATAAAATAAAGCGGAGTAATCCGCCATGATAACTGCCTACCCTTAGTTACATAAATACTTATATATATATATATATATAATGAATATCAAGACAGACTGAAGTAACAGTTCCGCAAAGCAAGAAAAAAGGAAGTTGGATTGTATTCGGACAGGGTTATACATTTTGTCTTTATAGTGTTATTTATTGTTTAAGGGAACTAAAAAGATTGTTTTAGAGTAACTCGGTAGTAAGGTGGTATAAACAAACTTTTTAATTTGTAAATTTAATTAGTTACTTATTACTTAGTTCAATCGCTACCGCTTACGTGGTTCAAATTATAGTAATCTAATCATCTTTTTAAAAAGGGGATGACGTGGAAACGGAACGAATGTCAACGTCAGTGTAACTATAACTTAGAAACTTCAGCGGCTTGCTCTGACAGATCAACATACAATCAACAGGAGACACGCTAGAGAGGTCGTACTAAACATTGTTTCTTATTAATAAAAGCCTGTGTTAATTACTTAAATAAAACCACTGAAGACTTTAACCATCTTTTATTTTAGTATTACGGGCATAGCACCAGCTTCTTGGTTGCCCTACAAATTAAGGCATCAAGAAAGATACATACAAAAACTCACTCCTTTGTATAAATTAAAAATTAAAACCAAATTAACAATATTTTGCCAAATCTTCCGGTGTACAACGCACATTACAGCAATCTTCATACACACTTCTTCTCTTTCTAACTAGAGCTAGAACGTCGACACCTGAAAAAAAAATAAGGCATATTTGATTTATAAAAGGATAAATAAATAAACTGCTTGAGAGAGAAGATGTATTATTTCATTTATATAACCGGTTGAATGGCGTAATTTGCGAAACCATTAAAAAGCCATAGTATCTCGCGTGGTTCGACGTTTCGGGCACTCAAGGGGTCAACTACAGTAGTGGTAGGCGGATGCAACATGTGGCATTCTCTACGACTCATTCTTAGGGCTAAAAGACTAAATTCTGGCAGCTGGATTTATATTGATATCGACCTCGGAGGAAAATGATGTGGCGATATCAGTAGTTTTTAGACAGTACATATTATAATGTATAATGGCAGTCAATACCAAATCAGTTTGGGCAAGAAGTATATACAAAATTAATCATCGAAACAAAATAAAAATCTTCATAATTTTACTTATTCAAACTTACCCCAACAAATTGTACTAAGCACTTGTGATAATTGCCGGCCGCAATAATATCGGCGCCCGTCAGAATTTTCAAATGTTTCTTCAACTGGAAGCGCAGCAGTGAATGTTGCCAGCGTTACCAGTGTCAGGATCGCGACAAGACACAGCGTTAGCTTCATGCTTGCGCTGAACAAAATGCACAACACCATTGATTAGAACGATGATTGAGGACATTGATATCTATTCTATCTTCTATATATATGTCTGTGCTTATGTGTTATGTACTTACAATTTTATATACAGATTCAGTCCGCGTTAGATTGTACACTACGATGTATATCAAATCACTATTGTAAGAGTGAATAATCCCAAACGCAATGAAGTGATAACCTCAGGTGACCTGATAGTGCAGAATGCTGATAAACTTCAGAAAATAACTAGATATAAGGGTACACACAAACTCTCTTGCTTTGCTTAGACTTATCCCATCATTTGGTGATTCTTAAAAATGAGCCCTTTCCTTAAGTTTGCCGTCCGTCATTACGACACAAAATTTAATTCTTATCAGCAACACTATCGAATGGTGTAATAATACTGCACTTGGGATTGCAATCTGCAGAATGGTTAGCACCGTTGTATCAGCCGAGGAGTGTTGAGTTCGATTCTGGGTCGCGCGAGTTCTTTTTGGGTCGCGGATAAATTTGAAAAAGAGTTACCGCGGCCCTGGCTCAAGCAAATGAAGGAACACGGGTGGGTTTTAGTCAGTAAAAGTTTGACACACCCTCCTGCTTCACCCAGAGCGGGAGAAGTCATTAGATGAATTCACACCAAAAAAAAAAAAGAAAAAAAAAGGGGTTCGATTTCTGGCGACCGTCCATTAATTACGTGAGGCTTGAAGGGTGTGGGTTCAGCAAAAATTACGAAATATCACAAGGCGGGAAGGGGGTAAGATATCACGTGTAGGACGTAGCGACTCAATCCACAATTAGTCACTTTTGACTTAAAGGCGTTTGAAGTTTCAGCTGTTATTTCTCCAACAAAAAGTTAGTTTTTTTTTTAATTTTTGCCCTTTATTATTAATAAAATAGTTTATATTTTATTTGTCCATCAAAATAGTGATATATTTTGTGCTATTTCTAAACAAAAAGCGGCGTGTAGTGTTATTGCGCGTGTAATATTATTTTTATACCAGTCAAAAACAACCTGCAACCTTTCTGTCTAGACATTTTTGTCATAGTCCTTAATTTCGGAATAAATTAGATTATACCTGTATTTAAAGATAATAGTCTAAAAGTTTTAAGATTCTTAGTAGGTACTAAAAATTACACGTGATTTTTTGTTAAACCTCACCACTTATCACCAACGGGGAGGGGGAGGGTTAGAAAATGCAAAAAAAAAACATCACGTGATTAATGGACTGCTGACCCTAGGAATATTGATTAAAAAAAAATCCAATTATTTAGTTTTAGTTTTCATCAATATTGGCCTCCTTTGAGTATTTTTATTTGCCTCATAGTTTCGGATTTGGCCATACACACCCACTTGAAAAACTCACACTGCCGTGCAACTCATATACTTTGATAAATACAGGTTAGGGTCCCAGAGTAGGGTGTGGAATATTATTGAGTAACCGAATCCCACTAATCAACTCTGCGATGATTCTGCAAACTTCTTGCGAATATGCTTACGCACCTTCAATTTGGAAGAGAACCGAGTTGTTTGCCATACTGATGCTCTGAGCTAGCGCATTCCATAGGGATGCCTAGGCGCTCGATGAAGCTCTCTTTACAAAAAGAGAAAAATTTGATATTTTCTGCCAATTGCTGTGAAGTAGCTTTTACATTGGAACATTTGGCAAAACTTTTAGAGCAGAAGTTTGTTAATTTGGTTTTCATTAATATAAATATCAAATGCGACCAGGATATCTCTCTGCCTTTCTTCTACAGATAGAACAATTTCTATAAAAACGCATTTCCGTATTGTTGCGTCGCGATTATCGCCGGGCCCTAACGAAAAACAAAGTAGCTGACAAAATGTCAAATACATTTGAGCAAAAATTGCTCATATGTGTTTTATTACACTAAGTGTAGGTAATTATACCTCGTATGGAACATTACCACATATTTGGAATGGTTCTATATAGTCCATTTTATGAGATTCAATTTCAACATTTTCAACAAATAAAGTAACTGCAGACAATTTCGCAGAAAATAAATGAAAATTTTAAATCAAAGTATTCGCTGACTAAAAAAGATAATTTTCATTTTTGTTTCAACGTCTGTTGGTGTTATCTAACACAAAGGGTAAAGTTTGTCGGCTCATCTCACCGCGCTGTTGCATCTACATGACACTGGAAGAAAACGCAAAGACCGACTGTTTGCCTCACCGCTTTGTCTTCTCTACATAACACTGAAAGAATAAGTAAAAGTTCGACGGCTCGCCTCACCGCGCTGTCGTCTCTACTTGATACATAGTCGGCACCGGCTCAGTTGCTAAAGAAGAAAAAGGTGTAATTTCAATTGTATTTTTTTTGCAATTGATTAAACATAAATTTAAAACAGAGTAAAAAGAAACTCAGTAAATACTGCTCCATATCAGTTGAAACTATTATTGAGACACTGATTACAAGTATTACAGGGACCTATCCCTGTACGTATATGCTTTAATTAAGCTTTTTTTATAGTTTCTGCTCCTCCTGAGAAAAGTTACTGTTTTTAATTACCTTGTCAATCACTAGGGCAGCCGCGGGAGCTTTAACATGATGTTTGTGTTAATTCATTAATAGACCTCCGTAAACACACTGCGAATGTTACCTTGCAGGCTAGAAACTTACTTCTTACAATTTGTCAGTATTTTAAAATAATGAATAATAATAACATCATGTTACTGTCCCACTACATATGAATTCAAAAAGTCACATTGGTACTTGCCCGGATTTGATCCCACGACCTCAAGCACGAGAGGCAAGGTAGAATGTAATATAGAGCAAAATAATTAATATAATTGTGGTGTTACTTAAAGTCTGCTTGCACCTGATACAGAGAAGGCAACAGAATTAATTACCGGGTTTCTCAAGACGGGTAAGCGTTTTCAGATTTACATTACCGAGAGTCCAAGTTTCCTCACTATTTTTTCCCGCACCGAAGTTAGTGATGTCCAAGATAAACTCAGAAAGTTTATCAACTCAGAATGTGCCTACACTATGTATTGAAAAATCACTAGTGCATAGGCGACAAATTCAGAAAAATCCCAACTTTTTCACAGCTTTTATTTACTTTCACATGCCAATGTTGATCCAATGCCCGGTGTTCATCATCATCATACCAGTCGAAAGACGTCCACTGCTCGACATAGGCATCCCCCAAGCGTCGCCACATTGACCGGTCCCGGTGTTCGATTGAGATGAAATATAAATACTGTACACTCGTTTTTAACAATATTTTCAGCATCAATGTCACGTCGACCTGACAACCAATCCTTATACGGAGGAATTGCGTTGATAATTTCGCCGGGGAATGGCAGTTCTGGATGTGAAACAAAGAAGGCTCGTTACTGGTTGTTTAATGCAAAAAAGCTATGAAATGTCTAGTATTGGTGCGAATTCCACTGTGGAAAAGAGATAGAGATATAGAGATTCCTCTTCTACGTCATGTATAGCTGCATCTCCCTCGCACATTGAAACCATTATAATTTTGACACATCAGAGTAAGGCTCTGCTCGGTGCTCATGCCGCGATAAATATATCAGCCAGTCGTAAGGAGGTAGTGGGAATGACTGCTCTTGTATAACCGTCTTTTTATTGATTTGGTTTAAAATTTGTTTGATATGCAAAATATTTGATTGTTCTTTTTTTAGTTTTGGTTCTTACCGAAATGCCTTTTTAGATGGCAAAGTCATACAATATATAGCTATATCATCGGTGTCACAATCGTGATTACAGCATCTATTAAACATAGCTGTCTTCCTATTAACCCGCCGTAGGCTTATTACGTATGAAACAGCAATCAGCAATATTTGCGCAGAAATTGTACAATCATCGCGCGATTATCGCTTTACGTCAAAAAATTGGCAGGCTTATTTTTGCGAAATAATTGCTCTTCAATCGCGAAACCGCATTATGAATTAGCGATAGCCACACCATAATTTTACGACCGCACTGCTAACAATAAAAATCTGGTAAATAAAATATGCATTTATCGCAAGATGATCGCGATCATTTCGTATTACGTATGGTTTTTGACAGCAGAGCGAAAGCCATCGGCGAGCAATGTGGCTGTCAAATTGCGATTACTTTTTCCCTTGTTGTTGGTCGATTGCGAATCGCTCGCTGATGGCTGAGTAGGTACAAAAGTTTTTGAGTTTTTGGCGGGATTTTGCTGTGTTATTTATTTGGTGGCTACCTACTTTAATTATCCACAAATTAATTCCTAGTGAATATTGGTGTAGTTTTATGTCTCAAATATCTACGCAACTGGGCAATTTGTTGAATCATTGAAACAGACGTGATCTCGATAAAGTGGAGGATACATTTTTATTGTAGTGTTGGCTACCTCAGCGAAGCTTGTCAAAAAGTTTGACGTGCTAGGTAGGTTTACTGCCAAATACTCACAAACACATTAGAATGTGTTATGTCCACAATAAGTATATTTTATAATATTCTTATTTCTATATAGTATGACGACTATTCTGCCAATATCTAAAGTAAATTGGAAAACAAGTGTGTTCAACGATCTATTTCATAGCTCAAATTATACGAGATGATGATTTTCATATTTTCCATTTAGTAATGTCCTAATGCGTTATCGATTCGATTTCTTATAACAATCGAATATTACAAAGCAATTTTAATCGATTTTATACATTACCATTTTAGTCATCTAATTTTACAAATAGTTTAAATAAAGGACAATGGCAGAAACCCATACATTGTTTTAGCTGAGATTAAATTCCTATATCAATCAATGAAAAATATGTAATTTAACTCAGGGCCATGATCTGAATTAGTTTGTGCAAACATTTTTGTTCGAGAACGCCGAGAATATAGATATTCATCCATGAACTTTTGTAAGTTATGTTTGGGTAACTTTTAATAATGTGTTTACAGATAAGGGCAATATCGCATAAGTTTTTCCCTTATCTAGTTAATTCAATATAAATTTGAAAAAATACTCTTTGAAAAGAGTATATTTTTTATACTAAGCGACTTTGACGTGATCAAAAGATCCTCGTCAACAACCAAGCTATTTTGTTTTAGACTTGGATATTAGTATTTTTGTCTATCATTAATTGAAAGTAATTCATTTATTGCTACTACACTACCTCTCTGCAAGGGACACCTACACTTAGACTTTAACTGTATTGTTAATTCATGTTATTATAATAACAAATACAAAAGTGATTTATTTACTACAGTCACTTGGCAGAATAAGTGTAAGATGGCAACACTAAGCTAATGAAATTTAACGAAAACATCAAATAACTTTCATTTATAATGTTTTTTTTATACGTGATGCACCAGTTCATGTTTTACTTTGAAAACACGTAGACAAATAATGGAATTTCTTTCGTACATAACTCACTTTCAGACGCTCAAATTTAATTCAGCTAAGATTTCGCCATTGTTCTTTTTCAAATTAATTATTATATTATCTAAATAAAAAGAAAATATTCAATATTTACTGTTACAAATACTTTACATCTGAAAATATTAATTTAACGGAATATTGGAGCTAAATAGTAATTATTGAAAAAAAAACAGCGTCCACGAAGTGTTGCATTTTCATAAGCTGGTTACTTAATCAAACTATAAATTTTACAAACCATTGGACAGGTTTAATAGCTCCTGTTAAAAGTGATTGTCAAAAAAATAGACTTGACTTAAAGGCCTCATTAGCCAAGTCATTAAATTGATCGCGCAATAATTGTACAATTATTGCTGCTTGCTGTTCATTACGTAATAAGCCCGCCGGTCTGGCTCGTTTAGATCTGGAAACGAAACAAAGAATGTACGTCAGTGGATGTTTGATGCACATAAAACATTTTCACATAAAATAAACCGAATTCTAAAGCAAAACAGAGTAAGTGATAGGGTGACAGGGGACAGGACGGTAGTAGAAAACTTGTTGCGCTGACCCCAAGTAACATGGGCAGAAAGATGATGCCTTTTAAACATATTAAGTGAGATGTTTTTGTAATCACTTGTTAAAACCCATAATTTTGATACCCACACGATGGTTTTAATCGTGAGCTGACTGACCAAAACTATATGTATCCTCTGTCTACACAACATGATATTCTTCTTGTTTACGTCTTTTTAGTTCACTTCTTATACAGTCGGATTTTTGTCTTTTTTAATTGATGAAAACTAATTTCTTATCTCAAACTAACCCTTATCTTCGAGACGACAAATTCGTTTGTATGCCCATTTCAAGCCGGAGTCGCAACCTTTGGGTGTCTCTGGATCAACTGCTCTAAGAGGGTTGGGTTCAGCAAGTGTCGCTATGTAATCAGCACGAGAAGACATAACGTTAACTTCATGATTGTACTGCAAAACGAAAGACAAAAATCTTTTTATGAAGAGATCTTGGCAGTTTTGTACCAGACTGCGCGACGCAAAGAAGTTCACCAGGTCATCAGTCCACCTGGTGGGCAGGCAGGCAGGCAGGCAGGCGTAAAACTAATATTTCTGTTACTAAGATATATTTACTGTAAAACTAGTGTAAGGCAAATGTGCCGAGTTGAAATTTTTACGTTTAAGTTCTATTATTTTTTTTAATTTTTGGTAATATATAATATAGATAATTATTAGTGTTTAATATTAATATGGGATATGTTAATAATGTTAAATATCAAAAAATAAGCATTTTATGCATATAAAAAGCGCCACAGATTTTGGCTTGTATAATATTTAGTGGTATCTAATGAAGTTTTTTGATATCCAATGTCGTTGTTGCGCGCCAATCGTGTCTGTTTACTTTTTATTTTACACCAATATCACCTACCCATATGTAAAAACGTAACATTATGAAAATTACCAAAAACAACATTATTATGATTAAATAAAATTTGCGGTTATAAATAATATTTACGTACTAATTGTATATATATTTTTAGCCAATTCACGTGTAGTTGAGACGGTACTATAATCGTGAAATTCCTTGAGCATTATGACGTCTCTAACATGGCGACCAATCGTGGCGCGTTCGTAGTCAGATGGTTCTTTTTAAATTTTTATCTCTACACTAAAGATTGCCCTATGGAGCAGGGCCAGCATGTTTCCAAGCATTCTTATCTTGAGTATAATCATCTAATTTGTAATATGCTTGTTTACAAGGTGTGCTTTTAACAATAGTTTTAAATTTTCTTTCATTTAGTTTTAATATATCACAAGGTATTTGGTTATAGAATTTAACACAGTACCCCATGAAAGATGTGTGTACTTTAGCTAATCTATAAGATGGTTCATCTTTATTTCTAGTATTACAATTATTGAGTCTATCACTAACTTTACTAAAGAGATGTATATTTTTCTTCACATACATAATACATAATAACAAACACACATATATTTCATAAATGAATTGGTATGAAACTGTCATAATATTAATCTTTTTAAATAGCTCCCTAAGAGATTTGCGGTGACTTAATTTATATATGGCTCTGAAAGCTCTCTTTTGCAATATAAATATTGATTCAATGTCAGCAGCCCGATCCCACAGCAAAATACCGTAGGACATAATTCTGTAAAAGTAACTGAAATAGACCAAACGCGCGGTTTCTACATCCGTTAACTGTCTCATTTTTCTAACAGCATAAGCGGCTGAGCCGACCCGCAAGAGATGTTATGTAAGGCCCCCATTGTAATGTCATCTAGAGTGATTCCTAAGAAAACTGTTTGATTTATATATTCTAGCTTTTCTCCATTCAATATGATGTCGCTTTGGCTACTTCTAACATTCGGCAATGTGAATCTAATAGATTTGTATTTTTTTTTCATTTAATACCAAATTGTTTGCCGTGAACCAATTTTGATCCTTAAGAATAGACTTTATTCACACCATCAAGATTTTGTGACCGCCGATCTATTTAAAATATCAAAGATGTGTAATCAGCAAATAACACTATCTACGGTTGATATTGTTATAACTGGGGCAAATCGTTAATGTAAACTAAAAAGAGGAATGGACCCAATATAGAGCCTTGAGGAATGCCCATTGTCATTTCAGCCCCTAGCGAGTTTACCTTGGACTCGACCAGCGTTTTTATCCCGGTAGTGTGATCCCTTGGGGTAACAAAATGTTTTTACGCTGGCAAAGCCGCGGGCAGAAGCTAGTTTATGATATTAGTACTTAAGAATTTTTCATAAAAAATATGGCGCAAGCATCATAACAAGCGTTGCGTAATTTGTTTTGTTTCCTAATATTATTAATTTAACTTGTTGATATAGGAGCCCTTTTGACCCTATAATTTTGTTGTTTTATTTATTAGATTTTTTCACTATTTTACTGTGTGTCATAACAACTATTACATCCTTCATTACATCATTATTTCATCATCATCATGCTGACCTTGTCCCATGTTACTTGAGATCGACGTAACGTGTCTTCTTCCTACATTCCGTCCTGTCAACCGTCACGCTGTCACTCCCTTTTCATTCATACCGTTCCTCACACAATCCATCCATTTTTCTTTCTCCCCGTCCATCCATTCGCATTTATATTAATAACACTTTATTTATTTCAATAGTAGCTTTTTCACGCGACTTCGCTGCCGGGGCCTAAGGCTTAGCGCCACGCACACTGCGGTTTTAATCCGCGTGATTTTTTGCCGCCCATTGTGCGACATATGGACTCGTATGAAACTGCACGCACTTGTGGTATAAAAATGCGCGATAAAAATAACGGAACAAGTCGTTTTGCCACAGAATCCACCGCACCGCGGCGCGATTTAAATCCGCGCTTATATTTTGTGGTCTTTGTACGGGTAAAACAGATAAAAATCACGCGGATTTATATTCGCCGTGCGTGTTAGTTAGCATTCGGTACGTGGATTACAAACCGCGCGAAAGAAATTCGCGCGAATGAATTCCACAGTGCGTGCTAGTGCAGTGTGAGAATCGAAAATATAATTTTTATAATTTTAAATTATTTTGTAAAACACAAACTAAACATGGTGTTATTTGCTGATGACACTTCTTTGATTTTTAACATAAATAGACGTACGAGTAACGTTGCCGACGTAAATAATGCATTGCGGCAAGTTCTAAATTGGTTCACTGCTAATAATTTAGTTTTGAATGCTAAAAAAACTAAGTGTGTAAATTTGCCTTGCCGAATGTCAAAAGTTATGATTGTGACATTATATTAAACAACGAGAAGCTAGAATTCGTCGACAAAACGGTTTTCCTGGGTATCACGCTAGACTCAAGGTTACAATGGGGTCCTCATTTAATATCACATGCGGGGCGGTTAAGTTCGGCGGCTTATGCTGTTAGAAAAATTCGTCAATTTACTGATGTAGATACCGCGAGGCTGGTCTATTTTAGTTACTTTCATAGTATAATGTCTTACGGCGTATTACTATGGGGAAGGGCTGCAGACATTCAGTCAATTTTTGTTCTGCAAAAACGAGCCATAATATACAATCTTCGCCGGCGCGATTCTCTAAGGGAACTGTTTAAGGACATTAACATCATGACGGTACCTTGTCAATATATTTACGAAAACATCATGTACGTTAGACAGAATTTACATCTTTTTAGTAAAAACAGCGATAGACATAGTTATGTTATTAGAAATAGGGACCAATTAATTCAACCAGGTTTCAGGCTGGCTAAAGTAGCTTCATCTTTTATGGGGTATTGTATAAAATGTTACAATAAAATACCGCCACACATTCTAGAATTGAATGAGACGAAATTGAAAACTTGTATAAAACGCACACTATGCAGGCAGGCATATTATAGGTTGGGGGATTACATCGCTGATAAAAATGCTTGGCCCAACGCTATTCCAGCTCCACAGCCACTAGGGCACAAAAACAAGTGATAAGCAGAAAAGTTCTGAAGTATTGTTGGACCTGCTGAAGACTGTATGAATAATTATAATGTATATTTGTGTTGTATAAACTCAATTATTTTTTTGGATTATATAACTGCACAGCACATATGTGACAAATAGGCGAAAATTGATCAGTGTTTAGGAACATGATCTTTGTATTCGTTCGCTTGTTTCGTTGAAAAATAATATTGTATGCATTAGAAATCAATAGACTTATTGGGTCTTCTTTTCTGTAGACATTTTTTTTCTTAATAACATTCAGTGTTGTGTGGTTGGAGAGGCTAATATCTTGAAGGCGACTGTTGTTTGCTGATAATGATGAAATTAGGAAGAATAAAAATAAAATCTTGATAAATAGCCTATATTATCTTCTAGAATTTTTAGGTGGTGGTTTGCAAATAATATAGGATTAAATAGGCCTGGCTATGCTATGCTCTCAAAACGGGGCAAAGTTCTTGAGGAAACCAAGGCGTATTCGAAGACATCTGACATCCACCAACCCACACTATGCCCGCGTGTTGGATAATAGTCCACTCCCTCTCACAGAGAGGAGGCTTGTGTCCAATGGACTGATTAAGCTATGCTATGACTTGCAAAAAGGTGGATAAATGAGGTTTAATGCTACATATATACTTCAAAACTTTAAAACCAAATTGTAAACTAACTAAATCAATGCAAACCAAATTGTTTGAAAATGTGGTAATCTCGTAGAGAAATATGATAACACCGCGTATTCTCTATTACAATTCAAATGATATTTACTTAATGTTATCAGTTCAACATATTGTCCTATTTGTGTCTTATCTAGCTCATTTTAATTTATTATCACATTGTTTTGGTAATTTATCCCTATAAGTTATAATTCATCGGGTCAAGAGTCGGCTCATAACTTTGCGGGCGTACTTCCTCCAATAATATTATGAATTATAGTTATTTTTTTGTACTTATTTAGAACAAAATTCTTAATAAAATTACAATCTAGCCTAAAAGACTAATGAGTAATTTAACTCCAACTTAATATGTGACGTGATAGATTATGTTAAAACTAAGAATAGTGTCCATTTGCACTTTTACACAAGTCCGTAGCACTTTCTTAGAGTCTGATATAATTTATAAAAACACCATGTTTGTAAAGTATATCATCATTTCAGCCGAAAGACGTCCACTGCTGGACATAGGCCTCCCCCAGGCGTCGCCACATTGACCGATCCCGTGCGTCTCGCATCCAGCGCCTTCCCGCAACTTTAACCAGGTCATCAGTCCACCTAGTGGGAGGCCTTCCAGCGTATCGTCTGCCGGTTCGCGGTCGCCATTCCAGAACTTTTCGGCCCCATCGGCCATCCGTTCTGCGAGCAATGTGCCCTGCCCACTGCCACTTAAGTTTGGCAATTCTTCGGGCTATGTCGGTAACTTTGGTTCTCCTGCGGATATCATCATTTCTGACTTGATCACGCAAGGAAATTCCGAGCATAGCCCTCTCCATTGCCCTTTGGGTGACTTTGAG
This sequence comes from Orthosia cruda, assembly GCA_964057195.1. Taxonomy (NCBI): domain Eukaryota; kingdom Metazoa; phylum Arthropoda; class Insecta; order Lepidoptera; family Noctuidae; genus Orthosia; species Orthosia cruda. Next base: position 25,011,166 of record OZ059843.1, on the reverse strand, counting down.
CTTTCTGATAAGGCACATTGTGAGCGACCACGTCTCGGTTCCATATGTAATCACTGGCAACACACACTGGTCATAGACATTTGTCTTGAGACACTGCGGTAAATTGGACGAGAAGATATCACGCAACTTCCCGAACGCCGCCCAGACGAGTCGGATTCGACGGTTGATCTCTTTCTCGAAATTGGACCTACCCAACTGGACCGTTTGTACCAGGTAGACATAATGGTCTACAACTTCGAGTGTAGAGTCTCCGACCTTAATAGGAGTGGGTGTTACATGGGCATTCACCATGATCTTGGTTTTGTCCATGTTCATTTTAAGACCCACTCTTTCGGAAGCTCTACTGAGGTCATCGAGCATTTTACTGAGGCTCTCCATGGTCTCAGCCATGACCACTATGTCGTCGGCAAACCGAAGGTGAGTAATGTACTCGCCATTAAGGTTGATGCCCAGCCCCCTCCAGTCCAGAACCTTGAAGACATCCTCCAGCGCAGCAGTGAACAGTTTCGGAGAAATGACGTCTCCCTGTCTCACGCCGCGCCGGAGAAGGATTGGTTTCGAGGTCTGATCCTGAAGACGGACTGACATGGTGGCGTTTTTGTACAAACACTTCAACACCTCAATGTACCGATAGTCGATCTGGCACCGTTGGAGAGACTGCAGTACAGCCCAAGTCTCGATCGAATCGAAGGCTTTCTCGTAGTCCACAAACGCTAAACATAGAGGCAGGTTATACTCTTCGGTCTTCTGTATAACCTGCCGCAGCGTATATATGTGGTCTACGGTGCTAAAGCCTTTTCGGAATCTGGCTTCTTCGGGGGGCTGGAAATCGTCAAACCTGCGCGCGAGACGATTCGTGATGACTCTTGAAAACAACTTGTAGACATGGCTAAGAAGTGAGATGGGCCTATAGTTCTTCAGCCGGGCATTGTCGCCCTTCTTGAAGAAGAGTACCACCACACCCCTGCACCATGCCTGTGGCGTTTTGCCCTCGAGTATGACGGAATCAAACAGCTTCTGAAGGGCCCTAAGGACTGGTTTGCCACCCGCCTTCAGGAGTTCGGCCGTAATTCCGTCATCACCCGGCGCCTTGTTGTTTTTGAGCTGTTCCAGAGCCATCCTAATCTCGTACAGGCTGACGTCCGGGATATCTTCGGTATAGTGCCGGGTCAATCTAGCTCTTGGGTCGTTTGCTAGACTCGCAACGGGCTTGCTGATCGATGTGTATAACTGCCCATAGAATGTCTCGATCTCCCTTAGAAGCTCCGGTTTGGCGGATACGATCTTGCCATCGTCGGTCTTCAGTTTCGTGAGTTGGCTCTGCCCAATAGCCAGATCCCTTGCAAACACCTTGGAGCCTTTATTTCGCTCTATCGCGTCTTTAATACGCTCGGTATTGAATCGGCGGAGGTCTCTTTTCAAGGATTTAGAGATCTGTCTATTGAGCTGCCGGTATTTGCACGCCTCATCTGAAGACTGCAGGATCATCTCACGCCTCTCCTTCATAAGCTTGAGGGTATGATCAGAGAGCTTTTTGTTTCTATCTGTACGACGGGTCTTGAAAAACTTAGACCCGACCGTATGGATAGCTTCCACGAACCCGTTGCTGTATTCATCCACGGAGCTCCCTAGGCATTCGAAACGATTCTGGAGTTCGAGCTGAAAGCTCTCGGGGTTTTGGACCTGGATCTGCGCTGGCCGGAGCGTGGACGTCATCAGTCGAGACCTTTCAAGCTTAATATTAAAGTTCAATGTGCCTCTTACCATGCTGTGATCGCTCCCGGTTTTTACCGAATTGGTCACAGAGACATCATTGAACATTTGCTTCTTGGTTGACATGATGAAGTCGATCTCATTTTTTGTTGCACCATCGGGGCTCTGCCAGGTCCACTTCCTGTGTTCACGCTTTTTGATGAAGGAGTTCATCATATAGAGGCCCTCCTTCTCCATAAAACTGGCCAGTAGGTGACCCCGGTGGTTCCGTTGTCCAACTCCAAATTGCCCCACTTGCCGCTCATCCTCGTCTCGTTTGCCCAGTTTCGCGTTGAAGTCCCCCATGACAACGGTGAAGTGAGTTTTGAAACCATGCATGGCTCTGGAGATATCCTCATACATGGTCTCTACCTCATCGTCGGGGTGTGCCGAGGTTGGGGCGTAGACCTGTATGACCTTCAGCGAATATCTTGAGGATATAAGGTACGCCACCCTGGTCGACACACTCCCGATCTTCACGTTGTTCACAAGAGACTTGTGGACGATAAACCCGACACCACCCTGGGACTGCCGGTCACCCTCTCGGAAATAGAGCAGGTTACCGGATTTGAGGATTATCGAGTCCTCCCCCTCTCTTCGGACCTCAGATAACCCTATAATACTCCATCGCAACCTGCTCAATTCTTCCTCGAGTTCGGTGACCTTCTCGTCGGTCCGAAGTGTGCGCGTGTTGTACGTTGCCAGGTCCAGTCGTCGGTGATTGTTGGGGTAGCCGGATCTCGTCCGGAGATTCTTAGCACCCCTTGCCATGCCGTAGCCTCGACGCTACCGTAGTCGAGGGTAGGCAAGCTGCCGGGTACTAGGGGCCATTTTTTATTTGTGCTATTCATTGGGGGGTTTTGCCATAATCGCCACGCTTGGCAGGCGGGTTGGCGATCGCAGTATGGTTGTTATAGAAGCACAGAGAACGCTGCTGCCCATTCTCTGGTTTGTCCCTTAGTCGCCTCTTACTACACCCACGGGAAGACATGGGATGGTGAAATTCTTTACGTCCGGCACCATACGGAACAGTACACAGTGTAAAGTATATAATATGTGTATAATCTATGGTGTGGCCATCGAGTAAAATACATGTCATCTGTGGGCGCCCATCTATAATAACACTATGATTCAAGATGCCATTAAAAACCGCTAACTTATATCTAGTAAAGTTTTATTAAAGAACCCGACGTTACATGGTGTCAGAAGTGATAATAAAGTATCGAAGAATAGGAAATAAGTGAGAAAGACGTAAAATGGCTACGAACGACGCAGTATCTGGTATAAAGCCACCAGCTTACCTACAAATTGACTCGGACAAAGCAACGTGCTGGAAAAAATGGTTACAACAATTTGAGTGGTATGCCATTGCTATTCAACTAGATAAAAAGCCAGCCGTGGTCCAAGCAGCAACATTTATGCCTGTGATAGGCCCAGACGCGATCGACATATACAACAGTTTCAATCTCAGCGACGAAGACAGAAATAACCTACAAAACATCATAAAAAAGTTTAAAGAGTATTTTGCGCCAAAGACCAACGTATCGTTTGAAAGATATATATTTTTCAAGATTGAACAAAACGAAGATGAACAATTTAACGAGTTTTTGACCAGAATAAAAACTCAAGCAAGTAAATGCGAATTTGACAATTTACTCGACGAAATGCTAAAGGACAAGATAGTGTTCGGATTTAGATCTAATCAAGTAAGAGAAAAATTATTGACTGAAGATAAACTAGATTTGACAAAAGCAGTAACTATCTGTAAAACAAGTGAACAAGCTTCAAAACAACTGAATGAGTTTGAAGGTAAAAATAAAATAGATAAAGTGTCATTGGTGAAAAATATAAATGCAAAACAAGATCAAAACAAGTATTTTGACTGCAGAAGGTGTGGTACAAACCATAAACAAAGAGAATGCCCAGCTTTCAACAAACCGTGTACTAAGTGCAAGAACAATGGTCATTTCGCTAGAATGTGCAAAACTAAAAAAAAATACGGCACAAAACATAAAAATAGAGTGAATGCATTAGAAGAAAGCTCGAATTCTGAAGATGATGTATACATATCTGCTATAAGTACCGGCGAGAAGAAAAACTGGACAGTAAAAATACAAGTTGGTAATGTGACGTTTACTGTTAAACTAGACTCAGGTGCAGAATGCAATGTGTTAACAAGATATTTGATGGACAAAGCAAAGACGAGACTGAAAGCAAGCCGAACAAGACATTTAATAAGCTATACGGAGGATAAAATGGTAGTTCTAGGCGAAGCAGAGTTACTTTGTAAACTAAAAAATGAAGAAACAAAAATTTTATTCAAAGTAGTTGAAAAAAAAGTCACACCAATCCTAGGACTAGAAACATGTGAGAAGCTAGGTTTAGTTGCAAGAGTAAAAACATAGACGGAAAGTCGGTGCAATGAAGAAGTATTTAATGGGTTAGGCTGTTATAAAAATTACGAATACGACATAGACCTAATCGAAAACCCCAGACTCGAAATTAAACCAGCAAGAAGGATTCCACATGCTATAAGAGACGAGGTAAAGCAAGAACTTGACCGAATGGTGAAGTTAGATGTCATAAAACCAGAAACAGAGCCTACTCCTTCCGTGAGTCCTATGGTAATAGTAAGACAAAAAGGTAAAATAAGAATTTGTATAGATCCATCAGATGTAAACAAAAACATTCTGAGACGTCATTACCCACTAAACACCATAGAAGAGATTTCAGCTGACATAAAAGGTTCTATATTCTTTGCACTATTACATTGTACAAAAGGATTCTGGCAAATCAAGCTATCAGAAAGAACATAGAAAATATTGACATGTGCTACCCCTTGGGGAAGATATTCCTTCAAGAGACTTCCATTTGGTGTATCATCAGCTCCTGAAATATTTCAAGAAATATTGTCAAATTTGCTCAGCAAATTCAAAAATGTAAGAGTATCCATTGATGACATTTTTATACATGCTAAAACTATAGAAGATCCACACAAAACTGTTCGTGAAGTAATCGAAACACTCAATAATATAAATTGGCTTCAAACTCAACAAAAACAAGTGTATTCTTGAAGCACAAAGAATAAAATTCTTAGGACACATTGTCTCAGCTAGTGGATTAGAAGCAGATCCATAAGGGCAATGAAAACACCAACAAATAAAACAGAGCTACAGAGACTACTAGGTATGATCACTTACTTAAACAAATTTATTCCCAACATGTCGGACCTAACAAATCCACTAAGAGATTTATTACATAAAAATACAAGTTTTACATGGGAAAGTCATCATGTAGAAGCCCTCAACAAAATAAAACAAGTACTTCAGAGTCCTCCAGTGCTGAGACTATATGATGTAAACAAACCTGTAACTCTAACTGTAGATGCAAGTTCATAAAATCTTGGAGCTGCACTTCTTCAAGATGGACAACCAATAGCCTATGGAGCAAGAGCATTATCCAAATCTGAACAGAATTATCCACAGATAGAGAAAGAAGCACTTGCTACACTGTTTGGATGTAAGAAGTTCCATGAATATGTTTATGGCAAAGAACTGACAGTGGAATCAGATCATAAACCACTTGAGACAATTTTCAAGAAAAACATACAATCTGCCCCAGCAAGGTTACAACGCATAATGTTTAATCTTTCACAATACTCACCAAAAGTCATATTTAAAAAGGGCACAGAAATACTCTTAGCAGACTTTCTTAGTCGAGATTGCGATGCATCTAACTTGAAATATGAACAAGAAGAAAATTTAAAAATTTCTGTCATACTACCTATGTCATTAAATGCTAAAGAAGATTTAATTAATGCTACAAAAGAAGATCCCCATTTACAGTAACTTCTTAAGATAATAATGCAAGGGTTTCCAGAAAATGTCAAAGAACTTCCTACAGAGCTACAACACTATTTTAACTTTAAAGAAGAATTAAGTTACTTTAAAGGAGTTATTTACAAAGGTGACAAAATTGTAGTGCCAAAATCACAAATTCCTAAAATGTTAAAGAGTATTCATCAAGGACATCTAGGAATACAAAGCTGCTTAAGAAGAGCCAGACAGTTTCTTTACTGGAAAGGACAATATGATGATATTATAAAACTAGTCAAAGGTTGCTCTGTCTGTGAACAAACACAAAGAAACAATATTAAAGATACAGTGCTAGTTAAAAAGATTCCTATACTTCCATGGCAACTAGTGGCATATGATCTATTTGAGTTAAAAGGAAAAACTTACTTAGTAATATGTGACAGCTACTCTGGATATTTGGATTTTCAACAGCTAAAAGGTCAGTCATCATACGAAGTAATTGAACAACTTAAAAGATGGTTTTCCGTACATGGAGTACCAGAAGAGCTACAAACCGACAATGGAACACAATATATGTCTAGAGAATTTAAGAACTTTCAAAAAGAGTGGAGATTTAATCATGTGACATCCAGTCCGCATCACCATCAAGGCAATGGACTTGCTGAGAAGGCAGTTCAAACAGCTAAGAACATATTAAGAAAATGCAGCATTGACAAGTCAGATGTTCAACTTGCCTTATTAAATTGGAGAAATACGCCAAGAAATGATCATTTAGGTTCATCTAACCAACGGCTTTTCAGCAGAATTACTAGATATCCAATACCTACAAGTGACAATAATCTAAAACCAAAAATATTACAAGGTGTTACAGCTGAACTACAAAGATTAAGAGAGAAACAAGTTAACTACAGTAATCAGCATACTACAAAACCAGTCAATTTTGAAATAAATGATAAAGTCAGAAACAAAGTTGCTCATCGACAATGGGAAGGGGCAAGAGTGGTAGAAAAGCCTGAAGGTCTACCAAGATCAGTAATAATTCAAACTGATCAAGGCCAAATCTTTAGAAGAAACTTCTGTCATCTGCACAAGACACAAGCAGACATTACCAGCAGTACCGGAAAATAAATACTCAGATGAACCAGCAGTACAACAAGTTCCAACACAAGCTCAATCACCAGCCATTCCTAAATTACTCCTACCTTCAACACATTCCTCACCAAGCACTCCCAATCATGTGCAGTCGTCAAACCAAGTTCAACCAGCGATAGCACCACGGCTATCTAGATTCGGTAGAACAATTAAACCCATAAATAGACTTGATCTCTAGTATTATGTACCTAAATTAATAATCATATTATGTTGTGCTGTGTATTATTATCTTATCCTATAACTATGCTATTATAACATTAAGCTAATTTGGTTCAGTGAAAGTAAAAGTAAGTTAGTTAATAATTAATAAATATTCATTTAAATGTTGATTTAAAATGTAAGTTAATTTTGTATAATCATGTTTTCAATTTGTCTTCAAAGAAAGGGAGGTGTAAAGTATATAATATGTGTATAATCTATGGTGTGGCCATCGAGTAAAAGACATGTCATCTGTGGTCGTCCATTTATAATAACACTATGATTCAAGATGCCATTTTGCGAAAAGCGCGGGAATTGTCGAATTTGGCGGTCGTGATTTTTCTTTTGGATTTTTTAAATAATACAAAACCTTTGAGATTGGAGATAAGTTGTGTAGATTTATGTAGATATTGATTAGTCTAGTTAATATTATTGTTTGTGTATATAATTCTCTACATTTAGAGTAAGTTTTTTCATTTTTTATTTTATTGTCCGATGGACAAGGAACCGCCTGATCCGGGGGGCACAGTCCCCTCGGTTGGGCTTAACATTGTTATTAACAATGAATCAAGTATGGACACCGACTCGTCCATAACCAGATCGGAGCGGAAAAGGGCTAGAGCTCCACGCAAAATGTGCAAACACTGCAATAAAAGAAGGAGACATGGTCACTCTACAGCAGGTATTAATAAGGAATCAGATTGCCATTGCGATAATGACTCGGTAGTAGTTCATCTGGAAGCCACTCCACGTTCTGTGGATGCTGCACAAAGTGAAATTCGTTCCGCCTCAGAACTTCCCCAGAAGGCGCCACAGGTTGCTAGGGCTTTGTACGAAGCCACAGACTTGTCGCCATATGTTGTACATATACAAAAAAATATTGATACAGGAAACTCTGCTCAATCATTACACCCAATTACATTAGGGCATTTTCTTAAAAAACGTCGATATAATAATATTGTCAATGGTTCTTTAAAACGCATCGGTCGAAATAGAATTTCAATAAGCTTCTCTCATTACCTAGATGCAAACTCTTTTATAAATGACCCTTGTTTGGCGAAAGAGAAATTAAAGGCATTTGTTCCATCTATTAATGTGTGTCGTATGGGTATTATTAAAGGTGTACCTATAGAATGGTCTCCCGAGGAAATAATGGAAAATGTGACTGTTCCCACTGGATGCGGGAAAGTTATTAAGGCAAGGCGTCTTAACTATAAAGTTCACGAACCGACCCCTGTTTGGAAACCATCCCAAACAGTCGTGCTCACCTTTGACGGTCAAATTTTACCAAAACGCGTGTTTTGTTGTTACAATTCTATGCCAGTAGAATTGTATACATTCCCAACAATTCAATGTTTTAATTGTTGTCGTTTTGGTCATACAAAGGTACAATGTAGGTCTAACCCTCAGTGCTTCAAGTGTGGGGAGAGGCATTCTGCTGACACTTGTAGTATTGAAGACGAAAGTGATAGTAAATGCTGTCATTGCGGTGGCATTCATTACGCGATTAACAAAAAATGCCCAGAGTTTGAGAGACAAAAGTCAATAAAGCACTATATGGCCCATAGCTGCGTGTCGTATGCTGAAGCGTCGCTGCTACATCCCCCAATCACCAAACTATATGCAGATGTGGTAACATCTGCTCCATCACATAAAAATAATAATTTTTCTTCTTCTCCACCTTCGCCCCATTCACCGAACACATCAAATTTCACATCACACAGGAAAACAGTATTTTTAAAACCTCGGGAACCCCCAAAAAAAGCCAAGGGGTATGACCGGGCACCTCCTCAAGAACTTATTAATAATGAAGTTTCTACATCGGGTAATGGTGTTGCTTTGCATAATAAATCAACAAGTAATATTAATGAAAGTCAAATTTTTTATTTAATTATCATGCTAATTAATACTTTATCTAAAAATAATATTATTGAACCGTCCAACGTTGCCACTATAATTGATATGCTGTCTAACATAATTAACCATAATGGATCCAAACCAACCCAAGATTGTTCAGTGGAACAGTCGTAGCATTGTAAATAAAAAATCTGATCTGTTCTATATATTAAATAAATACAATCCCTTTGCAGTCGCTCTCTGTGAGACATGGCTGAAGCCGGGGTTCTCTTTTAGAATTCCTGGCTATGCGTGTCTAAGAACAGACAGAAGCGATGGGTATGGCGGTGTCGCCATACTTATTAAAAATAACTTGTCTTTTCAGTCTTATCCTCTTCCAAGTCTCAGTGATGATATATCTGCTGTTGCTGCTATTGTAAATAAAATCTGTATAGTATGTATATATTATTCTCGCCCTACTGTAAATATTCTTTCTGAAATTAATAATCTTTTTACAGTTTTACCTAAACCATTTTTGGTAATGGGTGATTTTAACGCACAGCATCAGTCCTGGGGTAGCTCTAGTTCCAATTATTATGGGGAAAAGTTAATAGAAATTCTAGACTCAAACAATATGTGTATTTTAAACACATGTCTACCAACACGCCAAACAAATCCAGATGAGGGAAATAGTGCTCCTGATCTCTCAATCTGCACACCTGAGTTAGCATCGACATTATGCTGGTCACCTTTACCGTCTTCTTATGGTAGTGATCATTATCCTTTAATCATTTCTTTTCCACATAAAAAACCAGATACTTGCATTCTGACACCACAACCGCGATTAAAATACAGGCTTCAAAATGCAGACTGGGATAAATACAAAGATTGTGTGGAAGAAAGATTTTCTGCTTTATCTAATTCCTTAATAAATGATCCTCAGTTATTATCTAATGCAATTACAAGAATTTTAATAGAGGTAGCAGATAATACTTTCCCTATTAAGAATGGGGCTAAAGGCAAAATTCCTTCACCACCTTGGTGGGATACTGAGTGCACTCAGGCCATTAAAAAAAGAAAAAAATTATTGCCATACTATGACTCATCAGAATTTTGAGATTTACCAAGAAGCTGCACGTGCAACTCGTAAGCTCCTCAGGAAAAAGAAATTTGAAGGTTGGCAAAGATTTTGTGCATCTATATCTCCAGAAGTTAACGCATCTGTAGTATGGCAAAATATCAGGCGATTCAGGTCAGCATTCAGTGACACAACAGCCTCAAAACTGCCATTAGAGTTGGCCAATGAGTTTATGGATCATTTGGCCCCGCCGTCTGTCCCAGAACAGAGATCATTAATGCATTTTCCCTATATTCCTACTTTGGATTCCGAGTTGAACTCTCTCTTCACACTAAGTGAGTTGAAAGGAGTCCTTTCACATGTTAAGGATTCAGCTCCTGGTGAAGATGGTATACCATATTCATTTATAGCCAATCTGTCTGACTCTGTTCTTTTAATTTATTTAGATCTCATCAATACAGCTTTAATATCTGGCAACATCCCATCAAGTTGGAAGTCTCAAACAATTATTCCTATTCTGAAACCAAACAAACCTTCTTCTAAAGTTACTTCTTATCGACCAATTGCACTTTCAACAGTTCTTGCTAAAATTGTTGAACATCTCATTAAGAATCGTTTGGAGTGGTATTTGGAAAGCAAAAACTTGTTGGCAACATCACAGTTTGGTTTTAGGAAGGGCAAGAGTACGATTGATAGTCTTAGTGTGTTCACAACTGATATTCGCTTAGCCTTTTCTTCCAATAACTCTGTTATTGCTGCCTTCCTGGATATAAGTTCAGCTTATGATAATGTCCTAGTATCAGTCCTGGAACAAAAGTTGAATTTATTACAAATTCCAAAAATGCTGTCTAATTTTATAATTAATATGCTTTCAGAGAGATCATTAAATCTAGACATTGAAGGGTGTACATTTACCCGTTTAGTATGGAAAGGTCTCCCTCAGGGTTCTGTACTTAGTCCACTTCTTTATAATATTTACACTTATGATTTAGACTCCTCTCTAAATGAGTCAGTACAAGTCCTTCAATATGCAGATGATTTACTACTTTATTTATCTGGTCATTCTGTTGAAAATATTTGTACTTCCTTAACCTCTTCTTTATGCTTACTGAAGACATGGTTGGAAACCAATGGTCTACAACTGTCAATTGATAAAAGCAACATAGTCTTATTTACTAGAATGCGTAAGCCTCCAGCAGTTACAGTAATATATGATAATATCTCTATGCCGCTTAAAAATCAAGTAAAATTTTTAGGCCTTGTTTTGGATACACATCTTACAGGTTTACCACACTGTGAATATATAACTGCTAAATGTGAAAGAAATATCAACATAATTAGATGTCTTGCTGGTGTTTGGTGGGGAGCACATCCCTTTTCGTTAAAACTACTGTACAACACCTTGATTAGAAGTGTATTGGACTATGGGACCTTTTTGCTGGAACCTGCTAATGTTGCTGGTCTTAAGAAACTGGAAAGTGTTCAGTCTAAGGCACTTAGAGTAGTTTCAGGTGCAATGAAAAGCAGTCCTATTAATTGTCTTCAGGTGGAATGTGCAGACCCCCCGCTTCATTTGCGACGTCAATTTTTAGCTGATAGATTTATGGCTCGGTGTTTGCAATTTACATATCATCCTTTGCGAAATACACTTTCCATTCTCTCTAAAGAAGTTGCTTCATCCACTTACTGGAGGCACAAAGATACTCCGTGTTTAGTTAAAAGCTTTAGAAAATACAATTTAATTGAAGCTCCTTGCCACCAATCTCAATTTCTTCCTATATATCATTGTAATTACAGTTCATTAATTATGCCACCAAACATTCATTATAACCTCAATATTTACCGAGATGACGTATGTCATAACATTAACTTCAACTTTACTATGGATAGAGACTTTAAGGGCTGTCAGCTCCTGTTTACAGATGCTTCGAAACATGGAAGAAACTCATGTGTGGGAGTAGGTGTATACCACTCCCAGTATAATGTATGTCAAAAAATAAAGCTCCCGCCCGAATCATCTGTATTTACGGGAGAATGTTACGGTCTATTCAAAGCTGTCGAATATATACTCCTTATGGGCTTACGGAATTCACTCATTTTAACTGATGCAAGGAGTGCCTTACAATCTTTGGCCAGATTTCCATTCTACTCTCATAATTCTTTTATTATATTTGAAACACGTGAACTCCTTCACAGATGTTCTATTAAGGGATATTCAGTGCATTTTGCGTGGATACCCTCACATTGTGGCATTTTAGGTAATGAGAGAGCAGACCAGTTAGCTAATGATGCCGTATTATGTGGAGACGTTTTTCCGTACAAAAATAACTCCCAAGATCTGGCTGCTCTGCCCAGGGTTTTTCTACAGGAATCCTGGGATCAGCTTTGGTCAGGGCAATCAGTGAAAGGGAAATTTTATCGTACTATCCAGCCATCCATTCCTGTAAAACCTTGGTTTAGCAAGTACAAGTTGAGCAAAAAGATTTCAACCATATTCATACGTATGCGATTGGGTCATGTATGCACTCCAGCTCATCTTGCCAGGCTTGGCATTGTGCAGAGCCCTGAGTGTGAATGTGGCGCTGAGGTGGGAGATCTGAACCACTTTATTTTTGCCTGCCCCCTTTATGACAACTCCTCACTTTTCCAAAGCCTTGTTTCCCTCCGAGTCCCTTTTCCCACTTCTATCTCATGTATTTTATTTAATTTTAATTTAGATATTTATAAAATCATAGCACTTTTCCTTGTAAATAATGATATAGCTATTTAATAGTTAATTTTAATATGTAATAATTTATTTAATAGTTTTTAGTTTAGTTTAAAGACCGATAGATGCACCGAGTCGGCCCTTATATTGTGTGACCATCACCTGGTGACACAATAAAAGAGTTTGTTGTTGTATTATATTCCCATAATATACTGTTAAAATTTATTATTTTATTAATAACAACTATTCTCCTTTTCGTTTCCAAATTTCCCTTTGTAATATTTTTTTTATTTCGCGAGTTTTCAATTCTTACGTTTTGTTATCATCAGAGTTAATATTGTCAGTGGCAATAAGCACGAATAGTGCAGTGCCAAAAACCAAAAAAAAAAAAAAAAAAAAGATGCCATTAAAAACCGCTTACTTATATCTAATAAAGTTTTATTAAAGAACCCGACGTTACAATGTTCATGTGTTATATGTATAGCACAACATGGTTACTATTAGTCATTCACTTTGTACACTACACTAATTCAAAAGGATTAGTTCTTTTTAATCTACGCACTAAGTCTGTGTTGTCTAGCAGCTGGATAGCCTCAATATTCGTGGGCTCTATCTAATACGAAGATACGTAATATTCTTTGTTACCTCATATCTTTCAAACCGCTAGACGGATTTTGTTAAATTATATGACTTTAGATTCGTCTTCGTAGCACAAGTGTCACTGGCTACATAAAAAATAAAAGGGCGGATTTTGAGAACTCTATTCTGCGGTTCCAAATTTATTTTTCTTTCAAACCTATCGAGTCTGTGAATGGTATCAAAATGAAGGTTATCACAAAAATATGCACCACTTATAAGTTTAAATTAAAAGTACTTCTAATCAGAATCAGAAAAAAAAGATAATTAAAAGTTGTAAATAAAAAAAAACTCAACTGCTTACGAAGCGCACTAAAAACATTTAAACAAGAAGATAGTCATGCTGTACAGTTTGAGGATACATATTTGCGAGCTGGCTGACCAAAACCTAAAATTTCTTCTTATTTACATCTTTTTAGTTGGGTATATTTTATTTTTACTAGCTCTATATTATACTTTGCTTCCGTATGTGTGTCTGGCAATTACTAATCGATTTTTCAAGCACTTCCTGGTATCCGATCAAGCTGGAACTTGGCGTACTTATGTAACTTTGGAAACATTTAAATACTTTGGTACTATGAAGCTGGTCTGATGAAGGTGCTGGACGGTGGACATAGCAACTCCTCAACGAGGCAAGAAGCACCATCGTGTCTGGGCTCATTAGTTATGTATTGAAAAGCGATATTTCATTTTGTACTGTTCATTCCATTTAAAGCTTGATTCCAAAAGTTTTACTTTTATTAATACTTACGTTTTGTTTTACTTATTATATTGATAGGTTCGCGTTTGACTACTATCTCAACGGACTGTACAAGATGATTTTGGCGACGATGAACACGCTTATGTAACCTATTCACTCTTGATTTAAAGTGTGAATAGGTTATTATAGGTTGTCATCATCATCATCATCATATCAGCCGAAAGACATCCACTGCTGGACATAGGCCTCCCCCAAGCGTCGCCGCTTTGACCGGTCCCGCGCGTCTCGCAACCAGCGTATCCCTGCAACCTTCACCAGGTCATCGGTCCACCTGGTGGGAGGCCTTCCAACGCAACGTCTTCCGGTTCGCGGTCGCCACTCCAGAACCTTTCTGCCCCATCGGCCATCCTTTCTGCGAGCAATGTGCCCTGCCCACTGCCACTTAAGTTTGGTAATTCTTCGGGCTATGTCGGTAACCCTGGTTCTCTTGCGGATATCTACATTTCTGATTCGATCACGGAAGGAAACTCCGAGCATAGCCCTCTCCATTGCCCTTTGAGTGACTGTAAGCTTTCTGATGAGGCCCATTGTAAGCGACCACGTCCCAGAGCCATATGTCATCACTGGCACTGAGACACTGTGGTAAGTTGGATGAGAAGATACCGCGCAACTTCCCGAACGCTGCCCAGCCGAGTCGGATTCGACGGTTGACCTCTTTATCGAAGTTGGCCCTACCCAACTGGATCGTTTGTCCCAGGTAGACATAGTCGCACACAACTTCGAGTGTAGAGTCTCCGATCTTAATAGGAGTGGGTGTAACATAGGCATTCAGCATCATCTTGGTTTTGTCCATGTTCACCTAAGACCCACTCTTTCGGAAGCTCTACTGATGTTTCGAGCATTGTACTGAGGTCCTCCATGGTCTCAGCCATAACAACTATATCGTCGGCAAACCGAAGGTGAGTGATGTACTCGCCATTGACGTTGGTGCCTAGCCCTCTCCAGTCCAGAACCTTGAAGACGTCCTCCAGTGCAGCGGTAAACAGCTTCGGAGATATGACGTCTCCCTGTCTCACACCTCGCTGCAAATGTACGGGTTCCGAGGTCTGATCCTGAAGTCGAACTGGCATGGTGGCGTTTTTGTATAAACACTTCCACACCTCGATGTACCGGTAGTCAATTTGGCACCGTTGAAGAGACTGCAGTACAGCCCAAGTCTCGATCGAATCGAAGGCTTTCTCGTAGTCCACAAACGCTAAACAGAGAGGCAGGTTGTACTCTTCGGTCTTCTGTATAACCTGCCGCAGCGTATGTGTGTGGTCTACGGTGCTGAAGCCTTTACGGAATCCAGCTTGTTCGGGAGGCTGGAAATCGTCAAACCTGCGCGAGAGACGATTCGTGATGACTCTTATTATAGGTTGTAGCTTTCAGGAAACACAGGCTCCGGCAGGGGATTCTTCTAATATGGCAATCGAGTGAACTCCTCAAATATTAGAGGAATACATATAGCGATTTTGGTATTTTCATCAACAATGCAATCATTTGCACTCAAAAAGTATAAATTGGTGAAGCCGAGCTTTTTTTTTTTTTTTTTTTTTTTTATTATTGATATGCTTGCGTTTGACCACTATCTCACCTGATGGTAAGCGATGATGTGGCCGACGATGAAGCACGCTTGCCTAGAAGAAACCTATTCACTCTTGACTTAAAGACTCCCAGGTTGTAGGTATCAGGAAATACAGACTCCGGCAGGGAATTCCACTCCTTTGCTGTACGCATAATAAAGGAATTCCCAAAACGTTTGGTGCGTATGGGTGGGATGTCCACCATGTACCGATGACGCAACGCCGTACGTCTTGTAGTCCGATGATGGAACGGGCTAGGAGGAATTAGTTCATGCAATTCCAACGCACACTCCCCGAAATGTAACCGATAAAAAACCGACAGACTGGCAACTCGGCGCCGATGTTCGAGGTTCTGGAGCCTAGATTCGGCCAATACTTCATTGTCGATGAGCCTCTTAGCCCGTCTTTCGATCGCATCAAGTGCATCCAGCTGGTACTTGGCAGATCCGTCCCAGAGATGAGAGCAGTATTCCATGCATGATCGAACTTGCGCTTGATATAAGTTGAGCAGCTGTTCTGGCGTGAAGTACCGTCTCACCTTCGCGAGTATCCCCAATTTTTTGGAAGCCAGCTGAGCTTTTGCCTCAATGAATGGACCAAAATTGAGCGTCGATGTCAACGTAATGCCAAGAATCTCAAGATGGTCAGTTATCGGCACGGTCACACCTCTGAAAGAAGGAGCCGGGTGGAATTGGCTCCTTTTAGCGGAAAAAAGACACGCCTGGGTCTTAGCAGCATTGAACTTGACCAGATTGGCATCGCCCCATTCGGAGACTGCCTCCAAGGACAGATTCAAGCGCCCAACCATGGCCTCCCGGAGAGACTGGATCTGAGGTCCAGTAGCGCGCGCGTTGGACACGTATCTCTCAGCTACAGTGCTGTCGTCTGCATACCCAAAGGTGCCGGGTTTTAGCAGATCATTTATGTGCAGCAAGAACAACGTTGCTGAGAGTACTGACCCCTGTGGGACCCCGGCATTAATATCCAGTAATTCAGACGAGCGGCCATCAATAACCACTCGAATGGACCGGCCCCTCAGGAAGTCTGCAATCCAATCGCACAGACCACTGGGCAAACCGAATGAAGGAAGCTTACCAATAAGGCTTTCATGCCAGACCCTGTCAAAAGCCTTCGAGATGTCGAGGGAGACGGCAAGCGCTTCCCCGTGTCTCTCTATGGCCTCACTCCAGATGTGAATGGCATACGCTAGAAGATCCCCAGTTGACCGATTTTGGCGGAAGCCATATTGGCGGTCACTGAGGATGTCGTTAGCTTCTAGGTATGCCAGGAGCTTGGAATTAAGTACTCGTTCCATACTCTTGCAGAGGATGGACGTTATTGAAATGGGTCTGTAGTTGGCCGGGTCAGCCCGACTGCCCTTTTTGGGCACAGGCTGAACGTTAGCTTGCTTCCAGGCATTCGGCACTTTTCCCGTCTCATATGAAAGGCGAAACAGGCGTGTCAGGATCGGAGACAATTCAGGCGCACAGGTTCTGAGAACAATTGCTGGAATTCCGTCGGGGCCACTAGCTTTGTTCACGTCAAGATTGCGCAGCACCCTACGAACGTCCTTTTGATGTATGCGAATGTCCGACATACTCGTCTCGCAACAATCAGGAGAAGGAGTGGGCCGCGCGTCACCAGAATCCAGACGCGAAGATTCCCCAAAAAAGAGGCAAACAAGTTTGCTTTCTCCTCAGCGGAGTGGGCCAGTGACCCCTCGGGCTTCAGCAGTGGTGGTAGTGAGGGACGGCAGAAGTTCGATTCAACCGACTTAGCCAGGGACCAAAACGCTTTACTACCCGCTGGGTAGGAAGCAAGTTTGGTCCCAATACGGCTTATGTGGTCAAATCGAGATCTTAGCATCACCTTCTTGCAGGACTTGGCAGCCCTATTGTAGGCTCTCTTGCGCTGACCCCCGTCGCTTGCTTTGCGCTTCCGAGCGTCGACCCATGCCAGGTACGCCTCATGTTTGAGCGTGTTGGCGCGCTTGCACTCGGCGCCAAACCATGGCCGGTCAGCGCTAGACATTGCAACGTCAGAGAACGGAATGAAGTACTCCATTCCCTGACGCAACACATCCGACACGGCGTCCGCGCACGACGAAGGATCAACCATAGAGAAGCAAGTAGGCTGCCAAGGATACGATGCGAAAAAAGAACGCATCCCATCCCAATCTGCTGACTTGTACCGCCAAACCCGCCGAGCGCCTCTTGGGCTGGGATCGGGTGGGGAGTGGACGGATACGGACTTCACCAGACAATGGTCGGAACTACCCAAAGGTGAAGATACCGACACCGAGTAGCGGTCTGGATCTGTAGTCAGCAGAAGGTCCAAGCAATTGGCTGTGTGCGAATCAACATCCGGCACCCTCGTTGCCCCCTGGACCAGCTGGGCGAGATTTAACGCAAGCGCAAGCTTTCTCGTCTCCCGCCCAGCATGATCAGTGCGCTGGTACGGGAAAAGCCACTCCTGGTGGTGGGCATTAAAGTCCCCCAGTAACACCAATTGGGCAGAAGGGTACCGCTGCTGTGCCGTATCAGCCGCCTCACTAAGGTACTCAGTGAGCCTGGTTGTCTCCTGATCCCCGCTGTGCGAGCGGTAGACACAGGCGTAAACAATTTTATCAAGGCCCATGTCCACTAAAGCCCACAGCACAGAGAACCTAGAGTCCTCAAGGTTTCGGAGACGCCGATAACAGATGTCATCTCGGGCATACATGCATACACCCGCGCGTTGCTTAAAATTGTGCTCCAGGGTATACCCTGGGTATGTTAGGTACGATACATCTGACGGACATCTGATCTGCGTCTCCGAAAGAAAAAAGAGAGCCGGCTTATCAGTCTCCAGGTGATGATGGACTGCTATGTGATTTGAGTGCAGACCTCTGATGTTAGTGAGGTGCACTTTGAGTGGGAGGGGGTGCAGCCGCTGTTCAACTTTAAACCTTTTTCTCTTTTTCATCATTTGCGAGTGAGTGAAGAAAGGTTAGGAGAGGGAAGTGAGATGTGGCTTCACGCTGGTTACCTTCAGACACGCACTGAATGGACGCCATCATTGGGGGACTAGTCTGGAGACTGCGGGGACGCCCGAGCCCCCCCGGGAATGACCATCGGGCCCTCCCTTCTGGTCGCCAACCAGCACGATGGTGCATTCCGGGATTTTTCGTCAGTTGGCGGGGCAGCCTTTCGTGTGGGGCTGGCACACTACTTGGGCCCCCAACTACCTGCGGTCGGCCAGCGGTGCACCGTGCCTCGGATCCCGCTACCCTCCGCGACCAGTCACCCGATACGCCCATAACAGCACGTGCCAGGCTGGTCTGTCTGCAATAGAACCGCCATCTCGACCCATCTCCTGAAGTGGCTACACCGGGCATCGCACCGGAACACGGCTAGGCCGCTTGGCGGTACGTCTTTGCCCGGTGGGTGGTCGCAAGCCTTCGGCCGAAGCCTACCACCAGTTATTGTCACCTGATTGGCACCACCCGGGGACCACGTGTAGGGTATCGCATGGGGTACTTTCCTACGGACGTGGGTGACTCGGCCCCCAAAAAGATGAAGAAGTCCACAGATGGCTACTGGAACTGCACCCAGCACTACTATACTACATCTATATATATAAAAGGCAATGTCCCGACTGACATATCAACGCCTAGCCTAAACCACTACTGGGACCCCTTAAAGATTAGTATGTCACCGGTATAAGATATGACGAATAGTTAATCGACTATGATGAACCAAATACTTATAAATAGATGGTACTGATGAAAATGGTACCATCGAACTGATATGATGATGAAGCCGGAAGGTAGACAATGGAACTCCAAAATAAATCAATGTATCTTTTAATACTGGATTCGTCATAAGATATTTGAGGTACCAAAACTAAAAAGGGAAAACATACAAAATATATTTTTTTTTTAATAGAAATGTTATTTTCGTGTTTTGTAAGAGAATTTTAAGCAGTAGGCACTGATATTTTTATTTAAATTCACTAATGGAAAGTTTAATTTACTCTTCTTTCATGCTATAAACGAAAGCTTTAGTTTAAAATATAGCATGTCCCTTACATTAAAAATAAACATTTTTATCAAACCATCCCTTTCGACTTGTAGTGAAATGTCAGATGAATGAAAAGTGTGTGTGCGGCACACTTTTTTCAATTGTTTTGTGAGTGTATAACGTATCTGTTTATTTGAATATCATTGCCTAAACCACTAATGATAGAATTTTGAAATTTTGAGCGGATGTTGATTTTATACTGTAGGCATCATTTAAGAAAGGATTTTGGAAAACTACGTATTTAAGTATTTTCTGAACTTCATACCTTAAAGGGGTTGTTTAAAATGGGTGTTAAAGTTTGAGTAAAAAATAAATTATTTGTTATCAAAATACTGCACAAAAATATTATATAGCCCACTGTGATTATACTGGATGTGCTCGAGGGAATCAGTTTTTATACCTCGAATAACACTGGTACCCTCTGACTAAGTCTTTCGGTTTAAACGATTACAATCGAGGTCTGCTTTGCAATGATCATAAATAAAACTCATGGTCAGTCATTAAGGCAAAGTTTTAAAGGAAATTACTTCTCACACGGGAAATTCTTCTTTGTCTGTTCCAGAGTCACTATTAATAGCAGCCTGATCAGGCTGTGTGTAGTCCACGCAGGTGAAACTGCGGGCGGAAAGCTAGTAGATGATTTACTTTAATTGGCTGATAGATTATTAACTAACTGTAATGTTTGCTCTTGTGCTTGCGTTAATAGTAATAACACTTAATAAATAGTAATAACACTAGTAAGCCATTCGGCTTGATGTAGATTAGTTTTATTACTAGCTAGTGCTATTACCCCTTTAGGGGATATATTTCCAAAAATCCTTTCTTAAATGATGCCTACAGTATAAAATCAAAATCCTCCCAAAATTTCAACCATGCAAAAGTAAAAATAACATTAAAAAAAAAAGTTTTTGGCTCTCCTGAAAATCTATAGTTTGTCAATACATTGATTGATACTTCTGCTATCGATAAATAATAATACAAACTCCAAAATTCAAAATTTATAAACAACGATAGAACATTTTATAGAAATCTAACATCTAATAATAGAGACACCACTAGCCAATCGCTAGAACCATCTCCCCCCGAAGCATTACGGGAATTTTGGGCAAACATATGGGAAAACCGAGTATTCCACAATAACCACTCTAATTGGATCAACGACGCAACACCAGAAATCCCTGAAATGGACTTTGAATTCATTCCAATAAACACATTTATAGACGTCATCAAACACAACTGGAAATCGCTAGGCTCAGACAACATTCACAACTACTGGTATAAGAAATTCACTACCATACATCCATTCATATTTAATCAATAACCTTTATTAAATCACCACATTTGCTGCCATCATACATCACACAGGGAGTCACATACATGTTACCTAAGGACATGAATGATACAACAAACCCAGCCAAATACCGACCAATCACTTGCTTGCAAACGCTCTATAACATCCTTACAGCCTGTGTAAGTGAAGTAATTTACGAAAACCTTAATAAAAATGACATTCTTGCAGAACAACAAAAGGGATGTCGTAAAAACAGGGATGTAAGGAAAAGCTCACTATTGACGCGATTGCTATGAACAGCGCAGTTAAAAACAAACAAGATATCCTTACCATGTTCATCGATTATCAAAAGGCATTTGATTCAGTCCCGCATAGCTGGTTGTTGCATGTCCTATATATCTATAAAATCCACCCCACACTCAGATCATTCTTAGAATCTACCATGCAAAATTGGCAAACTGTACTCAAAATAAATCAAGCCTCCATGGCTTTAGCAACTGAACCTATTCAAATAAAACGTGGAATCTTCCAAGGCGATGCCCGAAGTCCTTTATGGTTTTGCATGGCTCTCAATCCTCTCTCACACCTCTTAGATAAAGCTAACACAGGATTTATTTTGTCAAAGACAAGCGGTAACACCCAATTCACCTTAACACACCTTACGTATATGGATGACATAAAATTGTACGCGGCAGATAAAAGCTCCCTTTTTCATTTAGCAAATACAACACAAGAATTTTCAAACGATATTAGTATGCAATTTGGGGTAGATAAATGCAAAATTTTGTCAATAGTTAAAGGAAAAATTCAAAATAACAGCTACACACTCGAGTCAGGTAAAATTATTTAGCCTATGGATGAACAAACTACATACAAATATCTAGGTTTCAAACAGTCGCGACAGATAGAACAAAAGATAACAAAACAAGAACTGCTGAAAAAGTTTACACATCGTCTTAACCTAATCTTAAAAAGTAATATTAACTCCAGAAACACAATTAAAGCTATTTATTTATTGAGCAAGGCACACCAACGACTCATTTACAAATGAATATCAGATAATAACATTCACAAAAGATCCTGTGTAAGCAAGTCACTTACAGGCATGCACATCATTATCATAATAAGTCGCATAAAATAAAATAAGAATTTAAACAAACATAAATTAAAATCAAAGAAAATTAAATTACATAAATTAAAATAAAATAATGTCAAAATAAAATCAAAACGAAATAAAATAAAATAAAATTTAAATGTACATGTCGCTGATTAAATAGGTATTCAATAAAATTTACTTTAAAAACAAAATTATATTATTAACAGAAATTATAATAAAATGTCAAGTTACATTATGACATTATAACATAAATATAGCAAGATTAACATTATAACTTTTGCTACAGAACGATTTAAAATACAATATTGCTAATTACTTACATTATTTAAATCATTGATAAGACACATAATATACGTTAATTAAAATTACATTATCAAATGATATCACATTATTAAAAATAAAATAAAAAAATGGAATAAAAAAAATAGAAAGTATAACATTATAGATTAGCAGCAAGAGTAGGTAGCTGATTACAGATCAATGTTCACGATTTTAGATTTAAATTTTGGCAGAGTATCAAAGAAGATATCGATGCTGTTTTCGACAGAACAAACTCTGTTGTACAAAGTCAACATTCTGTTTAATGGAGCATGGCGGCCCAGATTTGTGCGACTTGTCTCAGTAACAAATAATCTAGTTGGACCTTACATGAGAGTAAAGAGGGACTTCTAAGCTAATTTTAGCAAGTAGACCTGGCGTTGAATTTATCCCGTTTACGGTTTTATGGAGTAATAACAGATCATTTACTAGACTTTGCTCTCTGTCAGTCCCTCATCACATACTGCATATCTGCATGGGGTGGATCCCCTAAATCTATTTTGAAACCTGTTGAAGTTGCTCAGCGTGCCATTCTGAAGGTTAGCACCTTCAAACCAATATTGTTTCCAGCCGCGGTACTTTACGAATTTTGTGGCGTCTTACCCGTAAGACAGCTTTTTATTCTACATGTTATAACAATGCAACATAAAAATCTCACCTACGACCCACTCATTTTAAATAGACGTACAAAACACTTGGTTTGCCCTCAACCGATCGCTTTTAAAACCAATTTCGCCACTAAATTTCCTTTATTTATTGGCCCCTACATATACAACAAGCTAAATAAAATTCTTAATTTCTACCCGATGACAAGGAAATCTTGCAAAATCAAAGTGTATGAATACCTCCAGAAACTCACGTACGAGTAGACAGAGGAGTTGCTTCGAGTTCCTAGATAGACAACAAATAATGGTACCATATTATATTCTATGATATAATTTTGTAAATTAATAACGAAGATAGTAATAAGAGCAACAAACGGTCCGCAATCTCACACACCCTCTCACACTCACTCATCTCACTTCCATCACACACAAAGAGAGGACTAGTTACACACCTACCATTAGTATTTTTGTTCTTCTTTGTTTTACCTGTTATTAATTGGTTCTTCCTCCATTTCTATTTTGTATTGGATAACATCTTAGTTTGCATTACGTAATTTATTGTTTTTGTATTATTATATACTTATTACCTTTGTATTAGTTAGGTACATTCAAACATGGGATCATCATATTCGAAATACCTACTATTAATTGCAACTCAAGGGAATCGGCGTTGAAGGCTGAAATACAGGCTATGCCTAGTTCGGCCTCAAATGCTAATACTTTTGTGTATTTAAACATTAGTTTAAGCATTACTTGTGAAAAATGTACAAATTTCTGTGATAAAGATTACTATTACTATTACTATTTAGAGCCCTTCGTCGCTGCAATGTGTCTAACTTGAAATAACTCATTCGTTCTACGTAATCAGCTCTATAGGGGCATTTCTGATCTTTGAACCGTAAGCATCTGGTGAACTTTTTTTGAACGCGCTCTAGACGGTCTACATAGATTTTGTAAGTAGGGTTCCAGACGGGAGATGCATATTCCACTAAACTTGATAACCATTTACCACAACTTTTTGTTTTCTCTCGCACAAATACGATCTGAACTAGTCCAGAAGGAGTCCGTGTATGCCAAAACTATGTAGTTTCAGCAACAGGATTTTGTGGTCGACCTTGTCGAAAGCGCTGCTGAAGTCGGTATACAGAGCGTCGACCTGGTGGCCAGATTCAACGATCATGCTGACCTCATCTATATATGAAGCCAAATTGGTGACGGTGGATTTATTGCTGCGGAAACCATGCTGTTTATGAGACAGTTGCGTTTTGACATGGGATGTTAATAGAGGGCAAATCATTGATTTAAAAAGTTTTGAAAAAATAGATAAGATAGAGATTGGTCTGTATTTTTTAACGTCTGCGCAATCACCTTTTTAGGGTTCCGTACCCAAAGGGTAAAAACGGGACCCTATTACTAAGACTCCGCGGTCCGTCTGTCGGTCTGTCTGTCTGTCACCAGGCTGTATCTCAAGAACCGTGATAGCTAGAGAGTTGAAATTTTCACAGATGATGTTTTTCTGTTGCCGCAATAACAACAAATACTAAAAACAGAATAAAATAAATATTTAAGGTGGGCTCCCATACAAAAACGTGATTTTTATGCCGTTTTTTGCTATAATGGTACGGAACGCTTCGTGCGCGAGTCCGATTCGCACTTGGCCGGCACTTTTTTTTTGAATATAGGTACCACATTGGCCCTTTTCCATTCTGTGGGAAATGTAGATGTTTCAAGTGATTTATTGAATATTTAGGTAAGAGGATATGCCAAATTACGAGCACATTTCTTGATGAAGAGTGGTGGCAACCCATCCGGGCCAGCACCCTTGGCAACATCCACTCCGTTCAATGCCTTGAGAACCTCCCTCTCAGTAAAAACAATTTTATGGAGTGTTAATTGAGGGAAAATATGGGTATTTGTTGGTGTTCCAGTTATTCTGCTAGGGACAGAAAAACTAGACGAGAATTGAGTAGCAAAAAGCTGGCATATATCATTGCATTGTAGCGATCAATTCGTTTAAAGTCATCTCGGAAGGAACGGAGCTAGATTTTGATTTTTTTGTTTTAACGAAAGACCAGAATGCTTTGGGGTTTGACCGGATGTTATTCTCCATAGTGTGGACATATTTCTTGTAGCAACTCTTAATAATTGACCGTGCTCTCTCGTCAAGTATTCTGTACTCAATATCATCTCGCGGATTATTGTATTTTTGAAACGTTGCCTAATCTTTTCTTTTTCGTTAAGAACTCTCACCAAGATTTTAGAGTACCACAAAGTAAAGTTTGTGCTTACATGCTTAATTTTAGGAAAATTTTCTTTAATGACAGTCTGAACAGATTCATAGAGTTCCTTCACCATAGCGTCAACATTTGCACACGGTTCCAACAGCTGTTTCCAGGAAATTTCTTTTAATTTTCTATTGACTATTGTGTAGTCAGCTGCATTGAAATTAAATGAAGTTAGATTTACACGTTTTAATGGCACAAAAGCCTTAAAAACAAACTCAATTTCTAAAGGAGGGTGGTGACAATCTTCTCTACAGATAGAAGAAGTTCGTAAATTTAAAAACACTAGGTCCCACGTTCTATTATTGGTGTTTTTAATAACATTGTATTGCATAAGATTGTTTAAAGACATAAAGTCTATAAGAGAGTATCCTAGGTTGTTGACATAGTTAGACGGAATAGTAGAGGTTGCACAAGAGTAACTCGGGTCCTGTTTCCATTCAATGAAGACGAGATTAAAATCTCCGAGTACTATAATTTCTTCGCCGGTAGTTTTATTAACGCTTGTCACCGAACCGAGAAACATGTCCTGATGCTGCTGTGTCACTGGGTGTGGCAAGTAGATAGCGCAAATATTTAATTTCCTGCCCTCATTTAACTTAACGCGTACCCAGAGGTCCTTCCGCAGTAGTTTCCCACTGACAGGCCCTTGCGGAATCATACACTTTGGACACAGCAATGAGAACGCCACCTCCTTCTTTTCCTGAAAGCGCGCTGCAAGCCCTATCTCTCCTGTATATATTATAGCGGACGTCGAATAACTCTCCGTCGTTGATACTATCATTGAGCCATGTCTCCGTCACCACAATCATATCGTAGTTATATTAACAGCAGCATTGATATCGTTCAATTTTGTTCGCATTCCTCGCATATTCTGATATACATACTGTGAATTTTAATAAGTTACTCACGGTTTCTCGCTTTTGGGCTTTTAGCCTACATTAAAGAAACAGCGTGGTAGCTCTTTATGTGCATTTGGTCGTGCTTCATCATCCTTTCGAACTAACACGCGGCCATCACGGGCCCAAACGTATTTATAGCCCTTCTCACGGGCCATTTTCCTAGCCTGTGCATGTAAAGCTTTATTTAGGGGTGACAGATGTTCAGAGTCGAAAATGGGGTGTTTGGCGCCACCGTAGCCTAAGTGACTCGATTTGAGTTTATCGCAAACATGAGCTCTGTTAAATTTGGTTACGGATGCTAATAATTCATCACGTTTCCTTATGTTTTTCAGTTTTACGATAACTGAGCGCGGGCGGCTACTCTGCGGGTCGAGTTTTTTAACACGAGATACTGATGACACGTCACCCGCTTCAATATTGCACGACACAGTTTTACCCAGTTGGACTACCGTGTTTAGTAGGTTTTCAGCTTGATTTTCAGGAATCCCATTTATCTCTAAATTATCCTGACGAGAATGTTGCTCTATAATGTTCAGCCTTACAGATAAGTCAGAAACACAGGTTTTTAACTCCTCATTTTCTTTTTTTAGTTGACTCATGACATTCTTGCTCTGGTCAATCTCGATCTTCATAATATCATAGTCCTTGCTCATGAACTCAACTGAAGCCTCAAGCCCTTGCAATGTTTTTTTAACTCAAAAAAATCATTTTCAAAGTAAGATTTGAGCGAGGCCTGTATTTGCACAGTCAACACAGACTGAATCTCTTTGCGAAGCTCAGCAACTATGGTTCTGTCCAGCTTATGGGATTGAGGCACTGAATCCTGGCCGGTCAAGCCATCGCCTTCAGTTACTTCGCACGCGCCGTCATTGCCCAGCGAGTCGTCCGGTCGTGGTCGCTTGGATCTTACCGAGACATTAGGAGTTGCGTCTGTGGTACTACTACCACAAGAGGTAGTCGGGGTTACTCGTAACCCGATCTCAGACACTTGCATAAACGTCTGCTTAGCAACAGCTGCGGGAGGAGGAGAACGCTGCTTGCGCTGCATTCTACTATTAATTATTATTGTACCTTCTTGCTGCGCATCTATCATCTATCAATACATTTGCAATACCCATCCTTACATACTCTTTCAGAATTATACGATGGTCAAAAACCGTTTTTTTTTATTTTTTTTTATTTCACATAGGCCTACATGGGCACTTATAAAACGTCGACAAAAGGTGCACGGTTCGGGTTGGTCGTTTCCTATGGAGAAGAACTAGCAAGAATCTCCATGGTTACTCTTTTAAAAATGGTTTGGTTTTACAATATTTCCATGTTACAGCATTAGTACTTAGACATGGGGGGACACTGTAGGCCCGACTTATGACAATAAGTCGTAAGAAACTAAAAAAATAAAATAAAAGGATTATATATTTTATAAAAAAGTTAACAAATGTTAACTAGCATCTAGAAGGCCTACAATGTTCACTCATTCACAAAACAATCGGTAAAAGAATCTATACAAAGGTAAATAAAAATAAGTATAACAAGACTAAATTTAACATGTGGCACAAATTTTGTTATCAGTGCTGTAACTATTCTTAGCAAAGGGCTATAAAGATGTTTGAAAACCATTGTAAAAAGTCTAATTAAAAGAAGAAAAGAAAAATGAGATTGAGAATAGTTAGAGACATCCACATATTTGTGCCGTTTACAAGTTACCAGGGAAGCTGCATGCGCAGTAGGAGCTAAGGCCAAATGTTTTTTTTCTTCAACGTAGTCCTTGATTTTATAATATGCTTTTTTAATAAGGATACGTTTGATGTAGTTTTTGAACCTTCCATCGGTCAGTTCTATAACTGACTTTGGCAACTTGTTATAAAAGCGTATACTGTTTATAAGAAAAGACTTGCTAGTTTTCGTTAATCTGAATTTGGGTATTACAATTTCGTGCTTACTGCGTGTATTTAAATTATGGAAGTCGCTTCTAGTTTTGAAAAGCCCCCGATTTTTACGGACATACAAAATACATTCCAAAATATAAAGTGAAGGTAGAGTCAGTATATCGATCTCTTTAAATTTTTCTCTGAGGGACTCGCGAGGACCCATTTTATAGATTGCGCGGATTGCCCTCTATTGTAGGATGAAAATTGAGTCAACGTCTGCTGCTGATCCCCACAGCAGAATGCCATAAGACATAATACTGTGGAAATAAGCATAGTATACTCACCTAGCTGTAGCTACATCGGTTAGCTGCCTTATTTTCCTTACTGCATATGCAGCCGAACTTAACCTACCCGAAAGAGTTCTAATGTGCGCGCCCCACTGCAATTTTGAATCGATAGTAATCCCTAAGAATACAGTTTTCGTTATAACTTCAAGATTTTTGCCGTCAAGATTTAAGTTTAGGTCATGTTGTGGTACATTTGGTAAAGAGAACTTTAGACATTTTGTTTTTTTCGCATTCAGTAAAAGATTGTTAGCTGCGAACCATTTTGAGAGAACAATTAGACTTTCGTTAAAATTTAAGACATCCGTATCTTGCCTATCTATTTTAAAAATTAGCGAAGTATCATCAGCAAATAGAATTATATCCGATAATTTGGGCATCATAAAAGGGAGATCATTAATGTAAACAAGAAAAAGGAAAGGGCCGAGAATTGAACCTTGGGGCACGCCCATCTTGACTAGAAACCCGGAGGACGTCGTCCCATTAACATTTACTTTTTGCTGTCTGTTTGATAAATAGGAAAGCACGAGATCAGCAGATTTTCCACGAATTCCGTAGTGGTGTAATTTACAGATCAGTGTGTTGTGGTCGACGCAGTCGAAAGCTTTTGAGAGATCACAGAAAATGCCAATGGCATCCTGGGACCTCTCCCAAGCCTCCAAGATGTGGCTGATGAGTCCCACTCCTGCGTCCGTTGTCGACCTACCTTTCGTGAAACCAAACTGTTGACTATGCAGGATTCCATTTGAATTGAAGTGAGACAACATCTGTTCCAGCATGATTTTTTCATAGATTTTACTCAATGCTGGAAGCACGGATATAGGTCTATAATTAGAAGGATCACTCTTACAGCCTGATTTGAAAATTGATACTACTTTACTGTGTTTCATTATGTCAGGAAAAGTGCCGCTGTCCAAACATTGATTGAATATGCCTGTTAGGACAGGAGCAATTGAGTCAATAATATCTCCAAGAACCCTAACGGATATCCCCCACAAGTCTTTTGCAGTATTCTTTATATTGAGACTTTTATAAAAAAACTACAACGAACTATCAATATTCTCCTTACCAAACATAGGAAACACCACCCGAAATCATGCATACAGCGACTTACTCTACAACGCCAAGAAGGAGGAAGAGGATTGATTGACATTCACAATTTACACAACAAACAGATACTTTCACTCAGATCTTACTTCCATAACAAATCAGAACATTCACCACTACATAAAAATGTAACAGAAGCAGATAAAAAACTTAAACCATTCAACTTGCAAAATAAAAACACTCAAATTAATGAAAATATTATAAGCACACAGCAAAAAATTGCAGCATGGGCTGGAAAAGCTTTACACGGAAGACACCGCTATACCCTGAGCCAGCCACACGTCGATAAATTAAAGTCGAACGAACGGCTCAAACGAGGGGAATTGTTTCCCGAAACTGATGGTTTCATGCTTGCGATCCAGGATCAAATAATTGCAACACGTAATTACAGGAAGTACATAATTAAAGACTATAATCAACCGACTGACATGTGCAGACATTGCAACAGTGCCTCTGAGACCATACAACACATAACAGGGGCCAGTAAATCTCTCGCACAGACAGATTATAAACACCGACATGACCAAGTGGCCGCCATTATACACCAACATTTAGCACACAAATATAATCTTATAGATGAGATGATTCCATATTATAAATATAAACCTGAAATAATTTTAGAAAACAGAAATCAGATAATTTATTGGGACAGAACAATAATTACAGAGCCATAATAGACCTGACATCACTGTACACGACAAAGTAGATAAAACAGTTTACCTAATCGACATAGCTATACCTAATTCACACAACATCCAATCAACAATATCCGAAAAACTCAGTAAGTACCAAGAACTAGCCATTGAAATTAAAACCCAGTGGAAAGTACAAACCGTCCACATAGTCCCTATAGTACTTTCATCTACCGGTGTTGTACCAAAAGCTCTCACGCAAAGTCTTGATACTCTACACATGCCTTCTCACACACTATACATGCTCCGAAAAGCTACCATTCTCAATACTTGTCGCATAACCTGGAACTTCCTGACTTCCTCTACATTATCATCCACCTTTTCAAATTAATTTTCCCCTCACACACTTGGTCCTGGCCCGTGTGTAAGGTCGTATACTCTCTTAAAAGAGAAGAAAAGTAAAGAACTCTATATAATAATAATAATAAATCTTTATTCGAACTTCAAATTGGTAAACTATACTAATAGGTCTTATATATAAAGTAGGCACAACAATGTTAGGTGCCTGTACTAGGTAATCCTGTATCACAGGCGGCAGGGGCTCAAACAATGTAATTGTTAGGACAAGGATTTTTACAATATTTTCTTAACATTAGAATAGTGACAGAGATATATTAATTTATTGATAATCTTAATTACTAAAACAGATGAAAATTAAAATTTGTTCTATTAATAATGATAAAAATATGATTTCTAACTTAGCTTAGTTTACGTAAAATTGTTTGTACTTAATTATTTACACACACGGACAACGAACTTTGAGCGTCAGCAGATATTTGAGCTGGGTTAACCAATATTGCAAAATGTTTCCAAGCCATTTTGCCAACGTACGTACGGCGGCAAATTTCCTACGACAGCAGCAAATCAGCGCAGTAGCCTGTTCTTGCTGAGTCGACATCACGTGTTAAACACGGAAGTCTGGTCTTGAGTGTGACGCTCTAGCCGCCCCCGTAATCGACAGAGTTGATGTATCTGAATTCTGCTATCTTCCTTGCAGGGCTCTCAGGATCTCCTGTTTTATGATTGCTGGGTTTTTTAAAGCGTGAGCAAGTTGCACATTTTGGTACATCAGCTTTCTTCGCGCACTCTGTCATCGAGTGCCCTGTTTCACCACAATGTCTAAACGTCGGGTTGACCTCTCTGCATGTTTTTGCTGCATGACCATACTGTTGCCACTTGTAGCACCGAGTTAACAGTGTAAAATCCCTGACAGGACAGGACGTCCTATTAATAAAAAGTCTCGATTGAGCGATTAGGGCTTTACGTATATCAGCTGGTACTTCAATGACGTAGTTGCAGGTCGGCGCATCTTTCTTTCCAGATTTGTGGCTTAATTTTACCAATGCCAGGAAGGATTCCAAGGACATGTCTTCAAACTTGTCGGCTACATTTTGTTCAAAAATGCATCTGAAGGCCTCATTTTCAGCCATAGAAGTCGACACTCCTTAGACCACGTTCCGGGGTTTGCGCTTGCTGGGTTCGTCGGCTGTAAGTCCTGAAGTAGAGAGCTGGACTGCTTGCTTTACTTTATCAGCGTCATGTTCGGTCTCGGTGCTTATAATTACGCCTCCATTTTTTGTTTTCCGGACACCACGAACATGTAGTTTCATTTGCTCCGGGTGTATGATCTTTTTCACGAGGTCCTTGGTTTCGTCACTCGATATCAATTTATCTTGGGGATAAATTGCAACCGAGCTTAAATAATTGGGGCGCACAAAGTTATTTGCTTCCTTTTTAACTATTTCGGCAAAAGAAGCATTTCCCGAAGTACCTGAGTCCTGTATCATCTTCCTGAGGTCCATGATGTGGTCTGACAGGTCTCGCTTTTCAGTAAGGGATTCAACCATACTGTGCGTTACAAGAGATCTAGTCTTTAGCGACTGGTATAGTACTGCCATTTGTGAGGTACCTGATCCTATTTTACGGCAAAGGTTTTCTATTTTCATTTTCTGCTCCGAATTGAGTTTTCCATCTGCGGCAATAGAGCAGACTTCATTCAGATGCAGCTCTATAGAAGTCATCCATTTTTGAATCTCGGGCGTGGTGAAGATCTCAGGTGCGCCGCCACAGGTGAGACAAAGGAGAGCACAGGCCCTCTTGAATTCGAGGGATTGTTTCCATTTTATGCGTACACTAAATCACTTTTACTAGTTCATTATAGTTTGTAAATACACTCATAATTATCAAGTTACTAAT
Source organism: Orthosia cruda (assembly GCA_964057195.1). Taxonomy (NCBI): domain Eukaryota; kingdom Metazoa; phylum Arthropoda; class Insecta; order Lepidoptera; family Noctuidae; genus Orthosia; species Orthosia cruda. Next base: position 24,978,881 of record OZ059843.1, on the reverse strand, counting down.
ACACTTAAGAAGGTCACTATTATTCATTTATTTCAACTAAATATTGCTTGTGGGCACGTGTGTACGCGACAAGCGCCAATCAATCAAAGGTAGAGAAATCGATAAAGGTAGTGAAAGCATTAACGTAAAAAAACGTTTAACTTATTTAATTCAAGATGTTGGTCAAAACATGTAGAGGCTAAATAGTTGCAAAAGGAAACAAATGCTGCTAACTGTATACGTACGTCCATTCGTAGGTATGATATAAAATACCACTGAGAAACCTATGAAAATATACAAAGGAATAAATATTAATATAGGGCTCTTATTATCGTATTAATACAACCTTACCTTACGATTACTTGACTGGTAGAGAATACCTACCTCAGGCATTAAGTCCGCCTATGTACCGTATGTTGCTATTATGAAGAAAAAAAAGCTCAGCGTATATTGTAAATACAAAGATTCATTTTTATTTTCTTTATTTTTAATATTTTTTGTGTTTTGCTTTGGAAGTCGGTTAATTTTATGTGAAAAGGCTTTTGTTATTATTAATAAATAATTGCATAGCACTTACGTGAGTACTATGTACCAACTGTAAATCTACCATTTACTGTACTATGTCGTTCGTTGACTTGTATGTGCCCTGGCTGTTAAAAGTGTGTTATGCTCTCTCAAATACCTCTCTGATAGTGGCACATGTGTTGGATCATTCGGTTCCATTAATGATGGTTGAGCTGAGTGGTGCCAATCCATGCGTTATGTTCGTGAACAGGCGCCATCAGTTGGGATCCGTCAAAACTTAGATGCCTCGGCCTGTTTTTAATTACTTATTGTATTTTGGGTTTGTTCGTTCTACTCTTGACCCTTTAACGTACATATTTTTTTACATCATCCTCACATATAATTATGTACTTTTCCAACAAGAATGATGTAACCTAATACTGTAATAAAATTTTATTGATGCCAAAAAGTGTAGGTAAGTGATGTTTCTGGCACGTTCCTCTCCATATAGACCTACTGAAGCTTGCGAATGTGCTACTAGCTTAATTTCTATTTGTCTGGCAATTCAATAGTACCTCTAGATGGTTTAATTGGAAAAAGATATTTTGATTTTGACAACCTTACTCTAGCTACAAAACGTCTCATATCTCCGCTTTGCACGCCTCGGCACTTCACCGCTTTGGTGGAGTCTGGCCCTTAGGGTTCGGTGACCTAGGGTTATCATCATTTCGGCAACAACACTTCTATCTTATATATATCGGTTAGCATAGCACCCTAGACCTCAGTGTAAAGTTGAGAGCAGAGTAAAACCCTACGCATGGTAAGTCATTTTATTTTAATATTTATTTAATAATTTGACTCGCATCACTTCCTATAAATTAGTTTGTAAGTAACTAGTCACTTCTTAAATAAGAGTTCTGTAGCGAAATGTGTGTATAGTAATTGTACCTATTTGTATTCGTGTTAAGTGACCGGGTATTTGGGGTATTTTAAATATCAACATCATAATTATCTGCCTGTAACTGTACCACTAAGCACTTCATGACAAAGACTTTCATTGATTTTGTATTATATTTGGAAAGCTCCTGATGGTTGTCTTAAAGCACTTTACGTATGTACGTGTGTATTATGTTTTTAATTTCTGTGAAAGAGAGACGGAGCTATACGGGACAGATAGCACTATCCGTTTTTAACAACGGCATCACGATATCTTTTAACAACTCCGTAATACGATCCCTAGAGTTGGCAGAGTTTGTATTTTGCTTCTTTATTTCCCAAAGCGATGAGTATAGTAGAGTAGAGCCTATAATTTATAACTGTATTGCAAATCAAGCCAAACCGGACTAGGCAAAACATTCGAAATCTGGCTCTTTCAAAATCAAATAAGTTAAGCTCAGAAATAAATATATGAAACACACATTAATGGTTAGTTTTAGGCTATTAATTTTATCTTAGTGAAATTAATGACCCAAAATACGATAAATTGTAATTTTTGCTCAAAAATCGTTTGAAACAGGATCGATTTCAACCACTTAAGGGCCTACATACGCTTTAGTGCCGTAAAACGGTAACTTTCTAATGCATACTCCTCAGTAAAAGCTTGGTTAAAAGATTTGAAAAAAAAAAAAAAAAATTATTGATTCATGTACATAATTTTGAACACAAGATTTTTTCGTGTTACTAATAGTTTTGCTTTAAAAAAATAATTAACAACACGATATTTTTTCGCATATTTTGGAAACTCCTCCAAAACGACTTGGATGTTTTAAAATATTTTTATACAAAAAAATTGATGGCTGGTATTTCTTCATACCTAACATAGCATATGTAAATCAAATAATATTTTGCAAATAAGGAGGTTCAATTTTGATATTTTGGCATCGAGCGGGCGCACGGCCAGTACTGCGTTACATTGGGGCGTATATATCACCTTAATTCTTTATTGCATGCGAAATCCAAATTAGTAAATTTACTGTTCGCGGTTGGTTGTTACAACGCTATGTTCATTTTGGTCCGTGTTTAGTTTATGTCATATATCAGAGATGGCGCTGCCGCGCTGTGTTCGCAAATGTATGGGAAATTTACTTCATATATATTTTTTTTATATTTTAATAGTTATTCTGTTACTAGCTGTCCCACGCGGCTTCGCTCCCAGCAACTGGCTACCTACCTACCCATCTACCCTACATACGTGATTGTTGCGTTTACGAAGCGCACGCAACGGAAGCTCTCAAAAAATTTCCCCGTTTTTGCAACATTTTTCATTTATGCTCCGCTCCTTTTGGTCGTGACGTGATTTTATATAGCCTATAACCTTCATCGATAAATGGACTATCCAACACAAAAATAATTTTTCAATTAGTTCCTGAGATTAGCGCGTTCAAACAAACAAACTCTTCAGCTTTATAATATTAGTATAGATTCGGGGCGGAGACAAATCCAATCAAAAATCATGAAAATTGATCCAGCCATTATGGAGTTATAAATGGTTACACCATTTATAACTAACACGATTTTGTTTTATATATAAAGATATAAACACAGTGAATAAATAATTCTCTTAAAAAGGTGAGCTTCAGGTACTCATAGTTCCATTCAATTAAATTCTTTATTGCATATCACATGTGTTTAACAAAGATCTTATAACAGTAGACCCTGTCGGGCACAGCAATTTATTATAGGAATAAATTACCTAGCTTATTATAAATTAATTAATATAACTGAAAAATTACAATGGAAGCTTTAAATGTAATTATATGATACTACAGAATAACAATCATAAAACGATGAATTTCAATTAAAGTTTAGATAAAAGTGAAATAAAACAACAAACAAATGGAAAGTCAATCAAAAACTAAGATAAAAATGGCAATGTCATTAAAATAAAATAAAACAAAATACAATATGTCGGGCACAGCAATTTAAAATATTATCTAACATAGCATAGTTGAATCTTCTCCCAGCAAACCTTTGAGGTTAGGAACGGATTACATAAGAACGTGAGCGTGGGATCAAGTGTATAAATTAAAATTCTTCTACCTATTAAAATTCTTATAATAATTCATTCTCTGACAGACGACACACAGTCCAAAACATTGAGCTAGGAAAAACATGGAGGCGCCCTATTATTCTATACATACATTAGCTTATACAAATATGAGTGAAATACGATACAGAATGTGAAACATCATTTTGTCTCATTTCTTCTAATATAGTAATCGTATTTGACAAAAGAGACAACAATATTTCAGTTGTAGATCATTATGGCAACATTTTATTATGACGTAGTGACAGCTGTCAGTACGTGCCATATTCGCCATATTATTTGCCGAAATTTGTGGTTGTGTTCGTAGTAGTCCTGCTGTCAAATGGTTGTTTCCTTTTTGTATTATTAATGTGTGTGTGTTCCGTGATTAACACAACCATAGCATCGGCAGCCATTTTAAGTGCCTTTTTAAGGTTTAGGTGGGCACGTTTTTTTTGTAGGTATTTCGTTCGAGTTCATCCTATTAATTAGGTCTATGGAAACAGTGTTTATTGTCACAGAAACCGACATGCCAATTAATACATAAACTATGCTTAAACTAAATAATAACCCACAGTTTCTAGCTAGGTTTATCACAACAGTTGTTGCACAAGAATGCCCTATACAAAGAGGGTAACAAAATCACCGCAAAGGGGATCTTAATAAAAAAAGTGAATTTTACAAAAAAAATACAACCGTCAAACAAATAAAAACACTCCAAAGTGAAAGATAATTTCAATTTCGGAAGGCGGTGTCAAAAAATGAAAACAGGAACACCGACTGCCGACAATTAAATTATTTTTCTCTTTGAAGTGTATTTTTTTAAGTTTTTTATTTTTGACTTTTTAGGGGTACATAATGGGCAAGTTCTATAGTAAGGTACCTATAATGCCCACAGTGATGCCAGAATAGATTTACCCGAATAACATGTAATTTGAACATAACCAGTGGAATGAGAGTGTACCAGGGTGAACTGTCCACATCTGCGTACCCGTTCAGAGCATACTGGCGTGATGGTATGATAGGAAATGGATAATAGTAGTTTATGAAACTGTTGCATAATGAGGGGTATTAAAACATGAGTGTGTGTTTAAAAACCGAGCCGTAGGCGAGGTTTTTAATAGTTTTCACACGAATGTTTTAATACCTAGTTATGTGCAGTTTCATACACTACTTTATCTACACTCATAAATTGGGATTGAACCTACTAAATACCTCTTTTTGCATTTTCCATGCCATAAAATCGTGATAGCATTTGTCATATACTTTGTCAACTTTGCTAGTAATAAATTAAGAGTAATTTCCTTCGCCACATCTAAAATATCGGGTGGAGTCAAATTTTCTTCACATTCACACATACATTCATATCAGACATTTTTAAACAATAATTTAAAAAACTCATAAAATTCAGTACAGCAAAACTTGCAAAACGTATGAATGGCGCCAAAACCCAGCACATCACCGCATTAACCGCGCATGCGCTAAGGCTTAGCACGCACTGCGATCTTCATACGCGCGATTTTTTTATGCCCATGGAATTGTATGAAGTTGTTCGCATTGCGGTAAAGAAATCGTGCGGAAATAATACCGCAATAAATCCGTGTTTTGCCACAGAATCCACCGCACCACGGCGCGAATTTTATTCGCCCGAATATTTTGAGCTCTATGAACAGGTAGGAAGGAAATAAAATTCGCGCGAATAAAAATCGCAGTGCGTGCTAAGTCTAAAGCGGGCATTGTCATTGACAATTTAAAATTGGAATCAAATCTTTTTTTAATAGGTACTATAAAATGGCATTACAAAAAAAATATTGATGGAAACTCCTTAGTGATTAACTTCTTGGATTTGTCCTGTATCGTAATAGAAAAAAAATTGTTTTATAGCATTATTTTGTTAGAGAAATAGTGTTATAATAAGATTCTATTTTTAAATTTCGGTATTGTGTTTATAAAGTATGCCAATATAAACTCGTTTTGAATTTTGTAATTCGAATATTACGATACGAGAGTAGATAAAGATAATTTATTTGTCCAAACATGAGTTCACATACAGTATTAAGCATGCAGGATGTTCTATTTTTAATTACTTTTTGTACTGACATGTTTTTCCTAGTAGGCGTACAAATATATTCTACAATATTTAGAAATTAAAGCACTATTAAATAAATTAAAGGAATTGAAAATAAAATACAATTTAGCCAAAAGCACAATGGATCATAAAAAATCCATAATCATATATTAAAATAATGTCAAAACGTACAAAAATTAAGTCAGGAATCATAAAATGTCAAGTAAGTAAAAAACAAATGTCAGATATAAAACATGAATCATAAAATATCATACCAAATTAATAAAATAAACAAATGTCAAAAGAAACATCAAATGAAAAAAAAACAAATCACATGGCTTTAAAAAAAAACAATTTCGTAATTTAAAAGAATGCCAACAACGTAAAAAATAATGTCAAAATTAATTAAATCATAAAATGTCAGAAAAGTAAAAACATATAAAAAATGTGGCCGATGTAAAAAAAATAATAAAATGCCAAAAAAAATCATTACAATTTGATTGATTAAAAAAAATTGTTACGTGGAGTAAACAATAAACGGTCATGCGATTGCAGCAATCCCGAGGGTTGTCGTCATTTATTGAAGAGTTCTGTTGTATATCTCCAAAGTTCTTCATCAGATATTTACCAAATTTAAATGGGACCATTTCGAAATAAACTTCATTCGAACAAAACAAGATTTTTTTAAATCCATTTATATATGACGGAGTTATGCCCGAACATATATAAAAGACTTTGCTATCTATTTGTTATAGCTCGTCGGTTTTTTTATTTTCATTTTGACAATAATATGGCGTCTGGTTGTCGCTGTGGTGAATTTTGACTATTGTCATGTCTTTAGTGATAATCGCAAGATTAAAAACATAAAATCGGCCTTTAGCCCAGTTAGTGAGGATTTTTGCCCTACAAAAGGTAGTGTAGTAACAATTCTGAAATATATCGTTTACGTTTGTACTCTGATGAAAGAGCCAAGTTTGTGACCTCGAGTAGTGGTCGCCTGGGCTGCCAATCTGTTATTTTTATATCTACGACCCTACCGGACGGCCTGTAGGTCGGCGGTCAGTCGGTCGCTTGATACTCGTACTACGACTAAAAACGTTCAGTGCAAACTTGAAGAGAATAAAATTTCACACATTGTTTGTTCGAACATTTTTTTATAAGTTTCAGTATCAAGTTATTGCAGTGTAAAGATGTTTACAATATGCATTTCAATTTTCAATACCATTATTTTTTTCACATTTTTGGCTGTCCGTGTTTGTTGTCTGGGGTTAGTGACTCAGAATTTTAAACATTCCCTATGGCCACCGCTGGGAGACAATGTTAAAATATATTTTACTTAAATATAAAAAAATCATCATCCCTATTACTTATTAAAGGTATGATTGCTTATTTTTTTATTAAATTACTTTTAACTTTTATCACAAATAAAACAAAAATCTATTTCGGGATTCACCATAGCCAACAAAGCTTGATACACAACGTATAATCGACCTGCACACCACAAGAGCCTTGCGCGCACAGTTTGCTGCCATGCCCCTTTTTCGATAAAGGTAAAGGAGGAAATTACGACGTTCGTTTTGAGCGTCATAAAAGAAACAAAGTAATAAAAGGGACGTTTATACCTGCTTTTGAAAACATCTGCACAGAACCCACCGAAGGAGAATTGAAAAGTTCATGCTGAACATATATCAATAATATTCTATACAAAGTCACGACACGGCAGAAAATTGATATCTAGCAACAAAAACCATTTCAGTTTGGAATACATTTTGCCATATAATCTTACTTTGGTGTGGAAAAGCGGTAAAATAATAGAATATTATTTGTTCTTTCGAAATTTACGATATTGTACAAAAATGCTGCTATAACACGATGGAGGCTTTAAAAAATATGATGATAAACACATAACCATCCTTTGCGTTCCGCAGTCGGGTAGAAAACTGCCAACTATCGAACCCTAAAACCAGACCATTAGATATAAAATAATTGTCTTTCGTTTTACAGGATAATCATGAAGTTAACGCTATGTCTTCTCGCTCTGGTGACACTAGCAACACTTGCTGAACCCAATCCTATTGGAGCGGTTGATCGAGAGAAACCCAAAGGTTGTGAGCGTGTGAAATGGGCATACAAAGCAATATGTCATCTCAAAGAAAGTGGTAAGTTTGTGAAAAGAAATTAGTTTTATCAGAAAGAAGACAGAAAAAGAAGTTAATAAAAACATAAAAATCTGACTGCTTAAGAAGCGAACTAAAAAAAACCTAAACAAGAAGAATATCATGCTGTGCAGTCGGAGGATACATAATATGGTTTTGGTCTATCAGCTCACGATTAAACCCATCGTGTGGGTACCATTATTTCTCAACTATGACTAGTTGAGAAATAATGGTACCCACGTCACTTTGCGTAACGAAGACCATGAAGAAGCGTCGCTTTTGGTCATGAAAATTTAAGTCTTTCATTAACCTGGACATTACGCCTTCCCCTCAACATACTTGGCAGCCTTCCAACCACTGCAGGGTCGGTATTTGCTCAAAGACAACGAACTATAGGTGCAAGGGGCGTCAACGCGTTCGAGCTGGAGCCTTACAACCTCCGGAGTGCCTGCGGCCTCGAGCGATCACGTCCGTCCCGTACATTTGCTGTGTTAAGGGGTGATTACAAAAATATCTCACTTAATATGTTTAAAAGGTATCATCTTCCTGCCCATGTTAATTGGGGTCGGCGCAACAAATTTTCTTCTGCCATACCGTCCTGGCCACCGTCACGCTATCAATGACTCCCTTTTCTTTCATATCACTCCTCACACAGTCCATCCATCTTTATTTTTTGCCTTCCTCTCCCTCTCCATCTCTCAACATTTATACTATACTAGGTACTGCCAGCAGCTTCGCCCGGTGTATGTATGTCGAAAATTATGCTTAGGGATCATATACCCGAGAAAACGCACCTTTCTTACGCACTATTCCTGACTATAATCAGTATAATCTATCTCTATGCTAAATTTCATCAAGATCCTTCCAGCCGTTTGAGCGTGAAGAAGTAACAAACATACAAACACACACTCATAAATTTTCGCCTTTATAATAGTAGTCTGATTCTGTTTAAAAGTAATTCGAATATAAAAATGATAACTGAAAAGTTATAAATAAAAAAAAACTTTTTAACAAAAAATCAAACCGACTTCCAGAACAAAAAACTACAAAGCAAAAAATAAAATTCTTTTCCGAAGTCGGTGTCTTTTGTACCTACCCATTGTTTTCCGTTTTTCGACACCGACTTTGGAAAAGAATTTTATTTTTTGCTTTGTAGTTTTTTGTTCTGGAAGTCGGTTTGATTTTTTGTTAAAAAGTTTTTATTTTTCTCTTTTTAGTTTCGGTAGGTACCTCCAATTAACATGATTATCATTTATAGCCAAAGTACATTCCAATAAGCCCAAACACGACTAGGATACATTGTTTTATATAAGAGTTCCAGTGCCTACCTTCCGGCTTCATCATCAGATCAGTTCGATGGTGCCATTTTCATCAGTTACATTTATTTATAAGTATTTGCTTCATTATAGTCGGTTAACTATTCGAGATATCTTATGCCCGTGACATATTTAGCATTTAGGAGTTCCAGTGGCCATCTGTGGTCTTTTTCATCAGTTCCACTTCACCAAATGATACTTTCTGAGTGCAAATGATTGCATTGTTGATGAAAATACCAAAATTGCTATATGTTTGCCTATAACATTTGAGGAGTTCCCTCGAATTCCTCGATTTCTCTAGGATTCCATTATCAGATCCTGACCTGATAAATATGGGACTAACTAGGAAGTATACCCTTTCAAACAAAAGAAGAAATTTTGAAATCGGTCCAGGCGTCTTTGAGTAATCGGGGAACATACATAAAAAAAAAAAAAAAATAAGATTCCGACGAATTGAGAACCTCCTCCTTTTCTTGAAGTCGGTTAAAAAGTTAAGTTAAAAGACACGACTGTTTTAGAAGTGATATATATCCGTACTGGGCCCGCGTGGTGGATTAAGGCCCCCTCTCACAGAGAGGAGACCTGCGTGCCAGCAGTGGGATCGTTAAAAGGCTGCTGAAGATAAAGATGAAGAAGATACCCGAACAAACATTTAAAAAAAACATCCGAATTGAGAACCTCCTAATTTTGGGCAGTCGGTTAAAAATCGGCTCAGGAGTTATCAAGATATAGAAACTACACCCGCAATCAATTAAGTTAATATGGGTATTTTGTCAATCCTTTAGGTATCTTACTATAGAACTAGCTCACTATATAGTGATAGGGTACTTATACTAAAAAGAGAGAAATAAAATCATTTTCACAAAAAATAAACCTACTTCTAAAGCAAAACACTAAAAAGTGCAAAAATTGCTTTCGTTTCAGAAATCGGTGGAGGTACCAAAGACACCAACTTCCGAAAAGAAAGTTATTTTTGCACTCTTTAGTGTTTTGCTTGTGAAGCCGGTTTATTTTTTGTAAAAATGTTTTTTTTTGCATCACAATTCCACTGACGTACCTTCTTTGTTTCATTTCCAGATCTTAACGAGCCAGGCCGGGTTAATAGGACAACAGCTTTGTATAATAGTTGCTGTACACGCCAATGTACCGGCAGTCAGATAGCTACGTATTGTGCGACTTAGCCATCTATAAAAATAGCATTTGGGTAAGTACACCAAAACTAAAAAAAGTACACTTGAAAGAAAGCAAAGAAAGAAAGAAAAACGTTTATAATAATAAATAATAATAAAACCTTTATTACATGCATTAATTGTTAATTTATAACATAGTAATTAATAAAAACAGCCAATTAAATTCAGAACCGTACAAAGTTATATAAACATCATTAGTTAGAACACTTATTAATAACATATTTTTATTTAATTATTTAGATATGTATTTCATTGTTAAATTTATTCTACTATTTAACTTATTCTATTATTTAATTTATTATATGATTAAATTTATTATATCATTTTAGTTATTCTATTATTTGATTTATTCTATTACTAAATTAATTCTATTATTTGATTGATTCTATTACTAAATTCATTCTATTATTTAATTTATTCTAATATTAAATTCATTATATAATTAAATACATTATATTATTTAATTTAATCTATTATTTAATTAAGAAAAACGTTTAAAAAACAAAGGAAAAACTTGAAATACAAATATAAACTTGCATTAATTGATGCGTATAACTAGCATTTACGATAGTTTTCTTTCGATCCGCCTGATTTGTATCAAATTAACTTAGTTTATTGATTTACACAAATAAGAAAATAACAATTTAGTTAAAAAGGTCTTCGGACTCATTGCTCACCCAAATTGTTACATAATATGTAAAATGTTCGGGAGATCACGGTTCCGTCCAGTTCAAGCCTTATTTCAATTCCGTTTGTTGGTTGGACCAGATTCCATAGATAAATTGTCCATCCTCCTTTGGTAAGACGCAATGTCTTATAGCACAAGTAAAATCAAAATAAAAAACCTTAGTACTTAGTTACATCATAAAAAAGTGTTGTAGTTGATAAACTGAACTATGTATGTCGATTTATGGCGACTATAGTATTCCAAGACAAATTTAATTTTGTCCCTCAATCTATATATCAACAAGTAAAATATCAAAATTTTAAAAACCCCCGACACATTTATCTTGCGAAAACGTCACGATCTAAACAGTAAAACGCGCATACCTTTTGAACGGCTGAACCGATTTTATTCAAACATAGCTAAGAACACTCTCGATACAATCACCTTTCAAATAAAAAAAAACTAAACCAAGATCGGTTCATCCGTTTAGGCGCTATGATGCCACAGACAGACACACAGACACACAGATACACAGATACATGGATACACAGATACACAGAACACGCAGACACACAGATACACAGATACATGGATACACAGATACACAGACACACAGATACACAGCAACACACCTCAAACTTATAACACCCCTCTTTTTCCGTCGGGGGTTAATAAAATGGTTAGACTGGTGTGAAATTTCTGATCATTTTTTAATTGAGAAATTGGCTGGACGGTTAAAGAGAGCCTGACATCTGATTTTGTACTTCTGTTTTTCTCAGCGCTAAGAATAACCAACGATTCGTACAACCGAATCTTGCACATCAAACAAATTTTTAACCAATTTAAAAAAGTCGGTAATACAAGAGCAGTCATTTCCGCAACCACCTTACGACTGGCTGATATATATATCACGGCAAGAGCACCAAGCAGGAGCCTTACTTTGATGCGTCAAAATTATCATGGTTCCACTGTACGAGAGAAACGGAGCTATACATGACGTGGATGACTATGTCTTTTCCACATTGGAATTATGATGGCGATGACACGTTATTGTACGGCCCCTGTTCTCTGAAAGTTCCTCCCGATACTAGGACATTTCATAGATTATTTGCATCAAACAAGCACTGACGATCCTTCATTGTTTCACTTTCAGAACTCTCAGACCCCCGCCAAGTTATTTACGCAAATCAAATGTTCGACGTGACATCGATGCTTAAAATATTGTTAATTAGAAATGAATGTAGCCATTTGGTTCAATAAACATTAAAACAAGTAATTTGTTTTTTTTAAACCTCTTTTGTATTAATAACATGCCTTGTCACAAGAAACCAACGTGCGTGCAATATTTATATTTCATCTCAATCAAATACCGAGACCGGTCAATGTGGTGACGCTTGGGGGAGGCCTATGTCCAGCAGTGGTTGTCTTTCGGCTGATATGATGATGATGAACACTGGGAATTGGATCAACTTTAACTTGTGAGTCCTGTTAGGGACAGGTGAAACTAAATAATTAATAAAAAAACTTTTTACAAAAAATACAACCGACTTCCAAATAAAAAAACAAAAAAGTGAAAAATAACTTCAATTTCGGAAGTCGGTGTTCTTGTTTTATTTTCTTCGTTTTTTGACACCGACTTCCGAAATTGAAGTTATTTTTCACTTTTTTGTTTTTTTATTTGGAAGTCGGTTGTATTTTTTGTAAAAAGTTTTTTTATTTTTCACTTTTTAGTTGTGCTACACAATTTATATAGGCTAGGTACCAATAATGCCCATAGTGAAACCAGAATAGATTTACCCAATAACATGAAACTTAAACAAATTCAGTCGAATAAGGGTATACAAAGGTGAACTGTTTACACCTGCGTACCCCTTTAAAGCGTACTAGTGTGATGTTATGTTATGAAATGGTGTAAACAATAAACATAATTGCGATTGCAGCTATCCCGAGTGATTTGCCGTCATTTATTGAAGAGTTCTGATGTGTATCTCCGATGTTCTTTATCAGATCTTGATGAAAATTAAATGGAACCACTTGACAAACACCAGCTTTCAAATAAAAAAAGAATCATCAAAATCGGTTCACCCAGTAACAAGTTCTGAGGTAACACACATAAAAAAAAAAAAAAATACATTCGAATTGAGAACCTCCTCCTTTTTTGAAGTCGGTTAAAAAGATTAGGTCTCCAATCGTACTACTAATGTTAATAATGAGGTTGACGTGCGTGCTATGTGATTCGTAATTTTACTGCCACTATTATCCGTCTGAAAAGCCTAATGATAAAAGAGGTGGCCTACTACACTTAAGATTGCGAGTTCGTCCCAGCTATGGATATGTATTTTTAAAACCGACTTTACAACAAATAAAAACACTACAAAGTGAAAAATAACTTAAATTTCGGAAGTCGGTGTTCTTGTTTTGGTTTCATCGTTTTCTGACACCGACTTCCGAAATTGAAGTTATTTTTCACTTTGTAGTGTTTTTATTTGTAAGTCGGTTGTATTTTTGTTAAAAAGTTTTATTTTTATTTTTCACTTTTTAGTTGTGGTTCATAATGGACCAATTCTTCAAAGTGAAGCCAGAATAGATTAACCCAGAAACATGAAACTTAGACAAAAACAGTGGAATTATAGTATACCAGGGTGAACTGCGTACCCCTTTAGAGCGTGATAGTGTGATGTTATGTTATGAAATGATGTAAACAATAAACAGACATCCGATTGCAGCAATCCCGAGTGATTTGCCGTCATTTATTGAAGAGTTCTGATGTGTATCTCCGAAGTTCTTTACCAAATCTTGATGAAAATTAAATGGGACCACATGACAAACACCAGCTTTCAAATAAAAAAAGAATCATCAAAATCGGTTCACCCAGTCACAAGTTTTGAGGTAACACAAATAAAAAAATAAAAAAAACATTCGAATTGAGAACCTCCTCCTTTTTTTGAAGTCGGTTAAAAAAAAGGAGGTTCAATGTTCGACATTGTTTTTTTCACCGACTTATCTCCGTCAATTGTGGACCGATTTCGAAAATTATTTTTTTGTTTGAAAGGGTATGTGCCTAAATTGGTCTCGTTTTAATTTGACGAAGATTTGATGTAGAACTTCGGAGATATACAATAACACTCTTCAATAAGTCACGGCAAATCTCTCGGGATTCCTGCAATCACACGTCTGTTTATTGACCTTTTCATAACATAAAATCACGCCAGTACTAAAATGGGTACACAGATGTGTACATTTCACCTTGGTACACCAATTCACAGGTTATGTTCAAGTTTCATGATATTCAGGTAATCTATTCTGGCATTATAAAAACTTAGCTAGGTACAACTAAAAAGTGAAATATTTTTTTTTTTTGGAATTCGCGGTGTCAATAAAGAAAAAAAATTGTACCTATCAAAGACATCGACTTCCAAAAAGAAAGTTATTTTTCACTTTGTAGTGTTTTATATCGAAGTCGGTAACTAGTATTGATTTCTTAAGATTTTTTTTATGTTTTCGGTGTGGTGTTCTGCAGTGCTACTAGATGGGGCGCAGCAAATCTGTCCGTACTTTTTTTGTATGAAGTCGATATTCTTCTCCCTAGAGTAAATAGTATTCTGTGCAGCGAACGCTCGATCTAAGTAGGTAGAAAGGTAAAGTCAAAGTCAAATGTATTTATTTCAACTGGCCCATTTAGCGGCACTTTTGAACGTTAAGAAATATTAACTAATAAAAATTGATTCTAACGTGCATTCGGAAAAATAGGTTGTTATGAAGAAGAACGCACAAGAAACTCCATACTCACTCTATTAAAAAAAAAAGTTTTTACAATATTGACATAAGTACAAACATTAATAAATTCATATACGTGAGAACGATGCACCCAGAACTATACTATACTTACTACATATATGTATAAAGTATTACAAGCACTAAATGGTAAATTCCTTCACTTGATAAATAGGAACATGGTTCTCACATACTTACAAATATTGCAATCATAGGTAAATTATCTAATTCAACAAAAATGGAACAGTGTGCGAGTCAAATTTTTTTCAACAAAAAGAGAAGAAAAAAAAATAAAGCGTTACTATAATTATGAATATAATACAAATTAACCAGTTTGATTTTGTCTACACTAAAGATTGCTGTATGGAGCAGGACCAGCATGTTTTCAAGCATTTTTATCTTGAAGTAAGTAGGGTAGGTTAAGGTAGGTAGGTAGGTACTTACCCTACCTACCTAATCCTATCTACCTTAGATAGGTCTAGGTTAGTAGGGTAGGTACAGGTAGGTAGGTAAGTAGGGTAGGATAGGCAGTTAATGGGAACGAAGCCGCGGGCACAGCTAGTACTTAATAATAATTAAACTTGATGCTTGCGAATGCTACTCGTTGTTATAGTGTATGGTTAGCATAGCAACCAATTAAGATTATGAATTTGATTTTGCTATCTCTCACGTAGAAAGCCACCGCGACATGTAAAATGAGAAACGTCAACGGATTTCTTCGATTGTGACGACTTTAGACCGAGGTTGCATGTAGTCCTGCGCCGAGCCCAGGTTCACTGATTGCGATGTTAGCGCGTCAACTATCTTCCTCCTTTTAATACATCAATGACGGCAATGCGTTTTTACCCGACTGCCAAAGGAGAGTAATGTGTTTATCAGTCTATGTATGTATGTATGTTTGTTCCTATGTGGCGTTCCAGAGACCAAACGCGTTGGCCGATTTTGATGATTCGTACGTCAATCGATTCGTCTTAACCCTGCGAGTGTCACAGGCTACATTAAAATTGTAAAATAAAAAAATGGCGGATTTTGGGCGCCATATTGTGGGGCACCAAATTTTTTTTTTCTTCCAAACCCGTCGTGTGGTATCAAAATAAAGGGTTTTAAGAGGTGATTTCAAAAATATATTACACTTATATGTTTATATGTACCTAATTAAAAAAAATACTAAAAAGTTATTAATAAAAAAGTTAATTAGAAAAATCAAAAAACCCGACTGCTTAAAAAGTTAATTAAAAAATCAAAAAACCCGACTGCTTCAAAAGCGAACTAAAAAGACGTAAACAAGAAGAAAATCATGCTGTGCAGTCGGAGGATACATGTTCGCGAGCTGGCTGACCAAAACCAGATGTATCCTCCGACTGCACAGCATGATTTTCTTCTTGTTTTCGTCTTTTCAATTCGCTTTAAACTAAAAAGACGTAAACAAGAAGAAAATTATAGAAATTGCTTTTTTTGTAGAAATTGTTCTATCTGTGGAAGAAAGGCAGAGAGATATCTTGGTCGCATTTGATATTTATATTAATGAAAACCAAATTAACAAACATGATCTGCTTAAAGTTTTGCCAAATGTCCCAATTTAAAAGCTACTTTACATCAATTGCCAAACTTATTCTCTTTGTAAAGAGAGCTTCATCGAGCGCCTAGGCATCCCTAAGGAATGCGCTAGCTGAGAGCATCAGGATGGCAACAAGTCGGTTCTCTTTCAAATTGAAGGTACGTGAGCACATTCGCAAGAAGTTTTCAGATTCATCGCAGAGTTGATTAGTTGGATTCGGTTTCTCAATAATATTGACCCTACACCCTACTCTGAGACTCTACACTGTATTCATCAAAGAATATGAGTTGCACAGCAGTGTGAGTTTTTCAAGTGCGTGTGTATGGCCAAAGCCGAAACTATGAGGAATAGCAAAAAAAATACTCAATTGGATTTTTGAAACATCAATGTTTCTAGGTGCCGTCCATTAATCACGTGACGGTTTTTAGCATTTTTTAACCCTCCCGATCCCCCTTGGTGATACGTGGTGAGGTTTAAGACTAACACTCCCCGCCCCACCCAAAATCACGTGTATTTTTAGTACCTACTAAGAACCCTAATATTTTTAGAATATTATCTTTAAATACAGGCATAAAGCATAATCTAATTTTATTCCGAAATTAAGGACTATGACAAAAATGTCTAGACAGAATGGTTGCAGGTTGTTTTTGACTAGCATAAAATAATATTACACGCGCAATAATACACGCCGCTTTTCGGTTTAGAAATAGCGCGTTTGACGAAAAATTAATACACGTGATATCTTACTACCCCTCCCCCCTTGTGATATTTCGTAATTTTTGCTGAACCCACACCTACCCTTCAAGCCTCACGTAATTAATGGACGGTCCCCAGAAATCGAACTGCTAGATTGTAATCCCAAGTGCAGTATTATTACACCATTTGATAGTGTTGCTGATAAGAATTGAATTTTGTGTCGTAATGACGGACGACAAACTTAAGGAAAGGGCTCATTTCTAACAGTCTCATTTTTAAGAATTACCAAATGATGGGATAAGTCTTAGCAAAGCGAGAGTGTGTGTGTGTATCCTTATTTCTAGTTTTTTTCTGAAGTTTATCAGCATTCTGCACTATCAGGTCACCTGGGGTTATCACTTCATTGTGTTTGCGATTATTCACTCTCGTGTGTTGGTATGACATCGCAGTGTACAATCTAACACGGACTAGATCTGTATTTAAAATTGTAAGTACATAGGACATAAGCATATATATGTACGTAGCATATATATAGAAGATAGAATAGATATCAAGGTCCTCAATCATCGTTCTAATCAATGGTGTTGTGCATTTTGTTCAGCGCAAGCATGAAGCTAACGCTGTTTCTTGTGGCGATCGTGACACTGGTGACGCTGGCAACATTCACTGCTGCACTTCCATTTGGAGACCCATTTGAAGATTCTGACAGGGCCGGATATTATTGCGGCCGGATATTTTCAGAAAAGCTTAGGACAATTTGTTGGGGTAAGTTTGAATTAGTGAAATTATGAATATTTTTATGGTTTCGATGACAATTTTTTTTATATACAAGAAGTATATAAAAAAATTGTCCAAACTTTGTGGATTTGGGGTTGACTTCCATTATACATTATAACTGTTTAAAAACTACTGTTATTGCCACATCACTTTCCTCAGAGGTCGATATCATTATAAATCCAGCTGAGGGAATTTAGTCTTTTAGCCCTAAGATTGAGTCGTAGAGAATGCCATGTTGCATCCGCCTAAGTACTACTACTGTAGTTGACCCCTTCAGCCCAAAACGTCGATCCACTTGAGACACTATGGCTTGTTAATGGTTTCGGTAATTACGGCAATCAACCGGTTAAATAAATGAAATCAAAGTAAAAGTCAAATATATTTATTCAACTAGGCCTAAAAGCGGCACTTTTGAACGTCGTACACTAATTAAAATTAAAATTTACAAGTAATAAAAGTTGATTCTACCGTGCATTCGGAAAAGTAGCTTGTTATGGAGAAGAATGCACAAGAAACTCCATCCTTACTCTTTTTAAAATAAAAATAATGTGTCTTACAATATTTACAGTATACAGGGTGTCCCAGAAATCGACGTCAAGCCGTAAATGGGTGATAGACCAAGTTATAACAGTTCTCAGAAAAATACGAAAAAAAATCTATCTCATGTTTTTAAAAATTTATGGTCACTTTAAAAATTTACTAAAAAAATCAATCCCTGTAATGGTTCTTTAACTCCAATTGCTACAAATCCCATAATGAGACTCTCTCCGTCTCTATCGAATTAGAAACGGAGTTTAGCAAAGCTTTAGGTAAGCTAAAGTCATTTTAAGTAAGTATGGACATTTTGGGTAAAAACCGATACTATTTACAAAAAAAAATTTGACCAATTATTGAAAACGTAATCTAGCAAGTATTACACCATTTTTGAATCCTTATTAAATGCGCCAATTTTTCATGTTACTTGCCAAACTAGCGTAGTACATTTTTTTTTCAGTACAGTCAGTTAAAGTTGGGCGAAACAGTAAATTTGAATAATTTGGTTTTGAAAAAGTTTAATTTTCTTCTAAGTAGGAGGAGTTGGCTTTAAATTTTAGGCAAAAATCTACACAAGCATTATTCAAGATTACATAATAATAAAAAAAATTGATAAATTATGGGATTTGTAGCAATTGGAGTTAAAGAACCATTACAGGGATTGATTTTTTTAGTAAATTTTTAAAGTGAACATAATTTTTTAAAAACATGAGATAGATTTTTTTTCGTATTTTTCTGAGAACTGTTATAACTTGGTCTATCACCCATTTACGGCTTCACGTCGATTTCTGGGACACCCTGTATACATTAATAAATTATATATGTGAGGACCATGCACTCAGAAAAGCACACGTACAGGTATAAAGTATTAAAAGCATTAACAGGTAAATTCATTAATTTTATAAATAGGAACATGTTTTTCACATACTTACAAATACTGCAAACATAGGTAAAATACCTAAAAAAAATATATATATATATATAATAACTATGCATATAAATAAACAAATTTGATTTTGTCTACACTAAAGATTGCCCTATGGAGCAGGACCAGCATGTTGCCAAGCATTCTTATCTTGAATATAATCATCTAATTTGTAATATGCTTGTTTACAAAGTGTGCTTTTAACGAAAAAATTTAATTTACTTTCATTTAGTTTTAATATATCACAAGGTATTTTATTATAGAATTTAACACAGTACCCCATGAAAGATGAGTGTACTTTAGCTAGTCTATAAGATGATTAGTCTAACTTATCTTTATTTCTCGTATTTCAATTGTGTCTATCACTGACTTTACTAAAGAGATGTTTATTTTTCCTGACATACATAATATTTACATAAATGAATTGACAAGAAACTGTCATAATATTAATCTCTTTAAATAGTTCCCTAAGAGATTCTTGCTGACTTAACTGATATATGGCTCTGACAGCTCTCTTTTGTAATATAAATATGGATTCAATGTCAGCCGCTCGACCCCACAGTAAAACACCGTATGACATAATGCTGTGAAAGTAACTAAAATAAACCAAACGCGCGGTTTCTACATCCGTTAACTGTCTTATCTTCCTAACAGCATAAGCGGCTGAGCTTAGCCGTCCCACAAGAGATGTTATGTGAGGACCCCATTGCAATTTGTCGTCTAGATTCCCAGGAAAACTGTTTGATTTACAAAGTCCAAAACAAATAATTCATCTTCTCACTCAAGCAGTTTATTTAATTACTATCTGTGCCCGCGGCTTCGCTCCCGTTAGCTTCCTATCCTACCCAACTTACCTAGCTACCTGTACCTACCCTACTTACCTAGACCTACCTACCTTACTTATATTTCTACCTACATAGATCGAGCGTTCTCTGCACAGAATACTATTTACTCTAGGGAGAAGAATATCGAATTCATACAAAATAGTAAGTACAGATTTGCTACCCGCCATCTAGTAGCACTCCAGAACACCACACCGAAACGTAAATATAAAAATAAACTATTTTCAATAAAATACTACCGTCTTCCAAATAAAAACACTACAAAGTGAAAAATTACTTTCTTTTTGAAAGTCGGTGTCTTTGGTGAGTATCAATTTTTTTCGTTAATAGACACCGATTTCCAAAAAGAAAGTTATTTGTATAGTTAGGAAGTCGGTGGTATATTTTTTGAAAAAAATATATTTTATTTTTCACTTTTTAGTTGTACCTAAAAGGCAAGTTCTATAATACCATAAGTTACCTATAATGCCAGAATAGATTCCCCGAATATCATGAAACTTCAACATAACCGGTGCAAGAAGGGTGTACCAAGGTGAACTGTACACATCTGCGTACCCCTTTAGAGCATACTGGCGGGCGTAATGCTATGTTATGAAATGGTATAAGCAATAAACAGACTTGCGATTGCAGCAATCCCGAGAGATTTGCCGTCATTTATCGAAGAGTTCTATTGTATATCTCCGAAGTTCTCATCAGATCTTTACCAAATCTTTTTTTTTTTTAATCGGTCTACGTATGAAGGAGATATCGGTGAAAATAAAAAATAAAAAAATTGAATATAGAGCCTCCTCCTTTTTGGAAAGCCGGTTAAAAATACCTGTATATAGGTGGGACTCGAACTCGCAACCTTAACTGTAATAGGCCACCACGTTTATCATTAGGCTATTCAGACGGGCAAGAGCGGCAGCGAAATTACAAACCACATTGCACGCACTTCAACGTCTTTATTGACATTATTAGTATGATTAGAGACCTAAAATCTCATAAAATGTATTTATTTAGTCTCGTTCATTAGGTCCCGTCCCGAATTATTATTTTCACTCAAGCCACACTTGAAATAGCCCTTGAAGGTATATCGTTGATTTGACATAGAGAGTTGGTCCCCTGGTTCGCAGCGTCCCCGCATGTAGGCGCGGCGGGCAGGTTTTAGGGACCCTAACTACCTACCAATTTTTTTTTATGGTAATTCTTCCGCGGAAAATCTTAACACCGCCATTCAGAAAATGACGTGAAATGCACAACGCCATCTATCGAATATGGAGTTCAACAGAGCGAGTATCTGAATTGCGTATGTTGCGATATTTTACTTCTTGACCACTTTAAATTCATCTTACTTTTGATAAAGTGAACCGATTGCGATGAAACAAAAACTAAGTAGGTAATACTTCAAGTTACGCACAAAAAATGTACAAAACTGATGTAGATAACTTTTATAGATCAATGTATAAAAGACACATTCGAAGATACATTCGTTTCGTACATTTTACATGATGCGTGCACAAATCAATAGACACACATATAAATAGAAAAAAAATCCAAAAATGCTAAAATTGGGTTCTGCTGGTTCTTCTATATCACCCTGGCTATTTCTTTTTTAAATATTTTCGATGTATAAAAACGACTTTTCTACAGATTTATTATAATATGTATTGATATTGATGATTTATCCTTATATATCCAATATGCCTTATTTTTTGTATTTCAGATGTCGACGAACTAGCTCTCGTTAGAAAGAGAAGAAGTGTGTATGAAGATTGTTGTTACGTGCGTTGTACATCGGAAGATTTGTTAACATATTGTTAACTAATTTAGTTTTCATTAAATATAAATGTAGGTGGCGATTTTTATTTTATGCCTACAAAGGTGTGAGTTCATGTAAATATGTATCTTAGTTGATTATAGAGCCTTAATTTATAGGTCAAACAAGAAGCTGATGCTATGCCCGTAATAGTCCAATAAAATATGGTTAAAGTCTTCAGTGGTTTTATTTTAGTAATTAAAGCAGGTTTTTATTATACAATGACATTGACATTTAACATTAACAGGTGCGTTCCGTTTCTAACACAATGCCTGCTCGACAGGTGACTTACACTGTCAACAAACAGTAGCTGATGTTGACCCAAGCATTCCAGAAGAATGCAGAGAGACAAGCATAGAAGTAACAGATTGCAGCAGAATCTTCAAGAATGTGTACTTAATTACTTGCGCAAAAGATAACCATCGAGATCGTAAGGTTTAATCTCAATCGTACAAAACAAAGTAGATATCTGTCAGTTTCTCCACTTGCGTTTTCTGAAGCTCCCAACGGATTGAGATACAGTTTTCCCTAGTAGAAAGGGGGATAAACGAGGAAGGTTTGTGTTTACTAAATGTCTCGTGCGGAGCCGGGGTGAGTCACTAGTGAATTATAATAAAAATAATTGCCTGTAACTCTGCTCACAATGGGCCTCATCAGAAAGCTTTATTGAAGTCACCCAAAGGGGAAATGGAGGAGGGCTTTGCTCGGAGTTTCCTTGCATGATCACATCCGAAATAATAAGGATATCCGCAGGAGGCCCGAGTTTACCGACATAGCCGAAATAAATGCGAATCGTAGTTGGTGGGCAAACAACGCAATAAACAAAATAATACACTGGTTACATTAAAACAACTTACAAATTAATATGGAGAACTAACTTAACTAAAATGATCCAATTTCATACGCATAAAAGAAAGCCATTGACTTTAAATGTTAAATATAATGATACTATCATCGCAGAAGTTCAAAGTACCAAATTTCTGGGTATAATGTTGGATCAAAATTGTGATTGGAAAGCACACGTCGAATACGTTTGTGATAAACTCGACAGATTTGTCTACGCAATTAAATGATTAAGAGTCACGGTATCAGCAGAAGCGGCTCTTTGTGCATATCATGGTTACGTGTCGTCCGTACTAGCATATGGTCTCTTGTTGTGGGGTAATTCGGTGGATGTTACAAAAGTGTTTAGAGTACAAAAAAAATGTGTGCGTGCAATATGTGGGGCCTGGTATACGGACAGCTGTAAGCCCTTGTTTAAAAAGTATAATATTCTACCATTACCGTGTATGTATATCAGAGAATTATGTATATAATGAATTATGTAAATTATGTCTATTTGTTCAACAACATCCGAAATATTTTATAAAACACAAAGATGTAATACAGCGCAATGTAGCTCCTAGAAATAAAAATAAATTTAAACATGAGCTCTGTTTACCGCAATGCAAGCTCGAATTGCATAAAAGGAACTCGTACATAAATGCTGTAAAGGTATATAACAAATTACCGGATGCCTTTAAAGATTTACCTTTTCAAATGTTTAAAAAAAAGGTAACGCAATGGTTAAAAGAAAAATGCTTTTACGATCTCAATGAATACATGTCAGATCCCCGTGAAAGAAACTAAAATGTATAATATTGGTATATACCTTATAATAATTAATTGATGTTCAAAATGTACGGAAAATAAAATAGTTGTGATGTTACCAATTTACTTTATTATTTAAAATTGTTTATGACATTATCAATTAAATTTACAATATTTTTTATAACAGTTGTGACATTACCAATTAAATTTACAATAATTAATAATTAATTTTATTCTTGATTTGACATTGTTTGAACTGACATTGGTATAATAATGTAACTCTGACATCAATTATTTAATTTGTTCCATAAGAATCCTAATGCATGAGATCTTTGTTATTACTGTCTATTTTCTTAATTTATTAAAGATACGTTTAGATGATAGTACAAGCTAAAATTAAATATTTGCACACCATATTTAATGGTAGAATGTAAAGGGACCGTCATAGATTTAAGATCATACTTTGTAAACCTACATTCTGGCAAATAAATGAATTTGAATTTGAATGTGGGCAACGATTGGCCGATGGGAATGAAAAGTTCTGGAGTGGTGACCGCGTACCGGAAGAAGCTGCTTTGTAGGGCATCCCACTAATTTAATCTGCACAGGTTCTCTCTCATTTAGGCCTCCCACTAGGTGTTCCGATGACTTAGTTAAGGTTGAGGTAATATGCTGAATGCGAGACACATGGGATGGGTCAATGTGGCTACACTTGAGGATGCCTGTGTTCAGCTGTCGACGTCTTGTGGCTGAAATGATGATGATGAACTGTGCCACTGCAGGGTGGGGCCGACCAGGGACTCTTTGCATACAGAGAAGACCACAGCATTAATTACCAGGTTTTCTTTAGCGTTTTTAGACTTACATTAGGTACCTAAGAGTCCAGCAGCCGAATTGCGCAAGTGAATTCGGCAAGGCGAAGTGTTTGACCGCTATCAAATCGACCAATCACATGCGAGATGAATGACGCAATGTGGATTTCCGTCTGTGTGATTGGTCGATTGATACCGGTCAAACCCTTGGCGTTGCCGTATTCACTTAGGTACGCAATACGGCTGCTGGTTTTCTTACGATGTTTTTCTGCACCGATGTCAGTGATTTCCAACTCAGACAGTTCCTACATTATAAAGACACTAAAAAGAAGAAACTAGTGTATGGAACGGATCCGGGCAATAAACTCAACTATTTATGAAATTTATTTATTTATTATATACTTTATTGTACACCACTGAAATAATTAACGGACAAAACATTTATAAAGATAAGTGTACAATGGACGGTCTTATCGCACAGGGCAATCTCTTACAGACAACCTTTGGATGGACTGAACGAGAGAAGATAGACATAAGGCTGTCAGTGTACAAAAACTATACTAAATAATATTACTTAGATATAACATAAAATACATACATACAAATAAAATAATATACTAATAAATATCAAATATACAACAGAGAAAGGAGAAGAATAGTTACAGAGAAAGGAAATGCTCCTTCACCATTTTTTTAAATGAAGGTAATGTTTGCGCACGCCTTACCTCAATAGGTAATGCATTCCACAAACGAGCTGCTTGAACCGTAAAAGATTTGTCGAAGAAGGATGTGGAATGCATACGAATGCTTAATTTTAGGTTTTCCGATGATCTCAAGGACCGCGAATGTGTGTCACAGAGGAACTGAAAGCGGTCTTTAAGATATAAAGGACTAGAAGAATTAAAGAGCACATTATATAGTAATGAAAGGATGTGGGTATTCCGGCGAAGGCGAATAGGAAGCCATTTGAGCTTGGTTCGAAATTCAGAAACATGGTCATAGTCGTACTTGCGCAAGCCAAATATGAACCTGATACAGAGATTTTGAAGTCGCTCAAGCTTGTCCAATTGGTCTTGGGTGAGATCGAGATAGCTGGCATCAGCATAGTCCAGGATAGGGAGAAGAAGAGATTGTGCTAACGCAATTCTAGTGGTGATGGGAAGAAAGTTGCGAAGGCGTCTCAGGGAACCCGCAGAAGCAAAAAGTTTACGACTAACCTCTTGCAGTTGTTTAGTCCAGGAAAGGGTGCTGTCGATGTAAATCCCCAGGTTTTTCACAGTTTCAGCTATAGGAACAATGAAAAAACAAATGAATGAACAATACAGACAAATTAAAGAAAAAAAAACATTGACCGTTGGGGCCGGAAAGTTCTGGAGTGGCGACCGCGTACCGGCAGACGCAGCGTTGGAAAGCCTCCCTCTAGGTGTCGCGACGGCCTGGTCAAGGTTGCAGGAGTCCCGTGGATGCAAACGACGCTTGGGGGCATCTTTCGGCTGAAATGATGATGATTATTATTCTTACTTGGACTGTCTCGTTGGTCTAATGGTCGTAAGCGCTACAGCTGAGTATGACGTCCGGTTTTAAATCTCTCTTTTATTTTTATAAACTATAGGCTAGCGTTTGACTACCATCTCGCCTGATGTTAAGCGATGATGTGGTCTACGGTGAAGCACGCTTGCCTAGAAGAAACCTATTCACTCTTGACTTAAAGACCCCAAGGTTGTAGCTCTCTTAGGCAGCCCGGAGTTTGGACTTGTAGTTGCGTCCAGTTGATGGCAATAAGGTCAGTTGCGACCGGCCTCCCGATTAGACCGATAGCGCTGGGCTATTTTTAACTGACTTACCAAAAAGGAGGCGGTTCTATGTTCGTTTTTGTATGTTCATCGATTTCTCCGTCAATTGTGGACCGATTTTGAAAATATTTTTTTTGTTGAAAGAGTATGTTCCGAAATTGGTCTTATTTTATTTTGGTGAAGATATCTGATAAAGAACTTCGGAGATATACAACATAACTCTTCAATAAATAACGGCAAATCTCTCGGGATTGCTGCAATCGCATGTCTGTTTATTGTTTACCATATTTCATAACATTACATCACGCCAGTACCCTCTAAAGGGGTACGCAGATGTGTACTGTTCACCTTGTTACACTCTCATTTCATTATTATTCCATTTATTCGTTTTATATACATATTTTTACATTTTTAAATATTATTCTATAAAAAAAAAGAAAATAAAAAAACATTTAAAAATACAAAAATAGTAGCCCACCGGTATCGGGAACAGGGTCCAAGCTACCGGTGGTCAGGGCTCCTGAGAGAGGAACCTCCTAACGATACGCGCCGTGTCCAGGAGTACCGCTTTCTGGATCAAGCCCTTGATCCAGCTGCCCAACGAGAGCCTCCTAAGGTGTTGGTCGAGGCTCTTGGCTATTATGCCATTGGCCGTAACGACTATCGGCACAATGATCGCTGTATTCACGTCCCACATGTCGACAACCTCGCGAGCCAGATCAAGATACTTGCTTTTCTTATCTCGCTCAGCCTTCACGAGGTTCTCGTCATGTGGGACCGCTATATCAACAATCATTGCGCGACGCTCAAGTCGGTCTATCACCACTATGTCAGGCTTATTGGCAACAATAGTCCTGTCAGTGATGATAGACCGATCCCAATACAACGTGACATTGCCATTTTCGAGAACTGGGTCGGGCACATACTTATAGTAAGGCACTTCCGACTCCACAAGATTGTATTTAAGAGCAAGTTGCTGATGGATTATCCTGGCTACAAGGTTGTGTCTATGCAAATAGTCTCCGTTAGCCAGACTAGAACAACCGGAGATAATGTGACGGATTGATTCACCCGGCCGGTGACATGCCCGACAGATGTCAACCGTGCCGTCCTTCACAATGTATTTCCGGTAGTTGTTCGTCATCATAACTTCGTCCATAATCGCAAAGACAAAACCTTCGGTTTCCCCGAAAAGGTCACCAAATCGCAGCCAGGCCACGGACGCTAAAAGATCTACATCGGGCCCATGTAGGACCCGCAAGAAGCGTCCGTGAAGCTCCTTGCTCTGCCATACCTCCCTGCGGTCATTAGTATCTAATACTATAGGTTTGCGCCAGTTCTCGTTAGCCAAGGAGAGCGGGGTGAGTCCCTTGTCCACCGCTACCACATTTCGATGCATACCCACGTCAGCGGCCTGGAAGTATTCCCTAAGACTGCATACCTCGCGGTTGTGTAGGGTCTTAGCATTTAAAAAGCCACGACCCCCGCACTTCCGAGGGATATACAGTCTCATAACCGATGAACGTGGGTGATGCATACGATTTGCCGTAAGCAGCGTGCGGACCCTCCTATCCAGGGCGTCAAGTTCAGTCTGAGTCCATTTGAGTATGCCGAAAGAATACATCAATACCGGCATGACCCAGCCGTTGAAGGCGCGCACCTTGTTACCGCCCGATAAAAGACTATTTAGTACTCTTTTCAGGCGGCCAAAGAAGCGCTCCTTCAACGACTGTTTCACGTCAGTAGCATTGATGCCTAGTGCTTCCGACTTACCCAAATACTTGTAAGTTTCGGTTGAGGAAAGGGATCGAAGGTGTATGGAATCCGAGAGTTGTATTCCCACGGATTCCATAATCTCCCCTCGCTTTACATGCATGACTGCACATTTGTCCACACCAAATTCCATACGGATGGCGTCACTGAAGGTTTCTGTTACCTTCAGTAGCTTCATCAGTTGCAAGTTGTTGGGGGCAAAGAGCTTCAGATCATCCATGTAAAGGAGGTGTGATATGACCTGACCACCTCTCCTCAACCGATAGCCCAGACCTGAACCCTCCAGCAGTGTACTGAGAGGGTTTAGGGCTAAACAAAACCACAGAGGACTCAGACTGTCGCCCTGAAATATTCCGCGCTCGATCCTTATAGGTTCGCTGTTTTCCTGAATTTGTCGACATCCTGGATAGTGAAGGACCGTCCTCCACTGCCCCATACATGACGTTAGGAAGGCGCGCAGAGTTGCATCAATTTTATACAACTTCAGCACCCTCATGAGCCATGTATGTGGCACTGAGTCATAGGCCTTCTTGTAATCTATCCAACATGTCGCCAGGTCCTTGCGGGAACGGCGAACCTGTTGGCTAATAGCAATGTCTATGAGGAGCAGCTCCTTAGTACCGCGGGACCCGTTCCTACATCCATTCTGAGAAGCAGACATGATGGCGTTATTGTCAATATGTTGAATAATTTTCGCTCTCAGAATGGATGTAAGAACTTTATAGACCGTCGGTAAGCACGTTATCGGTCTATAATTTTTAGGATCCGCAGTACTACCTGATTTGTGGAGCAGGTGGGTCATTCCTGTCGTTAGGAACTGGGGCAGTGATCCTGACTCTAAGGCAGACTGGAACTGAGTTGCCAAACGAGCGTGCGATCTTTGGAACCATTTAATCCAAAAGTTGTGCAGTCCGTCTGGCCCTGGAGATTTCCAGTTAGGCAACGGACGGACTGCACTAGCCACATCTTGGGGGCTAATGGTAATTGCCCCCATTTGTGGTATCGGATCGCACGCCCGTTCGACCTCCCGAGTCCAGTCACCCTCGGTGTGACTGACAGGCACCGACCAGATATCGCGCCAGAACGAACACATGGCGTCGTTATCCGGTAGGCGCGTATCAGTCACACCTTGGTTGGGTTGCTCCTAAGCCCTATAAACCCACCTTTCGTTGCTCTGGAATGTGCGATTCTGGGTGTATCGCTCCACTCGCCGCTTGTACCGACGAATACGGTTTGCCCATGCATAGATCTTCTGCTTCAGGAAGTCGATACGCTCTGTGACGCGGGACATATAATCTCGAGAACTGATATCAGTCCCTGAGAACGCCCGCCTCACAAAGCGCATCACTCTAGGGCGAGTGTTGCCCTCCCTGAAGCAGATAAGCTTGCCGATGAGTGCTCTAGCCTCACCGATACGACGCTCAATCCTGCACTGCCAAGCTGGTATAGCTGGTCGTGTAGCTCTGTCAGTTTTGGGAAACTTGACATTAGCTACACGACATGCTGCTGCAGCCGCACAGTACAAGATCGAGTGGGTGTCGGCAAGGTCTTTGCTGCTATCAAAAACATTTGATAGCTGCGAATCTAGAGCACACACCAGCGCCCTATTTTTCTTATGCATGGGCAAACGAGGTAGTCGAGGTCTAAGCTCAGGCGGTGTGGAGCGATACTCGCTGAATGCACATTCCAAAGCGCTCCTCAAACGCGCATTGCATTGGGTACTCACAGATATAGCCCCGTCGTCGTCGTCCTCGCCAACATGGTCGGGTCGCGGTGAAACACTGGGTTGCAGTTGCACCGCGGCCGGTGGCAAGGCAGGTGAGACACGGCTACTCTGTGATTCCTCACGCAGTCTATCAAGTACGGCGTCATCCAGCATACGGTTACGTTGGATGACCCGCACCTGATCCGATAGACGTTGGGCCGACACGTTGACAGCTGGCTCAAGCACCTGAAACAGAGAGAGCATCCGACCACGGTACGCAGTCAGGTTACTTCCCCCCTCTGTAGCCCCAAAGTATGCGCGCATGACGTTTTCGTTAATCGATTGCGTCCATCGCATGCGCTGCACACTTCCACCGGGAGCGGGGACCCTGTCAGAGACCGATGGGCCTCGAGGTCCTAGGCTGTCCGGTGGCCGGCGTCCTCCCCGTCGACGCGTAGGTGGTGGTGTCGTCGGCGGAGAGAAGTATTCGTCGCTCGAGCTCGACGCAACTGCAGCGTCCAGGATCGCTTGACTCACGGTTGTAGGGGATCCCGGCGGCTGCGAGGCGGAGCTGAGCGACGAACCCGAAGATGTTGGGCGTGTGTTTTTGGCTCGGGCCTGGCTTCGTGTCAGCATTTTCTTCTCAGCTTGTCATTCTGGTTTATTGTATGTTGTATGTTGTTCATTTTAATTATAGTTTATGTTTTCTTCTTGTTGTTTTATTAAATATATATGTAGACATTATTTAAATTTAGTTTTATGTAGTTTTAATGGTGATATTGTTCGGATTCATAAATATATTCTGAAAAATTCGAAGTGCGAAGAAAATTTTAGTGTCACTCTTGACAAGCCAGGCCACAGATTATTCATTATTATTATTATTATTATATACTTTATTGTACACCACAAAAATACAAACATACAGGACAATCATTTTTAAAAAACAAAGTGTACAATGGGCGGTCTTATCGCACAGGGCAATCTCTTACAGACAACCTTTGGATGGACTGAAACGATAGGAGAAGAATTTAGGGCTGTCAGTGTACAATGATCATAAATAATATTACTTACTTTATATAAAATACATAAATACCTACTATACTAAATATCTAATATACTAATAAATATCGAATATATGACAAAGAAAGGAAAAGACTAAAAATTATAGTGAAAGGTAATGCTCCTTTACCATTTTCTTAAACGGTTTCATCGGTTATGTTCAAGTTTCATGGTATTCGGGTAATCTAATCTGCCATTATAAGTACCTTACTTAAGACTTGCCTATTAGGTACAACTAAAAAGTGTTTTTTTTTAATCTTGATAGGCTCGCGCTTGACCACTATCTCACTTGATGGTAAGCGATGATGTAGTCGACGATGTAGCACGCTTACCT
This sequence comes from Orthosia cruda, assembly GCA_964057195.1. Lineage (NCBI taxonomy): Eukaryota > Metazoa > Arthropoda > Insecta > Lepidoptera > Noctuidae > Orthosia > Orthosia cruda. The sequence goes on along the minus strand of OZ059843.1, from coordinate 24,948,006 downwards.
AGAAGAGACCTATTCACTCTTGAATTAAAGACTCCCAGGTTGTAGCTATCACACCTATCACACCTTCCGCCTGACGCAGGTCCTTACCGGACATGGCTGTTTCGGGAGGTTCCTGTTCAGGATAAGGCGGGAGGAAACGCCCGGGTGTCACCATTGTATGGATCGCCCGGAGGACACGGTGGAGCATACGGTGGAGGTCTGCCCCGCTTGGGCGGAGCACCGCCGTGTCCTCGTGGACGTGATCAGCGGTGGCGACCTCTCGCGTCCGGCCCTGCTTCAGGCCATGGTACGGAGCGAGAGGGCATGGGAAGCTGTCACCTCCTTCTGCGAAGCAGTAATGCTCGCAAAGGAGGAGGCGGAACGCGTGAGGGAGACGCATCGGAGACGCCCTCACGCCCCTAGCCACCGCAGAAGACGCCCTGGGCGTCGTGAGTCGCAAGCCGATTCCCGGCCACCGTAGGCGCGGGCTTGCGGACGGTGAGTAATGGGTAGCTCGCCGTCTGATAAGGACCAGGCCCGAGTCGACGGCGCGTTGTGTTCCACGCGCGCCTCAAAGAGATGTCAGCAAAAACTGACGGGGCCCGCTAGGGCCGATGCCTGTCTGGGTCGCGGATAAATTTGAAAGAGAGTTACCGCGGCCCTGGCACAAGCAACTGAAGGAACACGGGTGGGTTTTAGTCAGTTAAAGTCTGACACGCCCTTCCGCTTCACCCAGAGCGGGAGAAGTCATTTGATGATTTCCCACCCAAAAAAAAAAAAAAAAGGTTGCAGCTATCAGAAAATACAGACTCTGGCAGGGAATTCCACTTCTTAGCTGTACGCATAATGAAAGTATTCCAAAACGTTTGGTGCGCATGGGTGGGATGTCCACCATGTACCGACGCATCGCTGTACGTCTTGTAGTCCGATGGAACAGGTTAGGAGGAATTAGTTCATGCAATTCCAATGCACTCTCCCCAAAATGTAACCGATAGAAAACCGACAGACTGGCAACATGGCGCCGTTGTTCAAGGCTCTGGAGCGTAGACTCGACCAGTATCTCATTGCCGATGAGCCTCTTAGCCCGTTTTTCGATCGACTCTAGTGCATCCAGCTGGTACTTGGCAGATCCGTCCCAGAGATGAGACCAGTACTCCATGCATGACCGAACTTCCGCTTGATACAAGTTGAGCAACTGTTCTGAGAGAAAAATAAAAAAAAAGAATAAGTCGGTGTCTTGATAGGTACCAATTTTTTTCGATATAGACACCGACTTCGAAAAAGAAAGTAATTTTCACTTTTTTATAGTGTCTTAGTTGGAAGTCGGTAGTATTTTTTTTATTTTAAGTTTTGTTTTGAAGTCATAACATAAAAAATCTAAATTTGCTTATTTCTTGCCTGTGGATACAGTCGTACCTATGAAGCTTATTATTGCGTTTTATGTGACATCTGTTACTTGCATTTGCAGTGATTCGATAATTTGTGATTGATTCTTTTTATTCAAATCAAACTGTCAAAATAACTTAAAGTTTAAAATAATTATGGTATCATATCTAGGATAACCTGCGGAGTGTACAAACCCAATTTGTGTCATCTTCGTCCAGTGCAAACTGATATAAGATCAGTATGTAAAAATAGGGCAAAAAAAAAAAAAAAAAAAACAACAATTTCTTTTCTCAGATCACTTACAATATGCCTATTAAATAAATTTGTGCCAAATCAGGACATGCAATTTTAACATTTTTAATTATTTTATTTTTATGATTAGTGTTCAATATCATAAATTCATGAAGAATCGACATTGTAAATTTGTGTCATTTTCATGCACGATAAGTATTTAAATTAATAAAACACAAAAACAACGGTTGCGGTCGAAGCGGGCGGACGTGCCCAGGCGGCGCACGCACTCACGTTCGTTCGATACTATTTCTTCTTAGATGCGAAGCGTTCATAAATAAATAACATACCTATCATATTGAGTATTTATTGACTCTTATCTCCGCTACGTAATGAACAAATGTGTAATGAACAAATCTGTAAATAAGTGTGTAATGTTGGTGATTACCGCTGAGGCGCCATTGAGACCCGAGCCGTTAGGTGAGGATCTTAAGAGAGCCGAGAACGGTAATCATCAATACACACTTGAATCATACGACGTTTTTCAAAACACTTGCGAAGAAAATAATACAAAAAAATCATTTTCATCAGTGAAAACGAGTTGTGAATTTTTTTTCGCAATGGCGGGCATAATTAATCAGTTTTCCTATGCGCATCTAAAAATGGCGATCGGCCAGACTAAAAGAATGAGGTTTCTTTTATTTGGCATTTCGCGGATAGCGTTTTAGCCACTTACAAAATAGGGAATTTCAAGTTTTCTTTATTACAGAGAAAAACAAAAGTTATGTTTGAGTGAAAGTTTTATTTATTAAACACGTACAAGTTGAAATTATCTATTTTAATACGAAGTTGCATGAAATGAATGAGCAAGTAATAGGTTCATTAATTTATTTATACTATTGAGCACGATCTTTTTTGTATCGAAACTTTTTTAAGAACAAAGCAACTCAACCAATAAATTTAAAAAAAACTCTATAACTCACTTGTGAATAATAGCAATGAAAAAGTCACAGTATGTATTATAGGTGTCATTATGTGCCCAATTGCGGTGAAATTATAGCCACTTTATGAGCAAGTGTGTTGAAAAAATCATGACTTTCACATGGCCATCTGGCCTTGTGGAAGTACTATATATAGGTGCTATAGGTGTTCGCTAACCCTTTGGGAATTAAGGCGTGATGTTATGTTATTTATCTTATACATTTATTGCACCAACATATCAACTAAATTATTTCGTTATTTTATTGAATTAACAATATTTCAGCATAACGTCGACTATACAAGCTCGTTCACAGCATTCCTCATAAAGAAATGTTAGCTTCTCAACCCGGGATGGCTCGTTAAGATCTGCAAGTGAAACAAAAAAGGAAAATCAGTTGATGTTTAATGAAATGACGAAATAAGGCCTTGTATCTGCATTCGGTATACACTACAAGAAAACCTCTCATACCGTGAACAGCTCATATCAGCCAGTCGTAAGGTGGTAGCGGCAATGACTGCTCTATTTTGTAAATTGGCTACAACCGAAGCTTTTAGACATCAATTAAATTTTAAATCTAGATGCGGTTGGTGTTTCTTAGCTCTGAGAAAAACACAAGAACCAAAACAGATGTCAGGGTCTCTTTAAACGTCTAGACTATTTCTTGAAATGATCAGAAATCTAACGGGGGTATCGTATTATCGATTTACTGGAATGTGAAGGTCAGTTAAACAATCGTTCCAGGAAAAACAGTGGTATTCAGACCCCAACGTAGACGTGGTTGTGAAAAGGCAGGCAGATTGAATGATCACAACGCGAAGAAAGAAAAATTGGTTCATATTAATTGTACTAGATGACGTGATAAGCCTCGATTTGTAATTGAGTTTAGTGAAAAATTTAGATTTTCTTTAGACGATCATAAAAAAAATATGTTCTTGTTTAATTAACTCTAGTAGGCACAAAAATTAGGAAATTGGATTAATTTATATTTCAAAGATTATTTGAATGGATTATTTACAAAATTGATTGATTTCTGAGGCAACCACTCGATTTCTTAAATTTGTTTTGTAACATTTTGGTACAATGAAACTAAAAACTAGCAAAGAAATACTATAAAACAAATCGTTGCTGTATTTAAAAAAAAAACTTAATCACGAACCGAGTAAACACTTTTACTCTTGCAAGTCGCTACTAACACCATCTATATCCGTGAAACGGAACAGAACGCGATTGATGTTCTTAGAAAAAATATCAGTTTAATCAGACGAAAAACGCAAGTTACGTCGGCATGGTTTTTTAGTATGGGATGAGGCATCTGTATGCTAGTATTATATTATCTGTGGCACTAGTTAAGGAGAGTATAAGCTGTTAATAGACGCTGTAACAGTAGGTGCCAACATTTAAAAAACTTTTCGGTAGGTAAGGTTATCAACCCGCGACACGCAGCGCAGCAGTCAATCGCTCAACCACTGCGCCAACCGTGCGCCCTCAAGATCATCTCTTCATGATATATGACTTCTATGATCATATCGTTCGCAAACCTGGTAAAAACCTACTGAAGGTCATTGCCACTGGCAAAATCGAGAGCAAACGACCTAGAGGAAGGAGGATGATTGTATGTTTGTATGATTGAATGTTTGTTTGTTCGTATGTTTGTATGTTGGTCCACGCATATCTCCCAAACAAGTAATCTGATCCTGATGATTGTTTTTGTATTGGATTAGGTATATCTCAACTTAGGGAATAGTACAGTTTCATCAATATCAGTTTAGCAGTTTTCAAGATATGGAATATACAGCCGAACTCCATAACGATAAACAGCACGAATGTGTTTGTGGAATGTGTATAAATTGAGTTATTATGGGTATTTTGTCAATCTTTTAGTGCCTGCTCACTTTTTAGGGATGAAGTACTAACACTAAAAAATCAAACCGACTTTCAGAACAAAATACTAAAATTAAAAAATTACTCACCTTACCTTTTGTACCCATTGTTTCCGTTTTTTGACACCGACTTCGGCAATGAAAGTTTTGTTTTGCTTTGTATCATTTTGTTCTGGAAGTCGGTTTGACTTTTTGTTAAAAAGTTTTTTTTTTCTCTTTCTAGTTTTGGTTGGTACCTCCAATTAACATGATAATCATTTATAACCAAAGTACATCTCATGACGATTCCAATAAGCCCAAATACGACGGATACATGGTTTTATTTCAGAGTTCCAGCGCCTACCTTGTAGCGTAACGTTAGCTCAGACTAGCTAAACGTTAATAAAAAAAAACTTTTTAACAAAAAATCAAACCGACTTCCAGAACAAAAAACTACAAAGCAAAAAATAACTTTCTTTTCCGAAGTCGGTGTCTTTTGTATCCATTTTTTTTCAGTTTTTCGACACCGACTTCGGAAAAGAAAGTTATTTTTTGCTTTGTAGTTTTTTTGTTCTGGAAGTCGGTTTGATTTTTTGTTAAAAAGTTTTTTATTTTTTTCTTTTTAGTTTTGGTAGGTGTCTCCAATTAACATGATAATCATTTGTGGTCAAAGTACACCTCATGACGATTTCAATAAGCCCAAGCACGACTAGGATACATTGTTTTTTTTTTCAGAGTTCCGGTGCCTACCTTCCGGCTTCATCATCAGAACAGTTCAATGATACCATTTTCATCAGTCCCATTCATTTATAAGTATTTGCTTCATCGTAGTCGGTTACCTATTCGAGATATTTTATACCCGTGACATACTTAGCATTTAGGAGTACAAGTGGCCATCTGTGGTCTTCTTCATCAGTTCCACTTCACCAAATTATACTTTCTGAGTGCAAGTGATTGCATTGTTGATGAAAATACCAAAATCACTATATGTATGCCTATAATATTTGAGGAGTTCCCTCGATTGCTCTAGGATCCCATCATCAGATCCTGACCTGATGACTATGGGACCAACTAGGTAGTATACCCTAAAAAAAGATTCCGACGAATTGAGAACCTCCTCCTTTTTTTGAAGTCGGTTAAAAATAAAGACCAGAACGAATAAAAACGGTTCACAAAGGGGTCAGTCTATGCTACCCTTATAATAATGTACACCTAGCTTAAAGCGGGTCTAGTCCATGGTACCTATGTTACGGTCTATGGTTTAAGAAAATAAAATAGACAGACAGATGTTATGTCACAGTAGAAAATATTTCACAAATTAGCAATATAATTTAAGTTGTAAATATTAAAACAATCATCGGCTTGATGGTGCCATTTTCATCAGTACCATTTATTTATAAGTATTTGCTTCATCATAGTCGGTTAACTATTCGAGATATCTTATACCCGTGGCATATTTAGCATTTAGAAGTTCCAGTGGCCAACTGTGGTCTTCTTCATCAGTTGCACTTCACCAAATGATACTTTCTGAGTGCAAATGATTGCATTGTTGATGAAAATACCAAAACCGCTATATTATATATGCCTATAATATTTGAGGAGTTCCCTCGATTTCTCTAGGATCTCATCATCAGAGCCTTACCTGACTATGGGACCAACTAGAAAGTATAACCTTTTAAACAAAACAATATTTTTTGAAATCGGTCCAGGCGTCTTTGAGTAATCGGGGAACATACTTAAAAAAAAAAGATTTCGACGAATTGAGAACCTCCTCCTTTTTTTGAAGTCGATTCATAAAAAAAATACAACCGACTACCATAGAAAAACAAAAAAGTGTAAAATAACTTCAATTTCCGAAGTCGGTGTTCGTCGTTTTTTGACACCGACTCTCTTTTGTAACCTCTTGCCGTGATCTTCAAAAAAAAAAACCGGTAATACTGACCAGCGTACGTTTGTACAATTAACAACAATAACGTATCATAACCAGATCATAACATAATGCAAAACTTCATTGTCGTATATTTTGAAGTTTCATTCATTATTTTTAAGTAATTCATATTATTATATTTTATAAAATAATCCATACAAATTCCATCGTGCTACTCTTTCCATCCAGTGCAATTCGACAGTGATCGCTTTATGGCGTTGCTAGGAGGACGCATGTCGTTTTTTTTTTTCGAAAAATGCAAAAACATATTCGATTTATTTCATAAATACAGGTATAATTCAGCCAGATCTTGTAGCGTGGTGGCGTTAATTGGAACTAACGAAATCACAAGGAATATTGTCAAACTCTGTATTATTTGCTGTCACTAGCATTTACATTTTTGTTGTATTATAAACGACTCATGTCGTTTAGTTTACTTACTAAGTCCATACTTATAAAGTAATTAAACCTCTTGAAAAATAGAACTAATGTTATCTCAAAAACGGCACCACGTGATATACCCCAGAGGGCTGGTGTATATCAAAACCCAGTAGGTGCTTTGAAACTATTATAATCCAGGATAGCGCAAAATATATTATGATTTAAAGTAGGCTATGGAAAGTCATATTGTACTAGTAACTAATGAATTGTACAAATGATATTAATAGTGTCCTAAATTCTATTCGATATTTTAAATATGCCTAAAAAAGACAATGACGAACCTAGTAAGTTCTAGATATTTGTAAATTTAAGGTGTTTTACAATTTGATGTGACTTTCCTATTGTAAATAATGATTAAATTGATTAATGAAAGCACGAAATCTCAATTCAAATTTAAATTTTCCATTACACAGTCAACATTACACAGTCCATTTCAGTATAGTAGAACTCATTAAAATAATATAAATAAAATTATCTGGCTATAAAACCACTATAAAAAAATGACACGTACTGTGTTCTTATATGTGGCAGTGCACGGCAAAGATTCGTTTGACACTAGCCAGATTACCTTTTTTAGTGATCTTTATTTTCGTAACAATAAAGTTGCATTCACAGGCAAAATAACAGTGAACGATCTGATGTCAGATGCTAGCCGCCAGTTTGAAATAAGAACTTGCGCGGTTATATTTTTGTGAAAACCATCGGCAGAGTCCGTTTATGATGCGGACCTCTGTGGTCGGCCTTGTGTATTTAATTTTCAAAAACTTTTCACTCCAATTTAAGTTTGCCCCTAAACTATGGATGACAGTGGGCGTGGCTTAGAGCACAAAGTACATATGCGGCGGCGCGCCGCAGACAGAGAGTCCACTTCGAATAAAGCGCCATTTTGAACTCACACTTTGACTTTACGATTTTACAGGGAATAATGGGCAATATTGGACCGAGAACAGTCGCGGCTGTCACGAATGCTTTGTGCGGGAGTTTGTCATGTCATTCATATATAAAGTAGGTAGGTACTGTAAAGAGGTTGCATTGGCTGGGTTACCTATATTAATTGTGACAGTCCGAATATACTTTAAATTAGTTCTATATAATTTAAATTCGTTCTTACATTCATTTTAAGTTATAAAAGTCATTATTTTTTTCAAGATTTAGAGAAGAAGTTAGAAATTCAATATCAAGGAAAATAATAAATTATTTTAAGTCCGTAGACGAAATTGGAAAGGGTTTGAAACTTGTCATATTAATATGGTTTAAGTCATCCAGCTAACAAATATGTTTCCTCCATTTGCAAAGCATAATTTTCTTTTTTTTAAGTACATACATGTTTTTAGTTAGCTTCTTAAGCAGTCGGGTTATTAGATTTTATTTAAAAAAAAAACACTTTTATATTTTTGTCGAGCTTGGTGCTTTTCACATTTTTATGTTTTTGGTGGGATCATTATTACACCATTGTTACGAACCTAAGCATCGTCGTATGTGGAGTCTCTGTCTATCCTCTAAACCATGTAAGCATGATATGATGTTTGTTTAGACGAATAGAGGTATTTATGTTTGTAACTTAAACAACCTACTCTTTTTTAAATTCGGTTTCAATATAGTAGCAACCTTAGTGAATCTGTCAAGTTTGGCTGTCAAATTTCGAAACGGCGGGAGTGGCCCTTCTGTATACTCTCTATTTTGTGCTTAGAGCCTCAGATGTCGATTGTCAACCAGAGACGGCTCGTCCTAAAGAGCGCTGCTGGTGCAGTGCACTCCCACAAAAATTGAATAATCTATATTTCCATAAAATCCTATACATACATTAATTCTACAATGCCTATGCAATACACTCAGTTACTAGCAGTTAACTAGTAACGTAGTAGAAACTAACTATTACCTACGCGCACATTTGGCGTCAAGTTGTATGTGCCTAACGTGTGGAGTGGAGCGCCAGCGATTGCGCTCCTATGAAACAAAATTCAGTACAATTTCTAGCACTGTATTCAATGAGTGCGAAAGAGAAACATCGACACGGTCCGACGCGTGAAACAGAAGATTTTGTATGGGCAAATAGCCTAATCTGGAGCGCCGTTCACGCGCGACATTGCCAAATCGCGCAAGGCGGCGCGGGAGACTTATGCCTGTGCGCCGTTGTCATACTTACGTAAACAATAAAATAAACACTCGAAATCAGTTACTTTACGGTAGAATGAAGATTCTTCGCAGTTTTTCTTTTAATTATGTATTAAATATAGTTTTGCGCGATATTTGTGTTAAAAATGGAAAAATACAGTGTGCCTTTTATAAAAAAATATGAAAAGACTCTTGAAATTCGTCTCGAACTTAAAGCTAAGGGGCCACCACGTCCTGAATTTTTTTTATGAATTTTTATGGCTTGGTTGCTAGGGTCCTAAAATTGCTCTTACTCAAAATTTCGTAAACCGCTCGATTCTGCGTATCGAAAATTTATTAGAGAGTTCATTGAACGCGTTGATGAAAATCGATATATTTTACGGCGTTTAATAGATTGTGTGGTATTTTGTGGTGCATTTCAAGTTGCTTTACGAAGTTAGGATGAATCTACGGCTTTCCGGAATCTATAGAGGTTTGGAAGATTTCGTGTCAGAGATCGATTTTTTTTTGTGAACTCCCATAAATAAATGTCACGAGCCGCCTCTGTTGTCAACTGTTCAACCTCAGCCCCTTAAGTTTAGGTCACGTTGTGGTACATTTGGTAAAGAGAATTTAAGATATTTAGTTTTTTTCGCATTCAGTAAGAGATTGTTAGCTGCGAACCATTTTGAGAGAATAATTAGACTTTCGCTGACATGTAAGACATCCGTATCTTTCCTATATATTTTAAAAATTAGCGAAGTATCATCAGCAAATAGAATTATATCCGATAATTTGGCCATCATAAAGGGGAGATCATTAATGTAAACAAGAAAGAGGAAAGGGCCGAGAATTGAACCTTGGGGCACGCCCATCTTGACTAGAGACCCGGAGGAAGTCGCCCTGCCAAAGCAAAACACTAAAAAGAGCAAAAATTACTTTCGTTTCGGAAATCGGTCGTCATCTTATTTCGTTTCGATTAACTCAAACACAACCATTCAGATTTTGTCCTACCAGTATGTAGCTACTCGGACAGCTCTATCATTTGCTACGTTCAAATCCCGTAAGGTGCAGGTAGTCGGGCATGAAGGGCAGACAAGGGAGTGGGCCATATCTTGAGAAGGGGCCCCACACTGGCACTGTATTTCGGAAATCGTTGTCACAAAACGACACAAAAAATAGGTACCAAAGACACCAACTTCCGAAACCAAAGTTATTTTTGCTTTTTTTGTGTTTTGCTTTGGCAGTCGCTAATTTTTTTGTGAAAAAGTGTTTTCTTTCTTTTTTTCTGCTACAACTTATCTCAAATCTCAGACTTACCCTCCGTTTTGACGTCTATAGCGCACAAAATTATGTATGCTCTTTTCAAGGCCTCGCCACAAAAAGTTGACAACTTGTCCCGAGGTGCGTCTGGTTCGGTTGGACCAAGAGGATTGGCATCAGCAAATGTTGCCAGCGACACCAGCGCGAGAAGACATAGCGTCAACTTCATGATTGTCCTGAAAACGAAAGCCAAAAATCTTTTGATTGAGTGTCTGCAGTTTTGGAACGAAGATCCTGCCGTAAAACGGTTACTTTCTAACTAAACCATATTTCTTAGTAACGGCTAAGTTAAAAGATTTGAAAAATATATATATTTCGCCTTATTCCCATGGGGGTAGGCAGAAACTACAAAACACCACCTGCTACGATCCTTACATACTTATTTTACTTCACTCACATTCATACATCTAGTCATACACACACGCTGGTTATGAGTACTGCGCACCTGGCCTTTCTGAAGAACATCACTAATAAAGTCTATGTATGTATTTCTAGGGCGTCAGGCACTTAGAACTTTTTTGTATTAAGAACTCCTTAAGGCGATGATTTTTAATCGACTTCCAAAAAGGAGGAGGTTCTATGTTCGGCTGTATATGTTTTTTTATGCATGTTCTCCAATTTACCTTCGTCAATTTCTTGTGGACTGATTTTGAAAATTGTTATTGTGTCTGAAAGGGAAAGAGAACTTTGGAGGTATAAAATACATTTTTTTTTATTTTTTTTATATCTGCCCTCAATCTTCGTAGACTATAATCAGATGTGTTCTCCGGCCGTTGTCTTGTAGAGTGCGATATCAAAAAAAAATAATAGAAAAACGGAGACTACGACGAATCTGGCACCAGAGTAGAAACAGATCAGATAAAACCGCTTTGAATAGGACAATTGTGGAGTTGAAAGATCTGATCCGTAACAGGCACGACGATACATTGCAGTCTAAGCTGGAATCATTGTCTGCTACTCATTCAACAAGCTATTCTTTATAGAAATTCACCAAAACATACGATAGGCCGCAGACCGCAATAACACCAATAAAGAAAAATAACTATGCTTGGGCACAAACTGCTCACGAGAAGGCCGATGCATTTTCAGAACACCTGTCGGGTGTATTTACCCCGCATGAGACCGAAGATTTTCAGTCCGAATCAAACGTGAATGCAACTTTAAACCAGGCCTATCAAATGTCAATGCCGCCAAAACCAGTATCTGTGAGAGAAGTTGCCAAAACTATCAGAGAGCTCACGGACAAAAAAGCAACTGGCTTTGAATTAATAACCAAGGAAATTCTAAAAGAACTACATAAGAAAGCCTTGGTACTAATATAATAACCATCCTGTTCAACGCAATCCTCACAGTGCAATATTTTCCCCAGATATGGAAAGTCTCACAGATAATGATGGTCCACAAAATAGGCAAGCCAGCGAGTGAAGTAACCTCATATAGACCAATCAGTCTGCTACCAATTCTGTCAAAGCTGTTTGAGAAAGTGCTGCTACGCAGAATCTTACCAATACTGACAGAAAACAAGATAATACCCGATCGTCAATTTGGTTTCCGACTGCAGCACTCCACAGTCGAGCAAACCCATCGAGTCAGTGAGACAGTAAGAAAAGCCCTAGAACAGAAGGAATATTGCTCATCTGTATTCCTCGATAACCAACAGGCATTTGACAAGATATGGCACAATGGCCTCCTATGCAAAATTAAGAAAAGCTTGCCACATAGCTTTCACATGTTGATGAGATCATATCTCTCAGATAGACTTTTCCAAGTAAAGGAGGAGCGTTCAACTTCTGGTTTTTACAGCATAAAAGCGGGCGTACCACAGGGATCCATCTTGGACCCCATATTGTATACACTTTATACTGTGGATCTCCCAACACTACCAGGTCTAACCACAGCTATGTACGCTGACGACACTGCCACCCTGGCATGTAACAATGATCCAGTTATCGTATCAAATACCTTACAGCGGACTCCAAAAGATCAATGAGTGGCTTCAAACATGGAAAATCAAAGCCAGCACATCTAAATCTGTGCAAGTCATCTTCACATTAAGAAGGGGTAACTGCTCACCGGTACAACTAAGAGGCACTACCTTACCGCATGAGAACAATGCCAGGTATCTGGACCGCCGCTTGACATGGAAAAAGCATATCAAGACTAAACGAGAGGAACGCAACATTCGATATAGACTCGCTGCTTGGTCGAAACAGTAAATTGTCCACGGACAAAAAATTACTTGTTTACCAAACTGTCCTCAAACCTATTTGGATGTACGGCATACAATTGTAGGGTAGTGAGTGACTCAAACATCTCAATGCTTCAGTGTCTTCAGAACACCATACTGAGAACGATGAGCAATGCTCATTGGTTCATCACAAATAAAGAAATACAGCAACAACCACACACCACCACCACCACCACCACCATGACCACAGTGAAAGAAGAAATTCGTTCGACTGCGGCGAAATACAAACAGCGACTGTCTCATCATCCGAATGAACTAGCGATCCAATTGATGAGCCAATCTTTACTTAGTCGGGTTTGACTTCGCTTGAACAATAAATACATTTCATGTCTTGATTTTATTGTTGTTTAATTGGAATGAGGGTCTCATTCCAATCTCAAAATTATTTTTATCAGGCATAAAAAAGAATCTCTAGTGGCTTTGGGAAAAACAGAAGGAACTAACTAAAATATAAACTCGACCTACAAAAATTAGATACAATAACTGGGATGGTTCTCAAATAAAATACAAAATCAACAAAAATAATGAAGTTTTTAGTGAGACAATTACAGTCAGAGAATTATGATGTTCTTATGAAGTTCAATATTCTTTTTTCTCAATTTATTTGAAAGTAACAAAGAAAACATTTATTTGTGACCCGCACAGGAGACACGAAAGATAAAAGTAAAAATTAAACAATAGTTAAAAAAGAACACCGTGCGTGACCAAAAAGGTGTCTATCTCAGCATGGAAGTGATGCGAGTGAAATTATTAAATAAAATATTTATCTCAATGACTTACAATGCGTAGCGCTCTACTCTGCTCTCAATTGTATACTGATATTTAGGGTGCTAACGAAAATAACACTGTTGTTACCAAAATGATAACCCTAGGTCACCTAATCCTAAGGCCCAGACTCCACCAAAGCGGAGATGTGCCACAACGTGCAAAGCGTCGGCAAGAGATATTTCTCAGTTAGAGGTAAGGTTGCGCATATAATTATATCAACCCGTAAACGGATCATCAAAGTATTAAGTTAAGCCATTTGGTATTCATTGTATGAAATTCCCAACTCCAGCACTAATCATCATCGTAACGGCATTGGCTCGCCTCGGGCACTGCGGTTTTTATCGAACATTTTTTTCGGACTTTCTGGAAATGTATGAAGCTGCACGTATTGCGGTAAAAATGTCGCGCGGAAATAATACCGCATGAAAGCCGAGTTCTGCCACAAAATCTACCGGCGTGGTTTAAATTCACGCGAATATTTTGAGCTCTATGGACAGGACAGGTAAAAAAGAGATAAAAATCGCGCGGTATTTTATCCGCAGTTACGAGTCATTACGCGGATAAAAATTCACGCTAATTAAATCCGCGTGGCTAAAAATCGTTTACCGAGGGTAGTGGTAAATAAAATAGCGTTAGTATTTCTTCAGATAATGATTTATTACTAAAATGTCTTAGCCTATATATACATTTTGGGTACTGGAGGTAATATCGCTCAACCAATTACGAGCAAGCTCACTTGCCTGCTGATCCCTAGAACCTCGGTAGCGCGACACGTAAATACCGCGCGAGTGGCGCGGGCGCCTCAGTGTCCGATGCGTAAGCTTCGCGTGCGGTGGTGTCGACGATGCGGTTAGCTGGTACAGTGCTCCCCCCCAGCAAAGCGTACTGGAGGATTTGAGACTCTGCCTGACCTCGTGATGTGGGGTGCACCACGAATGACGTCGGCGGCAGGCTCGGAGTCCAACAGGAATGCAGGTTTCAGTCGGTCCACGGAGATATTCTTTAGTTTCGCATTTACGAGTATTGTGTATGCCTTCTCGTTGCGTTCGACAACTCGATGCGGGCCGTTGTATGTGGGTGTGAGCGGCTTGCGTACTGCGTCATCACGCACAAACACATGGGTACACGTTCGCAGATGTCGAGGGACGTATGTTGTCCGACGATCTGTGTTGATCTGTGCGGCGTGTAGTTTTTGCATTGCGTTTGCTATGATGTCTTCATAATGCGACTTTGTTTCGTCCTTTATCTTCACGCCTATCATCTCACCGGGTAGTCGCAGTGTTTGGCCATACAATGCTTCTGCTGCAGAAACATCTGTGTCGTTTTTTATTGTTGCACGTAAACCCAGCATGACGGTAGGTAGCTCGTATGTCCAGTTTGAATTTTGTAAACGAGCCGTTAGTGCAGTTTTCATTGAGCGATGCCAACGTTCTATCATGCCGTTTGCTTGTGGATGGTAGGCAGTGGTACGTGTGCGCTCGATGCCTAATCGCTTCATGAGACTTTTGAATAACTCAGATTCGAATTGACGTCCTTGGTCGCTGGTCAATTTTTCTGGGCATCCGAATCGAGTTATCCAACCCTCGTACACAGCACGGGCGACTGTTTCGGCGGTGATGTCAGCCACTGGGTATGCTTCGGGCCATCTGGTTGCTCTGTCGATGACTGTTACACAGTATCGTTTCCCATCTGATATTGGTAGTGGTCCAACGATGTCAATGTGGATGTGAGACAGACGGTCGGTGCGTGGAAAAGTTTCGAGTGGCGACGCAGTATGGCGCTGTGTCTTACTTTGTTGACATGCGATGCAACTTCGTGTCCAATTGCTGACGTCGGTATTCATGCTCGGCCAAAAGAATCGTTTTGTTATCAGGTGGCGGGTGGCGCGTATGCGCGGATGACTCATCGCATGGATTGTTGTGAACACGGGTCGTCGCAGCTGTGGCGGTATGTAGGGTCGGTTGCTGCCTGTTGACGTTTCGCACAGTATCTTGTTTTTTGAGTTGCTTGGTTTGATGCGGTGAAATTGCAAGTTGTTGTTTCGCAAGACATTTTCAATTTCATTGTCATCTTGTTGTTGACGCGCTAACTCGTCGTAGTCGATCGGTGACGGTGTCGTTATTGTTTCGATTCTAGATAGGGCGTCAGCAACGACATTTTCTTTGCCTTCTATATGTAGTATCTTCGTCGTAAATTGGCTAATGTAGTGAATGTATCTTGTCCGCAGCTGTGTTTCCGTCTTGCTGTTATCTCTCATGAGCGCAAACGTCAGAGGTTTGTGGTCGGTATATACAGTTATTTCTTTACCCTCGAACATTTTTCGGAAATGACGAATCGCTAGGTAGATGGCTAATAATTACCGATCGAAGGTACTGTATTTTCTTTGAGCGTCGGTTAGTTTTTTTGAATAAAAACCGAGTGGCTGCCATCTTCCGTGAATGTACTGCTGTAGGGCTGCGCCGACGCATGTGTCGGATGCATCGCACATGAGTGAGATGGATGCATGTGAAGACGGATGTGTAAGCATAACAGCGTTTCGTATACTGGCTTTGCTTGCTTCGAAGGCTTCTTTTTCATCGGGCGTTAGCTGGATTGGTGTCTTGTCGTTTTTTTTCGAAGTGCGTAGGTACTTGAATCATTTTTCTTGTGTGTGCGCTGCGCGTGGAATACTTTCTTTGTAGAAATTAATGACGCCTAGGAAGCGACGAAGTTCTTGTACTGTTGTCGGCTCTGGAAATGTTGTTATAGTTTTGACACGTTCCTCAATTGGTTTAATTCCGGCCGCTGATACGTCGTAGCCTAGGAACTCGAGCGTTTCTTTTCCAAAAACGCACTTAGACACGTTTATTCGCATTCCATGCATATGTAGCCTTTTGAAAACTTCTTCTAAGTGTAGTCGGTGTTGAGTTGGATCGGCGGACGCCAGAAGAATATCGTCGACGAACGGGAACACGAAATCTAGGTCACCCAGTATATTATTCATGTGTCGTTGAAATTGTTTTGACCTGCGTTACGTAATCCAAAGCACATTCGTGGGATTTCGAACAGCCCGAATGGAGTAATTACTGCAGTCTTCTCATATCTTCTTGTCGAATTCGCAGTTGGTTATTAAGCTTTGCGTAGATCAATTTTTGTGAATACCGTCATTCCTTGTAATCTGTATGTGAAGTCACGCA
This sequence comes from Orthosia cruda, assembly GCA_964057195.1. NCBI lineage: Eukaryota > Metazoa > Arthropoda > Insecta > Lepidoptera > Noctuidae > Orthosia > Orthosia cruda. Next base: position 24,931,592 of record OZ059843.1, on the reverse strand, counting down.
GGCGAGGTATCGGGTAGCGGTCGGGCTTCGTCACGGCGTTTAGTTTTCTATAATCACCGCATGGTCTGAGTTCACCATTCTTCTTCTGGACTAGGTGTAGAGGACTAGCCCATGGTGATTTGCTGGGTCGGCATATACCTTGCTCAAAGCATTAACTGGAAACGTGTCTTTTGCGGCTTGATACTTATGTGGCGGTAACGGGCGAGCTCTGCAGTACACGGGTGGTCCACGTGTCACGATGTAATGCTCCACGTCGCTAGCCTCTGTGTTACTGAAGTTGGCGGATGTGATGTCGTTATATTTCTTTAGCAGGTCGTAGTACGGATCATTCACGTTGAGTGTGAGTACCGTTGGGGTTGATGTGCTGCTTGACAGACAACCGTTGATTGATAAGCCTGTCTTCTTGTCAATAAGTTTCTGGGCTCGTAGGTCAACCAAAAGGTTGTGGTATTGCAGGAAGTCGGCACCGATGATTGGCCTCTTCACGTCAGCAACGGTGAATTTCCATTTGAATGGTCGACGTAAACCAAGGTTGAGGTCCAAGTTGCGTTCGCCGTATGTACGTATGGGTGTGCCGTTCGCTGCGTACAGTAGTATATCACATGACGGCGTAGCGGTTTTGCAGGGTGGTACAACCGACACGTTTGCTCCCGTGTCGATCAGGAAACGCAGCTTATTAGCGGAGTCGTAGATGTATAGACGGTATGTGGTTATGCTGTCGATCTCGGCTCCCGTCGTTGCCAAGACCTCCGTTAGTTTTCCTGCTGCTTGCCATAATTACACGGTGATCTGCAGTTGCGTGCGCGCTCGCCGAATCGCTTGTGAAAATAACAAGCGCTGTCCGTTGTGCGGTCGTATATATGCCCGCCGCGGCTGTTAGAACGAGTGCGTGAGTGCGATCGTGAGCGACTGAAACGACAGGAACGGTGAGATGCGTGCGCCGCCGTCTTCGACTGTTGAATTTTTATCTCGGCGATCTCCCTTGTTAGCTGCATTACGACGTCTCGCAGATCTTGTTGACCGTGCGATGACCGTTCTCGAACATGTGTCGCCGATTTTGATGCATTGGAATGATCTTGACAGGTGCAGGAACATACAGAGCCGTGACTCGGTTGTTTGGTCGTGCATTTTGTCGGCCATTGCAGCAAGAACGTCGAGGGACGTTTGTTCACTAACCGCCAAGACTGCACGCGTAGATGCGGGTAGGTGACGCATCCACAATACCTGGAGCGTTTTGTCAGGCATTTTTTCACGTGCAGGTTCTCTCATGCGCCCTGAGGAGCTGTGATGGCTTTTGATCACCAAGTTCCATCTCGTTGAGGAGCTTCTGCAGCTGCTGGGTTTCCGATTCTTCGTACACGGAAAGTAACTTTTCTTGGCTTCCTCGTACCTGCCTGTGCGAGTCTTGGACATGACAATGTCACTAATTTGTTCGACATCCGTTTTTTCGAGGTGTGCCACCAACAAGCTGAATTTCGACTCATCGCTGGGCTTCTGTGGGTTGACGACCGTTTCAAATTGACCAAACCATATGTTGGTTTGTCACGCCAAAACGTAGGGATACGGGCTTTGACGGAGATGGTCTCGATCTCTTCGGAATCCATGATAATGGCTGGACAACGTTGGTCGGAATCACGTCGGGGTCACCAATTTACCGAGGGTAGTGGTAAATAAAATAGCGTTAGTATTTCTTCAGATAATGATTTTATTACTAAAATGTCTTAGCCTATATATACATTTTGGGTACTGGAGGTAATATCGCTCAACCAATTACGAGCAAGCTCACTTGCCTGCTGATCCCTAGAACCTCGGTAGCGCGACACGTAAATACGCGCGAGTGGCGCGGGCGCCTCAGTCAGTGTCCGATGCGTAAGCTTCGCGTGCAGTGGTGTCGACGATGCTTGTAGGTTAGCTGGTACAATCGCAATGCGTGCTAAGCCTTAATAATAGTACAAGCCTCGAGACAAACTCGCAAATCTCAAGAGAAGCGTGGTCAACTTGCTTTCCTATGCACTTACGGTGTCGTCACCGTGCTTATTTCCCGCCGTCCTCGCTCTTACGGTCTCGTCACCGTGCTTATTTCTCGCGTTGACGATCCGTTTCCGAGTTGATAAGTGTGTGAAAAAATTTAATCCACCGAAGCTGTGTGGTGATTCGTCCGAGGATTCTTGAATATTTTAGACCGACTAATGAATCTGTGAGACGAGATGTGCAAATAAATAAATTCTGTTTATTTATTTAATAAGGACACGCAAGCAGTCCTCCTCTCCGCCGATATCTCCGTTTTTGTGGAGTCTAGGCCTAAACGAAGGCTGATAAACTTACCAAAACAGGAATCAACTTGCACGCTCATTGTTTGTGTGTTTGGTAATCTATGACTATTTTAAGCTCTTTATCATTTAGATAGTCTTCTCTATATGAGAAAAGACCTTGTCTTGTCCATCAGTGGGACTGCAACAGGCTGGTAACAAAAAAAACAAAAGATATCAGTTATTTGTCAGAATGAAGATGTACAAAATAAGATGTTGGGTTGTGATAACAGTTGAGACATTCATTCTGACCAAAAATTGGCATGCAAAATATAATGTGAAAAAAATAAAATAGATAAAAACAGATTCAGTTACAATTGCCAAAATAAAATAATAATAATTTAGATAAATGATTGTTTGTTAATCAGGTTTTTGGTAAAATATAATGTATTATTTATCTTCGAGACCATTGCACATTTGCTCTAGTGAAATCTAGCTTCATCTTTCCGACTCAAAATCCTATTGTCAACACCCGAGCACTTCTGAGAAATTCCACATGGAAACACTCAATATCATTTTGCCCAACTTGAATCGAACCGGCCCTAGACAAGTGACATTCTATCATCGAAAACGTGTCATCACTGACTTATTCGCAATTCACATAGGCACTTATATACAGAACTCATTTAGGTTTTTCCTTTTTTTGGGGCAAGTTAATCAGACATCAGCTTAGTCATTAGATAATATGTGACCTAGGGTTATCAGTAATTTTCGACACAAAACAATTTTATTCTAGTTAG